>OZ007502.1:43079145-44279145 GCA_963931805.1 Microdon myrmicae
TAGTCCTTTCTTCAATGAACTTTCAATCGCACGAATAAGTAAAGCAGTGATTCCTAAAGAGGCTACAATTATTAAATGAATGAAAGAATTTTTTCACTGCACATTTTGAAGTTTAGAACACCCGCTGAATTAGTCAGTTCTGTAGTAAACTTCCAGGGTGGATAGTTTAAATTCATGAGTTTATAGAATCGTAATTCGCCAAGCGGCTACAATTATAAACGGTTTTTTCCTACAGATTCTGAAGTTTAATACATCCGCTGAATTGGTCAGCTCATGAATTTGGAAGATCGTAAACTTGGCTGTTATTAATTCCTATATCAAATGTTTTACTATGAATGTTCTGGACTTTCGAAAACCCTGAGACGGGCTCAGTATGCTTTAACAAGTTGTATGTGTTAGAATTCCAGAGTATGTGATTCCCTTGTAGGATAATTTATTGACGGACTGTACAGAAGATTTTCAAGAATAAGACACCCTGAAATTGAATGCTCAAGTGCCATTTTCTGCACGCGTTGGTGAAAGGAAGACCCTTTGAGGCTTTAAACAACTCTTGGAATAGATATTTGAAATTTATGAGTTTGTAGACCAACATGGCAACATGGTAATTCCTAAAAGCACCTGAATTATTAGGGGGGTAGTCTGGTCTAGAAATTTGAAAAAATCGTTTTTTTTTTCATATTTTCAAAGCTTAACACAATATGTCTTTAAGAGGATTTTAGAAATTTCAAATTATTTTCGGAGGTATGGCTGTTTTGCTGACGCGCCGTCTAAACCGGCTCTGCCGGAACGAAGCGAACAAAAGACATTAGGGACTTTTAGAGATGGTGACACCAAAACATTCAAGGGTATACTCGATATGGATCCCTACAATGGTGACCCAATTGTAGAGAAAAAAAAAAGAGTGCATAGGACATGTACAGAAAAGAATGGATGCAAGGGTACGGAAAGCAAAAAAAGGTAATAAAGGGATTGGTGGAAAAGGTGAAGGCAAATTAACTGATAAAGTGATTAATAAATTGTTTTTATATTATGGTTTAGCGATTCGCCGGCACCCTGATTCTGTCGAGGACATGAGAAATGCAATTTGGGTTACTTATTATCATAATAGTTCCACAAATAAAAATCCGCAACATATGTATTGCCCACCTGGCGCAGAGAGTTGGTGTAAGTGGCAAAAAGCTGCATCTGAAGGTACATTACAGGAGTTTGACCACGAAAATCCTCCTCTTTGTGCGAAGGTATTGGGTGTTATGAAGCCGATTTACGAGAGTTTATCGTCGGAGGAGTTATTGACTCCATGTTTAGGCTCAGAAAGTTATTGACTCCATGTTTAGGCTCAGAAACTCAAAATAATAATGAGTCTCTAAACTCTTTGATTTGGACTTTCGCGCCGAAACAGATTCATTCCGGAACGCACGTCATTGAAATTGCTACGTTTGTTGCTGTTTGCATATTCAATGAAGGCTACATTCCTCTTTTAAAAATAATGATGCTTATGAGAGTCAAAATTGGTCCAGAAGCTTATTCATTCACTGGGAAACGAGACAATGCCCGGATTGACCGCTCAGAGATACCAGCGTCTAACGCATCAAAGGAGCCCAAAACTGCTCGGTTGGAAGAGAGTATTATTGAGAAGTCGAGGAAGGTCCAATGTATGCAGCAGGAATGGCAGATAGAATAAACGTAAGCCTAAAATATCATTTCATGACTTAGACCGCGAGAAACTTTACGTGAAACTTTAAACGCGTTTTTCTCGAAACTGTCTTTTTTAAAACAATACCCACGATTTTTCAAGTCCTACTCAACCGATTTACTTCAAATTTAGTACATGTCTTCTTTATAGACTTTTCTATTGCATGAACTATCCTCATCCCCAAATTTCAATGTTAACTATTTTTAAAAAAATCGAAAAACTAAAAAGAAAGTGGTACAAAAAAAAATGTTTTTTCAACTTTTTTCAGTTCCAACGATAGAGGCATTTCTGTAAATTAATAATTTTTTTTTCTTTTTTCAGATTGCTAGGAGGGTTGAATCGTGGGTATGGTCGCGTGTCAACTTTTGAGATCTCCCACTTCATCAGCTGCTAACTTTTTGAATTTGATTTTTTTTACTGTATTCCCGAAATATTAATAAACATCCTATAAAAAAAATGAATGGGCTCCTCGATAGTATAGTGGTTAGTATACCCGCTTGTCACCCAGGAGACCGGGGTTCGTTTCCCCGTCGGGGAGCCCCTGGCGCAAGACTAATGACCTTGCCCAAAAAAAATAAATCGTTATGGAAAATTTAACAAGCCTCAGGACTTGCTAAATAAGGCCAAGACCGGTTCCCGGTTGTAGTGCCGATGATGATGATGATAAAAAAAATGAATAGTAAAAAAATGTATTCCTTTTTTTTTACAGCACTTCAAAAATTGCGTTAAATTCGTGCGTCTAGACCACAATACCCCCTTAATTGTTTTAACGATTGTTTGTTCCGCGGATTCTAGAACAGACCTTAAATTACTTATTCCTATAGTAAGCTTTTGTGACAAATAGCTCTTGAATTAGTAAAAACATAATCCCTCTATGTACTATTTCTGTAGTGGAAAATGGTATATAGACTATTTGGAGTAGATTTTTATCCTCCATATTTAAATGTCTAAACTGATCTACAATCATATTTAAAATCCTAGTTTTTTGTTGAATTTTGGGAGTTTGTGAATGTTCCCGGAACACGTATGGGATCGCAACTCTCTCTTCTAGGATTATTTAGGGCGTTTTGGGACTGCATCTTCCCAAGTTTTGGGACACCCCTGAATTGGTTTTCCCTCAAAAAATATTTCGCTTTTAATATTTTAAGTTTTTGAATTATTGTAATAGCTTAGCTACATCGAAAAGTAGTTGTTCCTAAAATGCCACAAATATTAAGCGATTCATGGAATTTTTTCCCTGCAAATTCTGAAGTTTAAGAAAACCTCTCAATTAGTCATTTCTTTAGTAAACTTCTATGACGGGTATTTTAAGCGCACGAATTTGTATTGTCCTATAAACACCACAATTGTTAATTGATTTAAGGATTTTTTTGGGGGATTCTGAAGTTTAAAAAAACCCCTGAATTCGTAATTTCTTTAGTAAATTTTTATGATGCATATTTTAAGCGCACGAATTTGCATTTCCATATAAACGCCACAATTGTTAATTGATTTAAGGATTTTGTGTGGCAGATTCTGAAGTTTAAAACATCTGCTGAATTAGGGCTACCTTACTTTTATGGGGCATATTTTAACCGCCCGGATATGTAAACGCCACAATTGTAAATAATTTAAGGATTTTTTTTTGCACCAGATTCTGAAGTTTAGAACACTCGCTGAATTAGTCCTTTCTTCAATGAACTTTCAAACGCACGAATATGTAAAGTGGTGTTTCCTAAAGAGGCTACAATTATTAAATGAATGAAAGAATTTTTCACTGCACATTTTGAAGTTTAGAACACCCGCTGAATTAGTCAGTTCTGTAGTAAACTTCCAGGGTGGATAGTTTAAATTCATGAGTTTATAGGATCGTAATTCGCCAAGCCGCTAAAATTATAAACGACTAAGGACTTGTTTTTTCCTACAGATTCTGAAGTTTAGAACATCTGCTGAACTAGTCCTTTCTTTAGTAAACATTTATGACGCATATTTTAACCGCCGGGATTTGTAAAGTAGGAAATCCTATAAACGCCGCAATTGTAAATAATTTTGAGGATTTTTTTTTTCTGCACCAGATTCTGAAGTTTAGAACACTCGCTGAATTAGTCTTTTCTTCAATGAACTTTCAATTGCACAAATATGTAAAGCAGTGGTTCTTAAAGAGGCTACAATTATTAAATGAATGAAAGAATTTTTTCACTGCACATTTTGAAGTTTAGAACACCCGCTGAATTAGTCAGTTCTGTAGTAAACATTCATGGTGGATAGTTTAAATTCATGAGTTTATAGGATCGCAATTCGCCAAGCCGCTAAAATTATAAACGATTAAGGATTTGTTTTTTCCTACAGATTTTGAAGTTTAATACATCCGCTGAATTGGTCAGCTCATAAATTTGTAAGATCGTAAACTCGGCTGTTATTAATTCCTATATCAAATGTTTTACTATGAATGTTCTGGACTTTTGAAAACCCTGAGACGTGCCCAGTATGTTTCAACAAGTTGTATGTGTTAGATTTCCCGAGTATGTGAATATTCTTAAAAAGGTCGAACACATAGTGGGATCGTAATTCCCTTGTAGGATAATTTATTGACGGACTGTACAGAAGATTTTCAAGAATAAGATATCCTGAAATTGAATGATCAAGTTCCGTTTTGTGCACGCGTTGGTGAAAGGAAAACCCTCTGAGGCTTTAAACAACTCTTAGAATAGATATTTGAAATTTATGAGTTTGTAGACCTGCGACATCGTAATTCCTAAAAGCACCAGAATTATTAATTGTTTTAACGATTGTTTGTTCCGCGGATTCTAGAACTTAAGACCTTAAGTTACTTATTCCTATAGTAAGCTTTTGTGACGAATAGCTCTTGAATTAGTGAAAACATAATCCCTCTATGTACTATTTTTGTAGTGGAAAATGGTATATAGACTATTTGTAGTAGATTTTTAACCTTCATGTTTTAATGCCTAAACTGATCTACGGTCATATTTAAAATCCTACAGTTTTTTGTTGAATTTTGGGAGTTTGTGAATGTTCCCGGAACACGTATTGGGATCGCAACTCTCTCTTCTGGGATTATTTAGGGCGTTTTGGGACTGCATCTTCCGAAGTTTTGGGACACACCTGAATTGGTTTTTCCCTTAAATATACTTCGTGTTGAATATTTGAAGTTCATGAATTATTGTAATAGCTTATTAATGTTTGGTTACTAGATTGCTATTAAATAAATTCACCGGTGGGTATTTAAACACAAACAAAAATTAATTGTAATTCTCGTAGACGCCCGCGCCAATTATTTATCTACCTATTTAGGGACTTTTTTAATTGTAACTACTATCAAATTGATTTACTGAACTTACCGATATTGTAATGTTTTTCGACAGGCATAATAAACACTCTGTAATATCGTAATTCTGACGCTCCTCGACTATCCTAAAACGCGAGCTGTTGGACGGCAGTTTTCTGAATAAATACGTAGTGCAATTGAGAGAATTCCCTGAACTGATTATTGTTAATTTAGCAGATTATGTGAATATCATATTTATGTAGTAATACTGTTATTAAGCTAATGTTTACTTTGGGATTTGTGGTGTTTTGTACTGAGGTTTGCAAAGTTTGATACATGATTTTGACTACTAATATTAGTTTGATTTTACCGTACTGCTGTTTAATAAGAGTTTTTGTTATTTTATTATTTTTTTTTTGTATTATTTATATAGTAGCGAGTTTCCTTAAGAGACTAGACTAAAATATTGTCCATTATATAATTAATTTATAAATATTACAGTAAAAAAAAATGGAACTGATTTACTCGATTTATGAGAGGTAATTATTGCTATAACTATATCATATGGTATTTGTTTATGGTTTTCTTTGACAACTTTTTCACAGTGTACATCACTAGTGACCGCAAGCGTTAAACAAAAAAAAAGTGTAACACAAAAACAAATAATTCTATTTACAACTTATGAAGGAAGTAATCTCAGAGATCACGTGTATTGTAAAATGGTTCTAGCCCGCTTTTGGAGTTTGGAAGATCTCGAGTTAATATTTACTTACTATTGTTAAACTTAATTTTTTAAGTTGGCGGAACTATTTACAGGGAAAATTTTATTCTATAAAGCTATGTTGAGAGTTGAGTTGTGGAATCATTTTTAGACCGAGTTCAGGGAAATGATTGCGTTACAATTATTGGATAGATCACTGGTTGTGTGATGGTATGGCGGGGCGATTGGTATTGGGGGGTTCGGGTGATTTTGAATATCAGACTCTTGGGATGGAGCCAAATTGATGGACATCGAGGCGCCATACGGCAAACCAGGACTGGAAGACCCGTTGGTCATTGTAAGTGGACTATGGACAGTAGGGATGTCCTTAGATGAATCGGGGGAATTCAGCACATAAGTGGGGTTGGTTAATTGTACCTTCTTTTGTTTTTTACCTCGACCACCACCAGATCTTACGGGCTTTGGACGGGTATGGATTAGAGTGTGTTTCAGTAGGTGGTCGCGGCGGCAGAAGGCCTTCGTACAGACTTCACAGACAAAGAGTTTTCGCATGGTATGGGTGCTATCGTCATGGCGCCGGAGGTCGGTCTTATGGTAGAAATGCCTACCACACTTAGGACATTTGTAGGGTTTCTCTTCTTCACTGTGACGGGGGAAATGTATATCATGTTTGCGTTCGGTGCTAAATCGCTTACCACAACAATCGCACCTGTAGTTCTTGTCGCCATCGTGAGATGACATGTTGTGCTGGGTGAGGTAGCATACTTTGGAGAAATCCTTATGGCATAGAGTACACAGGACTCGGCCGTTTGGTAGCATGGCGGCGTTGGGAGGAGGCTGTGACACTTTTGTTCGCTTACTTTTCGGTTTTTTGGTTATTTTGCTGACGGTATCGATATTGTTGTTGATGTTTTCGTTATTATTATTGTTGTTCATGCTGATGATATTGTTGTTGTTCATGATATTATTGGTAATCATATTGTTGTTGTTGATAGTATTGTTGTCATTAATGATACTGCTGTTGATGTTGATATGATTGGTATTAACATGAGTGCTGTTGCTGTCGGGGGACGGTGATTTTTGTTCGTCTGTTACTGTGCCAATGACGATCGGTGAATGGGATGTCGGAGATTTATCAGTGATGTTTTGAGAAACTTTTAGCGGAGGCAAATCCGCGGCGACTGGTGAGCCGTGATTGCCAAAAGCTGATCGTTGGCCATTTGTTGGATCAGCAACTGCCGTCGGATTTATTCCACATTGATTGTTGTCGTCGAAACGTTGAATTAACTGCTGGACTGGTCCGCCGTTGGGTTCGATTTGGTCGACGAATGATACAATAGCGGATGGTGGAAAATCAGTTGGGGGTATATTAGCGCTGCTGATGATTTCGGTGTTGTTACCAATAGTAGTGTGATAGTTCGGCTGGAGGTCCCCCACCGGTCGTTGCAGATGTTGGAATGATGGGATGGTGGTGGGGGTGTTGTTGGCTGTGGGCGAGGTGATGGTGGTGATGTTGGTACCCAAATGGTTGATGATGTATTGCTGCTGCTGCTGCTGCTGCGGCGGCGGCTGCAGCTGCAGCGGCCGATCCATTGTACTGGGAGTATGGGTGACTTTGAAAACTTGGTGGTCCAGCGACGGATGGTGGGGGTGGATGTGCTGTACCACCTGGTATTGTTGATGGGATGTAGTAGGCTGGGATGGTAGATGCTGCGGCAGCAGCTGCTGCTGATGATGAGGATGAGGTTGCAGACTGATGGCTATGGGATATTCCTCCAGCTGATGAATGTTGTTGCTGTTGTGAGGGTATTGATGGATTTCCTGGATTTGAGGAATTACCTGTTGTTGATATTGTATTTCCTGCATTTCCATGGGATTGCTGTTGTTGTTGATGATTATTTGATCCTCCGTTTCCGTGGTGGATATTGCGGTGTTCATAGTGGTCAGCAGGCCCCTCTGTGTGGAGGCTTGGACGGAGGGACCTGCTAGCCCGTTTGGGTGACCATTTGCTGATGAAGTTAAAGAGTTTTGCTGATATTGGTGGTATGTTGGACTTTGAAGTTGCTGAGATGCGATCGTAAATCCATTAGTAGATTGATTTCCAAATTGATTGGAGAACTCCGGTGTTGTACGAGACTCGGGCGGCACAGACGGTGGGGCCTGTCGATTGCTACGACTGTGTTTTGAATTTGGATCACGGCTTGGATGATGATGGGCACTTATCGGCAATGTTGCCGGATCGGGTTGACCACTGGACTTGACAGCATTTTTATGCAGAGTCGTGTTGTAGTGGCGTTTTAGATGACCCGAACTGGTAAACCATTTATTACAAGCAGTGCAGTTGTATGTTTTCGGGCGTCGCGGCTCATTTGACTTCCAGCCTGTGCCTTTTGGTGCTCCACCACTGGTGGCCTGAGATGAGGATGAAGGCTCCACGGTACGGTATTGAGTCAAATTATCCTGTGGAGTTGTTGTTGATGGAAATTCTGACGGACTAGAGGAAGCGGGATTATTACCGGCGGGCAGGTCGTTGGTGACGAAGGATTTGTCATCGCCATGCGATTGAGATGATATTATATGCCCGTAATCGGTGGGCTTGGTAAAATTCGTGGAGAGGAATTCAGGTTTGCTGGGAGTGAATTCCGGCTTGATGTAGTATGTCGCATGTTTGGTGTCAGTCATGTGTGACGAGGTGGACATATAGTTCGGGTGAAGATCCTGAGACCACGACATTGGACGATGCATTGGCGGTTGTAAACCAGTGGTGCAACCTCCTTCACCATCGGGTTGAGGGGTGTAGACCATTTTCTGGGAATCCAAATCTAGAATATCCGAACTGGGCGGCTCTTCTTTGACAAATGCGCTGTACTGTGGGTATTGATTGCGATCGGATGTCGATGGTACGGGATGATCAACGGAGTTCATACAATCTTCGCTCGTTTGGGCACTGTGATTGACGGTGTAGTGCTCGTTGAGCTCGTTATCGGTAGAGCATATAACACCACACTTATTACATTGCTTCGAGGTTGTTGGCGTTGGTGTGCGATTGCTCATAGAACCGGAATTTACTTCGGACATACCACGATGGGGTGTGTTAGCCGATGAACTATTTTGCGGACTAGATGAACTGACAACACGGGGGCTTAGAGAGGTATTCGATACCGAACTGCTTGAATTAGCTGCTGTTGATGCTCCGCCATTACCAATGCTAGTAGGTGCGATTGAATGATTTTGCGACGGTAACAGTTGGTGTACGCCACTATTATTGAGGTAGGAATAAAAGCGTTGCGGCATCGCCTTATAATCGAGAGTGTTTGGGGACGTGTCTGAGCCAACACTACCTCCGCCAGCACTTGTACCACCGGTTGATGATTGATTTTGCAATGGATAGGCGTACTGCTGCATGGAATTGGAATAATCCATGCCAGCTAGAGATCCGGAATATAACTGATCGTATCCGAGGTATGATGGATACGGATGCATATCTTGCTGGTACATTTGAGGATTTCCACTAAAATTACCTGCCGAATATAAGGAAGGATGATGGATTTGATGATGGTGATGATGATGCTGGGAAGTCGGCTGCGATCGATGATCTTGCTGATGGGTCTGCTGCAACGTCGTTGGAGACTGTTGTGATTGTTCAGATTGACCATGTGTACTTTGACGTTGATCTGACGTCGGCGTCGGCGGTTGATTATCACTAGAGTCAGCTGGTGCGCTAACCGTACTATTCGTTCCAACGTGCATTTGCTGCATTTTCATAATAATTCACAAGGACACAACTGTTTGTAACACGACGAAAATTATAATGATATATACTTCTCTTCTGAAGTCCGTTTGATCCCACTTTTCTTCATATAATTCGTTGACGACAATGTGATGTTAGACAAACCAAAAAAAAAAAAAAAAAAGAAATTAAAAAAAACAAAAAAGGGTTTTTTTTATTTTGGGCACGAATTTAATTTTGTTTTTTTTTTTCACTTATACACGAACATTTTGAATCATTATTTGTGGCGCCAAAATGAAAGCACAAATTTCAAATACACTGAATGAAGTATTTTTTGGGGATTTTTAAACATCCGAACAGATAAGAGACTGACAAGCCACAAGCACCGTTGAAAGTTTTCGGTTATTTAACCCCATCTTCTATCACGAGTACGTTACCGATCATATAGGCTCCCGTCAATTTATTTTTTCACTGGTTGTTCAAAAACAAATGGAAAACTGAATGTAAAATTTAAAAAAAAAACAAGAGCACTGCACTCCGATGATGTTCAATTGCAAGCAACAACTGACTTAATGTTTTCGTTTTCGTAGGATTCCAAGAAGGGCGATTTGTTAGTGATGACACTCTCGGACATGTTGCGAACACGCATTTTACAAATAACTGTTTATAAAGCCACCGTTACATCGGAATAATTTTACTTTCCGTTTTTGTTTCTTTTCAACTTTATCACACGTTTCACCATAAAACATTGTTTTGCTTCGTGAATCAATTTTCAAACGTAAGATTTTAAACAAAAAAACAAAAACGAAATTTTGTAAATTTAAAAAATAAAATTTTTAGTTTGAATTTTGTTTTTTTTTGTATTTGATTTGTTTGAATTTCGTGATAATTTTGATAAGAATTTTTTAAACACAAAATCAAATAAAAATATTTCAAATAAAATTTGTTTTAAAAATTTCTCCAATGTGCCAAAAAGCTGCCGAAAATTGAAATATAAAAATTTCCAAAAAACTAAAAAAAGCACACGTCCACGGCCGTACAAGCTCCGGCTACATTTGAGCTCAACAGAATTATCCGACAAAATTTCCTTGTTCACTTTACAAAACAAAGAGAATGGGAATTCTAACAGTTCGTTGCACATACACACAGAATAAAATGCAGAAAATTTTATGATTCGTATGACACATAGAACGCACGTACGCTACCGCACAAACCCACGCACACACCACAGAATGTTCGTTCGCATACAACTACATGCAACAAATGAAACAATTAGTAGCCGACGGTGTTTACCTGTCCGGTATCAATACAACTATGGATATGCTCCTTACCAATTCTCTATCGAATTCCATCGCTCGCACATCCCACCAAATGCTCAACTCACCCACGAACAATTGGGAATACGCAACACTCACACACCCGATGCCCGGCATGGATAATTTGTTTGTGTTGCGAGCGTGATGTCCCTTCTTGAATGGACATTGGACAAGGAGCAAAAGGTTTTGGTTTAGTAAATCTTCGTCGCCACTGATTGATCCTTTCCGTTGTGTACGTGAGGGCTCTCTTGGCGCGATACAAAAAACCCAACACAGTCGTATTTCGTGATTACACATCTACAAGTGCCCGCTGCCGTGAAGATTCATTTGCAACGAGGTGTCGATTCTTGGAAATTCAGCCAACCCCGACTGCTCTCGCACAACAGTGCTCCTTGCCGAGAGAGCAACATTGGCTGCGTGTTCTTCTTTCTCTTCTTGGTGTTGTTTATCTGCGTTTTCTGCAGTAGCTTCTTCTTTTTCTACTCACACTTTTGTCCGGCTTCTCCGTGTGTAGTTTCTTCTTATTCTAGCTTCCTTCTCTTGGTCTAGCTTCTTGTTCTTGTTGATGTTCCTCATCCACACCATTCTCGCGCAATTTGCTTCTTTTCTTTATTCGCTTTTTTACCAAACATCATCATTCGCCGTACTTCTTCGCGTGCGGATAGGTAGTTGTGTGTGTGCCGACGAATTCATCAGCAGCACATGGTTGTGCTTCGTTTTAGTACGTTACCTGCATTCCAGTCATAAACAAAAAACGGTAAACGAGAGAATCGAAAAATGTGAAAAAGAAGGAAAAAGAGAGCGAACGAATTATCTCTCTTGATGAAATTCTCTCATCTCTTTCAGATTTGTTGCTCGTCGTTTTGTGGAGTTTTTACCAGTTTTTACGAGTTCTTACGAGATATACGATATCAACATACGGGATTGGCGAGTTATTCATCTATCCCCACGCTTGTTGAAATCCAGCCGATAGTTCCGGGGGGATAGTGTGCCACAGATGAAGGAGATTTTCTTTTGATTCTTTTCCCAGTTGTTATTGTTGCTGGTGGTGGTGCTGTATCGTTTCTTACAAATGTGGGTGCTTTACCCGAAGTGACCCAGTGTTGCACTGGCTTGCCATGAATGGATGTTACATGTATCATTTTATCATTCTGGCCCCCGCCATTTGACCTTGTGGATGCATTCGTACACATGTGCGAGAGAAACTCATTTAGGAGCCCAGACTCAGTTGCAGACGATTTGTTTTTAAGGCGACAGGATATCGACTGTGCGGGGACCGGTGAGAGTCGCCCTTAGTCGGTGGTTGGATCCTTTTGCTTATGACACTTTGCTGTATGACCGACTACAAGGGTTGCTGAGGTTTTGCTGTCTTGTCCGTTTGTCTTATTTTATTTTTTTCATTTATATATTCTTCGTCTGTCGTCGATTGGTTCTCGAAGGTCATTTAATGGTCGGCTGCAGGACTATTAAATGATGAATGAAGGCGTCTTCATACGTTTCCTACTTCCTTTTTATTTCAGAGTTTATTTTATTTTCTTCTTGAGGTGCTTATTGCTCATTCGATGTTTAAGGATATCCTTTCGTATCACACACTATAAGGGCAATTTTGAGTACCCGCAGTATCACATCCAGGAAAACGCTAGTTGCAAAACAAACCTGTTCCGAATTGGGGAGTCGCGAATACGAGCTGACATTCCATTCGTTGTCCATTATAGGAATAGCTGACTGGCGATAAGCTTCAGCCGTGGAAAATGTGAGTCATGTGTCTCGAAGCGCGTGTTGATTACATGGCATAGTCGCGGTGAAAGTAAGGTGGAGTTGTACTGGTCGGCGTATGTACTTTTGCTTTTCAGGTTTATAAATTTATTTTCTATTCGTTGGAGTTTTTTTTTTTTTTAGCCAACTCATGGACTTTAAGTTGTCTACTTTTGGTACCAGACAAGGGCTAAAATAATTCACGTTACTAATATGTATTTAGAGTATTGTTAAGTAATATCGTCTGTTATTATATGAAAATTTAGAACGAAGAAGTTAAAATCGCCAATACAGACTAATTTTTGTTTTTTAATGCAATTTATTTTTTCCAATTACATTGACAACGTTTCGATCAAGTATTTGATCCTCCTGAGGTCTAAAAAAATTTACAATGATGTTAATATGTATTTAAAAAAATATATAAATAATTAATCTAATTGATTAATAATTTAATTGATTCTTATTTTTTATTTAATATAATATTTAAATTTTTACCTTTTTTTACACTAACGCGCGCACAAAAGTGGATTTTGAAGTACCCTTAAATAACCTGCACGTTTGTTTAAGGGGGCCATTCCGGTTTGTTCGTTACAAAAAATCGTTTTTTTTTTTTGCTTAATCGATAGTTTTATCCTTCGAAAATAATATGTTAAAATTTGGAAACGAAATCTTAGGCGGTTTCAAAGTTATAGGTCATTAAAGGGTCAGGTCTCCCGTGGATACAAATTCGTATCATAGGTGGCAACTACAGTGTATTTAGAAAGATGCAGACTATCCATTTATGGGCATTAATTTGCTTCGCTGTTGGCTTGGGCCAACTGCCACTTCTTTGAATATGTCGCAATCTTGTGCGACTGTACAATATGTTCATAAGCGGTAATGGATAGTCGCTCCTGTGTATGTTGTTTTTACATTCGGGCGTACTGCGGGAGACCTACGATTGCCTGAGTTTTAGTTAGTTTCATATACAGGTATTCCCCGGCTTACGACCGAGATAGGTTTCTGGTCATCGGTCGTAAGTCGATTAAGTCGCAAGTCGAATTTCATATAAAAAAAATTCCAACTTAGCTAATGTAATGTATTATTTGTACTGAAATATGTCTGTAAATCGAATTTTTTTACTTTGTTTTATTTTTAAAATTTTCCTCATATATTTTAGGGATTCCCCGCAACTACATATTTGTCTTCTTTAAGTATTTTCCATGAAAAAAATTGGAAAAAAAAATGGTCGTAAGTGCGAATAGTCGTACGTCGAACGGTCGTAAGTCGGGGACTACCTGTATATGAAACTAGCTTGCCCGTTGCACGGTGCTGATGGTTTTTTCTTGTTTGGTGACTATGGAAGATTTCCTACCGGTGACGTCGCGGGGTAGGTATTTTTGATGTTTCTTTGGTTCTTTTTCATGAGGAGGAAAAAATATTTAGCAAAAACGTGGTCTCAGAGAGTGCAGTGCTTGTGTTTAGGCCTCCGTTTCATACGTTTTTCAACGGTAAATTTTTCCAACATAGTGTTTAAAAACGTTAAAGGTTCACGTAAGTCACGGGTGCGTCCAGGGAGTCGATATAAAAAAGGAAAAGGATTTATGGGAACTGTACATGAACTGGAAACGGAGTAGGCGACTACATCGGCACAAAAATTGGCCACATCGCCCGACTTCGTTCCAACGGTCACAGTGACGGCAGCGTTATTATTATTATTTACTAGCCTGTAGGAACCCGGAAATTCATGACCTCACCGACTCGGCTCCGCCATTGTTCCCTGCCCTGGGCACTCTCCGTACACGTTCGATCGTCCGATCCGATCTCCTCGAGGTCCAATCTAACATTGTCCTCCCATCTCCGTCGCGGCCGTCCTGTCGGTCTCTTCCCCGTTAGTTTACCGTCAAGAATTCTATGCACGGTCCTATCATCGCCCATTCGCGCCACGTGCCCGGCCTATCTTAATCTTCGCGACTTGATCACTCTTACTATTGTAGGTTGGCGGTATAGCTCTTCCAATTCGTGGTTGTGGAGTTTCTTCCATTGTCCTGACTCCTCGTCGTATTTACCGTCAAATATACCCCTTAAAACTTTATTCTCGAATACGCGGAATTTGTTTTCTTCCCGTTTTGTGAGAGCCCATGTTTCGCATCCGTATAGAGCAATCGGCATGATTATGGTTCTATAGACACGGAGCTTTATATTACGTGATAGCAGTTTGGATTTTAATAGTTTACTGGCTGCACGCCAACTAGCGTTGCCGGAATGTAGTCTTTTGTTAATTTCCTTTGACGTTTCGTTTCTGGTTGTCAGTATCGTTCCCAGATATTTAAATTCTTTGAGATTTTCAAATATCTTGCCCCTGACGTTTATATGTGTTCTCTGAGGTTCATCTGCTCTCGTTGTAATCATGTATTTCGTTTTGTCTTCGTTTATTTCTAGGCCCACCTCTTCTGTTGCTTGCATGATGATTTCACAGTTTTTACTTATAGTTTCTAGATTATCGCCCAGAACGGCGATGTCATCCGCATACTCGAGCACTTGTGTGACCCCGTTCATGGATGATCCGGCCGTGTTGTCGTCTTGTACCTTTCTGATAACATACTCGAGGACAAGGTTAAAAAGGCATGGTGAGAGGCCATCCCCTTGTTTTAGTCCGTCCCGGACTTCAAATGGTTCTGAGAGGTGGTTTTCTATTCTGACTCGCCCTTTGTTTTCGTTCATGCAAATTTGAATGAGGGCGGCATATTTTTTCGGGATCCCCAGCTCAACCACAATATGGTAGAGTCTTTGCCTTGCGACTGAGTCGTAGGCTTTTTTGAAGTCCACGAACAGTTGGTGAACCGTCTCTCCGTATTCCCACTTCTTTTCCAGCAGTTGCCTTATTGTAAACATCTGGTCGCTTGTTGACGGGTCCGACGGAATCCGCATTGGTAGTCTCCCAATATTTCTTCTGCGTACGGTGTGATTCTTGCCAGTATGACATTTGTTAAGATTTTGTATGTGATTGGGAGCAATGAAATTCCTCTGTAATTTTCGCAGTCAGATCTGTCGCCTTTTTGAGAATGGGGATGACCATTGCGGTTTTCCATTCTTCTGGAATGACTTCCTTGTCCCATATTATTTTAACCAGTTGGTGGATCTTTCGAGCGGTTGCCCCTCCTCCATGCTTCACAAGCTCTGCCGGTATGCAATCGATTCCGTGGGCCTTGTTGTTTTTCAGTCGATTTATCGCGTCTACAACTTCGTCGAAAGAGGGCTCTGGGATCTGGGGCTCGGCTGTATGTACGTCTGGTGCGTTTATTTGTGGTTGATGGGTGCGCACATTGAGCAGGTTTTCAAAGTACTGCTTCCATCTTGTCACGATATTGTTTGTTTCTGTCACCAGACAGCGTTTGTGTCTCGGATTATTTTGGCTCTCCCTCGATAGCCATTTCTAATTGAATTTATGCCGACATACATACCTCTGCTGTTCTTTGCTCTGGCATTTTCTATGATTTTTTCGATCCGAGTCTTCTCCCATTCGCGTTTTTTGCGTTTGAAAAGTCTAGTTGTTTCTTTCCGAATTGCCGCGTATCTTATTGCGTTGACTTCATCATATGCTTCTAAGTGGATCATTCTGAGGCGTTTACGTTCTTCGATCTTCGCCCTGCACTCATCGTCAAACCAAGGTTTGGACTTAATTGTTTTCTTAAATCCTAATACCGTTTGGGCTGTTAGTTTGATTGTGTCTCTGATCGATGTCCATTTAGTGTCCACACTATTGGCTTCCTCTTCCTCACTACTGTCATTCTCTAGGATGCTAAATCTATTCGTTAGTTCGTCTTGATGTTCCGCCCTTTTACGTAGGTCTTTTAGTTTATCAATCTCGAACTTTTTGCTCGTCTCCCGTGACTGTCCATGTGGGTTTGCTGCAAGCCGACTTCTAATTTTGACCTTCTCTAGAAGGTGATCGGAGTCGCAATCTACTCCTCTATATGATCTTACAAGTGACGGCAGCATACGTGATGTTAAATTTTTTCCAGTCTTTTCCGCACTTTCAAACATTATAAAGTGTAAAAACTGTGACGGTTCGATAAACTTTTCAAAAAAATCTGAGAAATGCATAGGATTCAAACTGATCGTCGAATGCAACTGTGGTGAGAGGGTCGTCGAGTCCTGTCCACGAATCGCCAACGAAGCTTACGAAATTAATCGTAGAATAGTATACGTAATGCGCATCTTGGGTGTCGGGTTAAATGGATTACATTGTTTCACTTCACTGATGGATATTGGCGAATTTAAGAAACACATCTACTACGCTGCTCTCGATAATGCACACACCGCTTGTATCGGCGTTTTTTCTTCCGTTATAAGAAAGGCTAGCAAAGAAGAAAAAGAAAAAACTGATGAAAATGAAGATAAAATATTTACTGCTTCTGGAGATGGTAGTTGGAGCAAAAGGGGTCATACTGCTAATTATGGCGTTATGACATTGATCGACAACAAAACAAACAAAGTTCTCGATCTTACTGTGAAATCGCGTTATTGCCAAGGCTGCAACCTTATGAAAACAAAGAAAGGCACCCCTGAATATGATACTTGGTGGGATGAGCACGAACCAGTTTGCACATTGTATCACAATGGAAGTTCGGGTAAAATGGAGCCTGATGGAATGTTAGAGATGTTCGAGCGCGCTTTTGATCTGCACGGCCGCATTTACGAAAAGTACGTTGGAGACGGGGATGTAAAAATAATGAATGCGTTGCAGAAATCATTTCCAAATGTTGTAAAGGCCGAGTGTATCAATCACGTGGGAAAGCGAATCGGTTCGCAATTACGCGGTGTCATAAAAAAAGCAAAAAAAAAAACAACAGACCAATTAGAGGAGCTGGTCCTAGCAAACTTACGGGAAACATGATAACAGAACTGACGACTTATTACGAACTTGCGATTAGACGCTATGCTCACTCTGCTGAAGAAATGGCGAAAGAAATTTGGGCAACATACTACCACAAAATATCAACCGATGAAAATCCGCAACATCGAAACTGTCCAGAGGGCCCGGAGTGATGGTGCAAATGGAAACGCGCGGAAGCTGCGAATGAGCTGTCAAAATTCCACCACGACAATCCTCCATTGGATCCTAAAGTACGAACAGCTATTTACCCAGTTTACGTAAAACTGACAGATTCCGATTTGTTAAAAAAATGCGAGGGAGGTTTCACGCAAAATAACAACGAAAGTTTCAATGCTACTATCTGGCAAATGGCGCCAAACCACACATACAGTGGTAAGAAAATCATTGAACTTGCGGCTCTTACCGCAGCTTGTATGTTTAATGAGGGGTTTTTACCCGTATTGCTAATAATGCAAGTCATGGGCATCAAAATTGGGTACGCTGCGAGAGCGTTTGCGAACGAGAGGGACAGAGATCGGCTGCAAGACGCCGACCGCAGCCTAGTATACAACTCGCACGAGGCACGAACAGCAAGGAAAAAGGCAAAAATGCAACTGGAGGACCAATTCGAAGTCGTGGAAGGAATTGTTTATGGTCCAGGAATTGATGTCTAGCTGTTAGTATAAAAAATCCCGATGATTTCATGAAAAAAATCACTTTCATCTTTTGTCTAATTTATCTCCAAACTTTGAATGCGTTTTTCTCGAAACGACTTTTGAGTGCGGTGTAAGCGATAATATGAAAACGGTGCACGCGATTCTTATGAAAGTTCACACACATATTTTTAACAAGCACACGCAAATTGTGCCCCCGCTTGGTAGAAACCTTGACGTGGTGCGGGGGATTAAACTACGATGAATCACTCAGGCTATGCTGACGGAAGCATACGCTTCCAGTAGGGCCACCCATGTCAGACGGGCTAGCGAGGAGTAACACACAAAGATCTACCACCCCTAATCCAGGTTGTTACGCGTCATCGTGCCCATTGGATGGTTTGCAGCCAAGGGTATACCGGCTGTATTACAACGGCGCCTCTCTGACACCGGGTCGAATCAGAGCAGTAAGCAGACCTTACCATATAAAAGAGGGGCTCTGATATGGCGGACCATTTGAAACCCCAGAGTGATCCAATGAAATGAATGATCAATACACAAAAATAATCTCACAAAAAACCCGGTAGGCGTAGGTGTGATGAGCCAACACTACCATAAGGGAACAAATCATCAGGAAAACACCGACTCGGCAAAAAGAAGACGTAGGAAAAAACGTAAAAAGCGGGATATACACGTCGGCACGTGGAATGTTCGAACCTTATATAAACCAGGCGTGATACAGACGGTCGTAGAAAACACGAAACAATATAAAATGGACATCGTCGCGCTTCAGGAAGTCCGACTCTCACATCAAGTAATCGAAACCAACGGATTTACACTGGTGTGTGGAGGTACCGATACACATAACCTCGGAACCGGCTTCATCATAAGCAAGAAGATTACGCCCCATGTAAAAGATCTGCAATATATTAATGACCGAATGTCTGTGCTAAAAATACAGGGCCGATGGTACAATTATGTATTTATAAACGTACATGCCCCAACAGAATCTGCGGACGAAGAAACGAAGGACACGTTCCACGAGACCCTAGAGGATGTATTTCATGGGATCTCATCATTCGATGTTAAAATCCTCCTCGGGGATCTCAATGCGAAAATTGGAAAGGAAGATATCTTCCAACCAACTATAGGTAAAGAAAGTCTACACGACGTTTCAAATGATAATGGAATTCGAATTATCACGTTCGCAGCGTCAAAAGATCTGTTAGTAAAAAGCATGATGTTCAAGCACAAGGAAATTCATAAAGCCACATGGATATCACCCGACGGCGTAACGCGTAACCAAATAGACCACTTCCTCATAGACAAAAGACACCACTCGAATATTCTTGACGTAAGATCATATAGAGGAGCAGATTGCGACTCCGGTCATTTTCTAGTGATGGGCAAAATCAGGAGTCGCCTCGCAGCAATCCCACATGGGCAGTCACGGGAGACAAGCAAAAAGTTCGACACTGATAAACTGATCAGACCTACGCAAAAGGGCTGAATATCAAGACGAACTAACGAATAGATTTAGCATTCTAGAGAATGTGAGCAGTGAGGAAGAGGAAGCTAATAGTGTGGACACTAAATGGACATCGAGCAGATACACAATCAAACTAACAGCCCAAACGGTATTAGGATTTAAGAAAACAATTAAGTCCAAACCTTGGTTTGACGATGAGTGCAGGGCGAAGATCGAAGAACGTAAACGCCTCAGAGTGATCCACTTAGAAAGATATGATGAAGTCAACGCAGAAAGATACGCGACAATTCGGAGAGAGACAATGAGGCTCTTCAAACGCAAAAAAACGCGAATGGGAGAAGACTCGGATCGAAAAAATCATATAAAATGCCAGAGCAAAGAACAGCAGAGGTATGTATGTCGGCATAAATTCAATTAGAAATGGCTACCGAGGGAGAGTCAAAATAATTCGAGACGCAAACGGTTGTCTGGTCACAGAAACAAACAATATCGTGACAAGATGGAAGCAGTACTTTGAAAACCTGCTCAATGTGCGCACCCATCAACCACAAATAAACGCACCAGACGTACATACAGCCGAGCCCCAGATCCCAGAGCCCTCTTTCGACGAAGTTGTAGACGCGATAAATCGACTGAAAAACAACAAGGCCCCCGGAATCGATTGCATACCGGCAGAGCTTGTGAAGCAGGGAGGAGGGGCAACCGCTCGAAAGATCCACCAGCTCATCCAAACGATATGGGATAAGGAAGTCACTCCGGAAGAATGGAAAACCTCAATAGTCATCCCCATTTTCAAAAAAGGCGACAGATCTGACTGCGAAAACTACAGAGGAATTTCATTGCTCCCAACCGCATACAAAATTTTAACAAATGTCATTCTGGCAATATGGGAGACTACCAATGTGGATTCCGTCGGAACCGGTCAACAAGCGACCAAATGTTCACAATAAGACAACTGCTGGAAAAGAAGTGGGAATACGGAGAGACGGTTCACCAACGGTTCGTTGACTTCAAAAAAGCCTACGACTCAGTCGCAAGGCAGAGACTCTACCATATTCTAGTTGAGCTGGGAGTCCCGAAAAAATATGCCGCCGTCATTCAAATTTGCATGAACGAAAACAAAGGGCGAGTCAGAATAGAAAACCACCTCTCAGAACTATTTGAAATCCGGGACGGACTAAAGCAGGGAGATGGTCTATCACCGTGTCTTTTTAACCTTGTGCTCGAGTATGTTATCAGAAAGGTACAAGACGACAACATGGCCGGATCATCCTTGGACGGGGTCACACAAGTGCTCGCATATGCGGATGACATCGCCGTTCTGGGCGATAATCTAGAAACTGTTAGTAAAAACTGTGAAATCATCATGCAAGCAGCATAAGAGGTGGGCCTAGAAATAAATGAAGACTAAACAAAATACATGATTACGGCGAGAGCAGATGGACCTCAGAGAACACATATAAACGTCAGAGGTTAGATATTTGAAAAAGTTAAAGAATTTAAATATCTGGGAATGATACTGACGGCCAATAACGAAATGACGAAGCAAACTAACAAGAGACTGCATTCCGGAAACGCTAGTCAGTAAACTGCTGAAATCCAGACTGCTATCACGTAACATAAAGCTCCGTGTCTATAGAACCATAATCATACCGATTGTTCTATATGGATGCGAAACATGGGCTCTCACAAAATGGGAAGAAAACAAATTCCGCGTATTCGATAATAAAGTTTTGAGGGGCATCTTTGGAGGTAAATATGACGAGGAGGCAGGACAATGGAGGAAACTCCATAACCACGAATTCTAAGAGCTATATCGCAAACCTACAATAGTGAGAGTAATCAGGTCGCGAAGATTAAGATGGGCCGGACACGTGGCGCGAATGGGGAACGATAAGACCGTGCATAGAATTCTTGACGGTAGACCAACGGGAAAGAGACCGGTAGGACGGCCGCGACGGAGTTGGGAGGACAATGTTAGGTTTGACCTTGAGGAGATCGGATCGAATGGTCAAGCGTGGAAGGAGAGTGCCCAGGACAGGGAACGATGGCGAAGCCGAGTCGGTGAGGTCATGAATTTCCGGGCTCCTACAGGCCAATAAATAATAAAAAATAATAACACGCAAATTGTGAGTGAATTACTTTTTTATTTATTTATTGACGTGACAACGTCTTATAAATCGGTATACCTTGGGAGGCATTCGGAAAAAAGTTTGTAGCGCTACGATAACGATAACCGATAACGCACGAGCCGCAGTGAGCGAGAGCGCGACTCTCTTAATTGCTCCTAAGTCAAATGCAGTGAGACAACGGGAATACAGACAGCGTCTTGCATTGTCGAGAACAGCTGTTCAGCTTGAAAGTGTAAAGACAAAAAATACACAGAGACAACGCGAATACAGGCAGCTCCTTGCAGCATTAAATAAATCGAATATAGCTAAGAGAAAATTGTCTGTTCATAGTGGTTTCGCAGCGGCAAGTTCAAACAACGTTCAAGAACTACAGGTTGTAAACCTACAACAGCCTTCAGCAGCAGAACCCGTGTATTTTACAATACAACCAGTTATATCGGCGCAAGGAGTATGGAACATGAAATGGAACAAATCGATATCAAGATTTAAATTGATGTTTCTTGACGATGACTTTGGGTATGCTTGCTCTTGTAACGTCTCCAACGCCGTGCTTCCTCTTTTTATCGAGGGAAGAGCGTGGAGGTTCTAATAAATGCGTTTAGTTTTATTTTTAGTGTTCATATTTATTTACACAACTCAAACTATAGTTAATTTATAATACAACTCTACAATCAAAACTCTTCTTTTAAAACTCTTCTCAAAACTCTTGATTCAAAACTCTTCTACTTCAACTAACTTCCTCGACTGTATTTCTCAACTAACTGATTCACTTCAACTGCTTCAACTCAACTCTACTAACTTCCAACCTCAACTGATTTTACTATTAAAATTACTCTCTACTTATGGAACATTGTGTTCTAATTTACTGTAAAATATAATATGAACAAAACAAATTTTCTCGAAGTATTCCATTAGTTTCTGTGACTTTTAAATTGAATAAAATTTGAACGAAAATCGAAGTGCTCTGTTTTGAAATAAAAAGGGGCAAGTTATTAAAAAGGGACATGTTATGAAATTTACTGTAACTGTAACTGGCTTGATATAATATTGTGTGGGTTTATTTATGGTATGTATTAAATGAGATGTTAGATATGTAAGGAGATTCAGTGTTAAAGCCAATAGGGGTAGTATTCTAGAATACTACACTCTGTTTACGATAGACTTTGGTTTGAACGCGATTTAAAGCCGATCACAGTGCAACAGATGAACGTAATTTCGGACTGGCACACAAAAGAAAATCGACAACTGTGTCCTGACGAATACACAGTAGTTTGCACTATTTGTAAAATTTCGTTAAGCAAACCAAAATTAATGCCTACACTTGGAGGCATTCGGAAAAAAACACTTTAATTTTGATTTAATAACTTGTATATTCAATGTTACATCTTTAGGATACGTTGTCACGAATATAATGTCCGAGCGCCTTGCGCCCAATCATTTTTTTTTTTTAGTTATAACTAAAAAATAAAGCAAAAAAGGGCCGAAAAATCAAATTTTTTTCAATAGGCCGCCATTTTGTTGTTTTTTATCAATTTTAACATTTTTTTACTCACATTGGGCTAAATGTATTTAAGTTCAATAAACTTTTTGCATTTTTCGTATTTTTTCACCGGGGAGGAAAATAACCCTTACGCGAACAGAACGGATGGCTAACTTTGAACACCTGGAGGGTGGGTTTCCGGTTCCGGAGTGACTCGACAAAATTTACGAACGTAGTCGAAAGATGAATAAAATGTTAAAAAAAAATGTTGTTATATCTTTAATACTTTCTTTAAAAAAAAAATCATGAAAATAACCTATTTTTTTACCCGACAAACCGGAATGAGGTGGGCCTAGAAATAAGCAAGAAACAAAACCAACTGAAAAAAAACAATATCATTTTTATATTCGGCCCTTGTAAAGGAATCTTTCTGACAATGCTCTCTGTATCCTTCCTGAATGTGTTTAGCATTAATAAATTAATAAACGCATAAGACTCACATACAACCGACCCTCAGATCCCACAGCAATCTTTCAACGAACTTGTAGACGAAATAAATCGATTTTAAAACAACAAAACTCCCAGAGTCGACTGCATACCGGCAGACCTTGTGAAGCATGGAGGATGGGCAACCGCTCTAAAGATCCACCAGCTCATCAAAACAATATGGGATAGGGAAGTCACTCCGGAAGAATGGAAAACCTCAATAGTCGTCACCATTTTCAAAAAAGGTGACAGATCTGACTGCGAAAACTACAGAGGAATATCATTGCTCCCAACCACATACAAAATACTAACAACTGTCATACTGGCGGAAATCACACCGTTGGCAGAAGAAATACTGGGAGACTACCAATGCGGATTCCGTAGGAACCGGTCAACAAGCGACCAAATGTTCACAATAAGGTAACTGCTGGAAAGGAATTGGGAATACGGAGAGACGGTTCACAAATTGTTCGTGGACTTCAAAAAACCCTGCGATTCAGTCGCAAGCAAAGACTTTACCATATTGTAGTTGAGATGGGAGTCCCGAACAAATATGCCGCCCATATTCAAATCTGCATGAACGAAAACAAAGGGCGAGTTAGAATAGAGAACCACCTCTCAGAACCATTTAAAACAGGCGGGTGCCTTCTCACCATGTCTCTTTAACCTTGTCCTCGAGTATGTCATCAGAAAGGTACAAGACGACAACATGGTCGGATCATCCCTGAGCGGGATCACGCAAGTGCTTGCATATGCGGATGACATTGCCGTTCTGGGCGATAGTCTAGAAATTGTAAGTAAAAGCTGTGAAATCATCATGCAAGCGGCAGAAGAGGTGGGCCTAGAAATAAATGAAGACAAAACAAAATACATGATTAGGGCGAGAGCAGGTGGACCTCAAGGAACACACATAAACATCAAGGGCAAGATATTCGAAAAAGTTAAAGAGTTTAAATATCTGGGAACAATACTGACGGCCAGTAACGAAATGTCGAAGGAAATTAACAAAAGACCGCATTCCAGCGACGCTAGTTTGCACACAGTCACTAAACTACTGAAATCCAAATTGCTATCACGTAATATAAAGCACCGTGCTTATACAAGGTGGCGCCAAATTAATCATCCAATTTTGTTTTTGTTTTACTTTTGGATGGAAATCTTTATTGGGACCTTCACAATGAAATCTGTTAAGTGGAAAAGATGATATCCTTCAAGTGACTGCCGCCAGTGTTGATAGACATTTGTACCCGTTTTATCGCATTTTCCATGGCTTTCGGCAAGCTTTCAAGTAATAACTGTTCGCATTCCTGTCGATATAAATGCGTGAAATGCGAGCATAGACCAGGAAAATGTCAGCTCGTGAAAGACGAATCTAGTACAGCTTTTTGCCACAACTGTGGGCGAATCGGCCATCCTGCAATTTATTTAGGCTGTCCTAAATATAAAGAGTTTAGCAAAAGAAGAGCTGAAGTCACTAAGCTGGGTAAGAAGAAGCTCTCGCTCGAAAAGAACAAGTTAATCTAGAAGCCAAGTGTCAGCTACGCAGACCTCTTTTGCAAAGAGCAACTCTGCAGCGCTGAAATGCCCAATAGGCAAAATGTCCGAACACAAGACAGACTCATGGGCGCAATAGGCGAGTTCATGAACTTGTCGAAAGAAATGTTCGGTATGGACGTGTCTACACTAATATCAAAAATAACAGAATATATGACGGGCATCAATCAGGTTGGTGGGATAACACCCAGCTCCAAAGTGCAGTACTTGAAACTTCTGGCCCAAGTAATTTAATTCGGTTTTTAAAATGGCGGTATTTTTAACGCTTAACATTTCGTCTCTTGTGGATCACTCGAGGAGAATAGATCTCCTCGAGCTCCCTCGACAACAAAATGTAGTGGCAGCTTTCATACAGGAGACACACTTGAAGGGCGCCACAAAATGATTCTAGACGAATACCACCTCCTCGGGAAGGGCGCCAATCAAGGGGTACCTCTAGCTATGATGAGCATTTGTATTCATTTTTCCTTGTTTGAATACAATGTTAAAATCGTAATCCATTAGGTCTACACGTATTCTGGTTAATTTTGAAGACGGGTTGTTATGGGTGAACAAGCTTACTAATGGTCTGTGGTCAGAGTAGACCGTGAATTTTCTACCAAATAAATAGGGTCTGAAATAATTTATACAGATGTAGTATAGCGCAAGAAAATCATAATGTTTGTGTGCATGCGAGTTTAAAAAATATTTTTATAATTTTTGTTAGTCTTTTGTTCCATATTTTGCTTACAAATGTTGGGATCATTGTATACGATTTCATTTAATTTTTATATGTATTTGCTATGTATAGGCGTACAGAATATTTTTATATTTATTACATTTCTTAGTGTGAACAATTCTTCCTTCTATATGCTATGTTTTACAATATTTGTTTAAGTTTTTCTAAAACTTTATGAGGTTTTTGTTGATATACATGATTGATTTAACAATAAGTATTTCCTTAACTAAAAAGGGAATCATGATTACAATAATATATTTATAACAAATATAGAGAAAAAATACAAGCAACGATAATGTTTTATTCCTTTTTTTTTTATAAACTTAAGCAATACATTCCATTGCAATTTCAGCCTAAGCAATAAGCACATTCCGTATGAAATGTTTGTAAAATTTAATTTACATAATTGTTAAGGGACGTGTATAGTTATTTACATGTTTATTAATTTAATTTCATCAGGCA
Organism: Microdon myrmicae; assembly: GCA_963931805.1. NCBI lineage: Eukaryota > Metazoa > Arthropoda > Insecta > Diptera > Syrphidae > Microdon > Microdon myrmicae. The sequence goes on from OZ007502.1 coordinate 43,105,458, forward strand.
GGATATCTAATACTATATAATCATTACTGATTTGTTTCTTTCTTGTTTTTTTTTTTTTTTGGATTTTTTGTTTATCATTTTAGACATGATTTATTTCTGTTCTGCTAGGGAATCGTCCAAGGTTTCTGGGAAGAAACTATATTGTGCATGTGGATAAGGTATGGGTATATTGGTTGCTCGTCCATCTGGGGTAATTCAAAGATGAGGGGGGTTGCTAATTCTTTCGTACTTCATTTGGTAACACAATTGGCTTTTTTGAACGTTCTGGTATGTAATCGTCTTGGTGTTCGCTCGTGTATACCAGAGGTCCTTCAAGACTGCCAAAAAACTCATCTAATTCTTGTCGCGAATAAACCGCCATCCGGTTCTGGTCCGCTGCTTTGTATGAAGTTGGCATCATATGGGGTCATTCATTTTTTTTTTAACATTTTTTTATTTTCTTTCTATATTCTTAGTTTCTAAATTAAAGGCTAGACAAAAAATGCTTAAATTCTAGCTTAAATAGCTTATATAATAACTTACTGGTCCTTCGCAGACGCTCTAAGCTAAACATTACTTAATATTTGTATAATTTGCCTTTCGGCGACAGAACTTTGTGGCAATACTTATAATTATTTGAAAGACAAAGAAAAATTTGAAAAACTTTGTCAATTTTTTTTTTTTTTTTTTTTTTTTTTTTTTTCTTAAAATTTAACTTACTTGCATCATATGGGGTATAAACTACTTCATGTAATAATTGGTATGTAAAAATGGCAGGATCTCATCAAGAGTCTCCAGATCAGTGTAGGCAACGATCAAGAGGGTTCCAGATCAGGGCAGGATCGCCATGTGGTGTATTGGTATAAGATGATTAGCATGGCGGGGTCGCCATGTAATATATGTGGGTCTGCTGTCGCCAAATAATATGTTTTCTTGTAATACTTAGATTTGTATTACTTGTGATACTATGATGGATTGGTCTATAACCCTACTTCCCTACTGTTTGCTGTTTAAAGCGTAGCTCGCTGAAAATGGATGGCGTAGACGCCGCAGTGTTCGAATCAAATACTCTGTTGATTTTTGATTGCTTTATTCTTCAAAATGCTGGGGTATTTATACTCCCAATCAATCACTCAATTATTTACAAATTTCTCAATCTACTCATACAAATTTTGCTTAACAAGCTATTTCAATCTTAATTGAAAATTCACTCATACAATTCTGCTTACTATGCTACTTAATTTCCTATCACCAGCTTAGCGCATAGTGTAAGAACAATGACACGATTTGACCCAATTAATTTTTGAATCACTTGCTAGCAGAAAGATCGCAAGCGTTTGTCATATGATTCTTTCAAATCGTAACCGGAGCAATTCGTTTTTTTTACTCAATGAAAAGAATCGATCCTGAATTATTGTCAGCAACGAATGCTGGTTACGTGAAACTTGCTAATTGTGACAACGGCAAATTGATTTACTTGATAGAATCATATCATGGTCATTTCGTGGATATGTTGTTACACTACAAAATTCTTGGGAATCCGAAGAAACGCACCAATAAACAAATTTGACGTGGAAAATTCCACACTGACTGATCTCGACCAAATAGCGACGACCCTGGGTCAACACTTTGAGGCAATCTACCTTTCTCAGCCTTCAGATTTTGATCCGGGGCTAAGAAATCCAGTTGAAGCGAAAGTCAGTGAGTTGGTCGAGCAGAAAAACGAACACTTTTTTTTTTATTTCTATTTTATTTTACTAGACTTCTCTCGGGAGAGGCTAACCTATAGAGCCGACACGGCGCCCGGAGATGCCACAAAATAACTGTTGCAGTTCTTTTTGAACAGTAGCAGCTGTAACGCTCTGGAAACACTCGCGCGGGAATGGAGTTCTACAGCTTTCCCGCCCTGTAACGGAACGAGTTCTGACGCGGGGATGTTCACGCTGTCGGGAGATGAACCGCAAATTGGTGCGATCTGTCAAATTGTCTTGGTTAGCATATAGCGTTTGGAATGATAGTGAAGAAGAACGTGTGATTCGAACTGACTCTATGACAGTTAGAATCACCAAAAATTGAACCGAAGCGTAACACATTAGGCTACTGGCCGATTTTAGAATTCGATTTTTAAACTCAAGTATATTCCACTGATGTGAATTGTTTTTGTTATCGCTGCGGTATACGGCTCTGATGCACTATTTTGCTTGTTATTGCGTGTTTATCTGTTAGAGAGGCCACAAGCACATATAAGCCGAAAAATGCCACGAATCTCCGAAAAACAGTACCCGTACTAATACCTGAAAACAGACAGAGGTTGGCTACGCGAATTCGTTGTGATAGCGACTGTAGCCCCGACGTCAGCACCGTGTCTCCGATCAGGCGGATTACTCGTCTTTGTATGCTCTCAAGTAGATCGAGGGTATGCTTAAGAGCAGAGCTCCAAACATGACAGCAATATTGGAGCGAGGGTCTAATTTGAGATTTATACAGAAGAAGAAGTTAGGGTGCTTCTAAAGAAGAAGATAACTCAGTTTTCCTCAGGCTGACCTGGCGATGTTCGACACGTGTCTATGCCACGATACATTTCCACAGACCGTGACACCGAGAAATTTCACGTTTTACCCAGATTCGAGGGCCTGGCCATTCATCATCACCTGTAGAACCGATGGTTACCTTTTTTCTGTGTATGTTGTATATTGTGTCTTCGTTGCATTGAAGTCGACGAGATTGACCCTTTCCCACTGCTGAACCTTATCCAGATCCCGATTCAGGGAGTCAATTTGTCTATATCTCAGGTGGTGCGACGTTGATGTACTAATCGGCCGATCACGAAAAAGAGGAAACAAGGGTACTATCGTCCGCAAAACTGAACACCTTGTTCCGTTGTCTCCAACAAATCATTTATGTGAAGTAAAAAGAGGGTTGGAGCCAAAATAAAACCTTGAGGCCCTGGCGACGTCATCCCGGAGACTGGATTTTAAGTAGTAGAGACGTTCCACATCCGTGAGATCTGGGTGGTCTGCTAGCACTGCCCGGAATAGGTCCTTGAATGGCCTCCACTCCAGGTATCTGCAGGAGAATTTTGGTAGCTGCACTTGAGGCAGTTTACGGGGGTTTGCGCGAGGTGTATTAATAGCGGCGGAAGCCTTTGATGGTGTCGGGGGTCTGGGGAGAGGGCGTGATGCGCGTCGACGAACTTGGCCTGCTCGTCCAGGTAAAATTCCTCCGCGTAGTAGCGATGACTCTTAATTTCTGGAGTTGTCAGCCGTATAATCTCCTCGTGCGGCATCCGGATATCCCCCCATTTGAGCCCGATGTTCTGCTGGCGATTCTCCACTGAGCCCAACGTTGGTAGCCCCTTTTCTTTAGATTGAGGAACGCGCGAGACATCTGCGGACCAAACATGTTTCTGCAATGTCTCTAGTCAAGGTTGTAAGTTTATTATTTTAGTTAAAACGGATGGTAAACTAGGAGAGTGATAAACGCATTTTCTTTTTCGATACAAATTCAGTAAGTAAAAAAAGGCTGGTGCACATGTCATGAAAAACGAATAGGAGCTGGAAGGACGTCTCCAGTACATTTATTCGTGAATCCGCAACACACTACCAATCTAACGGAGAAATATACATGGGCGCTCAAGTTACCCCATTAATGGACAATGTCGCTAAAGCGATGGTAACCGAAATCAGAAGATTGTCCGATAGTGAAAACGGTGCGATGAGAAATTTACTTGATAGACATGTCAGTAACGGCTAGGAAATATGAGAAATTTCTTACTCCAGACCCAGGCGAGCTCTCACCGCCATATTACAAAAAAGTAATCTCCGGCCATAAAGGGGCTAATATGCGCCCCCAGTGAGCTTTTCACTAAGTACCTTAGGTGTTTATTGAAACAAAAACAAAAAATGAAAAAGAAACTACATTATAATAAAATAAACACGGACAACCGACAACAAAACTGTCTAAAAAGTACGAACATGTGCACACAACAAGTGTTTGCAATGCCAAACTCAAATAGTATTAGAAAGTAACATTAGGGAAAACTATAATTAAGATTGTAAATAGTTGAAAATAATCAATATTAGTTGTAATGTTGGCGGTAGATGTAAATATATTATATTATAAATATTGTAACTGTAAGGCGCTTAACACGCAAAAAACAATAAATAAATTGGGAAAAAAGCCATGTTAGTAAATACAACAAAGCAAGCAAGATTATGCATCACATCCATACATTACGGCCCTTAATATTGAGCTAAAATATAGTTTTTCTTTATATTTACAGTATTATAAGAATTTGTACAAAAGAAAAAGACTCAATAAAGTCACTGTTTCTGTTACATTACTATCCCAATGGCTGAGTTGGTAATAGGGTTGTGTCATGCCTTTTATTGCCCCCCTGCAGATTTAATACAAATAAACGAGTATAACAGAATTATGGTTTGTGTTTTACAAGTTATTTTGCACGGATTTTTCGAACCTCAATACCGTAAAACCAACAGGTTTGGGTAAATTTTGAGTGTGAGTTCCTAAAAGAGAAAGTGATATGAAACACATCATATGAAAACAACAATAGTGTTTTCAGCTATCTCCTCCGAGGTTTCAGTTGCCTTTACAGCGCCCACAATGGCTGATGCTAATCATGTATTGTTTGCAACATTGTACTCTCTCCCTAAAAAATTCTAAGGCTACAATCTGTAAAGTGTGCGAAATACCACAAAGAAAACAAGTGGCACTACTTAGGTAATTCCGAGATCATTTTCACAGGTTTATCATAAGCGCACACTTACACCGCTTGTTAAAAACAAACAAGTTGAGAATAGTGATTTCTCATAACGCTGTGTTCAAATCAAAAACACAGGTATCTACCACTATTCATTCCAAATGTCATTGTACCTAACCATTTAAACGTCGGGTATAATGAAAACCCCTATTGCATCTCGAAAATTTACCTACCTAACCTGCGCTACCTAACTAAACTGCCACGTGCCAAACTGTGGTGTGATTATTAAACAATTTTATACACAAAGTAAACAGATATCAACAAACCATTTCATTCATACACCAACTACCTACCTCAAATCGGATCAAATCCTAGCGGACCCTTAACCGAACAAACAAAAACCTTAGTAGGTAGATCACCAGTAGGTCCACGCGGAACACCTAACATATCTGATAGGGAATCCCAGCAGGCAAACAAATTTTAATATCCTTCTCTTGTTGCCCTTGGTCAAACACATCCCAAAAATTTATGACACACGTGCCGGAGATATAATATATAACATATCCGGGGTAGAAACGTCAGGTCCAATGACCCTGTAAAAAACAACAGTAAAATAAGATCCATATGGGTTCGAGATCCCATGATCCCTGGAATCAAATTGATACAAGCCAATAACCTCTACACTATTATTAGACTTCCATGTATAGTGCGCAGGTAATGAACCCGGGAATAAAAAGGAGGAATCCTTTGTCAATCGCTTTTCTTTTTTTCCTTTTTAGTAAGACGTGTATGGATATGAAGGATAATTCCCTCACCGCGAATCTGTTGATGATGCTTAACGATGGATTTATCGAATCTGCGGTTGGTTTGTTTATTGTTTTTTTCGTTAGATTAAAATTTGATGATAATTATTCGGTGTGTTAGTTACAAGGGTGAACCCTAAAATCGGTAGGAAAGAAAATATAGAAATTTGTCTTCGAATGAATTGCTTACCAAAAGAGATGCTACTTTTATATCGTCAACAGATGAGATCAGAACAAAATCGCCAGCAGTTAGCAGTTTTAAGTTATTGGCTTGTACACTTAGTAAACACTCAAAACACCTGTACTTGTCATAAAAGTGTTTTTTTTAATACTCTGCATCTCTCAGGAAACACGAACCTGTAGTGTTAAATCAATGCCCTGAAATGCTACATTTTGTCTTAACCAGGCACATTAAACAAACTCCAAAAGACGGTTAAGGATTTCCCTCAACCCTTTCATGAAACTTATAGCTTAAAAGGGTGGTATTTCACTGAAAGGTTAGGTATTGGGTGCTACCCTATTACTCAGTTTGTCCAAGATCACTTGCCATTTTTTAAATATATTTCTCTCACGAGAGGCGATCCTATAGTGCCGACACAGCACCCCAATATGCCATCGAATAACCATTGCAGTTCTTCTTGAACAGTTGCGATTGTAACGCTTCGGAAAAACTCCCGCGGTGATGGAATTTCACGGCTTTCCCGCTCTGTAACGGAACGAGTTCTGATGGAGGCATGTTCGCGCCGTCAAGAGATGAATCGAAAATTGGTGCTTTCCGTCGGAGTGTCTTGCTAAGCGCAAATAAACCGATTGGCGCGGAACAATACCACAAATCTCCGAAGAACAGTCCCTGGGATAATATCTTCAAAACAGATTGAGGTCACCTACGCCCCTTCCATGTAATAGCGACTGTAGTCCATGCGTCAGCGCCGTGTCCACGTCACGCGGAGCGCTCGTCTCTGTATACTCTCAAGTAGGTCGAGGGTATGCTTAAGAGCAGAGCTCCAAACATACAGCCAATATTCGAGCGCAGGTCTAATTTTGGATTTATACAGGAGAAGAAGTTAGTCCGGAGTAAACTATTTCTTAGCTCCAAAGAGGTAATTCAATTTTCCAGAAGCGAACTTGATGATGTTCAACGCGTGTTTATTCCACGGTACATTCCCACAGGCCGTAACGCGGAGCAATTTCAAACTTTCCCCAGATTCGAGTGCCCTTTCCATTCCATTCATCATCAGCTGGGGAACCGATGATTCACTTTTCTCTGTGAATGTTGCATATTGTGTATTTGTTGCATTGACGTCGGCGGGGTTGGCCTTTCCCCACTGCTGGACCTTATCCAGATTCCGACTCAGAGAGTCGATCTGGCTACATCTCAGCTGGTGCGATGTAGGTGCACTAATTGGTTGATCACTCAAAAAAGACGAAACAAGCGTACTATCATCTGCAAAACTGAACACTCCGTTATCCATTGACTCCAACAAATCATTTATGTGAAGCAAGAACAAGGTTGGAGCCAAAATAGAACCTTGGGGCACCTCGGAACTAACAGGATACAGATCCGAACGTCCGCCGTATATAACACCCCGGATCGATCGATTTTCGAGGAAGATCTTCGTCCAGTCGCAAAACTGCTGGGAAAGTCCCTCTGAACGAAGCTTGCTTGATAACGTCCCATGCCAGACGCGTTTAAAAGCCTTGAAGATATCCAATGCGGCCGCGCTTGACTCACCATACCCCTCAATCGCAGATGTCCATATATCGGTTATAAGAGTCAAAAGGTTTCCCGTGGACCACCTGGCACGGAATTCGTATTGACGATCATTCAGAAGTTGCACTCCAAATACATAATTAACTCGGCATTGATGACTTTTTCCATCACCTTAGATAACATAGATAATAATGCTATCGCCCCCTAATTTTGTGGGAGACACTTTTCTCCCCTCTTTGAGATTGGCTGAACTCGAGCCACCATCCAGTAGGTAGAAAAGGTCTTCGTGCGTAGGATAAGCGGAAGAGTCTGACAAGAACCGGCGACGGTTCTGAATCACAGTTCTTAAGGACTATTGTTGGTATTCCGTACGGAGCGGTTGCCTACCTACAGTCCAGTCCACATAGAATGTGTTATAGTATGTGAGCGGAACTTCACATCCCTCGTCGAAGACCGTACCGGCGGAATCACAGGTGGTTCCAAAAGGCCGACATCGAGGTTTGAATTCACGGAAAATAAATTCGCGAACACATTAGCTTTATCCTTTGAATTTATGACTAACGTCCCGCTGCCCGTTACTAAGAGAGGAAAAGAGGAAGGCGAAGTTATTGCTGACAGCCTTCGCCACTGACCAAAAGCGATGCGAACCAGTTGGGCATTCAAGGAATTTATTGGATACTCTGTAGTTGTAAGCCTTTTTTAGGGTATCAATCGCCTGGTTGCACGCGTTTCTGATTCTATCAAAATTCGTTTTGTTAACCTCGGTGAGATTGGAGAGCCATTAGTTAAAAGATCTATTTTTTCCTCTGTAAATTGCTCGCATTTTTTATCAAACCACAGTTTATCAGATGAACTTCTTTTGATGGAATGTGGAATGTAGATTTCCATCCCGAGAAGAATGAACTTTGCGACCGACTCCGCACATGCGTTAACATCGGAGTCTCCAAAACTTACCTCCGTCCATGGAAAGGAAGCTAAGAAATCTCGCAAATCGTCCCAGTTGGCAGCCCCTCCATATATGGCAAAGATACTTAGGTCGGTTATTCGCTTGAAATGAGTGGCTGCGCGACCAATATCAAGCAGTGATTTGAGTTTTCCAGTGGCGCAGCAACTTCCACGGTATAAAGGCTCGGCTCGGATGTCAAAAACAGATCCAGGGTGTTTACATAATCACGGTACTCGCGTAGGTTCCTCCACAAGGTGAGTCAAAATGCAGGTAACAGCAAACATTTCCGCCAGCCTTCTGGACTCGTCGATTCTGTTGGAATGTACCGACCAGACGGAATTGTGCACATTAAAATCGCCAAGGACGAGCCAGATGTTTGATCTGTACCCAGTTGACGGTATGTGAAAGATGTTCGAAAAATGTCGCTGGTCGATCGTCCTTCAGGGTGCGGTAAAGACAACAACAAAATTTAACAGAATGCCTCTGTGGCGTCTCTAACAGATACACATACAATACACAAGCAAATAGTGAAGAACGCCGAACGAAAATCGAATAAGAAAATACATCAGAGCCGTATACCATAGCGATAACAAAACAATTCACATCAGTGGAATATACTTGAGTTTAAAAATCGAATTCAAAACACGACCAGTAGAATGATGTGTTACGCTTAGGTTCAATTTTTGGTGATTCTAACTGTCATAGCGTCAGTTCGAATCACACGTTCTTCACTATCAATCCTAAACGCTATAATTGGTAACTACGACGCGATCTGTACACACAGCACCCACTTTCCCGTAGTAAACAGAACTTCACACACGATCATAACTTCCGAATAGAGCACCGGCACACTCGCCTGCTCCGACGTTCTCTCATTCGCTCCGTTGTTCGCAAACGAAGCTGAACGTAACGAAGTTACTGAGGAGGGAGTAGTGTGGCGTCTCTAACAGATACACACACAATACACAAGCAAATAGTGAAGAACACCGAACGAAAATCGAATAAGAAAATACATCAGAGCCGTATACCATAGCGATAACAAAACTGATTCACATCAGTGGAATATACTTGAGTTTAAAAATCGAATTCAAAACACGACCAGTAGAATGATGTGTTACGCTTAGGTTCAATTTTTGGTGATTCTAACTATCGTAGCGTCAGTTCGAATCACACGTTCTTCACTATCAATCCCAAACGCTATACCTCAGCACGACTTTCCACCACATGATGTCCAATTTGTTGGTTCCATCATTACTTTTCTCCCTTTTAGTCCGGGCCATCAGCCATACATCCGAAACATAATCGACAATTTCTATTGACGATATAGCGGAATATACAGCGTGACGGAGTGGTATCTCACCTTGAGATCGACTTACCACCTAAACCAACCAGCCAATCTCCGAAAGGGATTTCTCCCATCCATTTCACGGAGCCTATAGCTTGATGGGTGGTATTTCATCGGGTGGTAGGGTGTTAAGACCCCACTTCCCACTTGGCCTTTAGTCGCTCCTTGCGACAAGCCGGTCTAGCTGCGAGTATAGTCTAACGCTCTACTCACAAGGCTTTTCGCCATACCAGAGATCCGTTTTAATATGGTAAGGTCTGCTCACTGCTCTGATTCGACCCGGTGTCAGAGAGGCGCCGTTATAATTCAGCCGGTATACTCCTGGCTGCAAACCATTCAATGGGCACTGCGACGCGTACCACCCTGGAATAAGGGTTGCAGATATTTGTATGTAGATACTCGCTAGTCTGTCTGACATGGGTGACCCTACTAGAAGCGTAGGCTTCCGTCACCATAGCCTGAGGAACTCATTGTAATCTAGACCCCCGCATCACGTCAAGGTTTCTACCACGCGGGGGTAGAAATTAAAACCGTTGGAACCGATCGTGCGTCTGCTAAACTCCGAAATTTGGTAAAGGTTTTCTCCCTACCACTTCACGAAGCCCATAGCTCAATCAGGTGGGGTATTCTACTGGAAAACTAGGTATGGGAACCACTCGGACTTCAATCATCGTTTATGCCTATCTGTGAGGATATTACAAAGTCTTACTCATAGGTCTATGATTTGATGGTGAATGATTTTGATGGTGAATAATTTTGATAATTGCAAAACCGATCGATGATAGAAGCAACAATAAAGGACAGGTTCATTCTTTTCCTCAAATTAGACGTTTTAGTTCTCCTTCGTTCTCTTGGAATCCTCTCATTTTACTCGAACTGTATCTTTGAAAATTTATGAACAACCAGTTTTGTAGAAAAAATTCGAATCTTTTTTTTTTTTTATTAGACTTCTCTCGGGAGAGGCGAACCTATAGCGCCGAGTGGGCGCCCCGAGATCCCATCAAATAACTGTTGCAGTTCTTTTTGAACAGTTGCAGGTTGTAACGCTCCGGGAACACTCGTGTGGGAAGGGAATTCCACAGCTTCCCCGCTCTGTAACGGAACGAGTTCTGACGCAGGGATGTTCGCGCCGTCGGGAGATGAACCACAAACGGGTGCGATCCGTCGGATTCTCTTGTGGAGCGCATATAAACCGAATTGCGTGGAACAATACTAAGAATCTCTGAAGAACAGCACCTTTGATAATATCTGTAAAACAGACAGAGGTCGGCTACGCGCCTTCGATGTGATAGCGACTGTAGTCCCGACGTCAGCGCCGAGTCCCCGATCAGGCGGATCGCTCGTCTCTGTATGCTCTCAAGTAAGTCGAGGGTATGTTGAGGAGCCGTGCTCCAAACATGAGAGCAGTATTCGAGCGCGGGTCTAATTTGGGATTTATATAGAAGAAGAAGTTGGGCCGGAGTAAAATATTTCTTGGCTCTAAAAAGATAACTCAACTTTCCTGAGGCTGACCTGGCGATACTCGACACATGTTTATGCCATGATACATTACCACAGACCGTGACGCCGAGCAATTTCAAACTTTCCCCAGCCTCGAGGGCCTGGCCATTCATCATCAGCTGTGGAACCGATGATCCAGTTTTCTTTGTGAATGTTGTACGAGGGTTGCCTTTTATATTTCGGGATTAGAGAACAAAAACAAATATTGATCATCGAAAATCACTTTATTGTTTTTCAAAATATTCCCCATGAAGATCTATACACTTTTGCATGCGTTTGAACCAATTGTCGAAGCACTTTTGCCACTCTGATTGAGGTATCTCTAAAACATGCATTCTGAATGCAGCAACCGCTTCTTCAGGTGTCGAAAAACGTTCACCTCTCAGTTTGTTTTTTACGTACGGGAATAAAAAGAAGTCATTCGGTGCCAAATCAGGACTATACGGCGGATGACCCATCAAATCGATGTTTTGGGTGCTCAAAAATGCAGTTGTCGCAGCCGATGTGTGAGAGCTCGCATTGTCGTGGTGAAGAGTGATCCGTCTTCGGCGGTTGGTTTTCCTGATTTCTTGGAAGACAACTGGCAAACGAATGGTTGTGTACCACTCAGAATTTACTGTTATGCGTTGTTCTAGTGGTACGGTTACGACATGTCCAGTTTTTCCGAAAAAACAGGCGACCATTTGCTTGGAAGTGCTTCGTGGGCGAACAACTTTTGTTGGATTTGGCTCATCTTGAAACACCCAGACAGTCGACTGCTGTTTACTTTCGGGCTCATACGCGTAAATCCACGATTCATCACCTGTCACGATGTCATAGACGTGTTTCAAAGCACCGCGACCGTATTTTTTGAGCATTTCTTTTGACCAATTGAACGAGCCTTTTTTTGGGCGATTGACAAATTGTGTGGGATCCAATGCGAACAAATTTTTTTGACAGTCAAATGTTTATGCAATATTGAATGTATACTGGTCCCACTAACGCCTAAGGTTGTCTCAATCTCACGATAGGTCACATGACGATCTTTCAATATCAGTTCGCGCACAGCATCAATGGTTTTCGGAACAACTGATTTTGGACGACCTTCACGAAATTCATCTTGGAGTGAACTACGACCACGATTGAATTCACCATACCATCGATAAACACTGGTCCTTGATGGGGCTTCATCGCCAAAAATTGAATTAACTTCATCCATGCACTGTTGCTGAGTTAATCCACGCCGAAAGTTGTAAAAAATAATCGCACGAAAATGTTGATGATTTAATTCCATTTTTGGGCCGAGATGAATCTTTTAAGTTACTGTAAACAACACAAATAGCGCTCGTATGTCAAAACGTTCTGAGTGCGTATAACCTCAAAAATGTCCAACTTTACGACAGAGCTGTCAATTGCCGTATTGCAACACTAGGGTTGCCAAATCCCGAAACATGAGAGGCAACCCTCGTATACTGGGTCTTCGTTTCATTGAAGTCGACAAGATTGGCCTTTCCCCACTGCAGGACTTTATCCAGATCCCGATTCAGAGAGTCAATCTGTCTACATCTCAGCCGGTGTGACGTTGATGCACCAATCGGCCGAACACTCGAAAAGGAGGAAACAAGCGTACTATCATCCGCAAAACTGAACACTTTGTTATCCGTTGTCTCCAACAAATCATTTATGTGAAACAAGAACAAGGCTGGAACCAAAATAGAACCTTGGCGCACCCCCGAATTAACAGGACACAGATCCGAACACTCGCCGTCCACAACAACCCGGATCGATCGATTCTCCAGGAAGCTCCTCGTCCACTCGCAAAGCTGTTGGGAAAATCCATATGAACGAAGTTTGCTCAGCAATGCCCCGTGCCAGACGCGGTCAAAAGCCTTGAAGATATCCAATGCGACCGCCCTTGACTCATCATGCCGTTTAATCGCAGATGTCCATATATCGGTTATAAGTGTCAAAAGGTCTCCTGTGGACCACCTGCCACGGAATCCGTATTGACGATCATTCAGGAGTGTGTTGCACTCCAAATACTCAACAAACTCTGTATTGATGACTTTTTCCATTAACTTAGATAGAATAGACAGTAATGCTATCGGACGGTAATTTTGTGGGAGACACTTTTTTCCCGTCTTTGAGATTGGCTGAACTCGAGCGATTTCCCAGCAGGCAGGAAAGGTCCTCCGTGCATAAGATAAGCGGAAGAGTCTGCCAAGAATTGGCGATAGTTCTGGAGCACAGTTCTTAAGTACTATTGCTAGTATTCCGTCCGGACCGGTTGCCTTCCTACAATCCAGTTCACGTAGAATGCGTCGAATAGTGCGCGGACGAAATCTCACTGTACTGACTGTACCGGCGAGATCACAGGTGGCTCCAAAAGGCCAGGATCGAGGTTTGAATTCGCCGAAAATAAATTTGCGAACACATTAGCTTTATCCTTTGAATTCGTGACTAACGTCCCGCTGTCTGTCACCAACGGAGGGAAAGAGGAGGATGCGAAGTTACCGCTGACAGCTTTTGCCATTGACCAGAAGGAGCGCGAACCAGTTGGGCGCCGAAGGAGCTTATTGATCACCCTGTCGTTGTAAGCCTTCTTCGCGGTATCAATCGCCTGGTTGCAAGCGTTTCTGATTCTAACAAAATTCGTTCTGTTAACATCGGTGGGATTGGAGCGCCATTGCTTAAAAGCTCTATTTTTTGCCGCTGTAATCAGCTCGCATTTTTTATCAAACCAAGGTTTATCAGACGAACTCCGTTTGATGAAAAGTGGAATATACATCTCCATCCCTAGAAGAATAATCTCTGATACCGACTCCGCGCATGCGTTAACATCGGAGTTCCCGAAGCACACCTCGGACCATGGAAAGGATGCGAAGAAATCTCGCAAATCGTCCCAGTTAGCAGCCCCATACTTCCATACATGGCGAAGCTGCCTAGGCCGGTTATTCGCTTGATATACAAGTGCTTGCGCGACAGATACCAAGCAGTGATCTGAGGTTCCCAGTGTCGCAGAAACCTCTACGGTATAAATACTCGGTTCGGATGTCAAAAACAGATCCAGGGTGTTCGCACAATCGCCTCGGGCATCCGGCACTCGCGTTGGCTCCCCCACGAGTTGAGTCAAGTTGTGGCTTACAGCAAACATCTCCACCAGCCTCCCAGCCTCGTCGGTTCTGTTAGACTGTAACAACCAGCCGGAATGGTGCATATTAAAATCACCAAGGACAACAATTTCAGAAGCTGGGTGGTTGATCTGTATCCAGTCGACAGTATGTGAAAGATGTTCGAAAAATGTCGCCGGTCGATCGTCATTCGGGGAGCGGTAAACACAACAAAGAAATTTAACGGAATTCCTCAGCACGACCCTCAACCATATGATGTCCATATTATTGGGTTGCAAAGCCTCCAGCCAGATTGGCTCGTGCGAAGACGCAGACTCCGCCCTTAAAACGGAATCTCGAATATAAGTCGTATCCTGAGCAACGAAGATATGTCGAATCAGTTGACGAATCGACCTGGGTCTCAGTTAGGGCAAGGATATCGAAGTAACTAAGAGATGGTAGTTTGTCAGACATCTTCGATTTACATATGTACCTAATTTCATTTATGTTGAGAGCGTGAAAAACCTTACATTGCCTTTCGAAAGACCTTGGTGGTCTTCATCGTTCTTTATATTTTTATTTATATCCGGGAAATGGAGTTTTTGGTATTTGTAATGATCATTGATGATGTCCCTCGTTTTCAAATTAGCGCCAAAAAGGGTAAATTTTCGTTCGATAGTATTCGACTCTTTTCGCCTTATTTCACAAAACTTTTTGTGGGGCTTTTATTGACCGCGCAGATAATCTTAACGATAAGTTCGTCCCCCCACTACTCCAAAACGCATTGAAACGGGGACCACCATCAACTATTTCAAGTGCAATATAAATTGTGAAAAACGATTCTACTGCATTCCTCTATTCGGACAATTTATAATTGTACTTTTAATGAGCAATTAAGGCATTCCGTAGAGTTTCGCAATTTAAATTATAGGTAGACCGGCATTTCTTTCCGTAAAAGCAGTTTTAAGAATAAGACTCTCCAACGTATTCAAGTCATCTTCCAGAAAACTGGAAAATGTTTTTTCTTTCATCTCTAAAGAAATTTAAAGTACTTTTATTTACAATCTCAAATTTCACTTCTTTTCTTTACGATATAATTTACACCATGGAAATTCCATAAAGGCGCCAACAACCATTTCCCACATTTGCACAAGTACCTAATCCGGATCTTTGAAAGCAAAACTATTGTTTCTTCGTCAGTCCATGTCTTCACAAGAAACTCAAATGCGTAAATCTTGTTTTTATCTTTTTTTCTTTTCGTTTTCCTTTCCTATATTTTCAAAGTAAGCCATTAAATTGATTTTCTCCCCGTCTCAAGGTCAGACTACAATTAATAGCCTGCACCTGAGCATGATTCTGGTTGCAAGTACAGAAACGTTCGCCTATTTATCTGTGCACATAAAATACAAATCGACCATTTACATCTCGCCTGCATGCATTCTACTCATACAGTCATAGGTGAGGACACCAACACAAGTGCCAGCAATAGATAAACCTTTCCACACATAGAGAAAAGTAGAATAGATACAAAAAAAAAAAAGATGCCGATGAAGAAGAAATTGCCAAAAGAAACTGGAAGAAAAACAACTAATTTTTCAAGGGAAAACTGTACTTTTTCTAAAAAATGCGTTTCCTGTATTTTCCAGTGCGCATACAATTGGCAAGGACACGTTGCAAAAGGACAATTTGCAACGTGTGGCTGTGAAAGTAGACAAGTTAAAAATATATAAGGAAATGTACTACAAAGCATATGAGTTTAAGGCGACCATAAAGGATAGCCGAGACGATCGTTAACCGTGACCATGAGGAGATCCTTTCAAAGGAAAAAACATCTGTTCTGGAACAATTCGGGTGGATATTAGCCTTTTGTGAAATTAGGAAACATTGAGATTGTCAAATAAAAATTAAAATAACGATGTGAGGCGAGTATTGCAAATGACTTTATTTCACTTATGTAATACCAAACAGTAAATGTTAAGTAATATATGTTAATCCGACAATGTGTAGCCAAATTTTATTGGCAATCACTATAAAAAAAAACGGAGTGGCAAGAGGCCGACTTTGGCGAGACAAGGACAGATGTGTCCTTCATCTTGTCTTTGGCTTCTGGTCATCTTGCGATAACCAGAATCACCCACATCCGTGGGGATGTTGGGCTCGGTCTTAAGATATCTGAAAAAGAAAAAAAAAAGGGGGGGGGGGGGGGGGCTAATGATAGTCTGGGCCAGGATTAGTTCAGGTGTTCTCTAACTACTTGGATGGAGGGATGGTAGGAAAGAAATCGTACAAGACCGGTAGGCCGTAGATATGGAGGATCATATGGGAAAGGCGTACGACATTCCAGATCGGATTAGCTGCTTATAACAAAGAAGCTTAACTTTGGTGTCAACTTTGTTGCTCTGTGGCGTTTCTAACAGATACACACACAATACACAAGCAAATAGTGAAGAACACCGAACGAAAATCGAATAAGAAAATGCATCAGAGCCGTATACCATAGCGATAGCATAACAATTCCACATCAATTGAATGTACTTGAGTTTAAAAATCGAATTTGTACACGTGGCCAATAGCCTGATGTGTTACGCATTGGTTCAATATTTGGTGATTCTAACTGTCATAGCGTCAGTTCGAATCACACGTTCTTCACTATCAACCCAAACGCTATAGCTTCACTTCAAAATGTTGTGCAGTTCATTAGACCGACCGAGGGCCCTTTGAAGAATGTGGGTTACATGTTTGGTGAAATTCATTTTTCGGGTATAGATGATCCCAAGATACTTCGCCCTGTCCTGCGAACCGCACAAACCACTGTGGGATTAAATACCTTTCACCCAGCCAAAGGGGACATACTTACCGTGTCTTCAGACATGTGGGCCCAATTTATCTGTCCGCCCAGCACGCATCCACAGACACGTGGGCCAAATTTCTCGACCGATTCCTCATGCCTGCACGGCTATCGAAGGACACTGCCCAGAAAAGAAATTGTTTGACGACCCATTAGCTTGGCAAATACAAGTGGCCGCCGCGACAGCGCCAGATGCCGACAGCCAGAAAAATTTCAGCCGATAAATGTATGGCCAAGGAATAAACAAATGTATGACCTTCCCAGATTCAGGTATTCGAAAGGAAGTGTCTCAGAAGTTGTCTCAGCTTATATCGAACACCGGAATCGGACTATAAAAGGCACTACTCAAATGACACTTTATATAATGAAGCTATAGCGCTTGAAATAATAGTGAAGAAGAACGTGTGATTCGAACTGACGCTATGACAGTTTGAATCACCAAAAATTGTACCTAAGCGTTACCCATCAGGCTACTGACCGTGTTTTGAATTTGATTTCTAAACTCGACTATACTCCACTGATGTGAATTATTTTTGTTATCGCTAGGTATACGGTTCTGATGTATTTTCTTATTCGATTTTCGTTCGGTGTTCTTCACTATTTTGCTTGTGAATTGTGTGTATCTGTTAGAGATGCCACAAAGCCTACATAAATAGGGTGGATAATTTTATGATCAAATTAATCAGAGGACATATTGCGAGGGCAGATATTAAATTATCCAAATACTTTGAAAACGTGAGTCGGAACGGCTTTGTTCCACCAGAGGCATTCCTTGATTTGGACATGAATGGGCTTATACAGGATTTTTTTTTTTTTACAAAATTTTGAAGTATCCTTAAATGTCAGCGTATATTGGTCTTGAATGTCTGGACATCACAACGGCCAGGAAACACATGATGATCAGGCAGAATATTCCACATTCGTGTGGTTCGGCTAAAGAATGACTCTCTAGGTTAATTTGTGGGCCTAAAGTCCACTTTCAACGTGAACTGATGCGCATTCACAGATTGACGGGTATCGCGGGAAAATGTCTGAAGGGGCGGAATACATTCAGCAAGTTTAGTTGAGCAACGACCGGGGTAATACCTATAGAAAAGAGATAGGCATGATACGTTACGCCTGCGGTCTAACGACAGAATTGATCAACTTACTTACTGACTCTCCAATAAGTTTCACTGCTCGTTTTTACATCCTGTCGAGCACGTGTAGTGCAGTTTTCGATGCGCCTGACCAAATATGGGAGTTAAACTCCATTTTTGTACGAATATAACTCTTGTAAATAGTGGCCAGGTTGGATGGAGTGAAGTATCTTTTGTATCTCTTAAGGAATCCCATAAATTTGGCTGCACTTTTCGCGGCTTCAAATATGTGGTCATTCCAGTTAAGAGTCGAATTAATTCGAGTGCAGAGGATTGATAATTCCTTGGCTTCGTCGATGCAAGTGCCGTTCATGGACAGTATATTTACTTTGGGGTTCACCTTTAACGACAAGAGGCAGCACTCAGTTTTTAGGGCATTAAATTCTACTCGGTTAGATAACCCCCATTGATATATCTTGTTGAGGTCTGAATTCAATGTATCAAGCATAAGTTGCTGGTTGGAAGTGACGTTCGAAGAGTTTGGACAGGAGTGTTCGTATGAGTATGAGAAACTCAACGTGCTATCATCAGCAAACGAGTGAATTGGGTGGTGAGTAATTGACAAGAATTCATTTATAAAGATGAGGAAGAGAGTGGGTGAGAGTACAGACCCCTGGGGAACACCTGAAATAATTTGATGGGAGACAGATTTGACACCATCAAGAACCACTTGGATTGAACGGCCAGAAATATAGTCTGTTATCCATTGGATCAGGAAATTGTCCACTCCATATGAGTGCAATTTGGACAAAAGGGCTGGATACCAAACTCTGTCGAAGGCTTTTGAATTATCCAATGCGACTACCTTGCTTTCACCGAGGTCGTGGATGGAATGGCTCCACTTTTCGGTAAGGTACGCTATCAGATCTCCTGTGGACCGGTTGCTACGAAAGCCATATTGGCAGTCGTGGAGGAGATCATTTGATTCCAGATATTTCGAAAGTTGACGGTTGATAAGTGATTCCATTACCTTGGAGACGATAAAGGTTAGTGCTATGGGTCGATAAGAAGAAAGGGATGATTTGTCACCCTTTTTGGGAACTGGCTGAATGTTCGCTGATTTCCATCTATTTAGGAAACGACCAGTAGAATAAGACAAATGGAAAAGTTTCCGGAGTGGTTTGGCGAGTGAAGAGGAACATCTCTTCAAGAGGATTGGGGAATGCCGTCCGGACCAGCGGATTTGTGTGCATTTAGCTCTTTGAGTGCGCGGGCAACAGTACGCGTTCGGAAGCGAATTTGGCTCATGGTGTGCTGCTTATGCTCAAGTTGAGGTGGAACTGATGTAGTATCAGGCAGCGTTGAGTTGACCGCAAAATGTACAGTAAGTAGATTCGCCTTCTCTACTGCAGTGGTGACTGGTTTGTCATCGACTATAAGCGATGGCATGGATGAAGAGACCGAGTTTTGAATGTTTTTCACGAATGCCCAGAAGTTTCTACTACCTGTGGGAGAGTGTCGTATTTTTTGTCTGACTCTCTGGTCATGCAAGAACTTGGCGCGTTGAATATGCACATTACAGTCATTTCTAGGTCTCTTAAATCTTTTCCGATTTTCCCCAGTATTGTTTGATTTATACAACCGGAAACTCAACTCTTTAGCCTTAATGACTTCTCTACACCCGGAAAACATATTTCTCTTGGGTTTGATACTCTTTACACTGTGTGGAATAAAGGTCCCCATGCCAAGCAGAATCGTGTCTGTCAATGTGTCCGCTATAAAGTCAACATCGTTATTGGGGAAAAATAACGACCAATTTAACCTCCCAAAAAAGCCGTTCAGATCTTCCCAGTTGGCTTTCTCGTAGAACTATACTGTTCTTTTGAGAGCTTTCTCATTAACGTTACTGTTGGTTAGAGGAAATTTATCTGACACGACACAGTGGTGTGAAGTGCCCAAGGGCGAAGAAAGTTCAATTGTGTATTTGTTTGGGTGGGAGGTGAGAAACAGGTCCAGTGTGTTGGCGAAATGACCATATATATCTGTGGGAGTATTTACTAGGCGTAAGCACGGACGCGGGTTCAGTGAAATACCCCACCACAGTTTGTTCGATTTCAAAAGTAATGGAAATAAAACACCGGGCTGTTCAGTTAGCAAGATGTGTGGCGGTTTCCCCCAACGCCACCGCCCGCCTCACATTTCCAGCGGAAACAACAAAAGCCTGGTCGTCGCAGAGCATCAAGTTCTATAGGAAAAAAGAGTAAAATTTCCTGCAAGGATGAATGGTTTGTTTGTGCGTAGCACAACATGAATATCCGATAAGATTTGCTCAACATGCGGCACACACCGGGGAATTTCAACCGGCGCCAACGGTCAACGGAAAATATTCCAATATTGGTTTCCGCCAACATGCACCCTTTCTCGAGTGGAGAAAAACGGTCGCATCCTCAACCAACGGAGCAATCGAGATATTCGGACAAGAATATCTGCGATCTACCACCGACACGCACAGGCAAGCTGCCCCCTTTTTCATCAGCGAACACGGCGGGCAATTCGGTAGCAAAAAACCAACCTACAGGCAAGCAACACCATGCTTGCCTACAAGAGAAGCAAACACAGGGAATAGCCACCTGCACCTTTTGCACGACGAGCGATATGCGATCGGCGGCGATCTTGGTTGTAGTCGCGATCGTATGAATGTCCGTCGTGCCTAGGGAAGATACACTGGCGAAGTTTGCACGATCAACAATAATGCTTCAAGCAGTAGTGATCGTGTAAACAATTCAACCCCTATGCAAACCTGCAAATCATGTGAATTGCGATGATCCCATGTCTACATGCTAGGGGATATACACGTAAGCGGCAGACGCAATTGCCGTGTGTATGTTTCACCCTTTCCTTTTTTTCTTGTTCGCCCGACAAAAAGCCAAAGGCGCACCGTACATGGTAGTCGAGGCGGTGGTCTGTTTTGGGTCCTGGTGCTGAGTGTGCAAAAAAAGAAATGAAACCAAGAAAAAGAAAGAAAAAGGGGTTGCATATGAGGCAACCCTAGTGACCAGGATGAATTAACTAGTCAGTCTTTTGAGAAAAATTATACGGTGATGGTCGTTGAGAAAAATCGTACGGTGTTAGTCTATGTAAAGTATATTTTGACGATTGTGCAGCAAGAGTGCTAGTGCGTATACCAAAACAAGAATTAACTTTTATGTAAAGTATATTTTGACGATTGTGCAGCAAGAGTGCTAGTGCGTATACCAAAACAAGAATTAACTTTTATGTAAAGTATATTTTGACGATTGTGCAGCAAGAGTGCTAGTGCGTATACCAAAACAAGAATTAACTTTTATGTAAAGTATATTTTGACGATTGTGCATCAAGAGTGCTAGTGCGTATACCAAAACAAGAATAGTAATTATTAAACAAGAATTAACTTTTATGTAAAGCTATATATAGCGCCGTTAAGTATTTTCGTCACATGGTGGAGGGCCGCCCAGTGGTGATAAGAACGGACCACAAGCCTTTGAGCTACGCCTTCCGGAAGAGGTCCGGAAACGCATCACCACGTCAGGAGCGCCAGCTCGACTTAATTGGCCAATACGCCACCGAGATTAGGCACATCCCGGGCGACCAGAATATTATCGCGGACGCACTCTCTCGAGTGGACACAATACAGTTGCGCTCCGCCATCGCGGACGCTGACCTGGCCCAAGCCCAGAAGCAAGACAGCCAGCTTGAGGCTCTGTTAAAAGCGGACACCGCACTTCTGTTGAGAAAGTTGCCACTGGGGCACTCGACGGATGCGATCTGGTGCGATGTCTCCACGGGAACGGTCAGACCGTATATCCCCACTGAACTGCGAAGAAGAGTTTACGAAACCTTCCACAATCCAGCTCACCCCAGCGATCGCGCAACCGCCACGGCCATTCGACGTAAGTTCGTATGGCCACACATGAACAAGGACCTCACAAGTTGGGCTCGCGCGTGCCTCAAATGCCAGCGTTGTAAGGTAGGACGGCACAACGTACTGGAGCCGGCCCAGTTTAAGCTCCCCGAGGCACGTTTCGCGCACGTTCATATAGATATCGTGGGACCATTGACGCCCTCGAGAGGTTTTTCCTACATCCTGACAATGATTGACCGTTTCACGCGATGGCCGGAAGCGACACCGTTACGAGTGGTTACAGCCGAAAGCGTCGCCAGGGCGTTTTATTCAACATGGGTTACACGTTTTGGCGTACCGGCAACACTAACATCAGACCGAGGCCCTCAGTTCGAGGCTACGATCTTCAGACAGCTCACAGAGTTGCTGGGCTGTCGGCGGGATCGTACGACCGCATACCACCCTTCATCCAACGGGATGATAGAGCGTTGGCACAGGTCATTAAAAGCCTCCCTAATGTGTCACAACGACACGCAGTGGTTCGACGCCCTCCCCACTGTCCTCCTTGGTTTGAGGACATGTATAAAGGAGGATTTGGGCGCGTCCGCTGCCGAACTGACATATGGCACCAGCCTCGTTTTGCCCGGCGAACTGTTCGTGGACGGCGAGGCACCAGCGGACCCATTAAAAAGCGTGGGCTACTTGCGTGATTTAATGCGCAAGATCAGGCCAAAACCGGTGGCCAGACACGGTGCGAAAAGAGTTTTCGTCCACCCCGCGTTGCATAGTTGCACGCATGTTTTCGTCAGGGTGGACAAAGTGAAGAGACCACTCGACCCTCCGTATGAGGGCCCGTTCAAGATTCTAAACAGAATCAACGAGCGGGTGTACGAGTTGGACATTCGAGGGAGGTCTAGTACGGTTAGCGTGGAGCGATTAAAACCGTGTTTCATGGAGGAGAGCAGCCCCGAACCTACTCCTGCAACAGGATCACCATCGGCGACATCGGCGGGGATACCGGATAAAAACGACGGCCCCCTTACGCGAAGCCGCTCTCGAGTGTATCAGCAGGGCGCGATTTCAGACAGAAAGGAGTGAACTGATACGGCTGGCGAAGACCTCCACCCACAACGTTGGCACTTTGGAGTACCAATTCCAGCGAGACTTCCACCACACCACACCACACCACACCACACCACACCGCAGACACCTTGGAGAACCAATGTCGGCGGGCCACATGGGGTCCATTTAAACGGAAATTACCGCTCACCACCATTAAAAACAAATCTCACATGGACCGTACCGCGCACCTTTGCCCGTGCCGGCATCACCGCGGCGTAAACGGCTCCATTGACAACGGCATAATACGCCGTTGTAGGGTGGTTCTGCATCGCGCGTAACGCTCTGCTTCTCTTCCGTGTCCGGACGTACTTTCGTCAATGAGGCGGCCAGTGCCCTGACTTGGTATCGTGACTACGTCACTGGGGGGGGGGGGTGCTGTGGCGGTTTCCCCCAACGCCACCGCCCGCCTCACATTTCCAGCGGAAACAACAAAAGCCTGGTCGTCGCAGAGCATCAAGTTCTATAGGAAAAAAGAGTAAAATTTCCTGCAAGGATGAATGGTTTGTTTGTGCGTAGCACAACATGAATATCCGATAAAATTTGCTCAACATGCGGCACACACCGGGGAATTTCAACCGGCGCCAACGGTCAACGGAAAATATTCCAATATTGGTTTCCGCCAACATGCACCCTTTCTCGAGTGGAGAAAAACGGTCGCATCCTCAACCAACGGAGCAATCGAGATATTCGGACAAGAATATCTGCGATCTACCACCGACACGCACAGGCAAGCTGCCCCCTTTTTCATCAGCGAACACGGCGGGCAATTCGGTAGCAAAAAACCAACCTACAGGCAAGCAACACCATGCTTGCCTACAAGAGAAGCAAACACAGGGAATAGCCACCTGCACCTTTTGCACGACGAGCGATATGCGATCGGCGGCGATCTTGGTTGTAGTCGCGATCGTATGAATGTCCGTCGTGCCTAGGGAAGATACACTGGCGAAGTTTGCACGATCAACAATAATGCTTCAAGCAGTAGTGATCGTGTAAACAATTCAACCCCTATGCAAACCTGCAAATCATGTGAATTGCGATGATCCCATGTCTACATGCTAGGGGATATACACGTAAGCGGCAGACGCGATTGCCGTGTGTATGTTTCACCCTTTCCTTTTTTTCTTGTTCGCCCGACAAAAAGCCAAAGGCCAAAGTACATGGTAGTCGAGGCGGTGGTCTGTTTTGGGTCCTGGTGCTGAGTGTGCAAAAAAAGAAATGAAACCAAGAAAAAGAAAGAAAAAGGGGTTGCATATGAGGCAACCCTAGTGACCAGGATGAATTAACTAGTCAGTCTTTTGAGAAAAATTATACGGTGATGGTCGTTGAGAAAAATCGTACGGTGTTAGTCTATGTAAAGTATATTTTGACGATTGTGCAGCAAGAGTGCTAGTGCGTATACCAAAACAAGAATTAACTTTTATGTAAAGTATATTTTGACGATTGTGCAGCAAGAGTGCTAGTGCGTATACCAAAACAAGAATTAACTTTTATGTAAAGTATATTTTGACGATTGTGCAGCAAGAGTGCTAGTGCGTATACCAAAACAAGAATAGTAATTATTAAACAAGAATTAACTTTTATGTAAAGCTATATTTTGACGATCGTGCATCAAGAGTGCTAGTGCGGTATAACAAAACAAGAATAGTAATTATTAAACAAGAATTAACCTTTATGTAAAGCTATATTTTGACGATCGTGCATCACGAGTGCTAGTACCGCACACCAAAACTAAAATTGTAAATAGTAAACCGGTTTCATTAATAAAAATAAATATTAAGGTATTGCGAACTGAACCGCGCTGAACTAAGTGTGTGTTTTATTTGACGATTAAGCTGCAAAAAAAAAAAGGCGTTCGTAGCAAAAAAAGGAGTCAGATTAGGAAGAAACTAGTGGGGTTACGCGGTTAACCTGTGCCCTGTAGCACCCTGATCGACACGCCGCGTAATACTAAATATAATAGACCCATAGATGTTCTTTTTATTTGAATTCACAGGGGGCAAGGTATAATTCGTTATTTCGAAACACAGTGTCATTTAATGTTGATTAGCTGAATATATTAAAGTTAATAAGTGGAAGCTTAGCTTAGTTCTTAACACGTATATTTTTAGGCAAGCACTTCAATCGGCGATATAACATGTGGCGACTTAATAACCTACTATCGCGACAAGGTTTGTTGAAATTCACTAGCACAAGGTAACATACCTTTGAATTGATATCAAGTTATATTCGATAACGCGTAAGGAATAACAACAGTAATTAATTGCGGACTCAACACCATACAGAAAAACGCACTTGGATAAAAATCAATACTTAATAATACACTTGGCAGCGAATGTTCTACCACGATCCTCAGCCGGCTCGTAAAGTGGATGCGCACACTTCAGCGAAAGAAATCTGACTCAACGATGCAACTCACATCCATCAAATTAAATGGCCGCGAATTGCAACGATAGGGGAGGATTCTATATGTGTCCGTATAGGACAAGTACGATGGCCTGCGATGAGGGCGGACAGCTGATTAAACAAACGTACGATCATCGGGGGCTGCGGTGATGTACCCATACATCGTTGATGATATACGCCAGGGATCGAAATAGATTTTTGTTTCAAAGTAAAGAAAAACACTATTTCACAAATCAAACGGTGGCACGCATGATGTACATGATGTGCCTATGTTACAAAGGGGTCGTCATTGTATTTGCCTAAGATTCCCTGGAAATTCGATGTAGGCAATATCTAATCTAGCAGTATGGCTCCGGTGCACAAGGAGTAACATTATTTTGTTGACATAAGTCTGCAGAAACCCCGTCGACGGCGGCAACGGGTCAGGCTGAATGGTCATATGTTTAGATTAATGTGCGGGTAAGTAAAACGAACACAGTGGGATGCTGTATGTTTAATGTAGGTTTTTGGGCGGGTCATTATAGGCATGGCATGGGTAAGATTGTCTAAACAATAATCATATCCGTGTCCAAACGCCATGATCGGTTGATACCCGATAACGGGGATTTGTCGCAACTGTCGCGGACCTAAGGGTATAGGCGCGATATACAATTGTGAACTATGGAAAGAATATCAGCTACAGCTATGTCAACAATACGGTGGCCAGCGTTTGTTTATCGTAATTGAAGACAGGCTGAGCCGATAGGAGATGAATTGGTTCATGGAATATGAACCAGGGAAATTCAGAATGTGTGGATGCCGTCGGGTAGGTTTTCCTTTCAGGTATGATGCTGCAGGGGAGCTTACGCTGCCCCTAATTGTAGGTAAGTACAATGGGTTTGCATAGAAAGAGGAAGGTGGTTAATTTAAGAGGATGGTCGGCTCTTTGGGAATGTTTTAAAGAACCGCCATATATCTGGTACCCGTGTTGGCTCATTGACAAGTTGAGTTAAGCTATTTGAATCAGCAAACAGCTGGACATATTGACCTTCAGGTGTTGTTGTTCCCGAGTGACGAAGCCACTGAGAGTTATGCACATTAAAATCACCCGCAATCACGATTTCAGTGTGCGGATATAGGGTCAAGATCCTATCGCTAGAATGAGACAGAGCATCAAATTCGTTAAAGGATGCATTTCTATCCAAGTTTGGGCTTCTGTAGAGAAAGCAGTAATGTATGATATGTTTTAGCCAAGAGAAATTAAATTCTGGGTTTGAACAGAGCCCATATTGTGGCAGAAGCTGATATGCAATATCATTTCATATGTATGTGGCTATACCACGATGTGGAAAGAACAGTAAGTTATATCCAGGTAGATTAAAATCGGAAATATCTGTATTAATAATTAGCTGGGTTTCGCTAAGTGCAAGGATAGATGGTTTCTGGTTAGAAACATGGGCAGGCACAGAAGAGAAATTGCATCTCAAGCCGCGAATGTTACACAAATCAACGCGAAATTCCCGCTCCATTGAAATGGCCCTACACAGAAAGCCAATATCGCCCTGGGAAAGGATGCAAGTCAGGACCAGCAATAGATAAGCGAAGCAACCACTACAGGTGTTATGCCCTTGTAGTAGGTGCCCCACTAGATCCGTGCCGAGATCCAGGTCACATCCCTTCCATGATGAACATTATGCCACTCAGACATAAAAAACTCTCCAAAGTTTATTAATCAATCGAGAGTATCTATGCCTGAAGAACGCAGACAGAGGTGCGAAAAAAAGGAAAACAGACGCAAGGGATGGAAAGCGTAGCGAGTTTTCCCGCACTGCTCATCACTCGCGTGTATATTCTCGCACTTTTCACAGCACTAATACGCGTGTGCGGAGATCCGTTTGTTTGCATAGGATCGCACAGAAAACTTTGCACTGCACTCGGACACGTGTGTGAAGATCCCTTTGTTTGTTTAGGATCTCACAGTAAGACTTCGCGCCCGAACCGATAGCGCAATTGGATATCTTATGTGTATCTAAGAATCCCAAAACGGATTGCACAAATGAACCGATGGTACGGATCACGAGGCAGAAGCGCACGTGCTGTTTCGTTGGCGGTTTTCACGCGACCCTCCGGATGGATCCGGAATTCCGCTGATCTATCATGTAAATAGATCATCCCTAGACGGGTGATTGTGCTACGGTCGGGAAGTTACGCACACCGAAGAAGAGCTCTTGCGCTTTAGTAGGGCTATCTCCCAAAGAGACTGGGACGACAATATTAAACAGCACCAACAGTTCTGGTGGTTCAATGACAATCACAGACCTGATTACCAATGTCGGTAGAATCATTGCATTATCAGCCAGCTTACACAGAGTTAGCTTTTCTAGAATTAGGGTAGTATAAGATTTAAGTTAAGTTCTTTTAAGTAAATAAAAAAAAAACAGAAAAAAACATATGGCACAAAGTTTTTCGAATTTTTCTTTCTTAGACAAATAACCATAACTACAGCCATAAATAAAGTCCTGTCGCCGAAAGGCAAATTGCACAAAAGTCATATTCCATTTAGCTTAGAGCATCTGCGTAGGACCAGTAAGTTATAATATAAGATAATTAACCTAGAATTTAAGCAGTTTTTGTCCAGCATATAATTTAGAATCTAACTAAAAAACGGAAATAAAAAATGTTGAGAAAAAAAGATATTCCGGTCTCTTGTATGTCACATCGTTGACTTGTACATCGCGTGATGGTTACTCCTTTGTAAGGGTAATACTGCACATTAAAAAGTTTATTATATTCTATTCTAAATCTCATTACAATTACTCTGTCTAAGCGGCTCAACAAATTACAGTAAATACGTTTACATGTCATTTAGGATAAAAGTGAAAATAAGTTGCTTTTGAAAAAGGCTTTTCACGGAGATTGTTTACAATGTGGATAAATTTCAATTTGCCGTGGCAGTTTTTTTTTCCATCTACATAAGGAATCGCTTGCGACCAGAATGTGTTTTCCACTGACAACTGAATTTTCGTCACTACAAAGCAAATGATCATGATAGTGTAATATTTAGAATTGAAAATGATAGTCGTCGACTCGTTTTTTTTAATTCAAATTGCCAACGGAGAATATTCAAATTTGGCCGAACACCACAAGACCAAGTCGAAGATTTTGTGGGTTGAGGAAAAAGCGAGAACACCAGACTCAGTAGGAAAACAATTTAACGTCGGCTTGCATTTCAAGGCATTTTATTTACTACGGTGCCCATATAATGTTCGACACCCCCAAACATAATGATCAACAGAAACGCAACATTTTGGCAAGGGAGATGGCGCTTCATACAATATTGTTTGTGAGATGTACCTAATACCGATAGCCGTTTCGAGAAATTTTAGTTCTCCCAATGACGAGCATAACCAGTTCGGGTTCAACGCAGGACATGACATCATCCACGCGGCGCCAAAAACTGGTTGTTGGGGCTTATAAAGCAAACGAGAGAAGAAGTGCACGAGCATCCGTTTAATTGATCTAGAAGATTATTATTAAAATTGGCAGTAGGTCTTACAAACCGAAGCTTGGCTCAGAACAGCGTTGGACTTTGCGATGTGCTGAGCCAGAAATTGAGAGTACTGTGGAGAAATGTGTATGTATTTATTAACATTGTCAAGTGTAAGAGTATTATTAATATTACGTGTTATTATTTATAAAGGTGGTTAAGTATTATTCCTCTCATTAAGTTTTTTATTTATAAACACATGTTTAAGTAAGGAGTGTAGTACGCTATTATCATTCACGTTCTATATATTTGAATATCATTTCAAAAAAGTTAAATAGCCTTTTGGCGCTGTCCTCTATCATAAGGTGAAGTCTGAGCGTGATGTGGCATTTAGTTTGTTCACAAGGAATCCGATACGATCTTTAGAATGGAAATTCATAGACATAAGGTATCCTGGCTACTTTTCTACAGGTCACATTCAAGGTTAATGTAGACCGATAGCTCAACTGCTTATCCTCTCCTTCTTCCGTTTGCTCCATTTCTTGAAATGTAAGGGCCCCTCCTTTTGCTCGTTGCTCCTTTTCTGCGCTCGTTTGTGTAAAAAAAAAAAAATAGATTCTTACTGTTGTCATCATTACAAATTGTTTTTTTTATCGATATTCTGATATTCTCATATGCTATGGGAATAAACGTGCTTGTGACAGATATGCATTTGCGGGGTTCCTTCTCTTGTTTCATCCAAGTTTATAGGGCAGATATCGAGACCAGTTCCGGTCCATCTCATTGTTTTGTGCAAGTTGACCCATTTTGGCAGTTTCGAATTCCACACTGTTATAATTTCCAAACAGTTGATACCACTACCGCTATATTTTGCATAGTGACGGATAATTTTATCGTTTACATGCGTGTCCCTAGTATTAAATTAAATTGTTAACATTGTACTATTCGTATCCAAAAAAAAAAAAAAAAAAACATGCGTGTCAAACGATTTGCGTTTTAGTTGTGTGAAAAAAATGTATCCGTGGTGGAACTCAAATGCGATTGCGCTACATTTGGCTGGGAAACAGCAACAGATTATTGTTAGACCCCTTCAGCAACCTCAATGTGGATAAATCATTTGTGTTTCGAACCATTGCTCGTTACTGTGATACCGGTGGTGTTGCAAAACGGTGTGGTGGTCAAAAAAACTGCATCATCCGCAGAAATGTTTCTCAAAGTAAAGAAGTCAAATGAACGAAATTCGGGTCGTAGCGACAGACAAATGGCCCCCAATCTGCACATATCTAAAATCACAACGCAACGATTAATAAGGTCAAAGTAAACACTAACAAATATTAAAAAAGCCAAGATAGAAAAGTTAGGCTGGACAGAACGAAGGAGTTACTGTGCTCGGCCGACAATAACCAAACATTGTCTTCTCCGATGAGAAAAATTGTCCAATAGAGCAATTCGTCAACACGCATAATGACCTAGTAACAGGGAGGTCATTAGAAAATTTGGACATTCGAATAATTATCAGAAAGCAGACACCATCATTTCTCATGGTTTCGGCCACCGTGGCGGTCGGTGCCCTCCCTCCGTTAGTATTTTTGCGCGTGATGTCAAAATAAGTGCAAATGTGTAACGCGAACTAGTTTTGGAAGATGATCTGAAGCCATGGACAACCATAGATTTGAGTGAAGAAGAGCAGACGTTTTAACAAGACAACGCACCGGCACACAAAGCATGTGTATACACCACAAATGGATCCAAAACAACGCTCCACATTTAAATTCAGCAGCACAATGGTGTCCATGGTCACCGGCTGGAATTTCGCTGAAGCTCTCCGTAAGGCGCGTTTTGCAGGACAAGGCAAAAATGAAAAGAAATTAATTTAAATTAAATTAAATTAAATTAGATTAAATTAAATTAAATTAATTTAAATTCAATGAAATAAAATGAAATGAAATGAAATAATATAATTTAATATAATTTAATTTAATTTAATTTAATTTAATTTAATTTAATTTAATTTAATTTAATTTAATTTAATTTAATTTAATTTAATTTAATTTAATTTAATTTAATTTAATTTAATTTAATTTAATTTAATTTAATTTAATTTAATTTAATTTAATTTAATTTAATTTAATTTAATTTAATTTAATTTATAAGCCATTCTTCGCCAATGGACTAAGGCATCACAAGCTCTCATCGGCGTCCAGAGAGATTTCCAGAAGGAAGTTGAGTGCTGCAGACAGTAACGGATGAGACGGGCAGCAACGTATGTAAGCAATCACGTCCAGCGAGGTTTCCAGACGGCAGTTGCTCCGGACGTACGAGCAGTAACGGATGCGACGGGCACCAACGGATGTAAGCAATCACATCCAATAGGGTTTCCAAAAGGCAGTTGGTCTGGATGTAGGAGGAGAAATGGATGTAAAAGGACAGCAATGAATATAAGCAATGACGTCGAGAGAGGCGTCCAGAGAACTCGACCGACGGATGTAGCAGACGAAGGTGTAAAACAGTCCGGAAAGGTTGCAAAAAGGCAGTTGAGTGGTGATTTTAAATTTGACGTTTTTGTGGCGTCCCTTTTCAGTCGCCGATGTGTTGTCAGCTGGCGGGTGACTGTTGGCAAATGGCAGGCAGATGAGAACGTAATAGAATTCTCCAGTACATTTATTTGGGAATCCCCAACAAGACAATATTAAGAATATGAAATAGATTCTTTTATCTGCTCCATTTCGTAGAATTGAATAAAACCTACTATTTTTGATACATTTTTTTAATTTATTAGTCTGGAGGAACCTACACGAGTGCCGGACACCCGAGGTGATTATACGAACATCCTGGATCTGTTTCTGACATCCTAACCAAACATATATACCGTGGAGATTGCTGCGCCACTGGTAAACTCAGATCATTGCTTGATATCGGTTGGGCAACCACTCTCAAATAAATAACCGACGTAAGCAGCTTCGCCGTGTATGGAGGTATGGGGCTCCTAACTGCCATGGTTTGCGAGATATCTTCGCATCCTTTCCGTGGTCGGAGGTGTGCTTTGGAGACTCCGATGTTAACGTCGGTCGGATTATTCATCTCGTGATGAAGATCTACATTCCGCATTGCATCAAACGAAGTTTATCTGATAAATCTTAGTTTGATAAAAAAATGCGAGCATATTACAGCGGCAAAAAATAAAGCTTTTAAGCAGTGGCGCTCCGATCCCACCGAGGTTGACAGAACGAATTTTGTTAGAATCAGAAACGCGTGCAACCAGGAAATTGATACCGCGAAGAAGGCCTACAACGACAGAGTGACCATTAAATTCCTTGAGTGCCCTACTGGTTCACGCCTCTTCTTGCCAATGGCAAGGGTTGTCAGCAGTAACTTCGGTTCCTCCTTTTTTCCTCCAATAGCTGGCAGCTGGACACTAGTTACAAATTCAGAAGATAGAGCTAATATGTTCGCGAATTTATTTACCGCAAATTCAATCCTGGAAGCCAGTCTTTTGAAGCCGCCTGTGATCGCGCCGGTACGGACTTCGATGCAGGCTGTGGGGTCCGCCTGCGTACTATTCAACGTATTCTACGTGGACTGGACTGTAGGAAGGCAACCGGCCTAGACGGAATACCAACAATAATCCTTAACAACTGTGCTCCAGAATTATCGCCGGTTCTTGGCAAACTCTTTCGCTTATCTTATGTACCGAGAACCTTTCCTACCTGCTGCAAGATCGTAGAGTTCAGTCAATCCCAAAGAGGGGAAATAGTGTCTCCCACAAAATTGCCGACCGATAGCATTACTGTCTATGTCATCTCAGGTTATAGAAAAGATCATCAACGCTGAGTTAATTAAGGACTAGGAGTACAACAGACTTCTGAATAACCGTCAATGATTGCGTGGCAGATGGTCCACGAAAGACCTTTCGACCATTATAACCAAGATACGTACATCTGCGATTTAGAGGTATAGTAAGTCGTGGGCGGTCGCATTGGATATCTCCAAGGCTTTTGGCCGCATCTGGCACGGGGCATTACTGAGTAAATGGACTTTCCCAGCAGCTTTGCGACTGGATGGAGAGCTTCCTCGAAAATCGATCGTTCCGGGTTGTTGTGGATGGCGAGTGTTCGGACCTGTATCCTGTTAATTCCGCGGTGCCTCAAGGTTCTATTTTGGCTCTAACGTTGTTTTCGGTTCACATAAATGATTTGTTGGAGACAAAGGATAACAGGGTGTTCAGTTTTGCGGATGTTAGTATGCTTACTTCTTTTTCGAGTTATCGGCTGATTAGTGCATCAACGTCGCACCAGCTGAGATGTAGACAGATTGACTCCCTGAATCGGGATCTGGATAAGGTACTGCAGTGGGGAAAGCTCAATCTCGTCGACTTCAATGCAACGAAGACACAGTATACAAAGTGATTCATCGGATCCACAACTGATGATGAATGGCCAGGGCCTCGAATCTGGGGAATGCATAAAATTGCTCGGCATGACGGTCTGTGAGAATGTATTGTGGTATAAACACGTGTTGAACATCGCCGGGTCAGCCTCTGGAAAACGGAGTTATCTATTTAGAGCCACGTACGACTTGAAAGCATGCAGAGACGAGCGATCCGTCCGATCGGGGACTCGGTGCTGACGTTGTGACTACAGTCGCTATCACATCGAAGGCGCGTAGCTGACTTCTATCTGTTTTACAGATATTATCACGGTTATTGTTCTTCGGAGATTTATGGTATTGTTCAATTCGGTTTATATGCGTTCCACAAGGCAATCCGACGGATTGCAGCAATTAGCGGCTCATCTCCCGACGGCGCGAACATCCCTGCATCAGAACTCGTTCTGTTATAGAGCTGGAAAGTTGTGGAATTCCCTCCTCGCGCGAATGTTTCCAGAGCGTTAGAACCTGCAACTGTTCAAGAAGAGCTGCAACAGTTATTTGGTGGCATCTAGGGGCGCCGTATCGGCGCTATAGCTTCGCCTTTCCCGAGAGAATAATATTTAAAAAAAAAAAAAAAAAAAAAAAAAAAAATTATATATATATATATATATATATAATAATAATAATAATAATAATAATAATAGTAATAATAATAATAATAATAATAATAATAATAATAATAATAATAATAATAATAATAATAATAATGATTTTAATACGGAACGCGCAAAAGCAAGGAAAATTAGCTCCCGTATGGAGGGGTCCCTATAAGGTAATACAAGTAAAGAATCCGGTGAATAGCGTCGTGAAGGTAGGGAGAAGAAATGTGATGGTGCACAACAATAGGCTGAAACCCTACTACGAATCATCATCATCATCGGCACTACAACCAGGAACCGGTCGTGGCCTTATTTAGCAAGTCCTGTGACTTGTTAAATTTTCCATAATGATTTGTTTTTTCCGGTCAAGGTCATTAGTCTTGCGCCAGGGGATGGCACGGAAACGATAGCACGGCGTCACCAACAAGGGTAACGACATAAAAGTCTACTCCGAATAGAGGAGGCCAAAAGCAGAAAAACCATGACAAACAAGGGAAAATAATGCACCACAGGCGGTGTAGGGTTCAACGCTGCAGTCTATACTTTTGTAGCCAAGCTTCATTCGTCTTCTAAGAATGAGGCTATCATTATTTAAGGAGGGAAGGTATTGTGAAGACAAATCGTCAGGTAGCTAATTTGCATAAACTACTTTGTGCCACTTCTACTTGGCAGACAAATAATACAAAACGGCGTTACCGCCGAATAAAAAATAAACGTCAACGACGCAAACAAGAAAGATATTCGACATTCGACGTAAAACTACGAAGAAAACCGCACAAGTCGAGAAAACAATTCGGACGTGAATAACTTCGAGAATATTTTAAATATTTGTAGTAATTATCGTAAGCTTTATTTAAATTCTTTAAACAATAGCAATAGTATTCAATAAAATAAAAGCACGACTGAAGCGGAAGGGGGGAAACAAGGGAGTCTACAGGAAGCTAGAGACCAGAAATTAGAAATTGGGGTTTCCGAGAGTGACAGAGGAATTATGAACCCAACAGTAAGCTGAACAGGGGAGCACAGAGCCCAACGCCCCCTGCAACCTGCCAGCAGCAAAGACAGCAGCAGCTACAGCGACCCCTTCAAGGTCGACCAAGATCAAATCAAGTAAGTCTCTTACAATTATCCCTTACTATATTAAAATTGGGTAAATTATCTACAATATATATATATATATATATATATATATATATATATATATATATATATATATATATATAGGGCGGGTGGGGGCGAACATATAGGACAAAGTCTCTGCTTTCAACCCGGCGAAGGACGATCCTTGTCCCTGTTCAATCCAAGTTGACATGCAGTCTCCACGTGACATCCCTGGATAGATACTTTAGCACCCGCCAAGTAGTGAACCAATACATGCGGCGACATCCTGAGAAAGGTTGGTGCAAGGCTAATAACATTGCCTCCCATGACTCTCATGACTCCCATGACTCCCATCACTCCCATGCAACATCAGCGCATAAACTGGAACAATATTTCGAAACTTTAGGAATAAGAATTTCATATTGAACTTGCAAACATGGGGTCTCACAAAACGGGAAGAAAACAAATTGCGCTTATTCGAGAATAAAGTTCTAATGGGTATCTTTGGGGTAAATATGACGAGGAGGCAAGATAATGGTGGAAACTACACAACCACGAATTGGAAGAGCTTGTGGCGATCTTGATAACGCCACCGCTCGTTTTTCCTAGGTGCAGCACCCGACTCCGCTTGGGGCATTCCAGAAAGCATACAAACCTGAAAGACATTTACTTACCTTTCTATGGTTGGTGCCGAAGCAGCTGAAATACAGAAACCTATAATTTCCGTTGAGGTAAAATACATCAGCAACAACGGACATTCACCACAAGGGCATAATCGTGCGGGACGCACCGCGTTCCTTAAAAGCAAACGGTTGCAAAAACGGCAATCAACATCGCTCAAATCGTGTCAAAGAGATACCTCCTAATGTGTCTACCACATACCACAGGAGATATATCTTCCTTTTTGTGGTCGTCTATACCCACATCGATCGACCGCCCGATCGACAAGCGAGTTTGTTGTCACCAGCGAAATGCCCCTGAAATACGGCTCGATACAACATCACGTGGCCGACATAATTCCCTAACGATGGATAACGCATAAGACGAAAGCATTTTTTTCGCACACACGCGCATGGCGATTCATACCAGAGGACGCCGGCAACGCGCGCCCAACCAGCGTGATGTTTCATACAGTGCTGGTCGAATAAACATATCCTTTTATGAAAATGTAATGTATACGATCGACAATAATGCTTTACGCACACTTTGATCGTGTAAGCACTTCATCCCCCTTTTTAGCTGAGATACTCGCACCTGCTGCGAACTTTTAGATGGGATCTATGCTCTGTCTGCATACTTGCGGACGCACACGATGAGCGACAAAAGCAATCGTCGTGTGTGCAATCCAGCCCCTTTTTGTGTTGAACAAAACGCAAAAGGGATATCTTGCCTTATATGGTCATCGAGGCGATGTTTGAATATGTGGTATTCTATCGCTTCGATGAACTTGGCAATCGCGGTTTGGATTCCGTGAGGGTAGGTGCCCTCACGTTAAAACACACATCTCTCGTGGGGCGTCCCAAGAGATTCGAGTCTTGAATTGCGGTCTATTGAGTCTGATTGAGGGCCACGAGCGCTGAGTTAAATATTGTGCGTTTATTAATTTAATACTTCGATATAGTGTATCTCAAACGAATGTGACATTGAATTTAATAATTGGATAGTGTGTACCTCAAAACGAATGTAACTTTTAATTTAATAATGTAAATAAAGTGTGGACAAATAGAAAACAGTCGGCGTTTGAATTCAAGGAGTCCAAGGACGAAAAGAGACGGTTGGACGAGCGTGCTGAACCTGTGCCCCCGCGGCACCCGCTATTCTGCCTGACCACGTAAAACACTACAAGCTATACCACAAACCTGCAATAGTGAGAGTAATCAGGTCGCAAAGAATAACATAGGCCGGACATGTGGCGCGAATGGACAACAGTAGGACCGTGTGTAGAATTCTTGACGGTAGACCAACGAGAAAGACACCGGCAGGACGGCGGCGACGGCGATGGGAGGACAATGCAATGTTTGACCTTGA
This sequence comes from Microdon myrmicae, assembly GCA_963931805.1. Lineage (NCBI taxonomy): Eukaryota > Metazoa > Arthropoda > Insecta > Diptera > Syrphidae > Microdon > Microdon myrmicae. Next base: position 43,142,505 of record OZ007502.1, read on the forward strand.
GGAGATCGGATCAGATGGTCAAGTGTGGAAGGAGAGTGCACAGGACGGGAAACGATTGCGGAGTTGAGTGGGTGAAGTCATGAAGTTCCGGGTTCCTACAGGCCAATATATAGTAGTAATATTGAACTTGCAAAGGCGACAAATTGTAGATTCAGCGTCTCCCGAACTTTCGATCCTTTGTCCAAAATGTGCGAATAATTTTTTGCAATTCAATACCGAGGTGTAATATAGAAGTAGATTAGTACGTTGAGTTGAGTTGGTTTCTGGACATTGATCGAAGAGGTTTAACAATAAACGCAAGAAGGAATTAATTTTTCAAAAATTGAAGTAAATAAAAAAAGGAAAAGTTATTTAAATAAAAAATTAAAATTACGACAATTCAAACTAAAATTGTACGTCGTTTTTTTTTTTTTTGAGAATCGGAAACCCCGCTACTTTAAATCGGGCTCTTCTATTCGTAAATTAGTAAATTGCCAAGTCGCTTTCGTTTGTTCCATTATGTTTCCATACGTCTTCCTTGTTCCGTAATAATGGTTTTTAGAGGTGACGTTATTATTCTTACATTAGCTTTGTAAAGGAGTTCGTGGGTCATATTAGTCCACTACACTTCGTTTTGGTGAGGCTATTTCCCAGTGGGTTTCACTAGGGGGTCGTTATCGCACTTTTCATAGTCCAAAATAATTACGATGTACCTGTAGTTTGCTATTGGTCCTCACTACCCGAAATCCTAGTCTGTTTTGATATAATTAAAGGTGTTAATTACCACTTTAGCTTACGCGATTGATGAAAACAACAATTGTTAAAAGACTATAACAATTTCTTTCCAACTCTGGGGTTTCGCTTTGAGTTCTATGGCAACTGCTTTAGCTTATTAACTTAATTAAGCATCCAAATTATATACTAAACAGAAAACCAACCAACCAACAGAAAATCAACTTTGCATAGATGAGAGAGACGAAGAATTACCATAATTAATAATAATTATTATAATTAATTAAAAAACAAATGCGTATGAAAATATACTCACCAAATGTAAGCCGAGAGAAAGTGCACCTTTCTACAACAAAAATTCGTAGAATGTCAGTCGGGATACAGGTGCAAACAATTTCCTAACAGGCAATGAACAAGAAAGGACTCCAATAGCTAGTTAGCCGCAAAAAATCTCCACCTGGGTGGAAGAAACGCCCACACAAACCCATGAATGCAAAAGTATAAAACCAGATCGAAAGAAATACGTTGTCCTAGGAAAGGTTCTCCCCAGAGGTGCAACCATTAAATGCGTTCCCATGTTGTGTAGAAACAAACGACTTCCTGTGTGCGTGGAGATGTAACTAGAGTCCTTGTTCTCTTCGGCATACTTCAGCTCATTTTTCCAATCGAATGATTCACGTGCTAAAAGCCTGATAAGAGCGGCTGTAGAGATAGAGAAACGAATAACCAAGTTGTGAGTCAGCGACTGTGGACTTAAGACGCCCACCGGCAGATAGGTCTACTCTATGAATAATTCTTTGGGATGTTATGGGTAAGTATGACAGTTTTGTCCTGTGGTGTACGGTGCTCAGAGATACTCAGTGATGATACAAGTAGCTGATATTTTGTGTAATTTAGATGTTTTACCGACACATTTTTTTAAATATGTTGAGGAAGAAATTTTGGAAGAGGCAGTTTCTGTATGGGGCAATTATGGGCATTTATGGATGGCCGAAAACAACTGATAATAATGGCTGTGATTCTGTGGGTTAATTATAGATTGCTGGAAGTAATGACTTGGTAATAAATAAACAAATAGTTTTCGATGTTAGTTACAAGTTTCACCAATATTTTCTTCACTTAACAAAATTGTTAATAAAGGATTGTCTAATAAAGTTGCTGGAATGTTGTTTTTTTAAATAAAATCAAAGCTCTAAAGCAGCGGTCGGGCAACCGGGGTAAATTATCCCAAATGGGGTAAAAATGAAATTTTTTTGGGTAATAGGGATTTTTTTTTAATTTTTCTATTGCTATTTCATAAACATTGTAGTATGTTAACAAACTTAAACAATTCAGCGCGATATACGGGCCGGGCCGCTAATTCTGGTTGAAGTCGAGTTTTTCGTTTGGTGTGTGCGTGATAAGCAAGAGACGCGCGTTATGTGTGTGTGTGTGTGCTTGTGTTACGTTGTTTCCTGCATCGACCACTAGGGGCGCTGGGTATGTTGTAATGTTTAAACTAAGCACTCAACGATCAGTTATGCACGGGTTTCCGACGCGTCGTTTGATTCCGTGCAATTTATTTACGAGACACATCATTTCATCATCAATTTCCACCATCAAGGTAAGCGCGATTTCAAAATTTAATTTAATGTAAATTTTTTTAATGTTTACACTGTTTCTGTCACCCTTCAGATGGCAGCAAATAGGATAAGAACATACCAGGAAGAATTCCTTAATTATGGTTTTACACAATAGATACCACGGTGTGTTGTATGTTTGAAAATACTGACTTCAAAATCTTTCAAAAAAAGTCAATTGAAGAAACATTTGGACAATTTGCATCCACATCTGTCTTCCAAACCGCGAGAATACTTTGTAAATTTAGAAATGTCTGTTAAAAGACAAAGATTGGACAGCAACTTGTTAGGTACTTTTGATCAGCGTTCAGCATCAAAGGCCAGCTTTGCACTAGCCTGGTTGATTGTCCGAAACAAGAAACCATATACTATTGGTGAAGATTTTATTAAACCAGCAGCTGTGAAAATGACAGAGATCATATGTGGTCAGAAAGAGGCGAATAAACTGAATTCAGTGCCCTTCTCCACAAGAATTGTAAAAGAAAGGATTTCTTTCTTGGCAGAAAATGTAAAGGAACAAGTTATTTCCTCACTAAAACAGGCTAAATATTTTGCTATTCAGCTTGATGAGACTACAGATGTTAGTAGCAATTCACAGCTAATGGTATATGTATAGGTACACATGCAATTGAAGAGGAATTGTTGTTTTGTTCTCCTCTCGAGTTGAGATCTCGTGGAACTGATGTGTATAATAAGGTAAATGAATACTTTAATACTGAAAGCATTAATTTAATGTGGGAAAACTGTATTGCTGCGTCTGTTGATGGAGCTCCAGCTATGTTGGGTCATATTAATGGTTTTTCGGCTTTGGTGAAAAAAAGTAATCCAAATATTGAAGTTTTTCACTGTATGATCCATCGCCAGGCACTTCTTGTGAGACATTTGGAACCTACACTGGAAGCCGTCATGCATGATGTCATCAAGATTGTTAATATTATCAAAGGACATGCACTAAACACGCGGCTATTTCGCGAATTATGTCAGGACGGCGAAGCGGAATATACGGACCTACTTTATTATACAGAAGTAAGGTGGCTCTCTCGCGGAAATGTTCTAAATCGAGTGTGGGCTCTCAAAAGTGAACTTGAAACTTTTATGTTTGATCGAAAGAATATTCTCGCAGATAAGTTTAAAAACCCCTCGTGGGTTGCACATCTCGCATATTTAGCTGACATTTTTGAGATTATAAATATATTGAACAAAGAATTGCAAGGAAAAAATATTAATATCATTTCAGCCAGAGTAATACTATCAGCGTTTGGATTAAAGCTTCAATATTGGAGATATAAAGCAGAACAGAACAAGATAGCTTCTTTTTCAAAGTTAGATTTGTTTTTGGAAGACTGTGAAAATATTAGTTTTGATGACATCAAGGATATAGTTATAAAACACCTTACCAAACTCAGAGAGCGGTTCTCTGACTACTTTCCAGATCTTGATGTACATACTGTGAATTGGGTTGTAGATCCTTTTAAATGTGAAATTACTAACATACCAGAAGAACCTCCAGGTTTGGCAGAGGCAATTCTTGAACTTCGATCCAATACTGAAGCACGTATTCAATTTGAGACCAAAGCAAATTTGTCGTCTTTTTGGTTGTCAAAGGCTGCAAAGGCTTTCAAAACTGCACATGAGGAGGCGGTAAAAAATTGCTGCCATTTGCAACAACCTACCTTTGTGAACAAAGCTTTTCCACTCTAATGAACATAAAAACGAAAAACAGAAATCGATTAAACGCCGAAGACTGTATTCAAATTGCTCTTACATCAAAAAGTCCCAATTTTGAAGTAATTATATCAAACATGAAGCAACATCATTTTTCCAAAACCTGAAGCGGGAAAGTTTTCAATTAAATTTTGTTTGTTCCTATTAAAGAATTTTATTGGGGTAATGGTTAAAAATGTTCCCCGACCGCTGCTCTAAAGAAACACCAAGGGCTAATTATACGGATAAGTACATACCTGCCTTTAATTATGAAATACAATAATAATAATAATAATATTACATACCTGCCTTTAATTATGAAATACAATAATAATAATAATATTATTATTATTATTATTATTGTATTTCATAATTAAAGGCAGGTATGTACTTATCCGTAATAAATAATAATACTTTTTTAAATGTCGCATACGTTAAATGAAATGATAAAGAACCCTCATGAGCTATCTTCTTGCAGTGGCTGTGTTCGACTTTCATACGGTTTTGCATGCATAAGCTTAAGCGATATTGTGACAGCTAGGCAATACTCTTATTGTTCATTCCTTTAACATTACAGTCATTTGCCTACATCCATTGTCATTGATTGGTGTACTGTGATTAATTTTATTATTACAAAAAAAAAAAAAACTCCGGCGGCGCACTTACCTGAAAACGTAATTGATTGGCATTTGTCGACAATAAGCTCTAGACAAATCGCCATCGGGTTCTTCTCAACTCAACAATTGACACTTTGTATAGGCAAAAGAACATTCTGCTCTCCAAGCTGGCACTGCTTTATAGATAGTTTAGCGATCCAAATTGCCAAGAAATAAAAACGATTAAGTCACTAATCAAAAACTTTCAAAAACTGATCAGTTACAATTATAGATCAGTAATAAATGAAGACTGGAACAACTAAATTCAAGCCATTAAGCCTAGTTGATCAAACATGTTCCCACAAATAAATAAAGTACTTAAAAGGAAAGATTATAATGACATCTCATCTCGGCGAGTTCCGTGGACTCCGGAAAATTGTCAAACATTGCTGAACGCAGGACTCACTCTGGAACACGTTAATTTCAATAGGGCTAACAATGGTCGAGGTTCCGCGAAATGAAGCGAACTCATTTGGTGCTTGTTTCGAGGCAGGGCATAGAGTGAACCATGTCAACCACCAGAACTGCTGGCGTTGTTTCTTAACTTCTCTTTGATCTCTGTGAGTTATCGACCTACTGTACTGGAGACACTCTTCATCTGTGTGTGAGACTTCCCGCCCATAATCTATCCGCTAGTCTAGAGTCGATTGACGCACGTGAAAAACTGATGGTATTCCGGATTCGTCCTAAATGAGGCCAATCATATTAAGGTAAAGAAATCCGTCTTTTATTATTTATTGGCCTGTAGGAACCCGGAAGTTCATGACCTCACCGACTCGGCTTCGCCATCGTTCCCTGTCCTGGGCACTCTCCTTCCACGCTTGACCATTCGATCCGATCTCCTCAAGGTCAAACCTAACATTGTCCTCCCATCTCCGTCGCGGCCGTCCTACCGGTCTCTTTCCCGTTGGTCTACTGTCAAGAATTCTATGAACGGTCTTATCGTTCCCCATTCGCGCCACGTGTCCGACCCATCTTAATCTTCGCGACTTGATTACTCTCACTATTGTAGGTTTGCGATATAGTTCTTCCAATTCGTGGTTATGGAGTCTCCTCCATTTTCCTGCCTCCTCGTCATATTTACCTCCAAAGATGCCCCTCAGAACTTTATTCTCGAATACGCGAAATTTTTTTTCTTCCCGTTTTGTGAGAGCCCATGTTTCGAATCCATATAGAACAATCGGCATGATTATGGTTCTATAGACACGGAGCTTTATGTTAAGTGATAGCAGTCTGGATTTCAGCAGTTTCCTGACTGCGTGCCAACTCGCGTTGCCCGAATGCAGTCTCTTATTAATTTCCTTCGACATTTCCTTACTGGCCGTCAGTATCGTTCCCAGATATTTAAATTCTTTAACTTTTTCAAATATCTTACCTCTGACGTTTATATGTGTTATCTGAGATCCACCTGCTCTCGCCGTAATGTATTTTGTTTTGTCTTCATTTATTTCTAGGCCCATCTATTCTGCCGCTTGCATGATGATTTCACAGTTTTTACTAACAGTTTCTAGATTATCGCCCAGAACGGCGATGTCATCCGCATATGCGAGCACTTGTGTGACCCCGTTCAAGGATGATCGGGCCATGTTGTCGTCTTGTACCTTTCTGATGACATACTCGAGCACAAGGTTAAAGAGACACGGTGATAGACCATCTCCCTGCTTTAGTCCGTCCCGGATTTTAAATGGTTCTGAGAGGTGGTTTTCTATTCTGACTCGCCCTTTGTTTTCGTTCATGCAAATTTGAATGAGGGCGGCATATTTTTTTGGGACTCCCAGCTCAACTAGAATATGGTAGAGTCTCTGCCTTGCGACTGAGTCGTAGGCTTTTTTGAAGTCAACGAACAGTTGGTGAACCGTCTCTCCGTATTCCCACTTCTTTTCCAGCAGTTGTCTTATTGTGAACATTTGGTCGCTTGTTGACCGGTTCCTACGGATCCACATTGGTAGTCTCCCAGTATCTCTTCTGCGTACGGTGTGATTCTTGCCAGAATGACATTTGTTAATATTTTGTATGCGGTTGGGAGCAATGATATTCCTCTGTAGTTTTCGCAGTCAGATTTGTCGCCTTTTTTGAAAATGGGGATGACTATTGAGGTTTTCCATTCTTCCGGAGTGACTTCCTTATCCCATATTGTTTGGATGAGCTGGTGGATCTTTAGAGCGGTTGCCTCTCCTCCATGCTTCACAAGCTCTGCCGGTATGCAGTCGACTCCGGGAGCCTTGTTGTTTTTCAACCGATTTATTTCGTCTACAACTTCGTTGAGAGACGGCTCTGGGATCTGAGGCTCGGCTGTATGTACGCTTGGTGCATTTATCTGTGGTTGATGGGTGCGTACATTGAGCAGGTTTTCAAAGTACTGCTTCCATCTTGTCACGACATTGTTTGTTTCTGTGACCAGACAGCCGTTTGCCACTCGAATTATTTTGGCTCTTCCTCGGTAGCCATTTCTAATTGAATTTATGCCGACATACATACCCCTGATGTTCTTTGCCATAGAATTTTCTAGGATTTTTTCGATCCGAGTCTTCTCCCATTCGCGTTTTTTGCGTTTGAAGAGACGCATTGTCTCTCTCCGAATTGTCGCGTATCTTTCTGCGTTGACTTCATCATATCTTTCTAAGTGGATCACTCTGAGGCGTTTACGTTCTTCGATCTTCGCCCTGCACTCATCGTCAAACCAAGGTTTGGACTTAATTGTTTTCTTAAATCCTATTACCGTTTGGGCTGTTAGTTTGATTGTGTCTCTGATCAATGTCCATTTAGTGTTCACACTATTAGCTTCCTTTTCCTCACTGCTCACATTCTCTAGAATGCTAAATCTATTCGTTAGTTCGTCTTGATATTCAGCCCTTTTACGTAGGTCTTTCAGTTTATCAGTGTCGAACTTTTTGCTTGTCTCCCGTGACTGCCCATGCGGGATTGCTGCGAGGCGACTCCTGATTTTGCCCATCACTAGAAGATGATCGGAGTCGCAATCTGCTCCTCTATATGATCTTACGTCAAGGATATTCGAGTGGTGTCTTTTGTCTATGAGGAAGTGGTCTATTTGATATCCATGTGGCTTTATGAATTTCCTTGTGCTTGAACATCGTGCTTTTTACTAACAGATCTTTTGACGCTGCGAACGTGATAATTCGAATTCCATTATCATTTGAAACGTCGTGTAGACTGTCTTTACCTATAGTTGGTTGGAAGATATCTTCCTTTCCAATTTTCGCATTGAGGTCCCCGAGGAGGATTTTAACATCGAATGATGAGATCCCATGAAATACATCCTCTAGGGTCTCGTGGAACGTGTCCTTCGTTTCTTCGTCCGCAGATTCTGTTGGGGCGTGTACGTTTATAAATACATAATTGTACCATCGGCCCTGTATTTTAAGCACAGACATTCGGTCATTAATAAATTTCACATCTTTTACATAGGGCGTAATCTTCTTGCTTATGATGAAGCCGGTTCCGTGGTTATGTGTATCGGTACCTCCACACACCAGTGTAAATCCGTTGGTTTCGATTACTTGATGTGGGAGTCGGACTTCCTGAAGCGCGACGATGTCCATTTTATATTGTTTCGTGTTTTCTACGACCGTCTGTATCGCGCCTGGTTTATATAACGTTCGAACATTCCACGGGCCTACGCGTATATCCCGCTTTTTACGTTTTTCCCTACGTCTTCTTTTTGCCGAGTCGGTGTTTTCCTGATGATTTGTTCCCTTATGGTAGTGTTGGCTCATCAAACCTACGCCTACCGGGTTTTTTGTGAGATTGTTTTTTTGTGTATTGATCATTTATTTCATTGGATCACTCTGGGGTTTCAAATGGTCCGCCATATCAGAGCCCCTATTTGATATGGTAAGGTCTGCTTACTGCTCTGATTCGACCCGGTGTCAGAGAGGCGCCGTTATAATACAGCCGGTATACCCCTGGCTGCAAACCATCCAATGGGCACGATGACGCGTAACACCCTGGATTAGGGGCGGTAGATCTTTGTGTGTTACTCCTCGCTAGCCTGTCTGACATGGGTGGCCCTACTGGAAGCGTATGCTTCCGTCAGCATAGCCTGAGCGATTCATCGTAGTTTAAGCCCCCGCACCACGTCAAGGTTTCTACCAAGCGAGGGAAAGAAATCCGTCTGATGGAACAAATCCATTGCGGCGAATTTCTTATAATACGTCATATTTGGGTAATAGGTTCCGAAAATTAGCTTGTTGCATGAACTCATTGGTCTTGCAGCATATCCTCTGATCAATTTTATTATAAAATTATCTATCCTGTTTATGTTAGCTCCATTATATAAAGCTTCGTTGGGATAGTATTTTTTGTAGTGGGATTTTGGAGTCCGGTATAAACCAGCCAAGTTCTGAGACATTGCCTTTAGAAATCCCGAAAGATGTGGACCTACATTGAACCACATTAGGCATCCATAGGTGATCATTGGCCTGATGAAGGCCATGTAGCTTATGACTTTAACTCGATTATCAAGTTGCCTACTGTGAAATAGTCTTCATGTCATATCAATAGTTCTCTTTGCTTTGGCCGAAGTAGCCTCCATGTGTTTGTTAAGAGAGTACCGCTCCCTGTTGCAGGCCATTATTTATTTTATAAACAATGTTTGATGTCACTTTGCCACTTTTAACACTGAAATTTCTATGCTTTAGCATATTATAGAGTATATACAGTAGAGTGTTATGAATGCCTAATCTGGCTAACTTGTAAAATAGTCCTTCGATCCACACAGTGTCAAAGGCCTTCTCCATGTCAATCAGATAGGCACCTGTGCACTGGTTCTTGCATTTATTCCATTGAATATCCGATATGGAGAGGTTTCGGATCAGTATCCTGTTAGTTCCGGGGTGCCTCAAGGCTCTATTTTGGCTCCAACCGTATTTTTGCTTCACATAAATGATTTGCAGTAGTCAACGGATAACAAAGTGTTCAGTTTTGCGATTGATAGTACGGTTGTTTCCTCTTTTTCGAGTGATCGGCCGATTAGTACATCAATGGCGTACCAGCTGAGATGATGACAGATTGACTCCCTGAATCAGGATCTGGATAAGATCATGCAGTGGGGAAAGGCCAATCTCGTCGCATTCAATGCAACGAAGACACAATATACTTTCACATCATCCACAAAGAAAAGTGGATCATCGGTTGCACAGCTGATGATGAATGGCCAAGCCCTCGAATCTAGGGGAAGCAGGATATTGCTCTGAGTCACGGTCTGTGAGAATGTATCGTGGCATGAACACATGTCGACATCGCTAGATCCGCCTCTGGAAAACCGAGTTATCTTTTTAGAACCAAGAAATATTTTACTTCGGTCCAACTTCTTCTCCTGTATAAATCCCAAATTAGACCTTCGCTCGAATGTTGTTTGGTTACTTGGTGCCCTGCTCTTAAGCATACCCTCGACCTACTTGAGAGCGTTCATAGGGATCCAGTCTTGGCCTTATTTAGCAAGTCCCGAGGCTTGTTAAATTTTCCATAATAATTTGTTTTTCGGGGCAAGGTTATTAGCCTTGCGCCAAGGAAATATTTTACTCCGGCTCAACTTTTTCTCCTGTATAAATACCAAATCAGATTCGCGCGCGAATACTGCTCTCATGTCTAAACATATCCTCGACCTACTTGACACCATACAGAGACGGGCGATCAGCCTGATCAGGGACACGGGGCTGACATCGGGACTACAGTCGCTATCAATTCGAAGGCGCGTAGCTGACCTCTGTCTGTTTTACAGATCATCATCATTATCAGGGGTACTGTTCTTCGGAGATTCGGGGTATTCTTCCGCCCAATTTGGTTTATATGCGCTCCACGAGACCAAGTTTTTCTCATGTAAAAATCCCAAACTAGACATGTTGTTGAGTTATGGTTTTTTGGGTGTTTCCCCACACAAATGTAATGTTTTTTGTTTTCTTTTTGGTTGTCCACCAATTTTTATTTAATTTAGAGTCATAAGTTTATCTTAAAATACACACAAGTAATGCACAAACTCTCTCGTCTAAGACTAATATCCACTACACATTCTTGATAGCGATTCACTTTTCTCGCTTCACTGTTTTCGGATAGGATAAACTATTATTTAATTTTACAATTTAATGAGCGACTACCGGACTCCAACACGGACTTTCTTTTTATTCTGCACACCTCCCGTCCACTCTTACAATTATGGACTAACTCCCATTTTTCATTCACCCCTCTTGTTAGCTTGCGGTCAACACCTGCGGATGACGACAATGCAAATTCGCTCCCCATCGACCTACTTCCTGATTAGCAATTTCAATTTGTAATTGCGTTGAAATGCGACGTCAGCCGATATACCTCCATCGGTTTGCGTCACAGTTCAACTTCCGCGATTGCGATGTGTCCTAATAAATTTTAATGTGCAATTACACAATTTTCACTTCAATGGTTGTGGCGAAATTTGAGGCGATTAATTGCATTATCGGTCCGGGGGTCATGTGGGTTTATAAGCGGTTGGCGTTTTTTGGTTTAAGTGCATCAATGACAATGTGGTCCACATCTTTATTTAGGTCGTCATTGATGTACTCAACACGCGTTCGGATATTGGTCTTGTGAGTGTTTACGTAGGGTGCGCCAGCACGGGCGCGGTTTCACTGTACCCCCAACACGTCACTGGACAAATAAAACTGCTACCGTTCACCAACGGAAAAAAAAACGGAATAAAACCCACCGGCTTGTTGTTTGATTCGCCTGTTAATGTCCTTTTTTTTATTTTGTCTTCACTTAAACATTTGTTTAACAATTAACTTCCCCTTTTACTTAAGATTATTTCAGCGTTATATTTCTCTTAACCACGGTTCCAAGAGCACTTCATCTCGGTTTGGTTTCCAACGCGAAATTTTGCAGATTGAATTCAATTAACAATTCATGAGGACTTTCGAAAATAACGTCTTGAGACCCCCCACGACTTTCCGCAAATGGTGGTTGGGTAAATCCGCAAGCTCCTAACAGTGACCCGAGTTACGCCGCACTATATTACAAAAGGCCGTTTGATACGCGAGGATTACCAAACATAAGGTGGCCAAAATGCACGTCACGTACTGACAACGTACTCCCGAAATACACTACGTCAACACCGACCGAGCGGATCGGATGGAACATTTGAAATTAAACAAAATGCTTGCAGGCGGCGGTGTAGCCCTGGTGGCGGTTGGATCTCGACTGAGTAATAAATGGAAAGAATCTATTCATCGCGTCGTGGCGGTTGAGTCATAGCTGAAATAAACTCACTGCCACTTACTAGGAATTTCGGGAAGAGTTGCTATGCCTGTATAGGGGATTAGTTCCGGGGAATCCTCGCCGTATAAGCTGAGTTGGATTCGTTGGTTGTGTGTACCGGGAAATTGGTTTCGGCGGCATAGCCAAGTATGATCAGGGGCCTTGATCGTTGTGATGGTTGTTTCGCGGAAAATTAGCTGCAAGCGAGGAGTATAGTTTAAGGAGGAAATGAACCGAAGTGGTTTTTGGGGAAAATCCATACCGTTTGATTGTAGGGAATTGATGTGGTTTTACATCTTTTAGGTAGAATACGAACCGAAATGGTTTTCGGGGGAAATTGGAATTGCTTAGGTGCAAGCATGGGATATAATTTAGATAGAGAATTAACCGAAGCAATTTCGGGGAAATGTATTCGGCTCGGTGTAGTTGGTGGTGATGATAAATGTGCCATTGTAGGTTTGAAAATGCGTTTTATTACAGCATATGAATTTCCGGGGAAATTAAGATTGCTTGGTCGCAAGGAAGGAATATAACTTAAATAGAGAATTGACCGAAGCGGTTTTGGGGAAAAATTATATATGGGGCGATTTAGAATGTATTCTGTTGAATTGTATTCTGTTGTGGGTTTTGGAGTGTGTTTTATTGCAAAGTTTGGAATGTATGCTATTACGGATTTTGCATGGGGAGTTGGGTTGAGGTGACGCGCTGTTAGCGGTCAGGGTTGGTTGGAATTGTGGGTTCGTTCTCCATGTGGTGTAGAGAACCCCCACTGTCTCATTATTAGAGCTCTGATCCTAAGCATACTCTCAACCTACTTGAGACCATACAGAGACAAGGGATCTGATTCAGTTTATATGTGCTCCACAACACAGTCCACAGCAATTTGCGGTTTATCTTCCGATGGCGCGAACATCCCTGAATCGGAACTCGTTCCGATACTGAGCGGGAAAGCGGTGGAATTCCCTCCCCGCGCGAGTGTTTCCAGAGCTTTACAACCTGCAACTGTTCAAGAAGAACTGCAACAGTTGTTTACTGGCATCTCGGGGCGCTATAGGTTCGCCCTTCCTGAGAGAAATGTAATAAGAAGAAATTTTGTTTTGTTTTAATATCCAATGATGTTTCGTTTGGTTCTATAATTCGGACAAAAAAAAGGTAAAGAGGTGTAAAGAGGATCTTTTATATTAATATACATATATATATATATATATATATATATATATATATATATATATATATATATATATATATATATATATATAGTGGTGGCGAACTAATTAAAAATGATACTAGAAATTTTGTTTACAATATTTATTTTATTAAAATTCTTTGCTATAAACAGTTTGTTTGTTTGGGCTCCTCGATAGTATAGTGGTTAGTACACGCGCCTGTCACCCGGGAGACCGGGGTTCGATTCCCCGTCGGGGAGCCCCTGGCGCAAGACTAATGACCTTGCCCAGACAAAATAAATCATTATGGAAAATTTAACAAGCCTCAGGACTTGCTAAATAAGGCCAAGACCGGTTCCCGGTTGTAGTGCCGATGATGATGATGATAAACAGTTTGTAAAATGTTTTTTATATATGTATTTTAGTACAGGTAGTCCCTGACTTACGACCGTTCGACGTACGACTATTCGCACTTACGATCATTTTTTTCCAATTTTTTTCATAGAAAATACTTAAAGAAGACAAATATGTAGTTGCAGGGAATCTAATATATATATAAAATATATGAGAAAAATTAAAAAAAAAAACAAAGTAAAAAAATTCGATTTACATACATATTTCAGTACAAATAATACATTACATTAGCTAAGTCGGAATTTTTTTTATATGAAATTCGACTTGCGACTTAATCGACTTACGACCGATGACCAGGAACCTATCTCGGTCGTAAGTCGGGGAATACATGTATATTAATTAAAATATAAATAATATTTACAAAAAAATAACAAAAAAACATTAAATTAAATTCAAAAGTGGAAAACAAAAAACAAAACAAAAAGACATTGTACAATTTAGAGTAGTTGTGAAGAGCCAGTAAGTTAATATAAGAAGAATACATGTAATAGGACTTAGTATTTAATCTTAAGTAAACCAAGTAATTTTCTTTTGTGAAATAAACACGTACTTTAAGCTTCATTTTTTTAGGATATATTTGCAAAAAATCAAAATACTTCTTACCTGATATAATCGAATTCAGACCGATTTTTTTTGTTGGCTTTGTTACGTGGTAAATCCGCCACCACCTTTAACCCATTAAGAAACATTTTTTTGAATTAAACATATTGTGACGCATATGACAATCAGTACTAGAATATTCGAGAAAAGTCCGAAACAAAGTACTAGAATATTCTAGAAAGTACTGGAAAACTGGAGACTATGAACAATAGAGCATTCAAGGCTATGGAACGGACGGAAACGAAACGCCGAATCAGAATGACGAAACGGTATAAATACGTCGCACACAGATCATGGAGACAAGCAGTGAAATAAGTTAAAAGTAAAAAGTAAGCAGTAAAAGACGCGATAAGTACGGAAGCGATAAGTCAAGAAATCGTTAAGTGTGCGGTAAAAGTAACGGTTGGTATTAACGGACTAATAAAGTGTTACATTAATTCAAAATCGATTTAACGGCTCCTATTTATTAAAAATAATTAATCCAGCGAACCCTAAGCTCGCTACAATATAACATACAACACATTAGTTACATTTAGTGTAAACGTGGTCTCGGAGCGTGGTGCTCGCGTTTAGGCGTCCGTTTCATACGTTTTTCAACGGTAAATTTTTCTAACATATTTTTAAAAACGTTAAAGATTCGTGAAAGTCAGGTGTTGACGTCCGGCGCAGTGCTTCCTCGGTTGAGGGAAGAGCGGGGACCTTTTGTTTTTCTTTTTGTTATTATTCCTTTTATTTATTATTCCGCTCCGATAGAAAGTACGTTTGAGCGGAAATTTGTTGCAATTGATAATTAATTAATTAAGAAAAAAACGAATTCCGTCTCCTTAATATTGTTTATTTTGTGTATCATCTTCTTCACTCAAGGAAAACTTATTCTCAACTCAAAACATAAATTTACTTGAGACTGTAAGCAATTCAACTAACTCTGTTCTCTAACTCAACTCCAAACTCAAACTCAAACTGATTTTACTATTGAATTTTTTCTCTACTTATAGAACATTGTGTTCTAATTTACTGTAAATTATAATATGAACAAAACAAATTTTCTCAAAGTATTCCTTTAGTTTCTGTGACTTTTAAATTGAATAAAATTTGAACGAAAATCAAAGTGCTCTGTTTTGAAATAAAAAGGGGCAAGTTATTAAATGTGCTGTAACTGGCAATATTGTGAATGTTTATGAATGGTATGTATTAAGTGAGAATGTAATATATGTTAAAGGAAGTTTTTAAGGATGTGTAAGGAGATTCAGTGTTAAATTTAATAAGGGTAGTATTCTGGAATACAACACAGGGGTGCGTCCAGGGAGTCGATATAAAATACGAAAAGGATTTATGGGAACTGTAAATGAACTGGAAATGGAGTATGCGACTACATCGGCACAAAAATTTGCTACATCGCCCGACTTCGCTCCAACAGTCACAGTGACGGCAGCATACGTGATGTTATTTTTTTTCATTTTTTTCCGAACTTTCAAACATTATAAAGTGTAAAAACTGTGACGGTTCGATACACTTTTCAAAAAAATCTGAGAAAAGCCTAGGATTCAAACTGATCGTCGAATGTAACTGTGGGGAGAGGGTCATCGAGTCCTGTCCACGAATCGCCAACAAAGCTTACAAAATTAATCCTAATGCACATCTTGGGTGTCGTGTTAAATGGATTACATTGTTTCACTTCACTGATGGATATTGGTGAATTTACGAAACACATCTGCTACGCTGCTCTCGATAATGCACACACCGCTTGTATCGGCATTTTTTCTTCCGTGATAAAAAGGGCTAGCAAAGAAGAAAAAGAAAAAACTGATGAAAGTGAAAAATTTACTGCTTCTGGAGATGGTAGTTGGAGCAAAAGGGGTCATACTGCTAATTATGGCGTTATGACATTGATCGGCAACAAAACAAACAAAGTTCTCGATCTTACTGTGAAATCGCGTTATTGCCAAGGCTGCAACCTTATGAAAACAAAGAAAGGCACCCCTGAATATGGTACTTGGTGGGATGAGCACGAACCAGTTTGCACATTGGATCACAATGGAAGTTCGGGTAAAATGGAGCCTGACGGAATGTTAGAGATGTTCGAGCGCGTTTTTGATCTGCACGGCCGCATTTACGAAAGGCACGTTGGAGGCGGGGATGTAAAAATAATGAATGCGTTGCAGAAATCATTTCCAAATGTTGTAAAGGCCGAGTGTATCAATCACGTGGGAAAGCGAATCGGTTCGCAATTACGCGGTGTCATAAAAAAAGCAAAAAAAAAAAAAACAGACCAATTAGAGGAGCTGGTCCTGGCAAACTTACGGGAAACATGATAACAGAACTGACGACTTATTACGAACTTGCGATTAGACGCTATGCTCACTCTGCTGAAGAAATGGCGAAAGAAATTTGGGCAACATACTACCACAAAATATCAACCGATGAAAATCCGCAACATCGAAACTGTCCAGAGGGCCCGGAGTGATGGTGCAAATGGAAACGCGCGGAACCTGCGAATAAGCTGTCAAAATTTCACCACGACAATCCTCCTTTAGATCCTAAAGTACGAACAGCTATTTACCCAGTTTACGTAAAACTGACAGATTCCGATTTGTTAAAACAATGCGCGGGAGGTTTCACGCAAAATAACAACGAAAGTTTCAATGCTACTATCTGGCAAACGGCGCCAAAACACACATACAGTGGTAAGAAAATCATTGAAGTTGCGGCTCTTACCGCAGCTTGTATGTTTAATGAGGGGTTTTTACCCGTATTGCTAGTAATGCAAGTCATGGGCATCAAAATTAGGTACGCTGCGAGAGCGTTTGCGAACGAGAGGGACAGAGATCGGCTGCAAGATGCCGATCGCAGCCAAGTATACAACTCGCACGAGGCACGAACAGTGAGGAAAAAGGCGAAAATGCAACTGGAAGACCAATTCGAAGTCGTGGAAGGAATTGTTTATGGTCCAGGTATAGATGTCTAGCTGATAGTATAAAAAATCCCGATGATTTCATGGAAAAAATCACTTTTATATTTTGTCTAATTTATCTCCAAATTTTGTATGCGTTTTTCTCGAAACGACTTTTTTGAGTGCGGTGTAAGCGATAATATGAAAACGGTGCATGTGATTCTTATTATCCGGCGCAAGATTAATGACCTTGCCCGTAAAAAAAAAAAAAAAAAAAAAAAAATCATTATGGAAAATCGAACAAGCCTCAGGACTTGCTAAATAAGGCCAAGATCGGTCCCCGGTTGTAGCGCCGAAGATGATGATGATTCTTATGAAAGTTCACACACATATTTTTGACAAGCACACGCAAATTTTGAGTGAATTAGTTTTTTATTTATTTATTTATTTTTTTAGTTATAACTAAAAAATAGAGTAAAAAGGGCCGAAAAATCCATTTTTTTTCAATAGTCCGCCATTTTGTTGTTTTTTATCAATTTTAAAATTGGGTTAAATGTATTTAGGTTTAATAAACTTTTTGCATTTTTCGTATTTTTTCACCAGGGACGAAAATAACCCTTACACGAGCAGAACGGATGACTAACTTTGAACAGCTGGAAGGGGGGTTTCCGGTTCCGGAGTGAGTCGACAAAATTTACAAACGTAGTCGAAAGATGAATAAAATGTTTAAAAAAATGTTGTTATATCTTTAATACTTTCTCTTTAAAAAAATCATGAAAATAACCTATTTTTTGACCCGACAAACCGGAATGTCCCCTTAATATTACTTCGATCGATTTCCGTCTACATTAGCTCCTGTCTATATTACTCCGCTCCTCCTTGTTGAATGAATCTAACGCGAGTGCTGCGTAAATTGGCGCCCTTGGACCCTGCACGGGCTCTTTTCAAATGAATCAGTTAGAGTTTTTCCTCTAAACATTCAGTTGAATTGTCAGGAGACTGTCATCAAGAGGCAGAATTGTTTCATTCATTCATCGACTAATGAAATATAATATAGACTATCAGACCTTCTGGCGCAAGACTAATGACCTTGCCCGGAAAAAAACAAATCATTATGGAAAATTTAACAAGCCTCAGGACTTGCTAAATAAGGCCAAGACCGGTTCCCGGTTGTAGTGCCGATGATGATGATCAGAGCTTAATACACTCAGGCCCGTTTCTGTTTCACATGAACTGACATCACACTACCCATGGTCTCAATGACTTGGTGTTTGAATACTGTATAAATCCATCAATTAAATGGGAATATTTGACTTCCAACACATATAAGTTTCATTAAAAACGGTCCTTCTATCCAGCATCATCACTTCATAATCTATTCTTCAGAATGAATACGTTTTTCGAATATTTTCTGAGAACGGCCACCAGTTCAAAACCTCGCTAAAAACAATTCTTTTATTCCGCTAGAACTCGACTAATTTCCCAGCATCAGGACCATGCAATCACTTTCAAAACCAACTGTTATGCAAAGAATTATTGTAAACTAGATGTGAGCCAGAATTCAGAGTAAATTCAAGACTAGTAGAAATAAAACTGAATTTAAGAATATAATTAAGATTGTACATAATTAATTCTTTAGTTTATTCCTTATTTTACACTTTTGTTTACAGTTTAGTTTAAACTTTCGTTTATGGTTTCTTTAATACTCCAGCTTATTTAGCATGTTGCAATTTTGATATTCTTCTATGTTAAATAATAGTAGTGAATTTAAATAAAGCCACAACACTACAGCTTTTTGCTCTATAATAAAACACCGAAAACTCAAAAATTACCTTTCATTTTGAAAATAGTGTAAACAAATGTTAGGTTCTCATTTCGAACTACCTGAAGTTACGTTTCCAACCGCATCATGTTGACCTGAACATGAATAGAGTAGGTAGATAGAAAATCACAACATACCTTCTTTTTAAAACAACGATACTTATTTTGGTACCTGAAAAGCAGCCTGATAAACGTACCTAGGACCTTGTACCTTCTTAAATAAAACCTTATGGATAAAATCATTTTTGAATGATATTTTTATCACCTACCTGACTTCGTGGTTAAGGTTCATATGGGGGCAACATGCCACAGTCCATCCGATGATTTCAAGTTACCCGATCGTTTTTAACTTTAGTTTAAAATTGAACGGTGAGTGATATGGCAGTGGCAATTGTTGTAATAACGAAATACAAATGTGAATATTTGAAATTGAAATACTATAAAAAAGTAAAAACTGAGAGCTAAGTGAGAATGTCGTCTATCGCAGTGACATCAAAACAGCAAAAATCGTTGGACAATATGTGGTGATATTCAAATTTAACTAAAAAATCGCCGGTTTTGAATATTCGTAAAATTAAGAACTGAGTGTGTGCAAGTTATTTCAGTTAACGTTACTGCCTTCGATCATCCTTACTTGGTATCTTCTTGTATTGTTCTGTTCTGAACAGTGTCACCTCTACCTTATTTTTACTCATCGCGATTTTGAGTTGTGTATTTTTATGTTTTACAATTTCGAAATCTCTGTTTTTTAAAAATGTATTTATAAAAAATGCTTGCCTAGCCGAAAAATTGTAAATTCTAGTTTAAATAAAAACTTGTGTAAGTAACTAGTCTCAAGCTGAAACGTTAAGTCAAAGACGTCCCAAGACCCATCTTAGTTCAACTTATATATGGAATATTTTTAATTAAGCAAAACAAAGTGAGAAAATATTTTATGTTTGATTCCGTTGATTTTAAACTAAATCTAACTTGAAAACTAATATTACATCAAATCTGATCACATTTGTTTTGGTTTTTTAATTATGCCTTAATCTGTGACTAGCCGACTTAAGAAACTCAATTCTCTGAAAACTATCTGATACTATTTAAAATTTTTTTGGTTAAAGCATGTTAACACTGCCATCACGACCTAATACAAATGAAAGATAACTACTAAATAACTTCAACACGTATATTGTTTATATCCGTTGTACACCCGTTTATGATAAATTGATTTAGTTTAGTTTAGTTTAGATGATTCAAAAAGGTAGTTCAGTACTAACACTATAGAACTTAGACTTACCAATTAAACTTAAAGGCCCAGACTTTAAAACTACGTATCCAAAACTGGATTGAAGAACTAAGACGTCAGTAACAAGACAAAATAATTAATACTTAGTACGTTCGAAAACTTATCTCTGCAGAACTCAGACTTAAGAAATAAGTTGCAAACATTGAGTATGAAGAACTAAAGCTAAAAAACTAAGACTTCAGAAATAAGACTAAATAATTAATACATTTACTTAACAATAATTTAAATTTTGAATTAGAATTTGGGGTGGATAATGCTCAATTTCTCAGCTTACAACAAGCTTACAAAATAATTCTAACTAAAACTTAGAAGCGAACTTAACTAAGCTTAACTTAACTTTACTTTAAACTACGAGGACAAAGGATGGTATAAGAGATGGATTTTAAGACAGTCTTGATAGGTTGAAGTTCAAAAGAACCCTGTAGAGTCGAAGCTTGAGGTAATTTTACTAAACATTCGGGCAACTGGTCCATTAAGCCAACAGAAAGTACAAGAAGGTAAAAATAGCGCACGACGATATTACATTGCATAACTTAGTGTTTCTTTAGTTTGGAGAGGGCAAAAAGAAACCATATCTATTAATCGAGCAGTTGATAAAACAGGATAAAACAAATATAAAACAAGGACACAACGTTGTTATAAGGATGTGAATTGTGAATGGTCCGGATGCATCAGAAGGAATGATTTAGGAGACGGAATTTGGTAGTAGATGTGCTAAAGTTGAAGTCAAAAAAAGTGACATTAAAGTTGTCACTTCGAGAGTTAGGTTCATTAACGCCATAAGAGATGCGGTAGGCAGGCATATAACATCGAATAGCCAAGGATTCCTTAGGTTTTGGGGGTTGGTGCTAAACGGGATAAAGTAGAGAAGGTTTGCGCATTTGACCGGACCCTTGAGAAGACAGTGGCTGAAAAGATACTGACATGGGTTCCGTCTTCTTCTAGGGCATTGATATTAATTAATTTGATGCGATTTGTATAGAGAACAGGATCAAGGGGTCATCCCATCTTAGTCGTTGGAGGCAAATTGTAAGAACGCTCTCGATCTTGTGAATGTGAGTCTTGTGATGAACGTAACAGGTCTGACTGGAGAAGTAGAAGGGGAACAACGATACACAGAGGTATCGGGTCAAGTCGGGGTTAAAAAATGTAGCCCAGAATTTCACAGAAGCGAAAGTTGAGTTGGACTTAAGGATT
This sequence comes from Microdon myrmicae, assembly GCA_963931805.1. Lineage (NCBI taxonomy): Eukaryota > Metazoa > Arthropoda > Insecta > Diptera > Syrphidae > Microdon > Microdon myrmicae. The sequence continues at coordinate 43,163,819 of OZ007502.1, forward strand.
ATGCCACCATTACGTAAGTGAAAATTTAGTTATAATACAAAAAATGCCTAAGTGGAGAATCCACTAAATGAACAAACATGTAAGTGGGAAACAGGGAAGAGAGAAAAGGGGCGCATTGACGTGAAAAGGTAATTGGGTGGCAGCTATCGGTATTGAGTTCCAAATAATTCTTCAAACGCCAAACCGATAAGTGTTCGAGATCTATTTGAAGTTTTTCTTTTTTTTCTTTTTTACACAAACGCTCGCACAAAGGGGGATTTTGGGGTACCCTTAAGTGTTAGTTTTCTAATACAGCAACATTAGTATTGAATGAAATGACAGACCACAGCACGTCGCCATAGAATGGAATCATCGACTCCCGATTGAACTATATCCTTTTTTTTCACTAACGCGCACACAAAAGGGGATTTTGGAGTACCCTTAAATGTCAGACCACAGTGCGAACGGAAGGAGAGGAAGTGGATAAGGAAAGGAGGTATCGATGTACATTGGTCTTAAATGCCTGGACATTACAACGACGAAGAAACCCATGATCAGGTACAGTATTCCACATTCGTGTGGGTCGGCTAAAGAATGACTTTCTATATTTATATGTGCGTCTGAAGTTGAGTTTCATCGTGAATTGACGCTCATTCTCAGATTGACGGCTATCGCGGGCAAATGACTGAGGAGGCGGAACACATTGAGCAAGTTCAGTTGAGCAACGACCGAGAAAATACCTATAGAAAAGAGATAGGCATGATAAGTTGCGCCTATTTTTTAACGACGCAATTGAGCCACTCACATTAGGATCCCCAATAAGTTTCACTGCTCGTTGTTGCATCCTCTCGACTACATGTAGTGCAATTTTGGATGCGCCTGACCAAATATGGGAGTTGAACTTCATTTTAGGACAAATATACGCCTTATAAGTAGTGGCCAGGTTGGATGGAGTGAAGTATTTTTTGCATCTCTTAAGGAACCCCATGCATTTGACTGCACTTTTTACAGCTTCAAATATGTGGTCATACCGATTAAGAGTCGAATTAATTCGACTGACGAGGATTGATAGTTCTTTGGCTTCGTTGATGCAAGTGCCATTCATCGACAGTATATTTACTTTAACGACAGGAGACAGCACTGAGTTTTTAAGGCATTGAACTGAGACAACACATGCATTTTTAAGGCATTGAACTCCACTCGGTTAGATAATCCCCATTGATATATCTTGTTGAGGTCGAAATTCAATGTATTAAGCATAACCTGTTGATTGGTATTGACGTTCGAAAAGTTTGGCCGGGAATGTTCGTATGAGTATGAGAAACTCAATGTGCTATCATCGGAAAACGAGTGGATTGGGTTGTGAGTAATTGACAAGAGATCATTTATAAAGATCAGGAAGAGATTGGGTGAGCGTACCGAACCTTGGGGAACACCTGCATTAATTTGATGGGAGGCAGATTTGACGCCATCAAGAACCACTTGGATTGAACGACCAGAAAGATAGTTTCTTATCCATTGGATTAGGGAATTGTCCACTCCATATGAAAGTAATTTTGATAAAAGGGCTGGATGCCAAACTCCGTCGAAGGCTTTCGATATATCCAGTGCTACAACCTTGCTTTTCCGAAGTAGTGGATGGAATGGTACGTCATCAAATCTCCTGTGGACCTGTTGCTTCGAAAGTCATATTGGCGGTCATTGAGGAGTTCATTTCATTCCGGGTATTTCGAAAGTTGACGGTTAATTAGTGATTCCATTACCTTCGAGAGAATAGAAATTAGTGCTATGGGTCTTTGGCGGTTCGATGTTGATTAACTTTGGCGGTGTGTTTTGGTGTATGTTGTAAGTGTCCCGCTAAACACTGTCTACGAAAGCGATATCCACACCGGAGCACAAATGGAGCGAAAACAATTGCAAAAAACAAACACTGATGGTTATAGATCCAGTTTAATTTACCTTATTTGTCTTAATAACTGAGTTCGGTGGTAATTCCGAAGGATCACAATTTTTCATTACACTACAATGACTTAACGTACGTGAACGAGCGACACACGCGAGGCGACAACCAGTTCGGTGGTAATTCCCAAGGATCACAATTTTTCATTACACTACAATGACTTAACGTACGTGAACGAGCGACACACGCGAGGCGACAACACACATTTTCGCGACGGCACGATCGGTAACTCAAAACGATCGTGGTTCGGACTCCATTACAAAATAAACCCTTTTGGGTACTTCTCACAAACAACCCTACTTCGACTCCTTTTCCTTAACTGGAGGTTTTCTAACGATGCCGTTTCGACCTCAACATCCCAACTCCTTGTCTCCTTGACGACCGCTTGTGAACTGTGTGTGTATCTGTTAGGATCGCTACAGGTCGATAAGAAGAAAGGGACGATTTGTCGCCCTTTTTGGGAATTGGCTGAATGGTCGCTGACTTCCATCTATTTAGGAAACGGTTGGATTGCATCGTGTGCAATGTGAATATGAATTGAGGATACACGGGAAGCGAGTGTGCGTCATAGGTGGGCAATTAATAAGAGTATTGGAATGAATATTACGGGTATCACAACGTGTGCGATATGATCAGTAATGGTGAGCTGAGGATGATTGCATTGTGTGCGTTAATGAGTTATGGGGATTATGTAACGTGATGCAACACATCTGCGAAAAACGGAGCAAGGTGTTGATTTACCACTTCATCTGAAGGAAACATTATTCCACGGCGGAAATGTTGACGAGAGAGAAAAAATTGGAAATCTGACGGTGTAAAATCAGATGAGTATACTAGGTGGGGCAACATATCCCATCTAAGCTCCAATAATTTTTAGCGGGTCGCCAAAGATGTGTGTGATCTCACGTTGCCGTGATGGACTACAACTCGTTTAAACTGTTCAATTGCTGACAGTGCTCATCCAAATTGGTTGTTCTGCTCCTTGGTAGGAGGACACGCCACCAATTCCACCGCATTGAGTGCATAACCTTACTTTGATGAAGTTTTGCTTTGAATTCGTCTGCGGCGACTCATCACGTTGGGACTAAGACCACGTGCCTTCCACATTGCTATTAGCAATCTACTTCCCATCACTAGCGATCATTCTTTTCAAAACAGGATCGTTTTCTTCATTCTTAGCAGCATATTACAGCCTTCTTTGAGTTCATAAGGAATGCAAATATCGAGCTTGCTTACATATCGAACTTCTTTAAGTGGAAGTGAACACCTTTTTGACTGATCCTCAATGTTTCTCTAATCTCTCATATTTGTCGTCACCAAGCACGGTTTGCCTTTCTGACCTAGAAACATCTCTGATATCAAAATTACCAGTACGAAATTTCTTGAACCAGTGTAAAGTAATGTAAGATTGCCATGAAAAATAATACAAAATCCGATGTAAAGGTAAAGCGTAAAGTGCTGTTTGAAAAGGTTAAATGGTTAAGCCGGATCCGACTGGTACAAACAGTGCTAACAAGAAAAGAGTGTGTTATGAGAGAGAGAGAAAGAGAGAGATCTCCGCTTGACTATTTGGCAGGGCATGAACGCCATACGTTTCTTGCAGAAAATATGAGTGTATTAAAAGGGCAGGGCACGAATAGCATAAATATCTACCAAAAAAAGTATGAGATGCAAGTTCGGTTGTAGTCAGCTGGTATCTGCTTTATTCTTTAAAAAATCGGTCCTTAAATACTATTTCCCCCAGAAATATTGCCGATGCCTATCGATACCAAGTAGGTCACATACCATCATATTTTGGCTTCCCAATCATGACCTAAAAGCTATGTCTCTATTTTCAAAACACTTAAATAGAGACATACCAAATCCACAATGAGACTCTTCTCAGCTGACACGTTAATAGGTGAGTCTCATGCACTGCGATATCATATACCATACATGACATTCATCTATAGGAACACCTGGGCAATGAGTATTGTTATGTTGCACTTTTGTCTGACTTCTTTTGGTGTCAACGCTTTGGCGTGTACCATCCAATATTTTGTTTTGTGATCGTGGATTTTGATCTATGATCCTATTATCCGGTGCATATTATAGGAAATGCGTTTTTGCTTTGAAGGGTACACTACACCAGTTTTGGCACTGGCGTAATTTTAGAGCAACGCCATCATGAACTTTACTCAATTTTTCACAAGCTTGATGCGATGGCGAAAATGCACAGTTTGGTTTTCCATTTTTAACTTGTTGTAATATCTCGAAAACAACCAAATCGTTCAATTTTTTGTTACTAATAAAGCTTAAACCATATATGACAAACATATGTGTGAATGAGTAAAATACTGCCACTGTCTACTGTCTATTGCAAAAATACGCAAAGACTTTTTACTCAATAGAGTATTTAACGAAGAGGACCTGAGTGGCTGCCTTGGGGAACAACCGAGGTGACAAGAAAACGGTTTAATAAAACGGATCTGAATCGTACCTTGTAGACTAGGGGTGCCCAATCCTGCACCCTCGGGCGGAGGTGCGTCGGTAAACGATATTTAACAATAAACATATATGATGTTACATATTGTCGCGTCCGTGTGAAAATGTTTAATTGCGCTCTTGTTTCCAAAAAGATTGGAGGTTTATTATTCAGGTAAGAGAAATAGATTTAATCAAAACAGGACGAAAGCGAGGGTGGACAATTTGAAAGTACTGGATTGAAAACTTCCATAGCTGGTACCTACTTCTGATGAGATTTCTCCAACAGTTAAGCGGCGATCACTTTAAACAATCTCTCGAACGGCACGAATGTTGTCACCTGTACGACTTGTCCTTGAGCGTCGATCATAACTTTCGTTTTCGATACATTTTCGCCCACTTTTAAATTCTCTGGCCCACGTATACACACGATTCTGAGTCAGTGTATCATCATCAAACTGTGTCCACCATCGAGAAAAAATGTCCGAGGGCTTAGCGCCTTCAATTGTTAAAAATTTTATAATAATCTGTTACGCAACACACGTATGTACGTTGTGTTCGCTTATGGCTGTACTGACCGCTAGCTAGTCGAGCATGACCGCTAGCCAAGCAGGTTCTTACACTCTTCATAAACCAAACGCCAGCCACGTACAAGGTTATCTAGCTCGGAATTTATTGCTAAGCAGAAAACTAAAATTACCGCTTATATTTGAAGTTGGAAATTTTATCGAAAGCTTTACTGAATTCGGTTGTAAGAACATCGTTTTCATTACAGTTCCCTAAGGCAAGGAGTGTGAATGATATTAATTCGACCAGGTTAAAAAGCCATGTTGACTGGATGAAACGAGAGGTTCGCAGTAGAAGGATCTGCATGTGGGAAGGTTTAGTATTAAAGCCTCCTCTGTATAGGGGTCATGAAAGAGGTTCTTCAAATGTTCAGGAACTCTCCTTGAGAAAATTTTTTTTTATATATATACTTCTCTCAGAAGAACGACCCGGCTCCCCGAGATCCCACCAAATAACGGATGCAGTTCTTCTTGAACAGATGCATGTTATAACGCTTTGGAGCGGGGGAGGAAATTTCCCAGATTTCCCACTCTGTACCGGAACGAGTTTTGATGCAGGGATGCTTGTGCCGTCGGGATATGAACCGCAAATTGGTGCGATCCGTCGGATTGTATGGTGGAGCGCATATAAACCGCATTACGCGAGATAAGCGGAAGAGTCTGCCAAGAACCGGCGATAGTTCTAGAGCACAATTCTTAAAGACTATTGCTGGTACTCCGTCCGGGACGATTGCCTTCTTACAGTCCAGTCCACGTAGAATGCGTTGAATAGTACGCGGATGGAATCTCACATCCCGCATCAAAGATCATATCGGCGTGATCACAGGTGGCTCCAAAAGACCAACATCGAGGTTTGAATTCACGGAAAATAAATTCGCAAACATATAAGCTTTATCTTTTGACTTTGTGACTAACGTCCCGCTGCTCGTCACTAACGGAGGAAAAGAGGAGCAAACGATGTTACTGCTGACAGCCCTTGCCATTGACCAGAAGGTACGTGAGCCAGTTATGCACTCAGGGAGTTTATTGGTCACTCTGTCATTGTAAGCCTTCTTCGCGGTATCAATCGCCTGGTTGGATGGGTTTCTGATTCTAACGAAATTCATTCTGTTAACACCGGTGGGATTGGAGTGCGATTGCTTAAAAACTCTATGTTTTGTGCCGTTTTTATCAAACAAAGATTTATCAGATGAATTTCTTTTGATGGAATGCGGAATGTAGATCTCCATCCAGAAAGGAATAATCTCTGTGACCTACTCCGCGCATGCTTTAACATCGGAGTATCCAAAGCACACCTCCGACCACGGAAAGGATGCGAACAAATCTCACAAATCGACTCAGTTGGCAGCCCCATACCTCCATACATGGCGAAGCTGCTTAGTTTCGGTTATTTGTTTGAAATACAAGTGACTGTACGATACCACCGATACCAAGCTGTAATCTGAGCTTCCCACGTGGCACAGCAACCTCCAGGGTAGAAACGTTCGGCTCGGATGTCAAAAACAGATCCAGGGTGTTCGCATAACCGCCTCGGGTATTCGGCACTCATGTAAATTCATCCACGAGTTAAGTTAAATTGCGGCGCACAGCGAACATCTCCGCCAGCCTCCCAGCCTCGTCGGTTCTGTCCAACCAAACGGAGTTGTTTACATTAAAATCGGTAATGACGACCATTTCAGGGGGCGGGTGGTTGATCTGTATCCAGTCGACGGTACGTGAACGATGTTCAAAAAATGTCGCTGGTCAGTCTTCGTTCGAGGAGCGGTAAAGACAATAAAGAAAATTAACAGAAGTCCTCAGCACGGCCTTAAACCGCATGATGTCCAAGTTATTATGGCCTAACATCTCTATCCTTTGGTAAGCGTTAACATCGGGGTCTGTAGAGCACACCTCCGACGACGGAATGGATGCGAAGATATCTCATAAACCGTCCAAGTTGGCAGCCCCATGCCTACATACTTGGCGAAGCTGCTTAGTTCGGTTATTAACTTGAAATGCAAGTGGCTGCGCAACCGATACCAAACAGTGATTTGAGTTTCCCAGTGGCGCAGCAATAAATGCTCGGCTCGGATGTCAAAAAACAGATCCAGAGTGTTCGAATAATCACCTCGGGCATCCACCCCTCGTGTAGGTTTGTGGCGTTTCTAACAGATAGACACACAATACGCAAGCAAATAGTGAAGAACACCGAAGGAAAATCGAATAAGAAAATGTATCAGAGCCGTATACCATAGCGATAACATACCAATTCCACATCAGTTGAGTGTACTTGAGTTTAGAAATCGAATTGGTACACGCGGCCGTGGCCTGATGTGTTAAGCATTGGTTCAATTTTTAGTGAATCACATGTTCTTCACTATCGTCGCAAACACTATAGGCTCCTTCACGAGTTGCATCAATTTGCGGCTTACAGCGAATATCTCCGCTAGCCTCTCAGCCTCGTCGGTTCTGTTAGAATGTACCAACCAGCCGGAATTGTGCACAGTAAAATCGCCAAGGACGACAATTTCAGAAGCCGGGTGGTTGATCTGTATTCAGTCGATGGTATGTGAAAGATGTTCGAAAAATGGCGCTGGTCGATCGTCGTTCGGGAAGCGGTAAAGCCAACAAAGAAATTTAACAATTTAACTCAACACGACCTTCAACCACATGATGTTCAAGTTATTGGGTTTATAACGCCTCCATCCTTTAGCAAGACAGATGGGACCCCGTGAAGACGCAGACTTCACCATAAAACGGAATCTCAAATGCAAGTTGAATCTTGAGCAACGAAGATCTCAGTTAGGACAAGGATATTAGGTTTCGCCGTTTGCAAATATTGGTGGTCGGCGTTTACATTCGTATTGGTGAAACCGATGTACCTGATGTTACAAAATGCCGTTATCAGTCGAACGTTGACAGACCCTCGAGAGCGAGCCTTATATGCCATGACGAATTTCTTAAAATTCGGGTATTTATCAGAATATTTGCATGATGTTCCCCCTGACATAGTCCCTCTCGGAGATCCGAATGGGAACCTAGTTTATCTTCGGAATTCCTTATCTCAGAAGGTGCCATAATGACTTGTCTCCGTATCAGTCCGAGCCATCAGCCATACATATGAAACCTAATCCAAAACTTCTCCCGGCGACATCGCGGAATATACAGCGTGATGAGGTGGTATCTCACCTTGCGATCGACCACCGCCAAGACCAACCTTTTTTCGAACTGGTCCATCAGCAAAATTCCGAAATTCTCCCGACAATTTCACGATGAGCCGGTATTTCACCCAGCTACAGGGCGTTAAGTCCCGACCTAACACTCGGCCTTTAGTCGTTTCTTACGACAAGTCGGCTTAACTGTGGGTATATTCTAACGCCCTACTCACAGGGCATATGTGTGGTATCTCTAGAGAAAAGCAAACTTACAGCGCTAAATCAGCGCCGTCAGATGCTACTTTCTCTTTTCGGCCAGATCCATCGGCCAAGCTCCGAAAGATGGTCAAGGATTTATCTTAACTATTTTACGGGGCCTATGGCTTAACGGGGTGGTGTTTCGCCGAGCGGCTGAGTTTTGAAACCCAAACTACCCAGTAATTCTGTCGAACTGCGATAACACCAACAATTGTCGGTTGAACCTACGTGTGCATAAACAAATGCATGATGCAACCTCTTAACCAACTGAGCCATTGAGGCAACGTGACAAGGGAGTACCGGAAGTACAGTGCCTTCAAATACGAGTATTCATCGATCGTAACGATGATTACGTCAAAAAATAACTGGAAGTCCAACGTTTCCATCCATTTGAAAATACAAATTGTTTTTTATATAAAAAAAATGCAGACCCCTTTTACTGGCAAACCAGGAATACGCCGATCAAACTGCCGAAAAAGGACAACAACCACATCAAAATCGCATAAAAGCGTCTGAGCGAGACTTCAGTAGAGGGTAGTGTGGATGGCATTCTGGTTGGCATTCTCCCAATTCTTTTAAGGACCTCACCCTGTTCATTTGCTTAACATGTGGAGGTTCTTTCATATGCCCTATTCAACTAATTAAATCCAAGCCACCTCGTAAACTATTTGATGCGTTCAGAGGAATGTTGGACCGAAATCTACTCTAACAACCCTAGAGAAGCATAGGCGCGAAGTCGAAAGGGTAAGACGTGATGTCACAGAAAACAATAGGTGACCACGTGGCGGTTCTTTAAAGCATTCCCAAAGAACCACCCATCCTCTTTAAATTAACCACCTTCCTCTTCCCATACAAAGCCATGGTACTTACCTGCAATTAGGGACAGGGTAAGCTCCCCTGCAGCATCATACCTGAGAGGAAAATCTACCCGACGGCATATATACATTCTGAACTTTCCTGGTTCATACTCCATGAACCAGTTCATCTCCAATCGGTTCAGGTTGTCTTCAATTACCGATAAACAAACGCTGGCCAGCGTATTGCGGACACAGCTGCAATCGATATACCTACTTAATCGTATATCTTATCCTACCTTAAGGTCCGCGTTAGTGCGACCAATTCTCTAACCATTACCCAGCCATGCATTTAATTTGAGCATGAACGTGATCGTTTATTTACTCACGTTCATGTCCCATGAAGACCAATCATCCAACCCGAACAAACAATCCATAGCCACCGCCGTCGAGTTTTCTGTGGACTTAACGTCCAGGACCAATTTCTCCCATTCTGCTTCAGAGCCATTTGGCTAAAGTAAACAGATTCCCAATCTCTGGTCGAGCTGTCAACACCAGTAAATATTGTCTACATCGGTATTTTCCCGCAATCTCAAGCAAATCCAATGACGTCCCCTTTGTAACTTTGAAACAAAAATCTATTTCGTTCCCTGGCATACATCATCAACGATGATCATCCCCGCAGCCCCTGATGATCGTGCGTTTGTTTAATCAGGTGTCCGCCCACCATCGTCTTCATCGCAGGGCATCGAACCTGTCCTACACAACAATGGAAATTCTACCACATACCCTTTTTACGCGATCACCATTGGCTGCAGTCAAGTGGATCTGTTTTGCTCCTCCCCTATCGATGCAATTCATGGCCATTGAATCTGATAGATGTAAGTTGCATCGAGGAGTCAGATTTCTACCACCACCGCGATCGTGCGGGTTTTCGAAAGGAGTTCGATTGCCTTACACCAAGAGTCAGATTCCATCCGGACTGGTGTAACATTACTTTTCGCAGTGGCCGTTGAAGGGAGATTGCATCGTCCGCTGCAGCCGTTGTCGGGGAGATCAACGAATCTTCATCACTATTTGTTGTGCATGTATCCGAAATAGATTTCATAAAGAACCGATTGCGCTTAATTTTTATGCAGTTTAAGAACTCGATTAATTAAATTTGTCTCGACTGCCAGAAGTTTTACGCCAAAATAGATTTAACAGAGAACCAATTGTGCTTAAGTTTGATACAGTTTAAGAACTCGATTAATTAAATTTTGTCTCGATTGTGAGAAGTTTAACGCCAAACTAGATTTAATAAAGAGCAGACAATACAGAAATTTATAAACAACATTTATTATCCAGTGTTTAAATACTCCTCTCTCAAATCTTGCGGATGAATCTCCTGAATTAACCTATCCAGAGACAAGTCGGTGGGATATTAGTGAATCCCTGTCCTTGGCGACACACTTTACCTAATAAATACCCACAACCACACTAAGGAGCTAACCAGCTCCGCAAAGGAAAATCTGGTCAATCCCGCAAGCAGAGTGGTAGGAGAAGCCGGAGTGTGTTTTAGTACGTAGACACAATGTTGTTACATACTGTCCAACTCTGTGAATAATACACGCCAGATGTATGATCACGATCGTTACTCAACCAAACTTGTTGAATATAATCCGCCTCTTGAAATATTTTCCAGCGATACCTACTAATGCTCATCAGTTTGCACTGAAAATCAACTTCAAACGTAAAAATAAACCCAGACAATCGTTATTCAGCCGAACGACATGAATGTGAAATGTTCTCTCTGATCACGTGCTTCCAGTTTTATTTAAGATCAATGTATATCGATAGCTCCTTTCCTTATCTTCTAGCTTCTCTTTCATTTGCACTGTGCTCTAACATTTGAGAATACCTTAAAATCCCCGTGCATCCGCGTTGGTGTTGTTGACGTCCGGCGCCGTGCTTCCTCGGATGAGGGAAGAGCGGGGACCTTTCTTTTATTCCTTTACTTCCTTTTCTCAATTAAAAACTTTAGAACTCAACTTCAATTAGAACTTATAATTCCAAAACTCATTTATTCAAACTCAAAGTCAACTAACTGATCTGACTCAACTCTCTTCCTCAACTTTCAATCTCAAACTGATTTTACAAATGAATTTTTTCTCTACTTATAGAACATTATGTTCTAATTAACTGGAAATTATAACATGAACAAAACAAATTTTAACAAAGTCTCTGTGACTTTTAATTTGAATAAAATTTGGACGAAAATCAAAGTTACTATGTTTTGAATGAATAAAGAGGTGCAGGTTTTTTTTTTTTTTTTAGTTTTTAAACCACATTTATTTTCCTAATTCTTTTTACATGTATAATATTAGGGGTAAATGTTAAACCCTTTTCTACAATCACAGTCCTTAAATTAACTTACTGGCTCTACGCGAGCTCTCTAAATTACACATTACAACTTGATTTTTATATATGCCTTTCGGCGTACATCTTTTTTTTTGTTTCTTATATATATATATATATGTATATATATATATATATATATATATATATATATATATATATATATATATATTTATATACATATATATATATGAAATAAGTCATATATTAGAGGGACTCCTCGTTTACATCTATATGTCTACATTATTATTACAATTTTTTTTTATAATTATAACAAACAAAAACTTCAAAACAAAACGAATAAAACATAAAATAAGAAATAAAAAATAAAATAAAAATAAAAGTAATGGGGAAAGGAGGACAGGGGGTGGGGTGGGGGGGGGGGGGGGAGGGGAGGGGGGACAAGAGGAAGGAGAGCGTTGCTCTTGAGAGGCATACTATATCTGAGGAAGTGAGGTCCTCTCCTCGTTGAGAAGCCACCACCATTTGAGAGATGTTCGATCTTTGGCTGATTTATCTCTTTCACTGATCGCCGTGCTAAAACGCATGCGGTCTGGGGCATTGGAGATATCACTATCATGGAGAATTCGTTTCTCCCTGGCACCACGGAAAGCGTGGTAAATAATCGGGACTCCATGCACGTCTTGGATAAGGCCTTTTTAATCCAAGAAAAGGAACGCTTCTGGGGGAATAAACCCATTCGGGAGGGTATTCTCTAGATACATATCATTGGGATAGAATGCTCCCGCGATAAGATTATTGTCACTGCACATTGCCCTTGCTGTGTGACCACGAATCATTTTAATTATGAAATTGTCTATCCTATTTAACCCTGATTTGTTATACAGGATTTTGTTGGGATAGAATTTTTTGTATTGCGACTCTGGTGTTCTATAAAGTCCGAGGCAGGAACGCAAACACTGCCGTTCGAAATAAAGTGGAGATATATTATACCATACTGGACAGCCATAGATCAAAACTGGTCGGATGAATGCCGAGTACGAAATTATTTTGACTCTGGGGTCAAGAAGACTACTCCGGAATAGACTTCTTGTCATAGAATATGCGCTTTTAGCTGCGGAGAGGGACGCTGCTACGTGCTTGTCAAAATATAAATACTGGTCTAGCCAGATACCAAGGTATCTAACTACAGTTTTCACTTGCAGTGGAAGGTTATTGTTACCTACAATAGAAAAGTGTTTCCAGTTGTGTTTTGTATCCCTCGATGCCCTGGATAGGGGCGTTCTGAAAAGAATAGTCTCGGTTTTCTGGAAATTAATTTTAAATTTCCAGTCGTCGCAAAATTGTTTTATTTTGTTGAAGTCATCTTGAGGGTGTCTATTGATGTCGTCTATTTTTCCTCCTGTTCTGTACACCACTATGTCATCGGCGTACGCAATGCCGTTTTCGAGAGAACTCACTAGATCACTAGTGTAAATATTGAATAGAATGGGAGAATTCACAGCTCCCTGCTGTAAGCCATTTTTAATTTGGAAGGTCTTGTTGGAGAGTATGTCCCCGCATTTCACCACAAAATGTTTGTCCATTATCATATCATAAATAATGTATAGCAGATATTGCGGCATACCCAGGTTTGTTAACTTATAGACAAGTCCTTCGAACCATACGGTGTCGAAAGCCTTTTCAAAGTCAACCAAGCAGGCGCCTGTACATTGTCGCTTTGCCTTGTTCCACTGTATATCGGAAACAAGTTTCGTCGCTGCATGAACTGTATCATGTCGCGCTCGAAAGCCAAACTGGTTGTTGGGGATGATATCGTTTTCATCACACCAACCTATCAGTGCTTTGTTTATAATTTTTTCGAAGACCTTGCTGATGTTGGGAAGCAGGCTGATCGAGCGCAGATTAGCTGGATTGCTCTTCTCCTTACTTTTTTTGGGGATAGGGTGGACTACTGCAGTCTTCCAATGGGTTGGATAGTGTGCATTGTTTAGAGCGTTGTTAAACAAAGTAGTGTATATGTTCACTGCTTCGCGAGGCAAATGCCTTAGAACCACATTTGGAATGCTATCTATTCCAGATGATTTCTTATTTTTTATTGAGCTAAGTATGTTTCTAAGTTCATCCTTGCGCACAAACATATTTGTATTTTCATTTCTGACGGGAGAATCCGCCCTATTATTTTCGCCGAATGTGATGAAACTATGGTTTTCGGATCGCCAGTTGTGTAGTTGGTTGCGCAGCGAGCAATGTCTTTGACGGGCATTGCTTTCAATTTCAGTGTTAGCATGAACTGATTCGTTAACTCTGTACACTGCTTCGAAACAGGCTCCAATTGAATTCGCTTTCTTTTGCGGATCTTCGACTACTATTACTTCATCATTGGAGTTGATGTGCTCTAAGCTGAGTCCTGCGTTCAGCAGTATCTGACAATTCTCGGGAGTCCGTGGAATTCGGAGACAGGGAATGTCATTGTGATCTTTTCTTCGACATATTTTCTTGATTTGTGAAAACATGTTCGGTCCGTTTGCTTGGACACCTCGAATTCTGTTGCTCCACTCCTCATTTATTACTGCTCGGTAATTATCCCGGATCAGTTTTTGAAGATTTTTAATCAAGGACTTGATAGTTTTGATTTCATTGCTGTTTGGGTCACTGAACTGCCTATAGCACAATTTCAGCTTTGAGAGCAGGGTGCTCTTTTGCCTATACAAAGCATCGATAGTTGCATTTCTGTATCGGTGGGTATAGCCATCCATATGAGTTACTTTGGGATGGAACAATTCATTGTGTTAGTAACAATATCGTTCATAGTTAGGAGGTAATGATCGAGATCATCATTGCGGAGGTTTCTATTAGTCGGTGGGTCTATGCCAATGTTGCGTATTTCTCTTTTTACTATGCGATCGAAACGCGACCAATGTGCTTTTCGGAAATCGATAGAGTTTACCTGGTCGTACTGCTCAAGTAGATGGTACTCGTTTGGCACGTGTATTACGGCTCCAAGTCCGTAATGATCGCTATCGTACTCAATTGTGCGAAGACAATTTCGAGTAGTTACCTCGGTATCTGGTAACTAAATTCGATCATTTGTCATAAGTAAATCCAGGAAGGAGTTACCTCTTGGATAAGACGGTGTACTTGTAGCGTACAATTCTAGTTTATGCTCGATCGCACTTGTTTGCCACCAATCAAACAAGGCATTGCCTCTGGTGTTCGAGGTCAGATTGCCCCAGGCACTGTGCTTGGCGTTAAAATCACCTGCCATTAAAAAGTAATTGTTTTCCAAATCTAACTTGAGACTTCGGAAAAGCCTATCGATTTCACTGATAAATTGGGTACCTTGAACAGATTCAGGAGCGTAAGCAGCGACTATATATAGATGCCTTTGACTTTTTAGCGGAATGTCTATAATGCATGCCTCTAGCACCTGGAATTTGTGTACTTCCGTGCTGTAAACGACCTTATGGTGAAGACCTTTCTTAACTAAGATAGCGACCCCACCCCCTCGAGTAGAGTGTTGTCGATCTCGTCTAATTATGTTATAATTGTTGTAGCCCATTTTGTGCCTTTGGTTTAACTTAGTTTCGCTAGCCAAGAGCACATCTGGGCATTCGGCTTGGAGCAGATTGCCTAAATTATCCCTTCTTTCGATATGGATTAGTGAATTTACATTCACAGCTATAATTTTTAGGTTAAGTTCAGACGGAGGGTTGAAGATGTTGATGTGGAGAGTTATTTGAGAACAGGGTTGAATAGAGAGTATCTATTCGTGCTCTTTGTTCAGTCAGTGTTCTTTGAAATTCGGCAAAAAAAGAGGTGCAGGTTATTAAATGATATAGAATATTGTGAATGTTTATGAATGGAATGTATTAAGTGAGAATGTATTATATGTTAAGGGAAGTTTTTAAGGATGTGTAAGGAGATTCAGTGTTAAATTTAATAAAGGGTGGTATTCCCAGTTATTCTCTCTGTCGCCACAGAAAGGGAAAAAATATTTTTTCTTTGTCAAGAAGAGGTTTAGTTCTTCCTTGACGGTATTTTTATTTTCTCCTTTACTTATGTAACTATTTACAGAAAAGACTTTAAAAACAATGTCCGAACCTATGGTCGTGACTTAGAGTAATTCTATTATCTATAAAAAAAAAATAAAGGCGAACATCGAGCGGAAAAACTGGCGCCAGGAAGTAGAAGCCACGGCGAGGAAACTTTCGCATTACTTTAAGGTCCAGAGGTTGATGATTAAGAACAAAGTTTTAAAGTTCTTATCCAAATAGTAATTGACGGCAAGGACATTTAGCAGTACAACTTTGATCGTGTTTGTATCCAAATGGTAATTGACGGCAAGGACATTTAGCAGTACAACTTTGATATGTTTTTATCAAAACGACTTTTATTAAACTTCCGACTATCGCTGAAGACTTTCTCTCCATTAGATCGCCCTAAATCTTGGAGCATTTTTTAGTTAACATGTCTTTTACAAGTTGGGACGTTTTCAGCTCTCAAAAATAAAAATACATTTCCTAGAATTGATTTTCCCTCAGAGAATATTTTTCATTCTTTTTCTTTTAGTACGCCAAACCAGAAAGGTATTTTTTTTTTCTGTTAGAATTGTGGTACCTCATAGTTTCAACCTTTATCTCGAAAATGATGCAAATTAAATAAGTCTCGAGGTGATTTGGTCACACCGCCGTATTAGAAAAAAAAAATCGCTCAACTTGCGGCCCTCTGTGAGTGAGTAAACGAGACACACAAAATATTCCTATTTAATAATAATTTTTGTATTGAATAAGGCCATAATCTTGGCCATAAAAAGTTCTACGAAAAATGGTTGATTTTCCACAAATTTTACTTAGGACAGAGTAGCAATTCTTTAAATAGACATAAAGGATTTCTAATGTTTGATCGTTTTTTGGTGTGTAAAGTTAAAAATCATCAAACCATCGAGCGGCTTTCAGTTGATCGAATTACAGATCCGTTAAAAAGGTTTAATAATGAGAATAAGTCTTTCCTAGGCGAATTAATTTAAGTTATAAAGACTGTTTTTGACTCGAGAATACCAAATAAATGTCGAAAACGGACTTAGGAATTTCTCAGAAATCTACTGGTGAACAAGAATAAGGTCCTTAGAAAACTATTATTCATGGCCGACAACTTCGAAATTTTAAACGTGAAAACCCTTAATCCCTTTAAAGAGCAAAATATTCATTTACAAAAATTACTCTTCATGTTTAACAAAAAAAGAATACTATATTAATGTAAGGTCCTATCGTCATCAATAATTTCCCCTCTCAATACGGTGCTGTAACGATCTTCTTTCTCATGGCATTTCTAGAACATATTGATGCCTTTCTTAACGACCGTTTTTAAAAAACATATATACTGCATCCTTTTTTCCTTGAACGCTGCATTGAGAGATGAAAATAAATAGTTAGACACATAGAGTATAGAAGCTCAGGATCAAAAATTTCCTTCGAATCCCCAAGGTGAGCTCGCACTCGAGATTGTTACTTATCTCTTCTTTAAAAAGAAAGTCAGACAATAGATTCGAAAATATGGCAGGTACACAGCACTAACACAAATATGGAAACAAGCAAATCTCTGTTGCAGATGCTTAGCCTTTACATAAGGATCATAGAAGTAACCATGGCATGTTATGCTATTCATCAACGTGAGATGGAAAAACCCAGAAAAAACCCGCCAGGATTCAAAACTTTCCATCAACATGTGCGTACATCTCGATGCAAGATGTATCAGTATTTATGTAATACATAAATCTCGTGTTACACAGGACCAAGGCACATACAGACTCGTTTAGGAAATGCATCTGGATCTTACAATAAAGCACTTTAATGAGGGGCCTATGGTTGGGCCTGCATGTGTGTGCGTAGCTAGATATTTTCTCAGAATGAATAGAAGACAAGGACTGCGTTTCAAAGCATATGTTCGGGAGAAAATTGAGCATCATAAATGGTTTGCTAAAAATGCACAAAACGTGCTCAGGGACATTGTCATTATTACCGTTGCCGCTTTCCTTTTGCATTCCGACGCAGATGTATGTGGAGATCCTGGGAAAATAATCGAAAAATATTTGTAAATTGTATCTCACAAGGAGATTACCCCAAATGTTATCCGATTAATCATTCCGTTCGATGGCGATATTGAATCTGTCGTACGGTATACAAAGGCGACAAGCGCCCAGATAAAACGAATAGACATATTCAAAGCCGAGCTCATCCATCTACTGAAGTAGAAGAGCTCGTAGATAGGTTTTTATTCTCATTTTATCGTGGCAATGCATGTGTGAGTCTAAAATTTTGGACACCTAGTCCACGGGCTTTCACGATGTAGTACCGCGAAATGGAAACCAAGTTGTTGGATACCTAGATAGATGTTATGCGTATCTACGAGTATATGTGTTGCGATACGAGAGTAGTGAACACCTATCTCAAGTGCTGTGTTCGTGGCTCTGCTAGTCGTGAGTTCTCTTGCCGAGATTCGGTTAATGGCGGGACTTAATTAAGGAATTCGTTTTTTTTTCTTTTCTTTTTTTTTTTGTACTATGTTTTTATTTTTTAAGTTGTTTTTGATTCCCATTTCATGGATTTTTTATTATCATTCTCTGATTTGTCTTTGTCTCGTTTAAACAACATCTATTGGGGAAAAAAGATTCATACATGGTCGACAGAACTAATCAGAGATAATTACCTTGACCAGTATTTTAGCACTGAGAGGGTGTACGGTTGTATGGGTACGAGGTTCTAGATATATTATTCTTCGTTTCATGTTTTTAGTTTTGTTTTGTTTCGGTTGTCATAAATGCATTTGAATGTGACACAGTTGTAGATTGGTTTCTAAATCCAATCTACCTGGAGGTCTAGTATAGCAAACGAATTCAACAGTGAATTCTTGACAATTCCGGGAATTTTTTGATTATAATTAGCTCAACTATTCTTTATTTTAGGGGTTTCAAATATTTGCGAATATTTTTCTTCTTTTCTCTTTGTTTTAGTACTTTGGCCTTCAGATCAGAGAAAACCAGAACAGAAGTATTTAAGGTTCCTAGAATACATCTGCAAAACAAAAGATTTGTACAAATACGAGGCACATAAACTTCTGCAGATGTTTTTAACGGCAGGAACGGCTGGTTGACGATAAAGTTTACAGAAATTAAAATAAAGGGACAAACTAAAAAAAAAACTGTTTGTATTTTACATAATATTAGTTTGGGGTATAAGCAATCCATTATTTTGACGTTTATTTCAACTTTATTTAGGATGAATCGGATTGTCCAATTTTTGTGAGAAATGCAGCGTCTTGTTTTAAAACATGTTGCCTCTCTCATTGGAGAACTAATTGACCTATTGGCGATAAATTCGACTTTCGACGATTACCACTAACTCTTATTAGATATAAGGAAGTTTTGCTATAATAAACAAATTGGCAATTGCTTAGTGCTGGATTCGAACTATAAGACGGATGCATCAAACCTTCCTAACTAAGTTTCCCGAGTTTCTGGCGAACCATTACGTCTATAATGAAGTGTCTAGCCTTGCTCCGATATAATGCAACATCTTACCTGTTCGCTATTTCAAAGGGTTGTAGACAATAGAGGTCCGAATTCAGTATTTGAACGTATACAAGTATCACATTGTAGATGATTCGTTCCCAATCCCGCCGAATGCACAACAAAATCTTATTGGCCGTTAATCTAGATTTACCAACGTCGGAGACGCTTCACCGCATTCTTTTACGCAAATACCAGCCCTAAATGCTTACACGTAGTAGGATCCACTTGACGTTAATTTGTGCTTAATCACCACACCTCATGATTTATGGGTATCTGTTAAAAAGCATACAATCTGAAATGCAAAGCAGACATAATTCAGATACTCCTTTCTGAAGACATTTTATCATGGCATACAAAAGTCCAAATAGTGTTGTGCGGGGTTCTCTATACCACATGGAGAACCAACCCACAATGCCAACTAATTTTGACCGCTAACAGCGCGTCACCCTAACCTAACCTGTAACCCATTTCCCAACATGCAAAAACACCTCCCAATATGCAACAGCATCAGCCCCCAAATCCGCAATTGCATACATCCCCATACTTACCAACAATTCCCAAGCTGTAATAAATGCACATTCCAATTTACAACGGAATATTAATCATCTCTCCCAATTACATCACCCCACATATAATTTTTCCCAAAAACCACCTCGGTTAACTTCCTATTTAAATTATATTCCTTGCTTGCGACCAAGCAATTCTAATTTCCCCCGAAAATCATGCTCTGTAATAAACGCATATTCAAATTTACAACGGAATACTTACCATCTCCATCAACTACACCGAGCCGCATACATTTTCCCAAAATCGCTTCGGTTAATTCTCTATTTAAATTATATTCCTTGCTTGCGACCAAGCAATTCTAATTTCCCCCGAAAATCATTTCGGTTCCCATTCCACCTAAACCATGTAGAACCACACCAATTCCCTCTTACTGGCAAGCCAACAGCATGATGCGTCGCCTTTCCACGAAACGACCATCGCAACGATCAAGAACCTTGACCATACTTGGCTATGCCGCCGAAAACAATTTCCGGGTACACACAACCAAAGAATCCAACTCAGCCTATACGGCGATGATTTTCCGGAACTAAATCCCCTATACAGGTATAGCAATCGTTTTCAAAGTTCCTAGTAAATGGCAGTGAGTTGATTTTAGCTATGACTCCACTGCCACGACGCGACGAACTTTTCTTCGCCAGTAATTAGTTAGTCGAGTCACAACCACCACCGAGCGCACATCGCTCCCGCATCACCCCGTCACACCTCAACCACTGCGGCGTGCACACCAACGGTACTAAAGTCGAACGCATCTGCATAAGGAGCAAATGCGTGTCTAGCCCGGCTCCCCGAGTTTTAGTATACTTATTCGGTTCACGCACGTCAGAAATTGTTTGCAACCGGCAAATGAATAGGCGGGCAACGATAGTTCACACCCGAGTGCGTTTGGAACAGTTAATTAGCGGATCAGGTGGATAAGCGGAACTAGTCAGTGGAACCCAATCGTCAACTCGCGTAGCGCGCTCCTTTTTCCCTCACCAAGGGTGTTCGGTTAAGTACGTGCGTGCCATACGTTGAGTACAAAGATTTTCCCTCATTAACCCACTCCCTTAAAATATAAAAGAAACGAAAAAAAAAACAATACAGGACAAATAAAAGGCATTCACATTTAGACTACGCCAGTGTGTTTTCTTTCGTGGCTTATTCTCTTGGTGACAATCCTTGTGTAGAAAATCGTTGGTGGGTGATAGTGAACCCGCGCCGTAGGTCGGCACCCCTACTATCCACCCCCACAGTGCTACAGTAACATATCAAAGAATCGGAAACACAAAGAATTGGTCGAGAAGCGAAGTAACAACGCATCAGACCAACGGCGCTATGTAGTTATACTGTTGTGGCATACTATAAGTTAACACACAGCTCACATCGAGCACCATCACCCGATCTGGTGCCAAAGTAGCTATCCAGGGGGGTCACGTGGAGACTGCATGTCAACTTGGATTGAACAGGGACAAGGATCGTCCTGGCCTTCGCCGGGTTGAAAGCACAGACTTTACCTTGTATGTTCGCTTTCATCCCCCCACTCTCCTACATTATTACATTTAAATCTCACTAATTGTTCCTGCATAGATCTGCCAACTCCAACCGATTTTTAATGGGTTTTTCAAGTTCATTTGTCATCCGTTTCTGACAATATCCTCCAAATTTTTTCATAGCAAAATGAGGCACTCTCCTTTATTATTACCTTTATATTTCATTAACTTTTCCCGCATTCATTTGCAAATTCCAACAAATATTTAAAAGTTTTCCTTATTCGTTTGCCAACCCTTTCCGACATTATTCACCAAATTTTTGTGTTGCAAAATGCGCGAGTTAAGTTTAACTTCCCTGAATTTTTCAAAAATTTTTCTTTTCCGACCTACATCCGGAGTTCGATACTTTATTCGACAATTTTTCGGTACAAAAGGTGCTTACACTAGAATTCATCATCATCGGCACTACAACCGGGATCCGGACTTGGCCTTATTTAGCAAGCCACCCCACCAGTATCCGGCCCATATCCGAAACTTGTTAAATTATTATTATTTATTGGCTTGCAGGAACCCGGAAGTTCCTGCAAGCCAACCGACACCGCCATCGTTCCCTGTCATGTGCACTCTCCTTCCACGCTTGACCATCTGATCCGATCTCTTTAAGGTCAAACCTAACATTGTCCTCCCATCTCCGTCGCGGCCGTCCTACCGGTCTCTTTCCCGTTGGTCTATCGTCAAGAATTCTACGCACGGTCCTATCGTTCCTCATACGCGCCACGTGTCCGGCCCATCTTAATCTTCGCGACTTGATTACTCTGACTATTGTAGGTTTGCGGTATAGCTCCCAGATATTTAAATTCTTTAACTTTTTCAAATATCTTGCCTCTGACGTTTATATGTATCCCCTGAGTTCCACATGCTCTCGCCGTAATCATGTATTTTGTTTTGTCTTCATTTATTTCTAGGCCCACCTTTTATGCCGCCTACATGATGATTTCACAGTTTTTACTTACAGTTTCTAGATTATCGCCCAGAATAGCGATGTCATCCGCATATGGAGCACTTGTGTGACCCCGCTCAGGGATGATCCGGCCATGTTGTCGTCTTGTACCTTTCTGATCTGCTACACCAACATATTTTTCATGGATCTCCAAGTTCATTTGTCACCCGTTTCAGGCATTATTCCCCAAATTTTTCTATAGAAAAATGCACGTATTCTCCTTTATTGTCATTCTTCCCTTTCCGGATTTTTCGATGGTATTCCCCCTTATTTTTATTCGTCGCCCCCATCTGTCACGATTTTTCCATAGAAAAATGGGCACACTCTCCTTCATTATTACGTTTAAAAAGTTCGCTGTTCATACATAGACCTGGCTACTCCAACATATTTTCAATAGATACTCCATCATTTTCAACGAGTTTTGAAATGCATTTGCCATCCGTTTCTGACATTATTCCCCGGAATTTTCTTTAGCAACTTGTGACTTCAAATAATTTTCGTCACGGTTACTTTCAGATTTCTTTGGCCCTTCTTCAGCTCCTGACAGCCTTTTGCTTTTGACTGATACGGAGAAGAGGCTTTCGAAATGCAAACGTAATAAGGAAAAAAAATGTATTCCAACTTGAAAGTTTGTTTGAATAACTTCGAAGAATTACGTCAGAAATGAGTGCCCAACGATATTGAAAGTTTAATACCCATTTCCTTCATCATTCATTCAAAGAATCAAGTCATAACAGCTCTGTAAAGTTACGTTTATATTTTGTTGCCCTTTTCCGACCTCAGTTTACAAATTCTAAACGTTTAACTAGTTCTTTAACTTGTTTGACATCCGTTTCTGACATTATTCCAAGTAACTTGCGATCCTGAACATTTTTGTTCAGTGTCACTGTCATTTCTTTGCAATTTCTTCTATTTTCTTGTTAGTTTCTGTAATCTCCGACAATGTATGAATAGTTATTGAAGTATAATCAATATTTTGATAGTTTGTAAAATCCATATGTCATCCGTTTCCGATATTATTCTCCAGACTTTACCACTGTCAAATGCGTGTACTCCCCTTAATATTTCACAAACTTTTTGCGCATAGGTTTGTAAATTCAAACAAAACAAAAAAAAGACATTATTCTCCAGATCATTCCACAGCTAAATGCGCGTACTCTCCTTTATTGTTACCAATTTATTTCACTGACTTCTTCCGCAATGGTCTGCCTATTCCAACCGTTTTTCAAGTTTTTTAAATTCGTCTGCCATCCGTTTCTCACATTATTTTCCAGATTTTTCCAAAGCAACTTTCAGCTTCCGATAATGTCCTTCATTGTTACTTTCGCATTCCTGGATCAATCTGCAATTTCTAACACTCGTTTGCTCCTTACTGGTACGAGAAAAAAGCGTTCAAAATGCAAACGTAACAATAAAAAAAGGTATTTGGACTCGCAAGTTACTTTGAATAACTTCAAAAAATAACGCCAGAAATGAGTGTCAAACGAAATTATCCGTTTGGTACTCATTTCTGCCATTATTCTTTGGATTCTTCCAAAGAAACAAGTCAAAATCCAAACAGCTTGTTACGTTTGCATTTTGTCGCCCTTTCCCCACACCAGTTTACAAATACTGAAAATTGTTCCCTAGTTTTTTCAATTTATTTGACATCCGTCTCCGACATTGTTCTCAGTTAACTTGTGATCCTAAATATTTTTGTTCTGTGTCACTGTCATTTCTTTGCAATTTCTTCTATTTTCTTGTTAGTTTCTGTAATCTCCGACAATGTATGGATAGTTATTGAAGTGTAATCAATATTTTGATAGTTTATAAAATTCATTTGTTATCCGTTTTGGACATTATTCCTCGGATTTGGCCATTGCAAAATGCGCGTACTCCCCTTTATTGTTACCTTAATATTTCACTAACTTTTCTCACATAAGTCCGGAAATCCCAACCGATTTTTTATAGTTTTTCAAATTCGTTTGTTTTCCATTTCCGACATAATTTTTCAGATTTTTCCAAAGCAAAACGCCCGTACTACCCCCCTATTGTCACCTTAACATTACACTAACTTCTCCCATGTAAGTCTACCAATTCTCTCAGATTTTTAATAGTTTTTCAAATTCGTTTGCCATCAGTTTCTGATTTCATTCCCTAGATGCTTGCAAAGCACATTGCGAGTTCGAATAATTTTCTTCATTGCGGTTGAACTATGTGGTACTTAGGACAAGGTTTGGTAAAAATAAATAGACGTTCTACAGTAGCAACCCGGGAGGTTAGTTAAATTGTCGAAGATCACGAGAGGAGAAAACTAGCCCCACATAAGTAAGCACACACATAATACCCACATGTCCACTTTACACACGAATAGACACTTGTGTAAACTCTAAACTTTTCAATAATTATTCGAATTAGTTTCTCATCCGTTTCAGACATTATTCTCCAGATCATTCCACAGCCAAATGCGCGTACTCCTCTTTATTGTTACCAATTCATTTCACTGACTTCTTCCGCATAGGTCTGCCAATTCCAAGTTTTCTAATGATTTTCTAAATTCGTCTGCCATGGTTTCTGACATGGTTTTCCAGATTTTTCCAAAGCAACTTTCAGCTTCCGATAATGTCCTTCATTGTTACTTTCGCCTTCCTGGATCAATCTGCAACTTCTAACACTCGATTGCTCCTTACTGGTACGAGAAGAAAGCGTTCAAAATGCAAACGTAACAATAAAAAAAGGTATTTGGACTCGCAAGTTACTTTGAATAACTTCAAAAAATAACGCCAGAAATGAGTGTCAAACGAATTTATCCGTTTGGTACTCATTTCTGCCATTATGCTTTGGATTCTTCCAAAGAAACAAGTCAAAATCCAAACAGCTTGTTACGTTTACATTTTGTTGCCTCTTTCCTACACCAGTTTACAAATACTGAAAATTGTTCATTCGTTTTTTCAATTTATGACATCCATCTCTGACATTATTTTCAGGTAACTTTCGATCCTGATTACTTTTTTTCAGTGTTATTGTTATTTCATTGCAATGTCTTCTATTTCCTTGTTCATTTCTGCAATCTTTCACAATGTATGGATCGTTATTGCAGTATAATCAATATTTTGATAATTTGTTAAATCCATTTGTCATCCGTTTCTGACTTTATTCCTCGGATTTTTCCATTGCAAAGTGCACGCACTCTCCCTCGATATTTCATTCACTTTTCCCGCACACGTTACGCAGATTAAACAGTGAGGATTGAACAATTTTACTAGCTTTTCAAATTCATCCGTCATTTGTTTCCAACATAATTTGCGAGATTTTTCCATACCAACTTGCTACTTTGATTATTTTTTTTCATTGTTTTTTCGGATTTCTTTGCTGTATCCCCGGAACAGTACTCAACTCCCAACTCTTTTTACTTATTACTGATAAAGAAAAAAATCGGCTTCACAAATTCATTTGAATAACTTCGAAGAATAACGTCAGAAATGAATGTAAAAGTAAATTGAACGTTTGGTATCCATTTCTGCCATGATTCTTTGGTATCTTTCAAAGAAACAAGTCCAAACAGCTCGGCATTGTTACGTTTACATTTTGTTGCTCTTTCCTTACGTCAGATTAGAAATTTTGAAAACTCTTCACTAGTTTGACATCCGTTTCGAACATTATTTCAAGGAATTTACGATCTTAAACAATTTTTGTTATTTTTGTAGGTGTGACTTCCAAAGCAAAGTCACTGATTGCTTTCAACCCAGCGAAGGCCAGGACGATCCTTGTCCCTGTTCAATCCAAGTTGACATGCAGTCTCCACGTGCTGCCCCTGGCTAGCTATTTTGGCAGTCGCCAAGTAGTGAACCAATGCATGCAGCGACATCCTGAGAAAGGTTGCCGCAAGACTAATAACCATGCCCATAAAAACGAATTATTATGGCAAATTTAACAAACCTCGGATATGGACGGGATACACGACGACGACCACGGAAACGAAAATGGCTAAACGATTTAACAATTTTCTCATGGAACGTCTGCTCACTATACAGAGCTCGAGCTGCACGGCAGCTGGCCGATGCCCTGTCCGAATATAAGGCTGACATAACATGGTGTTATTCAAAGAAACGAGTATGGCATTTATTACAGCTGTCATTTAAATCACCATGTGCTCGGGGTAGGCTTTCTAGTCAGCCAAAAACTGAAGCCCGCCATCATCGGGTTTAATGCAATAAACGAAAGGCTATGCACTCTTCGCGTGCGAGGCACGTTTAAGAACATAAGCCTCATAAACGTTCACGGGCCTACAGAGGATTCCCCTGACGACGAAAAGTAAGAATACTACGAGAACGTCGAACGGGCCCTCAATGCCTGCCCAAGATACGATGTGAAAATCGTTCTTGGTGATTTGAATGCAAAAATAGGTCGGGAGACGATTTTCAGGCACTACACAGGTACCCATAGTCTGCATGAGAACACTAATGACAATGGACTACGTGTCATCGAACTGGCAGCATCGAAAAACTTGGTCATTGCAAGTACCAGGTTTTCGCGTAAAGATATCCACAAAGCCACCTGGGTACCATCTGATGGAGCTGTTACGTACCAAAACCACCCCCCCAAACATTCATACCGGGCGAAGCCCCAATCAATTTCGGATCACATGTAGTGAATCCCAGGCAGATTGGTTAATGTACCAATCACCTAAGGAAATATAACCATAGAGTCCAGACATGCATCTGATAACAATACTCAATGGCGACACCGTTTCCTTTAATCCATTCTAAGGATACGTTTCCTAAACGGAAAAAGAGCGGTGCATGTAAATAGGATTGATGGACAACAATAGCATTAAGATGTGCAAAATATCTTTGGTACCGTTGTCCATTAAAAAGTAATTACCAAAAACACTCGTGGTAAATACCAGTCCGAAACATTACTAAAAAACCCAAGTAATGCTTAATGACCTATGGTAATTGTCGATCCTAGGAAAATTACCGAAGGATCAAACAAAAGATCGATGGCTCACAATAGAGATCCGGATACAAAGGATTTTATGTGAGGCCAACGAGAAAACAAAAAAGGAAAATAACACGTTGCTTTTAGGTAACGTGGAAAAAAGGTTTCCTTCCGATCAAAACGATCGAGATAGAGTGGAGTTGTGTTTTGACAGTTGTCCAGAACGGACGAGGAGTTGGTCGTAAGATTTCGTCCGGAACGGACATAGGAAAAGAGTTCGCGTACGCCGAGGTGTCGATTTAAATTATCAATTTGTTTTCAACGTGGTTCTTCGTTTCAATTTATTCTTTTTTTAAAATAATCCGATACATCTCCCTGAAGGAGTATAAGGAATAGCTTAGTTAAAATCATCATATGTATAACGCATTAACGTGTCCGGGCATCAGTGTGTCTGTGTAGAATACTTAATAATAAAAATAAAAAAACAAAGAAATATAAATATACGAGTTGTTTTAATTAAAGTGTGGTGTGCAAAGTGGATAGGGTGACAAAGGATATCATGACAATTTAATGACACCAACACCAGCGATCTCTAGGACAACCCCGATAGAAGGACAGACCGTAAGTCATTAATATTTTTATTAAATTACTACAACAAAATCCGTCGGCTCACGACGGAGAATATATACATTTAATATATATATAAAATAATAACCTCAACAATGGCGCAGCCGGTGAGCCCAAGGAAGCCCGAGATTAACATCTCATAAGAGCTTGAAAAGCCTTGTGTCGAAAAGAACGACAAAGCTCCCACACAAAATAAGTGAAATAAAAGTAACACAAATTAACAAAAAACAACATTTTAAACACAATAAATCAGTGAAAAACACCCAAACACACACACACAAAAAACACACTCGAACAGTTGAAATTAAAATAAAAGAACAAATTAAACAAAAATCAGTGACTCCACAAATAAGTCGCCATAAAAATCAACAGCGGAGAAGGATTGCAACACCTCATACCAACGGGGAGAAGCAGCGGACAACAGTAGCAGTTTCAACACCATCAACCAAAGCAGAAACAACTACAGATAAGTGACCATTTTTTCTCTTTTCTTTTCTCTTCTTTTTAAATTATTTCACTTATGTAGTCGTTATTGATTCTTACCAAAAAAAAAAAAAAAAAAAAAAAAAAAAAAAAAAAATCTACATCTGTAATAACTTTTAAAATTTGCCCCCTATATTGGTACATGCTCTGTCGTGTGACATAAAAATTAAAAAATAAGTAATGTAACTAATTGTAACAATAAATGTAATTAATATCACTGAAATTATTTAATTAAATTCATTTTAAATCATTTAATCTAATTTTCAATTTAATTTAAATCTTAACAATTAAAGATTTCGAAACAGAACATTAACAGCTCATTGCCAGATACAATAGGTTTATAAACTAAAAAGGGAAAATACAACAGATTCGATTGTCATTCTGTTTCAGTGTATAAAAGCTATAGTACTTATTGTGTCCATTTTGAATTACCGTATTTTTTGGGAAGTTTATATATAATTAACAAAAACGCTTATTACCAAATTTTTATCTTTGAGGTCCGTGTCTTTTTATCAGTGATAGTCCTCGTCCCCATAGCATTCCCTATTTCCTTTTTCAGCGGCATTACGGATTTAAATTGTCAATCTTCAGACTATTTTTCTCCCTTTTTCTCTTTATTCCAAACCAAGTTAAACAAAAATGACTGTCGACTATACAAAGGTAGCGAAGCTGTTAACACAGCTAATTCCCACCTTCTCAGGGGAACGTAATCCACATTTAGGTGCCGAACTCCATACATTTTTAGATTGTTGTAGGAGGGCCTTAAATTGTCTCCGCGTGGAAGAGCACAACGTGTTTTTAGAAATCTTTCCAACTAGATTACGAGGGGAAGCATCTGCACTGTTCGCGTCCACTCCGTTGTCATCCTTTCAGGAAGCCGAAGATTTGCTAAGGAGAGTTTATCTTCCAGTAGAAAGTTACCAAGATTTGGTCAACAAACTACTAGCTACTCGGCAGAATCCCGCAGAATCGGCCATCTTGTTCCAGCTACGGCTGAAGAAAACACTATCGGAGTGTAAGAAAGCGGCGGAACAGAAATATAGTACCGAGCACGCTGAGGGTTGTAAAAGTACAACTGAACGACTTTGCTAGGAATGTATATAAACAAGGGTTGGTAAATCCATACCATAGACAATTTTTATTGTTGATGGGTGAGGTACCTCTTGACATTCTGATGCAAAGGACGTTGGAGTTGGAACAAATTCAGCAGCCTCAGCTGCCATCTAACTTTCCGCAGGATTCGGTAAATCCTCCTTTCCCCATTACATCGCCACCACTCCCACAAACAATACCGAACACTCCAAATGTAGAAGGGTTACCACACATTCAACCTATCAGGCAGGGAACTCTACAACAGCAAGAATCAATACCACAGGCCGGGCGAGCAATAGCACAAAATACCTCCATCATCAAAGTAACTTGCAGTTACTGCCACCAAAGGGGGCACACCTACGAGGATTGTGTGAAAAGGAAAAACACACCCTTTTGCGCACACTGTCAGCAAGTAAATCACGATATCCGTGATTGCTGGCGATTAAGGGAGGGAAAAAGGATTTTGCATATAAGGCAGATTTGCGACTTCTGTGGTCAACACGGCCACAGTCTAGGATCCTGTCAACGAAAATTGACAAGGAAAGCGCGAGTTCAATGCCAAGCTCCAACAAACTCCCCTCCTTCACGACCAACAAGAAAGAGTAAGTCAAAACCCTTGGTGAAAAAAAGGAGTTATCACATTAGGACTCCATGCTCAACAATAACCAGCGTCCCAACTGTCCAGCTACCTATAGATGTAGGTGTTAAGAATAACACTACTCTAGTAGTGGACACCGGCGCCGAGATAAGTCTGATCAGCAAAAGTAGCCTCAAGGATTCAGCCGTTAAGATTAATCGGCGAGAAGCTTGCACCTTACAAATGCCGTTTGGAAGTGTCCGAACCTTGGGAAGTTGCAAGGTGAACTTTCAACTGAATGGTAAGCCTAAACTCCCATGCAAATTTCAAGTAGTGAGCAGTATGCCCGATCTACCAGAAGACGGACTACTTGGAAATGACTTCCTGTCGAGAAATTGCAATGTGGAAGGCCCCAAACAGTGCATCACATTTCCTCGAACGGAAATGAACCCAACGGTATTTAGTGTACCGATCAAATTCTCAACTGTTGAGAAAAAGGTACCTGAAAACAAATACCATAAAGGGAAACAGGAGCAAGCCCAAGATAAAGTCAAAACCTTCAGGTTAAATAGTAACCATATAAAGAGGAACCCTAAGGAGCCAGGCGGTAATAACAAATATAATAACCAAATAACTGACACTGCGTCAGCAAATTCAACAAACTCGCTCCCCCGATCGCAAAATAAACAAAACAAAAAGTTATGGCAAAAGCCCGAAACACCCGAAAAAATAACAAACCCCAAAGAGATTGCAACCTTACTCAGGGTTTATCACAATTCCCCTTCCGGTGGACATCAGAGCATCACCAAATCGTATAATAAAATACGACAAAGATACTGGTGGCCATCCATGCTCGCCGATATTAGAAAATATAAGAAGCAGTGTGAGGAATGCCGTTCGTTGAAGGCAACCACATGCTCCGGAAGTGAAACGAAACCGCAATCGTTTCATGTGGGAAACATGGTGTTAATGAGGTGTAAAAATCACAAAGGCAAACACACATCTATTTGGAAGGGACCCTTCCCAGTCATAGCTATAAAAGGCCCAGTAAATACGCTTATCAAAATGGGCCGAAGATCAGTGGTAGTTCACAATAATAGGTTAAAACCGTACTTTTAAAACCCCATCCTTAACAACTCCAACTTCCTGACCTCTATCAATCCGAAACAATTCCTACCCCCAAGAGGTATTGCAAATTTAAAATATTCGAACTACTTACTGCAAATCAAAAACAATAAATACACACAATAAAATGAAAGAACGATATGGACAAAAATAGACGACGGTAACAAATGTCAAAAAATAAAACATATCATATAAAGATCAAAAAATCATTAATATTATACATAAATACATATACAATAAAATAAATAATACACAAAATCCTATTAAGTAATTACAATATAAAAAACCGTTTAATACTAAGAAAAGAAGCAACAATACACTAAATGTAACCACATTTCAAAAATCATTCACAACATTTAAATAAATACACAAAGATATAGAGATAAATACAAAATATTATATAATATACATATATCAACTAATATTAAAATTAAATTCATGCTGTATTGAGTGAACATTATTGCACATACAATTATTATACAAAATAATGTACAAATAATTTTTACTATTATATATACTATTTAAATTAGTAAGCAAAACTATTACTATTAAAATTAAACAAATTTGTAAATGAATAAACTACTAATAAATAATAAAATAATACACTTTAGTATATAGATACATATATAAGAAAAACATGGGTTCAGTATTATGATTCCCTGTTAACAAATAAATACAAAATATACTTTACTTTAATCGCTTCATAAATCTAGCATTACCTTACGAAAATAATAAAAATAGAAATCAAAAAAAAAAAATTTTTTTTTTGACATACCAATGATCTCGTAAATATATATTAGAAAATTATTTTGGGTTATTATTAATAAAACATTCACCAGCATGAAAATATTACAAATTTTTTACTGTTATTAAAATTAAATAATAAAATATATAAACTAAGTAGAAAATAAACAAACATATAAATATAAACGCTTATATAAAACATGTTAGTTTACAAAAACACTGATATTATACACATAAACAACCATAAAATACATACTGTATACTTAAATCTAAAAATGAAACAAAGGAATTATATAAAAACAAATATATGCGACAACAACCAATAAGTAAAACATTATAAACTATAGTCCCAACACATGTAACCCAAACAAATATAAAATAAATTAAAGAGACAAAAATAAATACAATTGCTTTGTAGCCCGTCACGAACACAAACCCCACGCTTCACACATATCCTATAGACAACCAAGACGTATTATTCCTCTTCAAAGAATAATACTAATTTTATAAAGGGGGGAGGTATGTTACGTACCAAAACCACCCCCCCAAACATTCATACCGGGCGAAGCCCCAATCAATTTCGGATCACATGTAGTGAATCCCAGGCAGATTGGTTAATGTACCAATCACCTAAGGAAATATAACCATAGAGTCCAGACATGCATCTGATAACAATACTCAATGGCGACACCGTTTCCTTTAATCCATTCTAAGGATACGTTTCCTAAACGGAAAAAGAGCGGTGCATGTAAATAGGATTGATGGACAACAATAGCATTAAGATGTGCAAAATATCTTTGGTACCGTTGTCCATTAAAAAGTAATTACCAAAAACACTCGTGGTAAATACCAGTCCGAAACCTTACTAAAAAACCCAAGTAATGCTTAATGACCTATGGTAATTGTCGATCCTAGGAAAATTACCGAAGGATCAAACAAAAGATCGATGGCTCACAATAGAGATCCGGATACAAAGGATTTTATGTGAGGCCAACGAGAAAACAAAAAAGGAAAATAACACGTTGCTTTTAGGTAACGTGGAAAAAAGGTTTCCTTCCGATCAAAACGATCGAGATAGAGTGGAGTTGTGTTTTGACAGTTGTCCAGAACGGACGAGGAGTTGGTCGTAAGATTTCGTCCGGAACGGACATAGGAAAAGAGTTCGCGTACGCCGAGGTGTCGATTTAAATTATCAATTTGTTTTCAACGTGGTTCTTCGTTTCAATTTATTCTTTTTTTAAAATAATCCGATACATCTCCCTGAAGGAGTATAAGGAATAGCTTAGTTAAAATCATCATCTGTATAACGCATTAACGTGTCCGGGCATCAGTGTGTCTGTGTAGAATACTTAATAATAAAAATAAAAAAACAAAGAAATATAAATATACGAGTTGTTTTAATTAAAGTGTGGTGTGCAAAGTGGATAGGGTGACAAAGGATATCATGACAATTTAATGACACCAACACCAGCGATCTCTAGGACAACCCCGATAGAAGGACAGACCGTAAGTCATTAATATTTTTATTAAATTACTACAACAAAATCCGTCGGCTCACGACGGAGAATATATACATTTAATATATATATAAAATAATAACCTCAACAGAGCCACTCGCAACTAGATTGACCACGTGTTGATAGATCACCGCCACTCCTCGAGCGTGGTGACGGTATGAACGTACCGAGGTGCCAACGTCGACTCCGATCACAATCTTGTTGGTACGGTTTTCCAAGCGCGCCTTACGGAGACTTATTGCATCCGCGGATCAGGTTCGAATCAACACGGCTCCGTTTTGCAATGAAAGCACCAGTAAACCCCTTTGGTCATGCGTGAAGACTCGCCCTCGAAGAACTCGATGGAGGGAGAGTAAGTCCTGGGGCCAGAATACCGGGCGTAGAAGAGAAATGGACAAGCCTTAAGAATACTGTCATTAGTACTGCCAACTCCATCTTAGGCAGTAGTCGTAGTGATCGCAGTGAACGATTGATTTGATGATGAGTGCAAACTAGCGACTGAACGTAATGCTGCTTACGGGGCAATGCACCTGTCTCATAGGACGCGGGTACGCGAGGAGAAATACAAAGAGCTCAGAAGATCTGAAAAAAGGCTTCACAGATAAAAGAAAAGTGCCTGGGAAAAAGACCATATCTGTGAAATAGAGAAAAGTAGAGAGCGAGGTCCACACAAGGTGCGGAAGTTCTACTAAATAATCCGCTGTATGACGCGGCACACACCACGTTGCACCTACTGCAAGGATAAAGAGGGTAATCTGATCACCGATCCTGAAGGCATTCTGGAGCGAGGGGAAGTGCACTTCAATGAATAGCTAAATGGTCGGCTAACAGAACAATTGGAGGCATCACCAATGCAAGATAAAGACAAAATGTTGCCGTCACCAAGCATTGAGGAAACATTAAAAGCCATCAGACAGCTCAAATCAAATAAAGCCCACGGAGCTGATGGCATACCAGCTGAGCTGATCAAACAAGGAGGGACAGCGTTACATCACACAATTCATGATATCGTGGTGCACGTATGGGACCAAGAGGAGATGGCTGAAGATTGGCGTCGTGGAATAATTTGCCCCATACATAAGAGGGGAGACATCACACTATGCAACAACTATAGGGGTATAACATTGCTGATACTCTACACTATCCTACAAGATCGTATAGAACTATAGAACTATATAATGCCATGAGAGAGTTCGGCATTCCAAACAAATTGATACGACTTTGTAGGTTGATTATGACTAACGTAACTAGTCAAGTAAAAATAGCGGGATTGCTGTCCAAACCAATAAACATGTTTAATCGACTCCGAGAAGTCTGGCCTGCCTCCTCAACTAGAGGGACTATTATCACCAAGTCCAGCCAGATACTTGCCTACGCAGATGACATCGACATCATCGGTAGAACCGAATCGACTGTACAGGACTCCTTCACCCAGATTGAGCAGGCGGCACAAAAACTGGGACTGCACATTAATGAGGGGAAAACTAAGTATATGGTGGCAACTTCTGCGAAGAGAAGACCTAACGTTGATCAAACTATAATGGTAGTGGAGCACGAATTTGAAGTAGTGGAATCCTTTAACTACCTTGGATCAATAGTATCACCCGATAACAACATGGAAGAAGAAATACGCGAACGGCTGATCAAACCCAACAAAGCCTACTATGGTCTATCAAGGCTCTTTAAATCCCGAAATTTATCCAGAACATCCAAGCTACTATTGTACAAGACCATGGTCTTACCAGTACTCATGTATGGACCCGAGACCTGGGTGCGCAATAAAAGGCACTCTGAACTCTTGGCCGCGTTCGAGAGGAAGGTCTTAAGGAGAATTGTTGGTCGCGTATGTGAGGGAGGACGATTCCGGAGACGCTACAACCATGAGTTGTACGCAATCTACCTTGAAGGTAATGTTGTAAGAAAAATCAAGCTCCGTAGATTCCGGTGGGCGGGACACCTAGCTCGAATGAGCGAAGAGGAGCCTGCCCGGAAAGTCCTTTGTGGCAGGATGTATGGAAGGAGACAGCGCGGCAGACCTTGTCTGCGATGGAGGGATGGCGTATACCAGGACGCCAGGAGTGCCAAACTAGATGACATCGGCTCGAAATCGGGACCGGTGGAGAGATTTGTTAAATAAGGCCAAGACCGGATCCCAGTTGTAGCGCCGATGATGACGATGAAGACCTGCAAAGCAGTTATTGAGTTTTTCCACGTTTCTAGAATGCTAAAAATCATTCTCTGAATTTTTTATTCTGTTCTTGTACGTTGCAACCCGTCTCTCAGGGGTTTACTTCGGTTGACCTGAAATTTTAGGTAAATATCTTTAATGCTATTTTATTACATAAACATTATTTGTAAAAATTTCGGATCCTTTTAACCTCTCTCTTAAAGGTTGCTTTTATTTTCAGTGCCTACCACTTTTTTTTTTATTCCAGTAGTTTTTATTTATTAGTTTTTATACTTTTAATTTGTTATTTTGAAGAGAGAGGGAGAGAAAGGGGGGGGGGGGGGGCTAGAGAAAGAGAGACAAAGAGAGAGAGGGAGAGAGAGGGAGAGAGAGAGAGCTGGTTTGGGTATCTAACAATTATTACCATCGCAATATATGTGGTTTAACCTTTAGTTTATTCTGCATACATTTAATGTTGCATCTTGTATAAATGAATTTGCTAATCGCATAACTAGAGAAAAGTCTGAACATTAACTTGTTATGGCATAACTCTATGGCAATTTACGGTGACAGTAAAGAACATCAAGCGCATTCATAAGCACCAAAGCAAATCACACCATGGCCACGTCTGATGTGATAATGCTAAACTGTAGAATTTTTATACTATCGATTTTCTTTATTCATTTAGAAGATTTTTTAAACATCGTAGAGTAAGAGTGAAACAACATTTTGTACTCATTTTTATAAATTTCCGAGTTGTTTTCAAGTGCGTCGCCCTATTCCTAAACGGCTACTGATTACTTTAAATGAGTTTTTCAGCAAACATCATCATCGGCACTACAACCGGGAACCGGTCTTGGCCTTATTTAGCAAGTCATGGGGCTTGTTAAATTTTCCATGATAATTTGTTTTTTCGGGCAAGGTCATTAGTCTTGCGCCAGGGGCTCCCCGACGGGGAATCGAACCCCGGTCTCCCGCGTGACAGACGGGGATACTAACCACTATACTATCGAGGAGCCCTTTTTCAGCAAACATGATTTCTTAAAACGTCGTGCAGTATAACTCATCAATTTGAATCTTACAACAGTTCTTGAAAATTGTATTCCACCAAATTACGTAGGAAATTTTAGATAATTCGGATTGTAGATTTTTTTTTTATTAACTAATACTTGTACATTTTTGATATATGGTAAAAATATTGTCTTCAAATGCTCAACAATCATTCAAAAATTTATATTTTCAAAATATTCTACGTATTTTGGTAGCTGATCTCCTGTAGATTAGACAAATTTATTTATATATTTATTTAATTAATCAATTGACTTATGTATTTATTTTCAGATTCAAACTTGCCACCCTTGTACTGCGTGCCACAGAGTGCCTTACTTTCGATGTAACTCAGGTCGTTGGCTCCAGCGCCGCCATTTTGTATTAGCTTTTAATATAGAAATTTCTCTCACCACTTGAAAACATGCTTGATAACATACTTTGGCACGAGTATTATAATCCTATATCTCTATTTCCTATCAATGGAAAAATCATTAACAATTAAAAGAGCAAGACCTGATTTGACGAGGCCACAACGTCATTGATATTAACTATATGCATATATATATATATATATATATATATATAGATATATATATATATATATATATATATATATATATATATATATATATATATATATATCTATATATATAAAGGGACAAACCTAAAAACTCAGCTGATCTGAACGATCTCATAAATCACACAAATAAAAAAGTCCCTAACCCGGCAATTGAACAGATGATCATTTTATTCAGTCATTGCTTGAATGCTGGCTATTTTTCTTTTGCTGCTATTGAGGAAAATGCGAATAAAGACAAGAACCAAGAATAAAGGAGTTTCTAAAAAATAAGGAGTCTTTATTCAGAAAATGTACAACGTTGGAGATAACCATACGGAACATTGCGTCTCCATTAAAAGATGAAATTTAAGAGAGAGCGCCCTCTGGAGTTGTGTCAAGTGAATTTACAAGAAGCGGGAAATACACAATTCTCGATAGTATAGTGGTTAGTATACCCGCCTGTCACGCGGGAGACCGGGGTTCGATTCCCCGTCGGGGAGCCTCTGGCGCAAGACTTAATGACCTTGCCCGGAAAAAACAAATCATTATGGAAAATTTAACAAGCCTCAGGACTTGCTAAATAAGGCCAAGACCGGTACCCGGTTGTAGTGCCGATGATGATGATGATGGGAAATACACAATAGCTACTCGCAAAAATAATCCCATTCCGGAAAAGAAGTGGAAATTAGTAATCTCCAACCATCGGCTTTTCTCTCTTACCCCTAACCTTCAGAAAATACTGAAAAGAATAATCCAATCCTGAATAAATACTTACTCCCTAAACTAGAGGTAGGCAAACTTGGTTACTCATTCGATTCTCAGCAAGCTCATTCTACGACACATGCTCTTAAGAAAGGATTCGAAGTAAGGAACAAGGTCTCCTATATAAAGTCGGAGCAACGATTTTCTACCCTTCATCACATACACACCGACCAAAGCGCAGATTATCAGACGCCAAAGACGTGATCTGCGTTTACTACCGCACTCAAGACCTACCGGTCTTGTACGATTTCTTTCCCACCATCCCCCCATCCAAGTAGTTAGAGAACAATTGAACTAACCCTGTCCACACTGTCCTTAGATACCTCCTTCCCCTTTCTTTTCAGATATCTTGAGACCGAGCCCAACGTCTTCACGAATGTGGGTGAGAAGCCAGAGACAAGATGAAGGACACATTTGTCCTTGTCTCCCTAAAGTCGGGCTCTCGCCAGCCCATTTCTTTTTCTACCCTTCATCAGTAGCGTGACGCACAACTTCCTAAATGGGCAGACAGCCTTCATAGAGTTTCACCAAAGCATTTTGGTATCACTCGAAGCGCACCTCAAGGGACAATACTACTATGTCTAAGCTATACAACATTTACAAGTACGATTTTCCGCACGAGGTATTCTATAACAATATAAGGGTCGAATCAAGGATCATCTATACTCATATGTGAATAAAGCATGTCCCCGAAAATATCTCTTGAAGAAGATACGAGTATCAACATCAACATTGTGGACATTTAATTCGCCCAATGTATTGTAGTTCTTGGAACAAACTTACTCACTTCATGTGATATTGTGTGCTTTCTCAAGCAGGCTGTTAAGTCTGCTTCAGGAAGATGTCCAGATTATGATTGTATTGTACTATTAGATATAAAAGGAAAGAACAATTTTAAAAAAATGTCTAAACCTAAGTAACATTTTAATTAGTGTGGAATTTAAAGCGTTCGCGAATGGCCCGCAAGTTTTTGTATCAAACAAAGAGAGGAATCGAAAATGTATTGTGGCGGTTCTACGAACCACACAGCCCACTATAGGAACATACTAACCTTTATCCATTACACGTTCCCACAGATATGTGTCTCAAAAGTCCTTACTCCCACCTGAAACAAAAGGTAACATTACATACACCAACATTGAATTCAATACTAAAAATCAATCGAACTAAACGTTCAAAACTCTCTAATATTGAATTCAACGCATCCATGCAAGGCAACCAATCCAACGCATCCAATTCGACGCGCCAATTCGACGCATCCAAGCCAACACACCCATTCAAGGCATCAATGCGTTGCACCCATTAAACGCAATTTTCGGTAAACAAACCGATCAACGAATATCTCCTCTGGTAGCTAATATCAATTAGCACCTAAATTCCCAGCATGACCCAAAACCTAAAAGGCACACTTCTGCAAACAAAGGATAGCGATTCGGCGCCGACCAACCGTCCTGCAATCATAAACATCTTAACGTAGATCGCTCGCTAGATGTTTATGGCTTGGAAATGCTAACAAACAACCTATACCAATCCCACGGTT
Organism: Microdon myrmicae; assembly: GCA_963931805.1. NCBI lineage: Eukaryota > Metazoa > Arthropoda > Insecta > Diptera > Syrphidae > Microdon > Microdon myrmicae. The sequence goes on from OZ007502.1 coordinate 43,203,100, forward strand.
GCTTTATTACCCATCTGAAGCGCACAACAACATTGTTAGCTTAAGCCAGATGGGTAACCTCAACAAATCCCACGAAAAGATCGGCAAATAAGTGGCGGTACGATCGATCGTCAAACAAAGGTGGATTTATGATGAGAAAATTTTCTTTGCATATGATGAGAAGTTCGAATTGGAGTTTAAGGATAGAGACAATTAGTCTACTCCAAGCAGGAGTCTGAGAACCCCACCGAGGAGGTCGATCCGCGTTGCGCAATTAATTTAATTCTTGAATGGCCCGCTAGTGTAGTTTCGCGAGTAATCGGAATATTGTAAGATACCGATAGAGTGATAAAGAACTATGAACATCGAAACCGCATCCCCGATCATTTCGCGACAACCAAATTTTGAAGTCTGTATCTGTTTTGACATTGAAATAACTCTTAATAAATCGCCACGGGCGTAAGTGCAGTAAATCCTTGTTTTATATAAACGAAAGAAATAAAGCAAAATTAATAAAAGAAAAAAAAAACATTTCGTGTTTCAATTTTGTGCTGTGTTCGCTCCGTTGGTTTATTCTTTTCTCTGCGGTAAATAGTGTTCGGCGGAAAACTTGGACAACATCCAAATCCGCCAAAGTATAAAAATAAATATCAAGCTATAAGCTCCGCGAAATGGTCGGGACAAATCCGTGCCCGTTTTTCGGAGCTTTCTGATGGACCGGTTCGAGAAGGGGTTGGTTTAGTTGGTAAGTCGGTCCCAAGGTGAGATAACACCCCGTCACGATTTACATTCTGTGATATCGTCGGAGAAATTTTTGACTATGTGTAGGATGTATGACTGATGGCCCGGACTAACACGGAGATAAGTCATGATAATACCTTATGAGATAAAGAATCCCGGAGGTAAACTTGTTTCCCATTCGGATCGCCGGGGGCGACTATGTCAGGGGCAACATAATGCAAATATCTTGATAAATAACCGAACTTTAGGAAATTCATCATCGCGTAACCAGTTTCGTTCTCGGAACACTGTCGGCGTTCGCCTGATAACTGCGTTTTGTAATATTAGAGGTATCTGTTTCACAAATACGAATGTAACCAATATTTGCAAACGGCGAAACCTGATACCCCTGCCCTAACTGAGACCCAGATCGATTCGTCAACTGATTCGGCATGACTTCGTTGCCCAAGATACGACTTACATTCGATATTCCCTTTTAAGGGTGGAGTTTGCGTCTTCCGCGGTCCGATCTGGCCTGCCAAAGTATATGAGGCATTGGAACCCAATAAATTGGACATCATGTGGCTGAGGGTCGTGCTGAGGGATTCTGGTAAATTCCTTTGTTGTCTTTACCGCTCCCCAATTGATGATCGACCGCCGCCACTGCTCGAGCATATTTCATGTACCCATGAACGGATACAGATCAACCACCCGTCTTCTGAAATTGTCGTCCTTGGCGATTTTAATTCCGGCTGGTTGGTGCATTCTAACAGAACTGACGAGGCTGGGAGGCTGGTGGAGAAGTTCGCTGTTAGCCGCAATTTGACTCAACTCGTGGAGGAACCAACGCGAGTGCCGGACACTCGAGGTGATTATACGAACATTCTGGATCTGTTTTTAACATCCGAGCCGAGCATTTATACCACGGATATTGCTGGGCCACTGGGAAACTTAGAACATTGCTTAGTATCGGTCGCGCAACCACTTGTATTTCAAACGAATAACCGACGTATGAAGATATGGGGCGGCTAACTGGGACGATTTGTGAGATTTCTTAGCACCCTTTCTGTGGTTGGATGTGTGCTTTGACGACTCCGGTGTTAACGCATGCGCGGAGTCGGTCACAGAGATGATTCTTCTCGAGATCTACTATACATTTCTCATTCCATACAACGAAATTCATCTGATAAACCTTAGTTTGATAAAAAAAAATGCGAGCACATTACACTCGGAAAAAATAGATATTTTAAACAATGATGCTCCAATCCCACCGAGGTCAACCGAATGAATTTTGTTAGAATCAGAGAACCGTGCAACCAGGCGATTCATACCAGGAAGAACGTCGGTGGCGGTTCCGCCAAATCCCACGGTTCACCTTCCTAAAAAAACACCCATAACTCAATCACATAATTTCGCTAATGTAATCGCATTAGCACCTTAAATGCTTTACGCATCTAGGATTATCTAAAAAGTCCCTGTAAAAGAAAACTTACCTTCATGCATCTCTTCGCATATAATTTCCTGTAAGATTTCTTTTCTACCATTTCAGGCATCCCTCTAAATAGGCAACCGGCCCGGACGGAATACTAGCAGTAGTCCTTAAGAACTGCGCTCGAGAACTGTCGCCGATTCTTGGCAGGCTTTTCCACTTTTCTTATGCATGGAGGACATTTCCTATCTGCTGGAAAATCGCTCGAGTTCATCCAATCCCAAAGAAGGGGAAAAGGTGTCTCCCACAAACCGGCCGATAGCATTAGTATCGATGTTATCTAAGGTGATTGAAAACGTCATCAATGTCGAGTCAATTAAGTATTTGGAATGCAACGCACCTGTGAATGATCGTCAATACGGATTCCGCGGCAGACAGTGCACGGGAGACCTTTTGAGCCTTATAATCGATATATGAACATCTATGATTGGGCGGCAAGTGCAGTCGCATTGAATATCTCCGCGGCATTTGACCGCGTCTGGTACGGAGCTTTGCTGGGCAAGTTTCGTTCATATGACTTATCCCACCAGCTTTCCGGCTGGATGAAGGGATTCCTTGAGGCTCGATCGATCCGGGTTATTGTGGACAACGAGTCTTCGGATCTGTGTCCTGTTAATTCCAGGATACTTCAAGGCTCTACTTTGACTCCAACGTTGTTTTTCCTTCACATAAATGATTTGTTGTTGTCAACGGGGTTCAGTTTTGCAGATGATAGTGCGATTGTTTCCTTTTTTACGACTGATCGGCCGATTAGTCCATCAACGTCGCATCAGCTGAGATGTGGCCAAACTGACACTCTGCATCGGGATCTGGATAAGGTCCTGCAGTGGGGAAAGCCCAATCTCGTCGACTTCACTGCAGCGAATACATAATATATATCACTCACGAAGAGAATTGGATCATCGGTTCCACAGCTGATGATGAATGGCCAGGCCCTCGAGTCTGAGGAAAGCATGAAAGTGGTCGGTGCTATGGTCTGTGAAAATGTTTCGTGGCATAAACAGGTGTCGAACATCTTCAAATCCGCCTTTGTAAAACTGAGTTATCTATTTAGAGCCAAGAAATATTTTACTCCTACCTTACTTTTTCGTCTGTATAAACCCCAAATTAGACCGGCATTCGAATATGGCTCTCATGTTTGTAGTTCCGCTCCACCTACCCAGCATACAGAGACGAGCAATCCGCCTGATCGGGGACTCGGCCCTGACGTCGGGACTACAGTCGCTATCACATCGAAGGCGCGTAGCCACACCTTTGTGTGTTTTGCAGATATTATCACGGGTACTTCGGAGATTCGTGATATTGTTCCGCGCAATTCGGTTTATATGCGCTCCATAAGACAATCGACCCAAAATTCTGGGTAGATAAGGAATGTACTGTAATGATATTTAGATTACTGTAAATATTTAGATTATTGTAAATCAAGGGTAATCAATAAGTTAAAGTTATCCATTGGATCCACGATCGCGGATAACTTTAACTTATTGATTACCGACCTGAACGGTTTGATCGAAAGAGAGAGTAGAGTTAGGCATGAAAACGGCAACCTACTTTGCATGTGTCTAAGTAATAAGGGTAAAAGGGCAGAAGTTGATGACAACGCTCGTAAGGATAAAACATCAATCACAGTAGAATCAAAAAAGTGCATCATCAACTGCGAACTGTCATATTAATTAACATGCGACTAACGAATCTCAATTGTTCATCTTAGCTACCATAGTCTTAAAATAAAATAAAGAGTATTGATAGAAAACGTTTAAGACTGTTAATTACGTTATTGTATCTAGTCAATACTTGTCTAGTGCTCTCAGATCCAGGACATGTGTATCTTGCACTAATCGGCGATACCATTATTGACACCCGTGGAATTGTTTCTGGATGCTGTGTCCGTCGTCCCTGTGGTCCAGAGGTAATTTGCGTTATCTAGACCATAACCTTCGATAGTTCAATTTAGAGCAGCGGACCGAGGGACAGCTGAGAAGAAGTGCTGCCATATCATCCCCGATGCCACCTCCCTGGTCGTCGGAGCTCATTAACTTCATTTTGGCCGCCCGATTGCCAACATATTATGGTCCTTCGAACCGGATCAAGACCTGTGGATCCAGTCCATCACCGCCCAGTTCGCGGCACAACCAGCCGGATCCAGCGTGGATCTGGTCCATCTCCGCCCAGTTCGCGGCACAACAAGCGTGGATCCAGTACATCGCCGCCCAGTTCGCAGCACCAAATATCGGATCCAGACCTGTGGGTCTAATCCATCGCCACCCAGTTCGCGGCACAACGACAACAGTAAAGAAAGGTCAGCGGGCATGCTGGAGAAGCGAGAGGCGATCACAAATGAAATGCCAGGACCAATGTCAGCGGAGTGGAAAGTAACAAAGGTTGCATTGGCCAAATGCCGAAGACTCTCCAAAGCAGAACGCCTGTCTAGACGTAAACGTCAAGAAGCCGAAGAGGAACGTTTGCGCCAAGCCATTGAGGAAAAGACAAAGAAAGCGGAAACGCCTGGCGTGCCACCGGGCTCACCGACTAACCTAGTCGATATGTCGGATCTGGACATTGATGCAGAAGATGCCGAACCGCTACACCCAGTCAAAAGAGCGAATCGCCGACCAGATCACTCTAAAGTAAAGAAAGAAGACGATCTGCCGAACCCAAATCCACTGCTGCAACGAATGCTAACGAAATCCGAAATTGTTCACTAGTTTTTTCAATTTGTTTGACATCCGTCTCTGACATTGTTCTCAAGTAACTTGTGATCCTAAATATTTTTGTTCTGTGTCACTCATTTCTTTCCAATTTCTTCTATTTTCTTGTTAGTTTCTGTAATCTCCGACAATGTATGGATAGATATTGAAGTATAATCAATATTTTGATAGCTTGTAAAATCCATTTTTCATCCGTTTCCGATATTATACTCCAGACTTTACCACTGCCAAATGCGTGCACCCCCCCTTAATATTTCACAAACTTTTCGCGCATAGGTTTGTAAATTCAAACAGATTTTCAATAATTTTTCGAATTAGTTTCTCATCCGTTTCTGACATTATTCTCCAGATCATACCAGAGCACAATGCGGGTACTCTCCTTTATTGTTACCAATTTATTTCACTGACTTCTTCTGCGCATAGGTCTGCTAATTCCAACCGTTTTTTTAAGTTTTTCAAATTCGTCTGCCATCCGTTTCTCGACATTATTTTCCAGATTTTTCCAAAGCAACTTTCAGCTTCCGATAATGTCCTTCATTGTTACTTTCGCATTCCTGGATCAATCTGCAATTTCTAACACTCGTTTGCTCCTTACTGGTACGAGAAAAAAGCGTTCAAAATGCAAACGTAACAATAAAAAAAGGTATTTGGACTCGCAAGTTACTTTGAATAACTGCAAAAAATAACGCCAGAAATGAGTGTCAAACGAAATTATCCGTTTGGTACTCATTTCTGCCATTATTCTTTGGATTCTTCCAAAGAAACAAGTCAAAATCCAAACAGCTTGTTACGTTTACATTTTGTCGCCCTTTCCCCACACCAGTTTACAAATACTGAAAATTGTTCACTAGTTTTTTCAATTTGTTTGACATCCGTCTCTGACATTGTTCTCAAGTAACTTGTGATCCTAAATATTTTTGTTCTGTGTCACTGTCATTTCTTTGCAATTTCTTCTATTTTCTTGTTAGTTTCTGTAATCTCCGACAATGTATGGATAGTTATTGAAGTATAATCAATATTTTGATAGTTTGTAAAATCCATATGTCATCCGTTTCCGATATTATTGTCCAGACGTTACCACTGTCAAATGCGTGTACTTCCCCTTTATATTTCACCAACTTTTCGTGCATAGGTTTGTAAATTCAAACAAATTTTCAATAATTTTTCGAATTAGTTTCTCATCCATTTCTGACATTATTTTCCAGATCATTCCAGAGCAAAATGCGGGTACTCTCCTTTATTGTTACCAATTTATTTCACTGACTTCTTCTGCGCATAGGTCTGCTAATTCCAACCGTTTTTTTAAGTTTTTTAAATTCGTCTGCCATCCGTTTCTCGACATTATTTTCCAGATTTTTCCAAAGCAACTTTCAGCTTTCGATAATGTCCTTCATTGTTGCTTTCGCATTCCTGGATCAATCTGCAATTTCTAACACTCGTTTGCTCCTTACTGGTACGAGAAAAAAGCGTTCAAAATGCAAACGTAACAATAAAAAAAGGTATTTGGACTCGCAAGTTACTTTGAATAACTTCAAAAAATAACGCCAGAAATGAGTGTCAAACGAAATTATCCGTTTGGTACTCATTTCTGCCATTATTCTTTGGATTCTTCCAAAGAAACAAGTCAAAATCCAAACAGCTTGTTACGTTTACATTTTGTCGCCTTTTCCCCACACCAGTTTACAAATACTGAAAATTGTTCACTAGTTTTTTCAATTTATTTGACATCCGTCTCTGACATTATTCTCAGGTAACTTGTGATCCTAAATATTTTTGTTCTGTGTCACTGTCATTTCTTTGCAATTTCTTCTATTTTCTTGTTAGTTTCTGTAATCTCCGACAATGTATGGATAGATATTGAAGTATAATCAATATTTTGATAGTTTGTAAAATCCATTTTTCATCCGTTTCCGATATTATACTCCAGACTTTACCACTGCCAAATGCGTGCACCCTCCCTTAATATTTCACAAACTTTTCGCGCATAGGTTTGTAAATTCAAACAGATTTTCAATAATTTTTCGAATTAGTTTCTCATCCATTTCTGACATTATTTTCCAGATCATTCCAGAGCAAAATGCGCGTACTCTCCCTTATTGTTACCAATTTATTTCACTGACTTCTTCTGCGCATAGGTCTGCTAATTCCAACCGTTTTTTTAAGTTTTTTAAATTCGTCTGCCATCCGTTTCTCGACATTATTTTCCAGATTTTTCCAAAGCAACTTTCAGCTTTCGATAATGTCCTTCATTGTTGCTTTCGCATTCCTGGATCAATCTGCAATTTCTAACACTCGTTTGCTCCTTACTGGTACGAGAAAAAAGCGTTCAAAATGCAAACGTAACAATAAAAAAAGGTATTTGGACTCGCAAGTTACTTTGAATAACTTCAAAAAATAACGCCAGAAATGAGTGTCAAACGAAATTATCCGTTTGGTACTCATTTCTGCCATTATTCTTTGGATTCTTCCAAAGAAACAAGTCAAAATCCAAACAGCTTGTTACGTTTACATTTTGTCGCCTTTTCCCCACACCAGTTTACAAATACTGAAAATTGTTCACTAGTTTTTTCAATTTATTTGACATCCGTCTCTGACATTATTCTCAGGTAACTTGTGATCCTAAATATTTTTGTTCTGTGTCACTGTCATTTCTTTGCAATTTCTTCTATTTTCTTGTTAGTTTCTGTAATCTCCGACAATGTATGGATAGATATTGAAGTATAATCAATATTTTGATAGTTTGTAAAATCCATTTTTCATCCGTTTCCGATATTATACTCCAGACTTTACCACTGCCAAATGCGTGCACCCTCCCTTAATATTTCACAAACTTTTCGCGCATAGGTTTGTAAATTCAAACAGATTTTCAATAATTTTTCGAATTAGTTTCTCATCCATTTCTGACATTATTTTCCAGATCATTCCAGAGCAAAATGCGCGTACTCTCCCTTATTGTTACCAATTTATTTCACTGACTTCTTCTGCGCATAGGTCTGCTAATTCCAACCGTTTTTTTAAGTTTTTTAAATTCGTCTGCCATCCGTTTCTCGACATTATTTTCCAGATTTTTCCAAAGCAACTTTCAGCTTCCGATAATGTCCTTCATTGTTACTTTCGCATTCCTGGATCAATCTGCAATTTCTAACACTCGTTTGCTCCTTACTGGTACGAGAAAAAAGCGTTCAAAATGCAAACGTAACAATAAAAAAAGGTATTTGGACTCGCAAGTTACTTTGAATAACTTCAAAAAATAACGCCAGAAATGAGTGTCAAACGAAATTATCCGTTTGGTACTCATTTCTGCCATTATTCTTTGGATTCTTCCAAAGAAACAAGTCAAAATCCAAACAGCATGTTATGCTTGCATTTTGTCGCCCTTTCCCCACACCAGTTTACAAATACTGAAAATTGTTCACTAGTGTTTTCAATTTGTTTGACATCCGTCTCTGACATTGTTCTCAAGTAACTTGTGATCCTAAATATTTTTGTTCTGTGTCACTGTCATTTCTTTGCAATTTCTTCTATTTTCTTGTTAGTTTCTGTAATCTCCGACAATGTATGGATAGTTATTGAAGTATAATCAATATTTTGATAGTTTGTAAAATCCATATGTCATCCGTTTCCGATATTATTGTCCAGACGTTACCACTGTCAAATGCGTGTACTCCCCCTTTATATTTCACTAACTTTTCGTGCATAGGTTTGTAAATTCAAACAAATTTTCAATAATTTTTCGAATTAGTTTCTCATCCATTTCTGACATTATTTTCCAGATCATTCCAGAGCAAAATGCGCGTACTCTCCCTTATTGTTACCAATTTATTTCACTGACTTCTTCTGCGCATAGGTCTGCTAATTCCAACCGTTTTTTTAAGTTTTTTAAATTCGTCTGCCATCCGTTTCTCGACATTATTTTCCAGATTTTTCCAAAGCAACTTTCAGCTTTCGATAATGTCCTTCATTGTTGCTTTCGCATTCCTGGATCAATCTGCAATTTCTAACACTCGTTTGCTCCTTACTGGTACGAGAAAAAAGCGTTCAAAATGCAAACGTAACAATAAAAAAAGGTATTTGGACTCGCAAGTTACTTTGAATAACTTCAAAAAATAACGCCAGAAATGAGTGTCAAACGAAATTATCCGTTTGGTACTCATTTCTGCCATTATTCTTTGGATTCTTCCAAAGAAACAAGTCAAAATCCAAACAGCTTGTTACGTTTACATTTTGTCGCCTTTTCCCCACACCAGTTTACAAATACTGAAAATTGTTCACTAGTTTTTTCAATTTATTTGACATCCGTCTCTGACATTATTCTCAGGTAACTTGTGATCCTAAATATTTTTGTTCTGTGTCACTGTCATTTCTTTGCAATTTCTTCTATTTTCTTGTTAGTTTCTGTAATCTCCGACAATGTATGGATAGATATTGAAGTATAATCAATATTTTGATAGTTTGTAAAATCCATTTTTCATCCGTTTCCGATATTATACTCCAGACTTTACCACTGCCAAATGCGTGCACCCTCCCTTAATATTTCACAAACTTTTCGCGCATAGGTTTGTAAATTCAAACAGATTTTCAATAATTTTTCGAATTAGTTTCTCATCCATTTCTGACATTATTTTCCAGATCATTCCAGAGCAAAATGCGCGTACTCTCCCTTATTGTTACCAATTTATTTCACTGACTTCTTCTGCGCATAGGTCTGCTAATTCCAACCGTTTTTTTAAGTTTTTTAAATTCGTCTGCCATCCGTTTCTCGACATTATTTTCCAGATTTTTCCAAAGCAACTTTCAGCTTCCGATAATGTCCTTCATTGTTACTTTCGCATTCCTGGATCAATCTGCAATTTCTAACACTCGTTTGCTCCTTACTGGTACGAGAAAAAAGCGTTCAAAATGCAAACGTAACAATAAAAAAAGGTATTTGGACTCGCAAGTTACTTTGAATAACTTCAAAAAATAACGCCAGAAATGAGTGTCAAACGAAATTATCCGTTTGGTACTCATTTCTGCCATTATTCTTTGGATTCTTCCAAAGAAACAAGTCAAAATCCAAACAGCATGTTATGCTTGCATTTTGTCGCCCTTTCCCCACACCAGTTTACAAATACTGAAAATTGTTCACTAGTGTTTTCAATTTGTTTGACATCCGTCTCTGACATTGTTCTCAAGTAACTCCTAAATATTTTTGTTCTGTGTCACTGTCATTTCTTTGCAATTTCTTCTATTTTCTTGTTAGTTTCTGTAATCTCCGACAATGTATGGATAGTTATTGAAGTATAATCAATATTTTGATAGTTTGTAAAATCCATATGTCATCCGTTTCCGATATTATTGTCCAGACGTTACCACTGTCAAATGCGTGTACTCCCCCTTTATATTTCACTAACTTTTCGTGCATAGGTTTGTAAATTCAAACAAATTTTCAATAATTTTTCGAATTAGTTTCTCATCCATTTCTGACATTATTTTCCAGATCATTCCAGAGCAAAATGCGCGTACTCTCCCTTATTGTTACCAATTTATTTCACTGACTTCTTCTGCGCATAGGTCTGCTAATTCCAACCGTTTTTTTAAGTTTTTTAAATTCGTCTGCCATCCGTTTCTCGACATTATTTTCCAGATTTTTCCAAAGCAACTTTCAGCTTTCGATAATGTCCTTCATTGCTGCTTTCGCATTCCTGGATCAATCTGCAATTTCTAACACTCGTTTGCTCCTTACTGGTACGAGAAAAAAGCGTTCAAAATGCAAACGTAACAATAAAAAAAGGTATTTGGACTCGCAAGTTACTTTGAATAACTTCAAAAAATAAATCCAGAAATGAGTGTCAAACGAAATTATCCGTTTGGTACTCATTTCTGCCATTATTCTTTGGATTCTTCCAAAGAAACAAGTCAAAATCCAAACAGCATGTTATGCTTGCATTTTGTCGCCCTTTCCCCACACCAGTTTACAAATACTGAAAATTGTTCACTAGTGTTTTCAATTTGTTTGACATCCGTCTCTGACATTGTTCTCAAGTAACTTGTGATCCTAAATATTTTTGTTCTGTGTCACTGTCATTTCTTTGCAATTTCTTCTATTTTCTTGTTAGTTTCTGTAATCTCCGACAATGTATGGATAGTTATTGAAGTATAATCAATATTTTGATAGTTTGTAAAATCGATATGTCATCCGTTTCCGATATTATTGTCCAGACGTTACCACTGTCAAATGCGTGTACTCCCCCTTTATATTTCACTAACTTTTCGTGCATAGGTTTGTAAATTCAAACAAATTTTCAATAATTTTTCGAATTAGTTTCTCATCCATTTCTGACATTATTTTCCAGATCATTCCAGAGCAAAATGCGCGTACTCTCCCTTATTGTTACCAATTTATTTCACTGACTTCTTCTGCGCATAGGTCTGCTAATTCCAACCGTTTTTTTAAGTTTTTTAAATTCGTCTGCCATCCGTTTCTCGACATTATTTTCCAGATTTTTCCAAAGCAACTTTCAGCTTTCGATAATGTCCTTCATTGCTGCTTTCGCATTCCTGGATCAATCTGCAATTTCTAACACTCGTTTGCTCCTTACTGGTACGAGAAAAAAGCGTTCAAAATGCAAACGTAACAATAAAAAAAGGTATTTGGACTCGCAAGTTACTTTGAATAACTTCAAAAAATAAATCCAGAAATGAGTGTCAAACGAAATTATCCGTTTGGTACTCATTTCTGCCATTATTCTTTGGATTCTTCCAAAGAAACAAGTCAAAATCCAAACAGCTTGTTACGTTTACATTTTGTCGCCTTTTCCCCACACCAGTTTACAAATACTGAAAATTGTTCACTAGTTTTTTCAATTTATTTGACATCCGTCTCTGACATTATTCTCAGGTAACTTGTGATCCTAAATATTTTTGTTCTGTGTCACTGTCATTTCTTTGCAATTTCTTCTATTTTCTTGTTAGTTTCTGTAATCTCCGACAATGTATGGATAGATATTGAAGTATAATCAATATTTTGATAGTTTGTAAAATCCATTTTTCATCCGTTTCCGATATTATACTCCAGACTTTACCACTGCCAAATGCGTGCACCCTCCCTTAATATTTCACAAACTTTTCGCGCATAGGTTTGTAAATTCAAACAGATTTTCAATAATTTTTCGAATTAGTTTCTCATCCGTTTCTGACATTATTCTCCAGATCAGTCCAGAGCAAAATGCGCGTACTCTCCCTTATTGTTACCAATTTATTTCACTGACTTCTTCTGCGCATAGGTCTGCTAATTCCAACCGTTTTTTTAAGTTTTTTAAATTCGTCTGCCATCCGTTTCTCGACATTATTTTCCAGATTTTTCCAAAGCAACTTTCAGCTTCCGATAATGTCCTTCATTGTTACTTTCGCATTCCTGGATCAATCTGCAATTTCTAACACTCGTTTGCTCCTTACTGGTACGAGAAAAAAGCGTTCAAAATGCAAACGTAACAATAAAAAAAGGTATTTGGACTCGCAAGTTACTTTGAATAACTTCAAAAAATAAATCCAGAAATGAGTGTCAAACGAAATTATCCGTTTGGTACTCATTTCTGCCATTATTCTTTGGATTCTTCCAAAGAAACAAGTCAAAATCCAAACAGCATGTTATGCTTGCATTTTGTCGCCCTTTCCCCACACCAGTTTACAAATACTGAAAATTGTTCACTAGTGTTTTCAATTTGTTTGACATCCGTCTCTGACATTGTTCTCAAGTAACTTGTGATCCTAAATATTTTTGTTCTGTGTCACTGTCATTTCTTTGCAATTTCTTCTATTTTCTTGTTAGTTTCTGTAATCTCCGACAATGTATGGATAGATATTGAAGTATAATCAATATTTTGATAGTTTGTAAAATCCATTTTTCATCCGTTTCCGATATTATACTCCAGACTTTACCACTGCCAAATGCGTGCACCCTCCCTTAATATTTCACAAACTTTTCGCGCATAGGTTTGTAAATTCAAACAGATTTTCAATAATTTTTCGAATTAGTTTCTCATCCATTTCTGACATTATTTTCCAGATCATTCCAGAGCAAAATGCGCGTACTCTCCCTTATTGTTACCAATTTATTTCACTGACTTCTTCTGCGCATAGGTCTGCTAATTCCAACCGTTTTTTTAAGTTTTTTTAAATTCGTCTGCCATCCGTTTCTCGACATTATTTTCCAGATTTTTCCAAAGCAACTTTCAGCTTCCGATAATGTCCTTCATTGTTACTTTCGCATTCCTGGATCAATCTGCAATTTCTAACACTCGTTTGCTCCTTACTGGTACGAGAAAAAAGCGTTCAAAATGCAAACGTAACAATAAAAAAAGGTATTTGGACTCGCAAGTTACTTTGAATAACTTCAAAAAATAAATCCAGAAATGAGTGTCAAACGAAATTATCCGTTTGGTACTCATTTCTGCCATTATTCTTTGGATTCTTCCAAAGAAACAAGTCAAAATCCAAACAGCTTGTTACGCTTGCATTTTGTCGCCCTTTCCCCACACCAGTTTACAAATACTGAAAATTGTTCACTAGTTTTTTCAATTTATTTGACATCCGTCTCTGACATTATTCTCAGGTAACTTGTGATCCTAAATATTTTTGTTCTGTGTCACTGTCATTTCTTTGCAATTTCTTCTATTTTCTTGTTAGTTTCTGTAATCTCCGACAATGTATGGATAGATATTGAAGTATAATCAATATTTTGATAGTTTGTAAAATCCATTTTTCATCCGTTTCCGATATTATACTCCAGACTTTACCACTGCCAAATGCGTGCACCCTCCCTTAATATTTCACAAACTTTTCGCGCATAGGTTTGTAAATTCAAACAGATTTTCAATAATTTTTCGAATTAGTTTCTCATCCATTTCTGACATTATTTTCCAGATCATTCCAGAGCAAAATGCGCGTACTCTCCCTTATTGTTACCAATTTATTTCACTGACTTCTTCTGCGCATAGGTCTGCTAATTCCAACCGTTTTTTTAAGTTTTTTAAATTCGTCTGCCATCCGTTTCTCGACATTATTTTCCAGATTTTTCCAAAGCAACTTTCAGCTTCCGATAATGTCCTTCAGTGTTACTTTCGCATTCCTGGATCAATCTGCAATTTCTAACACTCGTTTGCTCCTTACTGGTACGAGAAAAAAGCCTTCAAAATGCAAACGTAACAATAAAAACAGGTATTTGGACTCGCAAGTTACTTTGAATAACTTCAAAAAATAAATCCAGAAATGAGTGTCAAACGAAATTATCCGTTTGGTACTCATTTCTGCCATTATTCTTTGGATTCTTCCAAAGAAACAAGTCAAAATCCAAACAGCTTGTTACGCTTGCATTTTGTCGCCCTTTCCCCACACCAGTTTACAAATACTGAAAATTGTTCACTAGTGTTTTCAATTTGTTTGACATCCGTCTCTGACATTGTTCTCAAGTAACTTGTGATCCTAAATATTTTTGTTCTGTGTCACTGTCATTTCTTTGCAATTTCTTCTATTTGCTTGTTAGTTTCTGTAATCTCCGACAATGTATGGATAGTTATTGAAGTATAATCAATATTTTGATAGTTTATAAAATTCATTTGTTATCCGTTTTGGACATTATTCCTCGGATTTGGCCATTGCAAAATGCGCGTACTCCCCTTTATTGTTACCTTAATATTTCACTAACTTTTCTCACATAAGTCCGGAAATCCCAACCGATTTTTTATAGTTTTTCGAATTCGTTTGTTTTCCATTTCCGACATAATTTTTCAGATTTTTCCAAAGCAAAACGCCCGTACTACACCCTGTTGTCACCTTAACATTACACTAACTTCTCCCATGTAAGTCTACCAATTCTCTCTGATTTTTAATAGTTTTTCAAATTCGTTTGCCATCAGTTTCTGATTTCATTCCCTAGATGTTTGCAAAGCACATTGAGAGTTCGAATAATTTTCTTCATTGCGGTTGAACTATGTGGTACTTAGGACAAGGTTTGGTAAAAATAAATAGACGTTCTACAGTAGCAACCCGGGAGGTTAGTTAAATTGTCGAAGATCACGAGAGGAGAAAACTAGCCCCACATAAGTAAGCACACACATAATACCCACATGTCCACTTTACACACGAATAGACACTTGTGTAAACTCAAGTTGGTTAGGCCCGGTGAAGAATCAGGAAACGCATGTAAGCATTCGTCCTAACATTTTAGATGGACTGATGCAATTGATGGATCTTAAGGGTGATGCGTTACATGAATCTTAAAGGATGTTTAGGGTGCATCCGCAAATAATGCGAAATGAGTCGTAAATCCAAGGTAAAAAAAAAACAAAAAACTTAAAATTGCCCATCGACGGAAAATTGTTGATTGAATGAATAGAAAAGAGTTATTTGTCGAAAGTCGCTAGCAGAAAGTTCTAAGGTACGGGCGCGAAAGTAGCCAATTAGTAGACATCCGGCAGTTGAATGCGTCCTTCGAAGGTGGATGTTGATTATCTAAATTACTAAAATTTGTATTTAACTTTTGTGACATTTTCACTTTGAGAGCACAAGGATGTTATTGAACTGTTGTCGTTTTGACCAAGTAAAAACCTTTTATATCAGATATAGAAGTGCCTTAAATATTTGGAGACAAATAAAGCTGTAGATACAGCGGGCTTCTACTACAACATAACATAAAACTGTGTAATAATAGTCTAATTGTTACAAAGAAATAATGACATAACAGTGTTAACAGTGTTTCATAGATTTTTATGAAATTAGTCCAAGTAGACAACTTCGTCATGAAATCTGGCATTACATCTCCACGACAATTTGATTTGACTCAGTAGGTTTGTTTAGAGTTAAAAAACAACCGTTGTTACAGGTATACTGCGTGCGAGTTGTTACAATCTCCTCGTCTTTCGCTTTGAATTCAGAGTACGGTCAAGCACTTGACCCAATTCGATTTGGTCAACTTTCTGAACTGGACATTATCCCAAAAACGAACCCAAAAATCCAGTCCTACTTTCGAATGTAAATGTAACTTTGATGGATAGTTTGGCGTTGGCACACTCACATGTGCGTCTTCTCAACGTCTTGTCGATGATTGAATTTCGAAGGACCGATCGCATTAAATGTCCACCAATGGGCGGTTGACCAGTCAAAGTTTCTGCCCGGTAGCCAGTGGCTGCATGTGGGTTGCAAACGGGTATAAATCAAAAATTAAAAATTGAAACTTCATTCCTGGGCAGCGTATTTATTTTAGTGACTCCTTTTACATACTCATATCTAGGATATTGTGAAAGTGTGACGTCGAACAACGTCGGAATGGGGATTTAGTGATGCCTTAGATCCAACATCACCCAAAACAATCCGCACACTCTTCGTGGGCTTGTAATGACACATAACGGGAGACCCTTGGGGGTTGGATGAACGTACGGCGACAAGAAACTAACTCGTACACTTGCATGTGTGGCGGAATATCCTTTTTTGGTACTCGTCCCGAGACCTGCCGTCCCCCTGTTTAATTACGAGCACCCAAGCCTTCAATAAATTAATTTTATACTTGTCCTCGATCTGGAGAATAACTTAATGTTTACATATCCGATAAAGTATACGTGCCCGTTACGTTACTATGAACAGGGTGTACCTTTGCGCATGAATGTAAATACGAAGTACCCTCATCAGGAGTTAGCTTGTAGGACACTAAAGGACAGTGGGCACAAGTTGTGAGGATATAAGCTTCTCCGGAGTTGGGTAAATGCCGGTGCTACCCGAGATGGTGCCTTGGTTCGCTGGTTCGTTGGTTATTTGGTTCGTTTGGTCGTTTTAAGATGGTGAGTCCTGGGAGATTGCGATTTTACTCTAGAACACATATGGCCAGTGTTGTGGAGAGTGTAGTTTGTATAGAAACCAATGGGGTAGGTATTTTAAAATGTAAATTTAGAGAATTCGTAAATATGTACTTATGTGTGCGTATATGCGATACTGATGTTGATGCCAAAGCCGATGCCGATGCTGATGCCAATGCCGATAACCAGGCTTTGGTGCTGTGGTGCTTTTAATGTTGGCTAGTGTATGTGCCATGGGCATTTGGCATGGTGGGACAGAGATGGTGTATGGGAGCTATGTGTACGCATTTAATTCAAAAGGATTTTCCACATTTCTAGACAAGAACGAGGCCTTGCGAATCGAAGTTTGAGATAGGTGGGGTGTGATGGGGGAGAGCAGGCAAACGATGATTGCCTTAGTGGGTGGTCTTCGAATGTTGCAAATTACTGTAATCGCTATAGAATGTGCCGTATGGTGCTTTCATGTTAAATTTTGTAAATATGTATTTCGGTCAAAGCATATAATATAAGTATGTCTACTCCACTATGCGTAACTGTCGGATAACTCGCAGGGGAGGTTAAATAAGCCCAGGAGAACGGAGATGGGGAATAATTTAAAATACATTTACTTATATGTCTCATACGAGAATGTAGGGGTGGGAGAGGGTAGAACTTTGGTCCCCCTTTGGTCCAAGGAATTGTACACATGTCTAAGAGGGTTCTGTGATATTTGATGAAAATTAATTTGTAATTTGAAACATCATTGAAACTTTGAAAATACTGCATGCGTACAACTAACGCATACCAGTGAAAGGATTGCCATTCAATTAAATGACTACCATCCTTTGTTGAGATTAATCCAACTCGCATTTCAGTCGTATTCAATAGGAACGGCGTTTCATTTCACATTACTGGAATTTAAGCTCCCCATGGATTTAAGATTCAATATACTTTCAACCAACAATGACTGAATAGCAAGTAGGATCAGTGAAGTAGTTTCTTCCTATAACCAACTAGTTCATGTTTGACTGAAACTTAACGCACTGTTTGTTCTTCCTTTTTTGTACTTTGTTATTTTTTTCTAATATCTGTTCACTTTATCAACTAAAACATTCACAGTTAAGTTAATGGTAGTCGTGATTTCTTAGGAAATTTTGTCTCATCTGATACAAGTTAATAAATCAGTAACAACTTTGCGTATTGATTGGCATTCTTACTGGACATAGAATAACAAATAATTCCTGGTAAATAAATACCTTTAGATTGTCCCCTAGGATGTGCCTTAATGACATTCCAGAGTCACTCTATGCAATACATGTATGGAAGCAAGGTTATCACGACGAAATTTGAACCCTAACCAATTTTCAATCAATTACCCATATTTTCTCCACGATTCGATAGAATCCTACAGATCCCTACATTATTTTTTTAAATTGAACATTATAACCTTTCACTTCTTTAATTTGAGCAAATTGCAAAAAATGTATTTTTGGTTCTGGGCTTAGCTTGTGGTCCTGTGAGCCGACCCTCAGTTTCCCGGCTCAGCTGGAGGTGTGATAGGACGCGGACAGGGTGTTTCCTCCTTCTTAGCGGTGTCCCCGCTGAGCAAATGGTACGCTTCCGGGGCGTTTGCCACGATAGGTGGTGTACCTCCTTGTTGGCAGAGGGGCCAACCGCCTTGGTCGTCTTTCAGGAGTTGGTCGATACGGCAAATGAAATGGCCTTTTGTTTGGGTTTTCCGGTTAGTTTATTTACTTGGTATTCTCACTTCGGCCGTCTGATTCTAATTGATAAATTTAATAATATCAATTGCACACACTTAGGCTGTCTTCTTCTAATTAATTCTTGCCTACAACGGAACTCCCTATTTATACTCAAAATCAAATCAGGATTTCACATTCCTTCCCACGATTCATTTTTCACCTTAAGACAGCCACCTGATACCAGCCCAGTTGAAGGCCATGCCACCGATGATGGGAACTACAAAGTTGCAATGTTGCCGCCATTCACCCAGAGGTGACAATCTTACGCTCACTCTGGGTGCAGCTCCACCCCAAGGGCATGGGAAAATTTCGATTCAAGGTGATGCGAATCTGATTTTCCCATAGCAAATAGCATGCATGTGCATGGGTGGAATTTCCTTGAAGGTGATGGGGTGTTGGGTGATCATCAAGGTGATGAATTTTTTTGTTTGCTTGTAGCAAATAGCATGCAGGTGCATGGGCATAGATGGAATGTGGGAATTGCAGAATTGTAAGTTTAGTTGTGGGAACGGAAAATTTATGATAAAGGTTTTTGGCGGATTTATATGTTGTTCAAGTGTTCCGCCGAACACTGTTTACCGCAGAGAAACGAATACACCCATGGAGCGCACACAGCGCAAAATTGAAACACGAAAAGAATTGTCTTTCTTTTCGACTTTTATTTGTGTTTTAGAGTTTGGTCTCCACTTACGTCTAGGACACAGTTTTGGACACACTTAACTTAGGTTACACCGTTTTGAACTATTTTGAACCACACATTCGACGTTATTTCTTCTTTCTTAATTTCGCGATATCGCAGCGCGGACGACCTTCTTATTGGGTTCCTCTCTGTTCGACTATATCGGATGCTCGAAAAAGAACTTTCCGGTTCGACGGTATTCTTTAGACTCCATGTCTCTATCTCTTCAATTCAATCTGAGCCTCTCATCCCGCATCTGCAAAGGAAAATTTCCCCATCCAATCTGCTAACAGACTTTCCCATAGTATCTGTTAACAGCATACAATTTCCCTTTTCATCTCAAAAGGAGAATTTCCCATAGGATCTGAAAAGGAGAAATCTTACCTCATAATCATCAACACCATTAGGTGTTGGTTATCGGAATTTTGTTCCTTTTGTTTAAGGATCGGGTACCGCCGCTTATTCTCCGATCTTTCCGTGGGATATGTTTAGGTTAGCCGTCTGGCTTAAGCTAACAATGTTCTTGTGTGTTTCAGATGAGTAATAAAAGGAACCGTGGGATTGGTATAGTTCCTTTGTTAGGATTTTCGAATCATAAACATCTCGCGAGCGATCTACCTTAAGATATGTTGGATTGCATGACTATTGGACGGCAGCGAAACGATATGCCTTGTTTGCACAAGTGTGCCTTTTGCGTTAGGGTCATGCAAGGGACTTAGGTGTTAATTGCTATTAGCTACCAGAGTATGCATCCGTTGTTCGGTTTATTTACCGCCAATGGTATTTCAAGGGAAACATCGCGTTGATGCTTAGGAAGGGTGAATGATTTTCATGCGACGCTTTTCTGCATGGCGAATTTGCTTAGATGCAATGCTTGCCTGCCTTTTGGAATTAGGGTAGAATACAATGTATGGATGGGTTGAACTCGATATTGGAAGCTTTTGAACGTTTAGTTCCTTGCTTTCTGATATCGGGTTCAACGTCGTTGCAATGTCATATAACCTTTTGTTTCAAGTATGGTTACTGACTATTGGGACATGTGACTGTGGGCACGTGTGCTGAAAAAGGTGATTAAGTTCCTTGGTGGAAAGGATACCTCAACCTGTAGTGAGTTGTATGGTTCGTAGAACCGCTACAGGTTTGCATTTAGCAACAGATAGGCATGTGATAAAGTTCCACAGCTACACCGAAAGAATTCCGTCGATTGTAACAGGAAATTAATGTTCATGCTACGCTGAGAGAACGCCTTTGGCATTGAAGTTGTTAAAACTTTAATGCAACATAAATTATGTTATGGCATGGGGTAACCATCACATTTTCGTTTATTATTGCGCAAGGTTAATAATCTTGCCCGTAAAAATAAATTACTATTGAAAATTTAACAAGCCTCGAGACTTGCTAAATAAGGCCAAGACCGGATCCCGGTTGTAGTGCCGATGATGATGATGATGATTGACGAACCGAAAGAAGATTTTTGGTAACACCCAAGAAAGTTGGAGTAGTCATAAATAACTTATTCCTTTTGTTGGGTGGGGAACAAAGCATGTGATTGTACCAAGTAGGAGAAGAGGTTGATGTTCTTTGTCTAGAGTAGGGAACGAACAGGGAAATAGAGTAAAGGATTTCTGTATATAAGTGGGTGATGGCACCTTCAACGGATAGGTGATCGTCGTTAGACGAAAGGCGACCTAGGTAGTCATTGATGAGCCGAAAGTTAGCTTCACGGAAATCGTAGGCGTAGTGATTGGAAGGCAGGACAGACGCCCGCGAGTGGACTCGAAAGAAGGTCACGGGAAGAGGGATATGATGGTAGTCTATAGATGTAAGTGTTACACGTAACACTCCGACGAAGGGGCTGGGTGCGACTGATGTATTGATAAGGTCTGTTGTATAGATGAGGTATAGTTGCCTACGCAAGAGGTTTCGACCATTGTTCACTTGATATAGGCAAGAATCATCTAATCAACCAAAGAAGAGACATTCCTTGGCAGAGCTGGGGTGGGGGGTGAAGTGTGATTGATCGTCAGATAAAGCCGGATTGAGTTGTTGAAGATTAAAATCTCCAAAGACGATGATGTCGTCCTCGCAATTGCTCAGCTCGATTACATGGTCGATAGCATTAAGAGCGAGGTCATAAACTTCAATTGGGTGGAGTAGCAAGATATAGAAGCACATGATAAAGATTGATTTCCGAGGAAGAGTTCTCTTTTTTCTCCACTAACGCACGCACAAAAGGGGATTTTGAAGTACCCTTAAATATTAGAGCACAATGCGAGCGGATGGAGACGAAGTGGATAAGGAAAGGAGGTGTCGATGTATATCGGTCTTGAATGTCTAGACATCACAACGACCAGGAAACACATGATCAGGCAGAACATTCCACATTCGTGTGATTCGGTTAAAGAATGACTCTCCATGTTTATTTTTGTGCCTGAAGTTCCCCTTTAACGTGAACGGATGCGCATTCACAGATTGATGAGTATCGCGGGAAAATGTCTGAAGGGGCGGAACACATTCAGCAAGTTCAGTGAGCAACGACCGTGGTTATACCTATAGAAAAGAGATAGGCATGATACGTTGCGCCTGCGGTCTAACGACGGAATAGATTGACTTACGGCTGAGTCTCCAATAAGTTTCACTGCTCGATTTTGCATCCTGTCGAGCACGTCTAGTGCAGTTTTGGATGCGCCTGACAAATATGGGAGTTGAACTCAATTTTTGGACGAATATACGCCTTGTAAATAGTGGCCAGGTTGGATGGAGTGAAGTATCGTTTGCATCTCTCAAGCAACTCCATATATTTGGCTGCACTTTTCGCAGCTTCAAATATGTGATCATTCCAGTTAAGAGTCGAATTAATTCGAGTGCCGAGGATTGATAGTTTCTTGGCTTCGTCAATACAAGTGCCGTTCATGGACAGCATATTTACTTTGGGGATCGCCTTTGACGACAGGAGACAGCACTGAGTTTTTAAGGCATTGAATTTTACTCGGTTAGATAATCCCCATTGATATATCTTGTTGAGGTCTGAATTCAATGTATCAAGCATAAGTTGCTGGTTGGTACTGACGTTCGAAGAGTTTGGACGGGAGTGTTCGTATGAGTATGAGAAACTCAACGTGCCATCATCAGCAAACGAGTGAATTGGGTTGTGAGTAATTGACAAGAGAACAGTTTTGAAACTCTCCTAAGATTATAAATAAACAGAAATGCGACAAAAAGGAGAATAGACACAAGGGATGGAATGAGTAGTGGGTTTAGCCGCACTGCTCATCCCTCGCGTCTATATTCTCGTACTTTTCACAGCAATAAGACGCGTGTGTGAAGATCCGTTTATTTGCCTAGGATCGCACAGATAACTTTGCACTGTACTTGGACGCATGTGTGAAGATGCGTTTGTTTGTTTAGGTTCCCATAGTAAGAGTTCTCGCGCGAACCGATAGTGCAATTGGGCATCTTGTGTATATTTAAGATTCCCACAACGGATTGCATAATTGATCCGATGGTGCGGATCACGAGGCAGAAGCGCACGTGCTGTCTCATTGACTGGCACAAAGGCCAGCTTGGAGGAGGTAGGGAAAAACTCAGTGGCATGACTGAGTAGGTCATCGCAAAAGATGGTGAACGTGGGAGGAAACAGTCCCAGGTCAGGACTGCTGGGGATTAAGTTCGTTTCGGTTAAAGCGAAAATGTCAACAGGTAGGGCATGGGAGTTTTTCAGAATGGATTGGGTCTTTGAGCGAAGACCTCTTACGTTCTGATAATAAGGGGTAAGGGAAGTTATACTGTCGGTTTTGGGAGAGGGTAGGAGTTTACAAACGAAAAAATTTGTTGATGTCGGCCTTACTACGTTGAAGATGTGATAACCTTCTGGAGTGAACGAAGTGGCCGAAAGCTTTGAGGTTATTTGTACGTCGAAAGGCAAAATAAAACAGAAAGACATTGTACAATTTAAAGTGCTTGTGAAGAGCCAGTAAGTTAATTAAGAAAAATAACTGGAAATAGGACAGCATTTAGTCTTAAGTGAAAAATGTAATTATTATCTTTGTTATTGTAAAATAAATGCGGAATTACATGTAAAAGAAGCTTTAAGGACATTCGCACTTTATGAGGGGATAAATTGAAAATTGTGTGGAGTGTTACGAATAGTTCGTGGAGACTGGGAATGTCAGTGGGTAAACCTTCCTGTTGAACGGAGAGTTTGACACTGGTTTTTGTTTTGGCTTCCTAGCAGAGAGAATCAGATTTGTCAATGTGCTTAGTCCTCGCATGTAAGACTGGATTACTGGCCAAACACTGTGCATATCAGTTATCAATGTAAACTTTAACAGCATCACACTCACTCAGGTTTAATCCGCTCAATAAGTTTTGTAAATACAGTACCCTACAGGGGATTTTGGAGTACCCTTAAGTGTTAGTTTTCTAATACAGCAACATTAGTATTGAATAAAACGCCAGACCACAGCACGTCGCCATAGAATAGAACCATCGACTCCCGATTGAACTATATCCTTTTTTTCACTAACGCGCACACAAAAGGGGATTTTGGAGTACCCTTAAAAGACAGATCACAGTGCGAACGGAAGGAGAGGAAGCGGATAAGTAAAGGGGGTATCGATGTACATTGGTCTTAAATGCCTGGATATTACAACGACGAGGAAACACTTGATCAGGTAGAGTATACCACATTCGTGTGGTTCGGCTAAAGAATGACTCTCAATGTTTGTTTGTGCGCCTGAAGTCCACTTTCATCGTGAACTGATGCGCATTCACAGATTGATGTGTAACGCGGGAAAATGTCTGAGGAGGCGGAACACATTCAGCAAGTTCTGTTGAGCAATGACCGTGATAATACCTATAGAAAAGAGATAGGCATGATACGTTGTGTCTATGCTCTAACGACGGAATTGATCGACTCACAGCTGGGTCCCCAATAAGTTTCACTGCTCGTTTTTGCATCCTATCGAGCACGTGTAGTGCAGTTTTGGATCCGCCTTACCAAATATGGGAGTTGAACTCCATTTTGGGACGCATATACGCCTTGTAAATAGTGGCCAGTTTGAATGGAGTGAAGTCTCTTTTGCGTCTCTTACTGAACCCCATACATTTGGCTGCACTTTTCGCAGCTTCAAATATGTGATCATTCCAGTTAAGAGTCGAGTTAATTCGAGTGCCAAGGATTGATAGTACCTTGGCTTCGTCGATGGAAATGTCATTCATCGACGGTATAATTCCTCTGGGGTAATATAGTAAACGTTGGCGCAATTATTATGGAAAATTTAACAAGCGTCAGACTTGTTAAATAAGTCCAAGACTGGATCCCAGTTGTAGTGCCGATGATGATGAATATAGTAAACGATCGACAGTTCACCATATTACCTCCCCAGTCAGAATCTTCGTACCCTAATAGAGGCTTATCGGGTACGAAGTATGTGTGCCGTCGTTGGTACTGGTTCTACTTCTATCCCACGATGTCGTTGCCCGGAGATTGTCACCAATGTGGTTATGTCTCGTACCAACACCGAAGGGAAATCCATTCATCACAAGCTTAATAGATAAACTCCGCCACTCGCCGTCAACCCAAAAAGGAAATTAAACACCAGCATACATTTAATGGATATTCTTTATTGTTATTAAGCCGTAAGTAAACCGTAATTCAGAACTAAGGAACACTTCTTAATATAACTTTTGATTTACTATCGGAAGTAGAATTAACATAAAATATTGATTACAGTCCGTATATTTGGGTATAATCTTAGAAGTACAATTAAACACTTATGATATAACTTTGGATATACTGTCACAACTTTGGTTCACGATTTCAACATACTGACGATCGGCACCTTTACCTCCATGGTAGCTGTTTTCTGACTGCGTTTGTTTCACGTGGAGGCCCGAATTTCCTCCACGGAATCCGTATCGCGATTAAAGATTGCCACCGAAACGACAGGATACTAAATTCCATCCATCGCTTCGGCGACCAATATGGGATGATCTCAGATGCCCTGGACACGGTGAGGATGTGCACTCATACAGATGTGTTTACCTCTCACGCTCATGACGTGTGTCCATGAGCATGCGAACCGTGGATATTGTAATTCCATAAAAGGAAATGTTTACCCGATCGGCACTGCGTAAGGCATCTATGCTGATCGGGCGCTCGTTGCTGGCGTCATCAAAGGGTCGAATTCTCGTGTGTGTATTTACACTAACGGTTCCCTTTTGTGGCCAGGTGCGAGTTACCCATTTCATGTCGATTGGTTTAGCGACCGACATCATTGCAGCATGGAAGTAAGGCAAGAGTATCTCCTGCTTGTATGCTGCAAATTCGATGCGGGATTGGTGCACCGCGGTGGTCGAGACATTTTGGTTGTGAAATCGAATTGCCGTTATGGAACATGGCCATGGATGCTAATTCTTTAGCTTGCCGGCCGTTTACCGATCGATGTGCTGTAGTACAATAATAAAAGAATATCCCCTGCACGTGTGTGGCAGGGTGAATATGTTTATACGTAGCACCAAATGGTTTTCCTTGGTGGACACACCTTAGGTGGGTGACAAAAGGGTAAGTAAATGCTTAATTGCTAGGCAAGTAATGGAACTGCCTAAGTCCTTGTTTTATCGGTTTTCGGTCGCTCTAGGTGGATATCATCATTTCAATTGAAATGATGAATTTTATTTTCTTTCTATATTCTTAGTTTCTAAATTAAAGGCTAGACAAAAAATGCTTAAATTCTAGCTTAAATATCTTATATAACAACGTACTGGTCCTTCGCAGACGCTCTAAGCTAAACATTACTTAATATTTGTATAATTTGCCTTTCGGCGACAAAACTTTGTGGCAATACTTATAATTATTTGAAAGACAAAGAAAAATTTGAAAAACTTTGTCAATTTTTTTGTTTTTTTTTTTCTTAAAATTTAACTTGCTTACCTATCTTTTTTTTTTTTTTTTTTTTATATTTTATGTAAAATCACTTAGCTTAACTTAACTTAAATCTTATACTACCCTAATTCTAGAAAAGCTAAGTCTATGTAAGCTAGCTGATGATAGTGTGATTCTATATCGACTTTGGTATCCAGGTCTTTATATGCCATTCAACCACCAGAACTGTTGACGCTGTCTAATACTATCGTCCCGGTCTCTGTGGGAGATAGCCCTACTGAAGCGCAGGAGCTCTTCTTCGGTGCGCGTTACTTCCCGGTCGTAGCACAATCGCCCGTCTACGGATGATCTACTTACATGATAGATCAGCGGAATTCCGGATCTATCCTGTATAAGCCCTTTCATGTCCAAATCAAGGAACGCCTCTGGTGGAACAAAACCGTTGCGACGCACGTTCTCATAGTACAGGGTATTTGGATAATAAGCCCCGAAAATTAGGTCATTGGACGAGCTTATTGCTCTCGCAATATGTCCTCTGATTAATTTAATCATAAAATTATCCACCCTATTTATGCAGGCTTCATTATATAAAGTCTCATTTGAGTAGTACTTTTTGTATTCCGATTCCGGTGTTCGATATAATCTGAGACAGGTTCTCAGACACTTCCTTTCGAACACCCGAATCTTTTCCATCAAATTTGGACCTATGTTAAACCATACTGGACAGATAGCGTCATGTAGCATATGACCTTTACCCTGCTGTCAAGTTGGCTACTGTGAAATAGCCTCCTTGTCATAGCAAACGTTTTTCTAGCCTTGACCAGAGCAGCCTCTACATGTCTGTTGAAATACAGATATTGGTCTAGCCAGATGCCAAGGTATTTAACTAAACTCTTGGTTTCCAGTTTATCTCCATGCGGTCCCACGATAACTAGCTTTCGCCAGTTTTTCCTTGTGTCGTTCGTGGCTTTATATAATGGGGTTCTAAATAGGATGGCTTCACATTTCTGGAAGTTGATCTTAAGTTTCCAGTCGTCGCAATAGCGCTGCACGTTGGTGAAATCTCGCTGTATTAAACTATTTATGATCTCAACTTTCGGAGCTGTTCTGTAAATTATGAGATCGTCTGCGTACGCAATACCCTGCGGAAGTGCATCTAATAAGTCGCTAATGTAAATGTTAAAAAGAATCGGAGAGAGTACCGCACCCTGTTGCAAGCCATTCTTGATATTATACGTTTTATTAGAGGTCACATTACCATTTTTGACCACGAACCTCCTGTCCTTTGACATATCGTAAAGTACATATAGTAAAGGCTTATGTATGCCATGTCTGACCAGTTTGTAATACAACCCTTTGATCCAGACGGTATCAAAGGCTTTTTCCAAGTCGATCAGACAGGCCCCTGTGCATTGGTTCCTACATTTATTCCATTGTATGTCGGAGACCAGTTTAGCTGCGGCATGTGTGGTTTCATGACCCGCCTTAAAGCCAAACTAGTTATTTGGAATAATCTTGTTGTCGTCTACCCATTTTAGCAGAGCTTTGTTAATGATTTTTTCAAATACTTTACCGATGCTTGGGAGTAAACTTATCGAACGCATGTTCATTGGGTTTGTACAGTCTTTGCCCTTTTTTGCGATGGGCTGAATGATAGCCGTTTTCCAACGCGTGGGATAATATGCATTATTCAACGCGTTGTTAAACAGGACCGTGTATATATCTATTGCCTTTGGGGGCAGGTTCTTGAGTACGATGTTAGGTACTCCATCTATTCCCACTGACTTTTTGCTTCTTAATGAGTCGAAGATACTCTGGATTCCTTCCCTTGTGATTAAAAGGCTATTAGCCCCACCATTGGCATTAATATCAATTGACAGATTATCGTCACTGAATTCCGTAAAACCCGGATTCTCCGATTGCCAATGTGAAATTTCATTCCGGAGGTGCAGGTGATTCAGTAGAATTCTGTCCTCCAGGTCGTGATTTCGGTGAATGCTTTCATTCACCTTGTACATTTCCTGAAAGACAGCTCCCACAGCGTTCGCCTTCTCCAAAGGATCTTCGATCACGAAGAGCTCACTATTGAAGATAGCGTTCTCTGTATCTATGCCAATGTTGGTTAGCAGCTGCTTGTTTACCTCAGTACGTGGAATTTGGAGACACTGAATCTCGTTTTGATTATTTCTCCTGAATATTTTATTTATTTGTGGGAACATATTCGGGTTATTGGTTTTTATAGCTCGAATTCTGGTGTTCCAATACAAATTTGTTGCTAATCTATAATTAGCTTTAAGTAATTGTTGGAGGTTTTTTAATCGGGATTTCAGTGATATTATCTCCTGGTCTTGTCTGTCTGTAAACTGTCTGTGTAATTGTTTTAACTTCGATAGCAGTCTGCTCTTTTTCTTGTGGAGTGCGTTTATTGTTGCGTTTCTGTACATGCTAATGTGATCTGTAACTGTTGTTTTGGGAATTGTTTTGTCCATTGTTCGTTTTACGGTTTCGTCCATTTGTTGAATGTATTTGTCGATTTCGTCATTTGTCAGGTTTCTGTTTACTGGCAGATTAAAGTCATTCGAACGAAGTTCTCTTGTTAATGATCTGGTGAACCACGGCCATCGCATTGCCCCGTAGTTATAGGGTTGCGGGATCACGAATTCCTCCAGATCTGCGAGCTCGTTCGGAAGCTCTATTACTGCCGTGAATGCACAGTGGTCACTGTCGTATTCAATTGTCCGTAAACAGTTTGTGTTTCGTCTGTTGGTGTTAAGTAATCTCAGTCGTGAGTCGATTAGCAAGATATCTAAGAACGATCTACCTCTGGGGAACGATGGATATTTCGTAGCTAGCAGGTCAGTTCTATATTCAATATGATACTGATCTAACCAACCAGCCAACTGATTTCCTCTGGCATTAGATATATAATTTCCCCAATTTCTATGCTTGGCGTTCATATCTCCCCCTAGGATAAAGTAGTTTTTGCCCAGGTGCAATTGTAAGCATCGAAAGAATGTCTCGAGCTCCGCTATAAATAGGTTTTGTTGGTGCTCCTCAGGTGCATAGACCGCAATCGCATACAAACCCCTTCCTTGCTGAAGGGGTATGCGGACGATACAGGCTTCCAGCACCCGGAACCTGCGCACTTCTCCACTATATATTACTTTATGATTGATCCCTTTTCTAATAAAGATTTTTAATTTGTCCCATGTGACCATTTGATGATCCAAGACTGTAATTTTTCTTAGACCACCAATTCTACTGCTGGGTGTTAATTGCACCAAAAAGAAGGGTAGCTTGCGGTTTTCCCTTCTTGCCTTGGGTGTGGTGAATGGTTTTACCGCGCTAAACTTGAGATCTTCGTGCTTCAGGTTTTGAAGCATTTCGAGCAGACCCTCCGGTTCCGTTTCAGGGTCGACACCCTTAAATAGAACCGTTACGCTCTTCGTTTGTTTCGGCGTGAACGAGTAAAATTCCGCGGTGGCTCTTTTTAATACCTCTTTAATTTTGTCGTGGTCTGCCACCGTATATGTTTGAATGGCGTGCCTGTTACCCGTCAGTCTTTTAACTGCAAAATTGTTACCTATGGCTAGCTTACAAAGACTTACCAATTCTTTACAGTCAACATCTATGGTGTTGATTGGTGGCATCTTTATTTTTCCGCTGATATTGTTGTTTTGCTGCTGTTGTGTTGCTTGCTGTGGTCGATTTTGTGTTGATTGTTGCTGTTGATGTTGATGTTGCTGTTGCTGTTGCTGTTGGCCGACTTTTGGCTTCGGCTTTTCTTGTTGTTCGGTGTCTTTTTCTTTTTCGAGTGCCGCTATTTTTTTCTTTCGGCGTGTCTCTTCTAGACGGGCTCTTGCCATCGCAAGTTTCGCCTCCAATTCAATAATTTCCTCTTCTTCATCCTCAGACTCTGAGGATGCAAGAGAAGCGAACGAATTGTTTGCCCCATACATATTAAAATTGTAGGGAGAGGGACGCTCACTGTCTTCCTCCATTTGCTGACCTTTTCTCTCCATTGTTAATTTCGCGGTTTTACTTCGCGTCACAATGGAGATTTTCGGTGTACCTTTTCGTTTGTTTGTCACGTTTTTGTCTTCCTCCGTATTCATGCTGGTTCTCTCCAGTTTGTTTTCATAAAAAAAAAAACAAAGGCGACCTGCAATACGAACCACGAAGTCGATTTCTTCCGTAGGCCGACTCGAACTCGGCTACCGTCGGCTAAGAGTCAGTGAACTTGCACTCGCGCCAAATGATGCTTTGAAAACTCTGTGCGTAACTAGTAATATATTGTCTGTTTTAGTTTTCACTTTTACGACCGAGGTAATATATTTAAATTGTCTTACGTTGTTGTTGCACCTTACTGAAGTTATTTTGTAAGCACGTTTATTGTCACTTTTAACATTTTTTTGTTTGTTGTTGTTGCACTTTGTTTTAGTTGTCACAACACGTCACGTCACTGTTTTTAAATTTCGTGGCTTCGTTCTTGTTTATGAATTGGATTAATTATATGAATACAGTTTTGATTTGTGCAATTTTATGCTAATTTGATATGCATCTTCTGTGTCGGGTATTTGTATTGACGTCGTCGGCGGAGTGTGTTTCGTTTAATATGCAAACAAACCGTACGTAAATTAGAGAGTTGAGAGGTTTGTGTGTTCCGTCCTTATATCTGTAATGTAGTTATTTTTAAAGGCTAGTCAGACATGCACCCCACGAACAGAAATCCGCACTTCAATATACTTGCTCTAGGTGGATATTTTCGAACTATAATGGGAAGGAAGGTATTGGCGTTCAAAGGAACCGTCACAAGCTCACTAATCCTTGTAAGTAACTAGACAATGTGCGTTATACCTGACAGTATCTTAGTATTCTTTTGGCGGCTAACCGCTGGTGTTTATTCTCTTTCGCCAATCCCATAGGCAAGGTCATCAATGAAACAAAGAATAGCCTTTTGACATCAAAACCCACATTCACATCCTACGGAGTTACAACTGAATTACAGTCTTAAATTCTATGATCGTTTGCACACCGAGTATATATCCTCGCTGCTTGAAGTTCGATCTCACCGTCTATGATCAATTTCTAAATCCAAACAGCAATTCCCTTGACCAAGATCTTTAACTTCAAAATCCTCAAGCAATGTTGCGTCAACACTATAACACATTTCCTATCTGCCGGCGCCGCCAATACTACATAGGCTGAAATGTCCCGGGATTTTCCAATAGGTGGCGCCCCTAGAAAATGGCCGTGAGTCATTTCGAGAGGCTCGTCTATCACTAGTTTTTGTATGAAGTTTTGTGACATTTCCTCCATTCGTGTACAAGCTACAGTCGTTGGAGTGACGCTACTTTGGGTTTGGTAAAAAAAAAAAAAATGGAAACACAGGAATACCTTTTCACTAAGTCTCGAATACCACTGTCGGGCAGCCAACCATTTTGCCAACCATACAAAGTCCTTTTAAGCTGGGATACATTTCACATGTCATCCAGGTTCCTTTTGGCCTTGAGTCTTAACTCTGAAGTAGTACCAGGCTTGCGAAGAATCCTCTGCAACATTTCACGTATTATGTCAGGCACCTTCCATATAGACTTCTTCTCTAAGTATTCCGTTTAGTTATGCCGATACCACACCGATATCGCCAAATTTCGAGTTGATGTTTTACAGTCAACGCCAGAACAAATCTTAATATGTTCAATTTTGCGACTGGAGCATATGTTTGATGATAATCGCTGACTGTATCCCTGAATGACCAATCTAGCCTTGTGTCTTCCCACCCGATCATCGGCATCCTGTTTATTTGCGAAAAGCGATCGACAACCAACAACACTCGTCTTTTTATTGTTCAGCACAATATCCCACGTGTCATTTTTTCAATAAACTCACCATCTCGGTTGCTATAGCAGCTTTCCATTCTTCAACTGTTTACAGTCATTTTGACACTTATTTGGTCAACTTCAGTGAACACTTCCTTATGTCCACGGTCTTTGACATCGCCTCCACCAGACTCCAATTCTTGGAAGTCTATTTTGGGCACCGAAGAGAATAGTTTTTGAGGTCGTCCTCTGATTGCTGTACATACCAAACGTGGTCTATCACGATCCCTCATTGGTTCAATATTTTCTGTTTTAGTTTTAAGAACAGTCCACCCGTTTATTGCAACATCGTTAACTTGTTTCGGAGGAGAAATTTTAACATAATTGCGCTCACTAACTTCATCTTCAACAATCCTATCAACTGCTAAAATATTGCCTTACTCTCAAACATCTTCAAGCCTCTTCGAGTTAGTTCCGACAAATTTGACATCACGAGCCTTTACGACTATACTTGAATTTGGAACCCACATGCGACGTCCTATTCTCTCTCGTGAATATCTGAGAACCACGCCTTGTAAAGACCTCTCTGCGAATTTGTCTTTTGCAGGATTTTTATTCTCGACGACAGCCCTAGATACAAATACTCCTAAATGGTATACCACCGTAAATTAATTATTTAATTAAGTTATTTTTTATTTATTTATTTATTTTATACAAACTTCAAAGCGATGTCAATAAAAAGTTAAAACGTTTCAGGTCACACCTTCGCCCACATTAATAAGTCGGAAGAGTACCTCCATAGCACAAATTATAATTTACTTGGTGCACTACCATTTGCGAGTTTGTAGCGTTTGCGAAGTAATGAAGAACGTGATTCGAACCAACGCTATTAAAAATTAGAACCAAAGCACAACGCATCAGACCATGTGTACACAACGCGCTACTCAAGCGTGTGATTACGACATAAATGCTTTGGTATACGGCATTGATAATTTTTTTCGATTACCTTTTGCTGCTGTGTTCTTCACTATGTTTGCAAGTGTGTATATTTGTTTGAGTCGCCACAAATCGCTACTGCATTACTCAATGTACCAAGTAAAAAGGATCAAATGTATAACATACAACCAACATTTTTTCAGTTACATTTTTTTTTAGGATGATTTCAATATTTGAAAACTGCACAAGTCTGCTATATTCATCTGATCTCCACGCAATAAAGCACAGCATTGAATTGATTTACGATACAAAATTCGGATCAAAAGTATAAGTCAATCACCACTACCAAGACTGAGATTTGGTGAAATAAATAAATATCCATTATCCTATCAAAAGTTGTGTAGACTGCATCACAAACTAAGAAGTTTATCCATTCATAAGGAACAATGAACAAGGGGCTCACCTTGACACACACGCACACCAAACACCTGGTTACATTTGCCAAGGACCTGCCTTCTCATAATCATCTTCTGAATGTACCCTAAGGTAAATATAATTCACCGCAACTTACGAACAATTCCCCCGTTTCCAGGGGT
This sequence comes from Microdon myrmicae, assembly GCA_963931805.1. Classification (NCBI taxonomy): domain Eukaryota; kingdom Metazoa; phylum Arthropoda; class Insecta; order Diptera; family Syrphidae; genus Microdon; species Microdon myrmicae. Next base: position 43,236,482 of record OZ007502.1, read on the forward strand.
GTCTCCTGGGCGTTATTGCCTTCTTTACTTTGTTTTTTATTTATCAATCCCTTTTGACAAAAAGCAAACAGTTCCAAATAAGGAAGAATTAATTATGAATTAATAGAAGTAGGTTGTCGAATCATGACCCAATAATCCTGTTTCGACGTAGGCAACTTTACTCCGAGAAGGACTCTGGATTTGCGAAGTTCCTCGTGCATTAATTGAACGGATCTTGTCGAAACCAATAATGACGAACGTTTGTTATGCTAAAAACGAACATGCGAAAAGGAAATGTTTTAAAGATAGCGAAGGAAAACATCAACTTATTCCAATGTGACCTAGACTCAAAAATGGTGTAGGTTTTTATGTGTTTTGGGGATCATGAAAATACCCTAATAAAAATTTGAATTCAAGAAGATTTTCTTTGAATGAATTTCTTTTAAAGGGCTGGAGGGGATTCTGGTAAGGTATGGAAAATATGACTGAGTTGCTGAGTGTGTTTAGGATATTTAAACGCGTCAAAACCTATTGAGTAACGTCAGAGACACAATAAAAGAAAAGCTGAAACAATAGCAACAGTCCACCAAGTACTTTTGACAGAAAACGAAGACTAGTGTGTGTTTATGTCGTGCACGAAAAGTGACATGAGGCGCACCTAAGGATTAGTTAAGAAAACGGGTAAGTAGAAAGCTTTACCAAGTAATAGAGAAAGAAAACTGGTACCGCAATTTCACTGTAATAAATTAAAATGCCCACCAACAAAAGTAGTAATTCATACTTTTACTAAGCCGACCATTGTCGAAGATAATCAATTCAGTAATTTAATACAGAAAAGCCAACGATTCGTGAAAACTAAAATATGGAATAATACATAATGCATTGTAAAACTTCAACAAAAACAAGAGACGTTCCATGCAAGCACGACTATGGAGAAAAGATCGAAAGACTTAGTAGCCAGTGTTATTAGATCTATGCTATTTATTAAAATTGCAATAAATAGTAAATAAATACAATAATCTGTCTTTTTTTCATTGTAATGGCGTTCGTTGAACTTTGAGCATTGAACATTTCTTGAATACTGTACCGTAGTAACTCCCCCACCGCCGTTGTCCCAACGAAAACATAAACCAAACTACATTACATATAAAACTTTTAAAAAATTAAATATTAAACACGTACATTGCAAAACAATTATCATAATTTCAATTTAAGCTTAAATAGAATTATATTACAACAACATTAATTTACAATGAAACATTTATCTATAAAATAAACACATTCATTTATACAATGTACAAGGTGACGCAAAATCAAATTTTGGGTTTTGAATAACTTTTTACTACATTAAAAAGAATGATTTTGAGTGATTCTATTCTATTTATTGGCCTGTGGCCACCGACTCGGCTCCGCCATTGTTCCCTGTCCTGTGCGCTCTCCTTCCACGGTCGACCATCCGATCCGATCCCCTCGAGGTCCAACCTAACATTGTCTCCCCATCTCCGTGCGGCCGTCCTGTCGGTCTCTTTCCCGTTGGCTTACCGTCAAGAATTCTATGCACGGTCCTATCGTTGCACATTTTCACCACATGTCCGGACCATCTTAATCTTTGTGACTTGATTACTCTCACTACTGTAGGATTGCGGTATAGCTCTTCCAATTCGTGGTTGTGACGTTTGCTTCATTGTTCCCTGTCCTGTGCACTCTCCCTCCACGATTGACCATCCGATCCGATCTCCTCGAGGTCAAACTTAACATTGTCCTCCCATCTCTGCCGCGGCCGTCTTACCGGTCTCTTTCCCGTTGGTCTACCGTCAAGAATTCTATGCACGGTCCTATCGTAGCCCATTCGCACCACGTGTCCGGGCCATCTTAATCTTCGTGACTTGATTACTCTCACTATTATAGGTTTGCGGTATAGCTCTTCCAATTCGTGGTTATGGAGTTTCCTCCATTGTCCTGCCTCCTCGTCATATTTACCTCCAAAGATACCCCTCAAAACTTTATTCTCGAATACGCGGAATTTGTTTTCTTCCCGTTTTGTGAGAGCCCATGTTTCGCATCCGTATAGAAGAATCGGCATGATTATGGTTATATAGACACGGAGCCTTATATTTAGTGATAGCAGTTTGGATTTCAGCAGTTTAAAGACTGCATGCCAACTAGCGTTGTTGGAGTGTAGTCTTTTGTTAATTTCGTTCAACATTTCGTTACTGGTCGTCAGCATTGTTTCCAGATATTTAGATTCTTTGACATTTTCAAATATCTTGCCCCTGATGTTTATGTGCGTTCTCTGAGGTCCACCTGCTCTCGCCGTAATCATGTAGTTTGTTTTGTCTTCATTTATTTTTAGGCCCACCTCTTCTGCCGCTTGCATGATCATTTCACTGTTTTTACTCACAGTTTCTAGATTATCGCCCAAAACGGCGATGTCATCCGTGTATTCGAGCACTTGTGTGACCCCGTTCAGGGATGATCCGGCCATGTTGTCGTCTTGTACCTTTCTGATGACATACTCGAGCACAAGGTTAAAAAGACATGGTGAGAGGCCATCGCCCTGTTTTAGTCCGTCCCGGATTTCAAATGGTTCTGAGAGGTGGTTTTCTATTCTAACTCGCCCTCTGTTTTCGTTCATGCAGATATGAATGACGGCGGCATATTTTTTCGAGATTCCCAGCTCAACTACAATATGGTAAAGTCTTTTCCTTGGGACTGAGTCATAGGCTTCTTTGAAGTCAACGAACAGTTGATGGACCGACTTTCCGTATTCCCACTTCTTTTCCAGTAGTTGCCTTATTGTGAACATTTGGTCGCTCGTTCCTACAGAATCCGCATTGGTAGTCTCCTAATATGTCTTCTGCGTACGGTGTGATTCTCGGCAGTATGACATTTGTTAGTATTTTGTATGTGGTTGGGAACAATGATATTCCTCTGTAGTTTTCGCAGTCAGATCTGTCGCCTTTTTTGAAAATGGGGACAACTATTGAGGTTTTCCATTCTTCCGGAATGACTTGCTTATTATTTTAATCAGTTGGTGGATCTTTCGAGCGGTTGCCTCTCCTCCATGCTTCACAAGCTCTGATGGTATGCAGTCAACTCCGGGAGCCTTGTTGTTTTTCAATCGGTTTATTGCGTTTACAACTTCGTCGAAAGAGGGTACTGGGATCTGAGGCTCGGCTGTATATACGTCTGGTGCGTTTATTTGTGGTTGATGGGTGTGCACATTCAGCAGGTTTTCAAAGTACTGCTTCCATCTTGTCACGATATTGTTTGTTTCTGTGACCAGACACCCGTTTGTGTCCCGGACTATTTTGGCTCTCCCTCGGTAGCCATTTCTACTTTAATTTATGCCGGCATACATACCTTTGATTCTGGCGCAAGACTAATGACCTTGCCCGAAAAAAACAAATCATTATGGAAAATTTAACAAGCCTCAGGACTTGCTAAATAAGGCCAAGACCGGCTCGCGGTTGTAGTGCCGATGATGATGATGATGATGATGACATACCTCTGATATTCTTTGCTCTGGCATTTTCTAGGATTTTTTCGAGCCTGGTCTTCTCCCATTCGCGTTTTTTGCGTTTGAAAAGTGTCGTTGTCTCTTTCCGAATTGTCGCGTATTTGTCTGCTTACTTTACATTTAACATTACAAATATAAAACATAAAATTTAGATTGAAAACAAAATTAATGTAGTGGGTGCATAACCCCAGTTTTTCTCCGGCGGTGATATTTTCGATTAGTTTCGAAGCTGATCGTCGTCGGGAAACCTTCGTTGTGATGGGCGGTAAACGTGGAACCAGGAGTGAACGAAAAAAGAAACGAAGGATCGTTATTCAATTCAATTCAATTTTTATTATGTAGATAATTACATTTATGGTATATTTTACAACTAGTATTTAAGAGGTTTAGGACAGCAATTCCTTTACAACTATAATCTTAAATCTATATAATGACAATAGCACAATTTTAATGGATAATAAATAATAAATTAAGGGAAAAACTACAAGAAAAAACCCTTATTTGAATCTAATATTCCACGGGTTTCCGGTTATTTTATATAGTAATGCCCTCGATATAATTTTCATAGACAGAGTACATATGTAGGGATTTAGGATAACGCAACACAGGAGACGAGAACATTGCCAGAAAAATAACAATTGACGAAGAAGTTTCGATTGATTTTGTCAATAAGGAACTCTACCGGTTTAACGTTAGCATTTTCACGTAGTTCATGTGTCGAATAATGCCATGGCAAATTCAGCAACATTTTCAATATTTTATTTTGACACCTTTGCAATTTTATTTTGTGTGTGCGAGCACAATTACACCATACAGGAGCCCCGTACAGGAGTATAGCTTGAAAAATGGTTTAAAAAATTATAATTTTATTATCGGTGCTAAGCTTTGACTTTCTACACACTAATTGATTCATAACTCTTACGACTTTGTTTATTTTGTCTATTGTGGTAGTGATGTGTTTTGAAAGATAAGTTTTTTATCTAGAATAATACCTAGACATCTACAGTCTTTTTTTTTTTTTTTACATTTCTGTATTTATTGACCATAAATAATTTTTACAATAAGCAATACAGATAACTTATGATACATTAGCTATAATTGCTTACATATACTTACTAGTACATTTTTCAAACAATATGATAAAAGTTATATATTGGTTATGGATTCAGATTTTAGTGAGTAGAGCTTCCTGGAAAAGGCCAGAAAAACAGGATATAGTTATTTACTTAACCTATGCTAATTTACTTAACTTAACTTAACTTATCTTAACTTAGTCTAGTTACCTAATTATTATTGAAATTAGTTAGTGTGGTGTGGAAGGGGGTAGCATAGTGATCAATGGGTTAGTGAGGAGACGCGTTTTGCCACTGCTTGACAGAAAGAAAAGAAAAAAAAACAAAAACAAAAAAAAAACACGTCTGCGCGTGTGAACCATAAATGTGGTACCGTCATTAAGAACGGTCTGTGACAGAACATTGTTCTTTGTGTAAAGTGATAGGGTAAATTACTTAAATCTCGGTAATACCTTATGAAAACTATTACAAAATTGGTAAACCGAAACAAAAAATCAACGACCGTATCCGGATTTTGCGTTCGCAGATGCCGGGCAACGGTCCCAGTGCTGCCCAACGATTAACTATAAAACAGAAAAAAAAAAAACCATCCACAGTAGCTTAAACGCCCCGAAGAAAATCGCTACAATGACTACTCAACCAACCATCGACTACCAGAAGAAGTACAATGACGCCATGGAACAAATAAGGCTGCTTACAGCCCAAATGAACCAACTGCACGACAAAATACGCTCTCTTCAATCACCGACCAAAACCTACGACGATGTCTGCATGAAGGAAGTACATCCCCAAAGATCAGACATCTCCTTAACAACCAACATCAAACCATCGTCATCACATAAACCGTCAACGTCCCAATATACCAACAAAATAGATGACCAGTGGCAAACAGTTGGACACAAAATTACAAATAAGGTGAGGCCACCACCAATTTACATCAAAAATGCAACTAGCATCAAGGAAGTAATCAAGATGCTCGAGAATGCCCTAGAACATCGAAACTTTACCACAAATTCCAAAGGCTCCTCGATCTCGATCATGACAACAACTTTGACGGACCACGACACGGCAGTAAAAAAAACTCACAGAGAAAAAACATGAGTTCTTCACTTTTCAACATGCCCAGAGTAAACCAAAGACATTCATCATAAGGCACATTGACCCAGCATGGACGAATGAGGAACTCCTACTCGAAATATCGAGGATCTGCCCGGAACTGAGTATACACAGATTGGACTACTTCCAAACTCCTCATATGAGAGAAAACAATATTCGGAGTTTACGAATCGTACAGATTCCACCAAACGAAGATGTTAGCCGGCTTAAACAAATAAAATATTTGTTTACGCATAAAATTGCGATTGAGGAACCACACAAACAGGACGTCCTCCATTGCAAAAGATGTCAAGGTTCTGGTCACTTAGCAGCTGCGTGCCATTTAAGTGCACGATGCGGGAAATGTGCCGAACAGCATACACCTGGAGAATGCAAGGTAAACCCGCCTGGTACTGAACCAACAACAATTCAAAAAAACAAACGCTGATGGATCAACAAGCACAAATAAAATCACAGTAACGTGCTGGAACTGCGGAGTCCCACATCCAGCGAACTTTTCCCAATGTCCCGAAAAGCTGCGAATCCTCGAGAGACGATCGGCACACACGACAACAAATAAACCAGCACCAACCAAAGAAACTGCAACTAAACCCTCATCACCTCAACCATCTCATCTCGCGGGATCAGGAATATCCTATGCAGAAGTTACGAAAGATTCCCGAAACTGGACTAAACCTCATCAACCCAATTCCAACGTTCTCAACCTGGACATCATGGGTTATATTAGAAGCCTGCATACGCTGCTACCCACCCTGAAACACAGCTCGGAAATAGAAAAAAAAGGTCAGATCTTAGATTTAATAACTTCCCACATTCCTTCCCTTAATGAATAGTTTAACCCTAGTCTCCCTCAACACAGAATCCATATATTCCCACACTCGTAGACAACACCTCCGTTTGTTTGTTGAAAAGTTCTCCCCAGATGTTCTTCTTCTCTCAGAAATCAAACTCTCGAGTATACATTCCTAATTACACATTTGTGTCCAACCCGCGAACCACTGGCCCTCATGGTGGTACTGGAATTCTAATACACAAGAAATTCCAATTTACTGAAATCGGGTTCACTAACATAACTAATGTCGAATACACGGCAGTTAAACTCTTCTGCAGAAGTAATAAAGTACTGGTTTTGTCGTCTATATACATTCACCCTTCTCGTGAACCTAACTTCCCTAGTGCAGACATTTCTCAAATAATCCGGCAGTCTCTGCCGGCACCTTTCATCATAGGGGGAGACTGGAATGCTCGACATACATCATTTAATGACATCAAGTGCAACAAATATGGCTACCAACTCCTAGATCTCCTCCCACTTCACCCATATGTTTACGCAGACTGTCCATTGCAACCTACTCGAATTTGTAGTACAACCAAATCAACAATCGATTTCTTCCTAAAATCCACAGATATCTATTCATCTAATCCCCCTACAGTGTTCTTTACATTCCCATCCGATCATGGGTCCGTTCACTCCACGGTTCAAATCCCTTCGCTCGAACCACTCTACACAGTGAATCCTATTCCAAATTTTTCCAAAACAAACTGGAAAAAAGTCAATAACGATATTGCTGCCAGTTTTTCAAATTATTCTTTATCGGAATCTTCAAACCTATTCCCTACTGAAATTGACCAGGCAGCTGTAAAAATAGAGCAAATACTGGGAAATGCTCTCTTCAGCCATACCCCTACGACCGTCCCTCATAACCACTTAGGAAAACCATTACCCAACCTCCTCACAAAATTATTGCGCATAAAAAACCAACTCCGACGTAAATTGCATATTAGCTACTCACCCTTTATTAAACAACAGATACAGCTTTTGACCACCCTGATAAATGGACAAGTTAAAAATTTCACCGATCAGACCTACACGTCTACTCTAAACAGTATCAAACCAAACCGTGATCTATTCAAAAATATAAATCGGCTAACTGGTCGTAAATCCAAGCCTCGAATAGACTATCTCATCCAACCAACTAACATCTACAGTCTTCGGACCAATCAGTATCAACTGCACACATACTGAGTTTAGTGGCATTTGGTAGGTAGCAGTGTTTCCTACATCTCGAAAACCAGACAGCTTGTGTCTTATTACCATTTATTTTTATTTTCCATTTCCTGTAATATACTGCTAGCCTGTCAAGAGCTGTTTGCAAAGAGTTGTAGACATTAGTGAATAAGGCACCCGAAGAGAAAATGGCCGTATCATCGGCAAACATAGCTATCTGAATGTTTTCACCTAGACATGGTAAATCTGCGACAAACAATGTGAATAATATGGGACCAAGGCCGAGCCTACTCCCTCAACACAGAATCCATTTACTCTAATATACGTAAGCAACACCTCCGGTTGTTTATTGAAAATTTTTCCCCAGATATCCTCTTCCTTTCAGAGACCTGGCTCAAACCAAATTCCCGAGTTTGCATTCCCAATTATACTTTTGTTTCTAACCCCAGAACTAATGGATCCCACCGAGGTACCGGCATCTTAATACACAAAATATTTCAATTCAGTGAAATTAGATTCACTAATATATTCAGCATTGAATACACGGCAGTTAAACTTTTTTGTGAAAACAATAAAGTGCTCGTCGTAGCATCCATTTATATTCACTCTTCACGACAACCAGATTTCCCAGATGCTGACATTTCTCAGATAATCCAACAGTCTGTTCCCGCTCCATTTATAATCGGGGGAGACTGGAATGCTCGTCATACAGCATTCAATGATAATAAATGCAACAAATATGGTCGTCAGTTGCTAGCCCTCCCCCCATCTTATCCATATACATACATTGACTCCCCATTACAGCCAACTCGTGTCACTAGCACAGCCAAGTCAACAATCGACTTCTTCCTCAAGTCCGATGATGTTCATTCAGCGGATCCACCTACAGTCTCCTTTATATTTTTTTCTGATCATGATTCCGTTCATACCACGATCCAAATACCCTCTCTCGACCCACTCTACTCGTCAAACCCTGTCCCAACCTTCACCAAAACAAATTGGAGAAAAGTCAATAGGGACATAGCGATAAGTTTCTCTGACTTGTATATCCCTGAAGCATCTAACTTACTCCCTACTGAAATCGATCACGCATCTTTAAGACTAGAGCAAATTCTTAAGGAGGCTCTCAGCAACAACACCCCGACAACCATTCCTCATAACTATTTAGGAAAGCCTTTGCCTAGCATCCTAACCAAATTATTGCGCCTTAAAAAGCAGCTCCGCCGTAAACTCCATACAAGATACTGCCCCTTTATTAAAAGCCAAATCCAACTCCTATCCACTCTGATAAATGAGCAGTTGAAAAAGTTCGCAGATGAAAAATACATCTCCACACTTAAAAATATCAAACCAAATCGGGATCTTTTCAAAAACATCAACCAATTAACTGGTCGTAAATATAAACCCCGAATTGATCATCTCATCAACCCAATCAGCAATAATATTGCCCAGTCCGATACGGACATAGCAAATTGCCTCGCAGAACACTTTGCAAAGATTCATGAGCAAAATAATTCTCTATCAACTCCCGGCTTCGAGAACACAGTAAACGAATACATCTCAAACAGATTATTCACATCTTTTACTCCTTTCATCGGTGAATTCAACAACACAAACATAGCTTCACACCCCTTAGACACTACAAATTTTCTAACTGCGGACGAATTATCCGAGATCGTAAGATCAGGAAATAACAAAAAGTCAACTGGATTAGATGGAATCCCACGTGTTCTATTTAAAAGGCCACGCCCACCGAATCTACTTCCCATCCTCATTCTTCTTAATCATATAATTAATGCATCGCACTTCCCAGAGAACTGGAAAACTGCGGTAGTAATTCCTATTAAGAAGCCCGGTAGTAGTAATAACCCTTGCAATTATCGTCCAATATCCCTATTAAGTACACTAAGTAAGATACTGGAACGCAAGATCTACCAAAATCTTCTCTCATTTGCCAATGAGAATGCCCTCATCCCTAACTGTCAGTTCGGATTTCGTAAGCGACAATCCACATGTCATGCTCTACTAAAACTTACACACGATGTTACAACTGGTCTCCAAAACCAAAGCCCTAATGTGTGTATATCTCTCGATATTTCTATGGCGTTTGATTGCGTCTGGATCTCAGGGCTTCTGTACAAACTGCACTCCATATTTAATCTAAACTCTCATACAACAAAGCTCTTAGCCTCTTATCTTTCTGACAGAAAATTCGTTGTGAGAATAAATTCTTCCCCAAGGCTCTACTTTAGGCCAAATTTTATATCTGTTATATACCGCGGATATTCCTCAACCCGTATCTCGTAATGTTGTGATGCTGAATTATGCTGATGATACATTAATTTACTCTAGCAGCAAATTTGTTAAGGCTGCAAGAAACCGCATTAACAACTTTCTCCCTAACCTATCATCATACTTTAATAAGTGGAAAATTCACCTTAACCCAAATAAAACGCAGCTCATAGTGTTCAAGGGCAAACACGAGCACTGTACAAACAACACTAGACGCTGCCACAACAAAATTAAACTTAACCTAAACAACACTCTAATAAAACCCTCCAAAACCCTAAAATATCCGGGAATCACTTTTTCTAATAACTGGTCTTTTTCCTCCCACATTAAAAATTCCCTTCAAAAAGCCACAATTCAGCTTAATCTCTGTAGAAGAGTAATGTGGAAACCTAATAGTCTCTCTCACAAAGTCAAACTGCTCATTTACAAACAAATTATCAGGCCCACACTCACGTACGCGTGCCCATTGTGGTACCATATAACTCCCTCCCAAATGGAGAAATTACGAGTATTCGAAAGAAAATGCTTTAGGTATGTCTCTGGGTTACATCGTCGTCCTAACTCCTATAAGTACTATAGTAACGTCGAACTCTACAATACCGCTGGTATTGAGCGCCTCGATAGACGATTCCTCGAGCTATCTATCAAATTTATCGAAAACCTACAAAATAATCCCAATCCCATAATAACCTCGCTCTTAGAGAACCCTCTAGATATCAGAACTAACTATCCCAACTGTCTCCACACCAGAGCTATCTTCGCCTCAGGCAGACTGGTAAATGATTCAAACGAGATCATATACCACAACACCGAAGTTACCCCTAACCAGTTCAAATACTGTAACGTCCAACCATTTTCCAACATCCTACGTTTTTCCAACGAACAACCGGAAAGAAATACTCTTCCTCAAACCCATAACTGACCTCATTCCACATCCTTTAATTCATATATCCCATTAATTATAAAACTTTGTTTTGTTTATAGCTCACTTTATAATAATCAGAATAAGTTAGGTTAAGTTATATTTATATTTAGGATTAAGTTTAGATTAAGTAAAGTTGAAAAAACAAATTCCTGGTTTTCTGACCTTTTCCAGGAAGACGAAACCCTACTAAATGTATAAACACACATCTATCGCATAACCGGGCTCGCTCTCGAGGCTCGGCCCACGCTCGACTGGTGACGGCATTTTGTAACATCAGGGGCATCGGTTTCACCAATACTAATGTAAACGCCGTCCACCAATATTTGCAAACAACGAAACCTGATATCCTTGCCCTAACTGAGACCCAGGTCGATTCGTCAACTGATTCGACATATCTTCGTTGCTCAGGATACGACTTACATTCGAGATTCCGTTTTAAGGGCGGAGTCTGCGTCTTCGCACGGTCCGATCTGGCTTGCCAGAGGGTGGAGGCGTTGGAGCCCAATAATATGGACATCATATGGTTGAGGGTCATGCTGAGGAATTCCGTTAAATTTCTTTGTTGTCTTTACCGCTCCCCGAATGACGATCGACCGGCGACATTTTTCGAACATCTTTCATATACCGTCGACTGGATACAGATCAACCATCCAGCTTCTGAAATTATTGTCTTTGGCGATTTTAATGTGCACAATTCCGACTGGTTGTTACATTCTAACAGAACCGACGTGGCTGGGAGGCTGGCGGAGATGTTTGCTGTAAGCCACAACTTGGCTCAACTCGTGGGGGAGCCAACGCGAGTACCGGATGCCCGAGGCGATTATGCGAACACTCTGGATCTGTTTTTGACATCCGAACCGAGTATTTATACCGTAGAGGTTTTTGCGCCACTGGGAAACTCAGATCACTGCTTGGTATCTGTCGCGCAAACATTTGCATACCAAGCGAATAACCGGCCTAAGCAGCTTCGCCATGTATGGAAGTATGGGGCTGCTAACTGGGACGATATGCGAGATTTCTTCCCATCCTTTCCATGGTCGGAGGTGTGCTTCGGAAACTCCGATGTTAGCGCTTGCGCGGAGTCGGTATCAGAGATTATTCTCCTGGGGATGGAGATGTATATTCCACATTCCATCAAACGAAGTTCGTCTGATAAACCTTGGTTTGACAAAAAATGCGAGCTGATTACAGCGGCAAAAAATAGAGCTTTTAAGCAATGGCGCTCCAATCCCACCGATGTTTACAGAACGAATTTTGTTAGAATCAGAAACGTGTGCAACCAGGCGATTGATACCGCGAAGAAGGCTCACAACGACAGGGTGATCAATAAGCTACTTCGGTGCCCAACTGGTTCGCGCTCCTTCTGGTCAATGGCAAATATAATGACAAATATGGTCGTCAGTTGCTAGCCCTCCCCCCATCTTATCCATATACATACATTGACTCCCCATTACAGCCAACTCGTGTCACTAGCACAGCCAAGTCAACAATCGACTTCTTCCTCAAGTCCGATGATGTTCATTCAGCGGATCCACCTACAGTCTCCTTTATATTTTTTTCTGATCATGATTCCGTTCATACCACGATCCAAATACCCTCTCTCGACCCACTCTACTCGTCAAACCCTGTCCCAACCTTCACCAAAACAAATTGGAGAAAAGTCAATAGGGACATAGCGATAAGTTTCTCTGACTTGTATATCCCTGAAGCATCTAACTTACTCCCTACTGAAATCGATCACGCATCTTTAAGACTAGAGCAAATTCTTAAGGAGGCTCTCAGCAACAACACCCCGACAACCATTCCTCATAACTATTTAGGAAAGCCTTTGCCTAGCATCCTAACCAAATTATTGCGCCTTAAAAAGCAGCTCCGCCGTAAACTCCATACAAGATACTGCCCCTTTATTAAAAGCCAAATCCAACTCCTATCCACTCTGATAAATGAGCAGTTGAAAAAGTTCGCAGATGAAAACTACATCTCCACACTTAAAAATATCAAACCAAATCGGGATCTTTTCAAAAACATCAACCAATTAACTGGTCGTAAATATAAACCCCGAATTGATCATCTCATCAACCCAATCAGCAATAATATTGCCCAGTCCGATACGGACATAGCAAATTGCCTCGCAGAACACTTTGCAAAGATTCATGAGCAAAATAATTCTCTATCAACTCCCGGCTTCGAGAACACAGTAAACGAATACATCTCAAACAGATTATTCACATCTTTTACTCCTTTCATCGGTGAATTCAACAACACAAACATAGCTTCACACCCCTTAGACACTACAAATTTTCTAACTGCGGACGAATTATCCGAGATCGTAAGATCAGGAAATAACAAAAAGTCAACTGGATTAGATGGAATCCCACGTGTTCTATTTAAAAGGCCACGCCCACCGAATCTACTTCCCATCCTCATTCTTCTTAATCATATAATTAATGCATCGCACTTCCCAGAGAACTGGAAAACTGCGGTAGTAATTCCTATTAAGAAGCCCGGTAGTAGTAATAACCCTTGCAATTATCGTCCAATATCCCTATTAAGTACACTAAGTAAGATACTGGAACGCAAGATCTACCAAAATCTTCTCTCATTTGCCAATGAGAATGCCCTCATCCCTAACTGTCAGTTCGGATTTCGTAAGCGACAATCCACATGTCATGCTCTACTAAAACTTACACACGATGTTACAACTGGTCTCCAAAACCAAAGCCCTAATGTGTGTATATCTCTCGATATTTCTATGGCGTTTGATTGCGTCTGGATCTCAGGGCTTCTGTACAAACTGCACTCCATATTTAATCTAAACTCTCATACAACAAAGCTCTTAGCCTCTTATCTTTCTGACAGAAAATTCGTTGTGAGAATAAATTCTTCCCCAAGGCTCTACTTTAGGCCAAATTTTATATCTGTTATATACCGCGGATATTCCTCAACCCGTATCTCGTAATGTTGTGATGCTGAATTATGCTGATGATACATTAATTTACTCTAGCAGCAAATTTGTTAAGGCTGCAAGAAACCGCATTAACAACTTTCTCCCTAACCTATCATCATACTTTAATAAGTGGAAAATTCACCTTAACCCAAATAAAACGCAGCTCATAGTGTTCAAGGGCAAACACGAGCACTGTACAAACAACACTAGACGCTGCCACAACAAAATTAAACTTAACCTAAACAACACTCTAATAAAACCCTCCAAAACCCTAAAATATCCGGGAATCACTTTTTCTAATAACTGGTCTTTTTCCTCCCACATTAAAAATTCCCTTCAAAAAGCCACAATTCAGCTTAATCTCTGTAGAAGAGTAATGTGGAAACCTAATAGTCTCTCTCACAAAGTCAAACTGCTCATTTACAAACAAATTATCAGGCCCACACTCACGTACGCGTGCCCATTGTGGTACCATATAACTCCCTCCCAAATGGAGAAATTACGAGTATTCGAAAGAAAATGCTTTAGGTATGTCTCTGGGTTACATCGTCGTCCTAACTCCTATAAGTACTATAGTAACGTCGAACTCTACAATACCGCTGGTATTGAGCGCCTCGATAGACGATTCCTCGAGCTATCTATCAAATTTATCGAAAACCTACAAAATAATCCCAATCCCATAATAACCTCGCTCTTAGAGAACCCTCTAGATATCAGAACTAACTATCCCAACTGTCTCCACACCAGAGCTATCTTCGCCTCAGGCAGACTGGTAAATGATTCAAACGAGATCATATACCACAACACCGAAGTTACCCCTAACCAGTTCAAATACTGTAACGTCCAACCATTTTCCAACATCCTACGTTTTTCCAACGAACAACCGGAAAGAAATACTCTTCCTCAAACCCATAACTGACCTCATTCCACATCCTTTAATTCATATATCCCATTAATTATAAAACTTTGTTTTGTTTATAGCTCACTTTATAATAATCAGAATAAGTTAGGTTAAGTTATATTTATATTTAGGATTAAGTTTAGATTAAGTAAAGTTGAAAAAACAAATTCCTGGTTTTCTGACCTTTTCCAGGAAGACGAAACCCTACTAAATGTATAAACACACATCTATCGCATAACCGGGCTCGCTCTCGAGGCTCGGCCCACGCTCGACTGGTGACGGCATTTTGTAACATCAGGGGCATCGGTTTCACCAATACTAATGTAAACGCCGTCCACCAATATTTGCAAACAACGAAACCTGATATCCTTGCCCTAACTGAGACCCAGGTCGATTCGTCAACTGATTCGACATATCTTCGTTGCTCAGGATACGACTTACATTCGAGATTCCGTTTTAAGGGCGGAGTCTGCGTCTTCGCACGGTCCGATCTGGCTTGCCAGAGGGTGGAGGCGTTGGAGCCCAATAATATGGACATCATATGGTTGAGGGTCATGCTGAGGAATTCCGTTAAATTTCTTTGTTGTCTTTACCGCTCCCCGAATGACGATCGACCGGCGACATTTTTCGAACATCTTTCATATACCGTCGACTGGATACAGATCAACCATCCAGCTTCTGAAATTATTGTCTTTGGCGATTTTAATGTGCACAATTCCGACTGGTTGTTACATTCTAACAGAACCGACGTGGCTGGGAGGCTGGCGGAGATGTTTGCTGTAAGCCACAACTTGGCTCAACTCGTGGGGGAGCCAACGCGAGTACCGGATGCCCGAGGCGATTATGCGAACACTCTGGATCTGTTTTTGACATCCGAACCGAGTATTTATACCGTAGAGGTTTTTGCGCCACTGGGAAACTCAGATCACTGCTTGGTATCTGTCGCGCAAACATTTGCATACCAAGCGAATAACCGGCCTAAGCAGCTTCGCCATGTATGGAAGTATGGGGCTGCTAACTGGGACGATATGCGAGATTTCTTCCCATCCTTTCCATGGTCGGAGGTGTGCTTCGGAAACTCCGATGTTAGCGCTTGCGCGGAGTCGGTATCAGAGATTATTCTCCTGGGGATGGAGATGTATATTCCACATTCCATCAAACGAAGTTCGTCTGATAAACCTTGGTTTGACAAAAAATGCGAGCTGATTACAGCGGCAAAAAATAGAGCTTTTAAGCAATGGCGCTCCAATCCCACCGATGTTAACAGAACGAATTTTGTTAGAATCAGAAACGTGTGCAACCAGGCGATTGATACCGCGAAGAAGGCTCACAACGACAGGGTGATCAATAAGCTACTTCGGTGCCCAACTGGTTCGCGCTCCTTCTGGTCAATGGCAAAGGCTGTCAGCAGTAACTTTGCTTCCTCCTCTTTCCCTCCGTTGGTGACAGACAGCGGGACGTTAGTCACGAATCCAAAGGATAAAGCTAATGTGTTCGCGAATTTATTTTCCGCGAATTCAAACCTCGATCCCGGCCTTTTGGAGCCACCTGTGATCTCGTCGGTACAGTCTTCATGCGCGTTGTGAGATTTCGTCCGCGCACTATTCAACGCATTCTACGTGAACTGGATTGTAGGAAGGCAACCGGCGCGGACGGAATACCAGCAATAGTCCTTAAGAACTGTGCTCCAGAACTATCGCCGGTTCTTGGTAGACTCTTCCGCTTATCTTATGCACGGAGGACCTTTCCTGCCTGCTGGAAAATCGCTCGAGTTCAGCCAATCCCAAAGACGGGAAAAAGTGTCTCCCACAAAATTACCGTCCGATAGCATTACTGTCTATTTTATCTAAGGTAATGGAAAAAGTCATCAATACAGAGTTAGTTAAGTATTTGGAGTGCAACGGTCTTCTTAATGATCGTCAATACGGATTCCGTGGCAGGCGGTCCACAGGAGACCTTTTGACACTTATAACCGATATATGGACATCTGCGATTGAACGGCATGGTGAGTCAAGGGCGGTCGCATTGGATATCTCCAAGGCTTTTGACCGCGTCTGGCACGGGGCATTGCTGAGCAAACTTCGTTCATATGGACTTTCCGACCTGCTTTGCGACTGGACGAGGAGCTTCCTCGAGAATCGATTGATCCGGGTTGTTGTGGATGGCGAGTGTTCGGATCTGTATCCTGTTAATTCGGGGGTGCCCCAGGGTTCTATTTTAGCTCCAACTTTGTTCTTGCTTCACATAAATGATTTGTTGGAGACAACGGATAACAAAGTGTTCAGTTTTGCGGATGATAGTACGCTTGTTTCCTCCTTTTCGAGTGATCGGCCGATTGGTGCATCAACGTCGCACCAGCTGAGATGTAGACAGATTGACTCTCTGAACCAGGATCTAGATAAAGTCCTACAGTGGGGAAAGGCCAATCTTGTCGACTTCAACGCAACGAAGACCCAGTATACAACATTCACAAAGAAAACCGGATCATCGGTTCCACAGCTGATGATGAATGGCCGGGCCCTCGAGGCTGGGGAAAGTTTGAGATTGCTCGGCGTCACGGTCTAAACACGTATCGGGTATCGCCAGATCAGCCTCAGGAAAACTGAGTTATCTTTTTAGAGCCAAGAAATATTTTACTCCGGCCCAACTTCTTCTCCTATATAAATCTCAAATTAGACCCGCGCTCGAATATTGCTCTCATGTTTGGAGCTCGGCTCCTAAACATACCCTCGACCTACTTGAAAGCGTACAAAGACGAGCGATCCGCCTGATCGGGGACTCGGCGCTGAAGTCGGGACTACAGTCGCTATCACATCGAGGGCGCGTGGCCGACCTCTGTTTGTTTTACAGATATTATCACGGGTGCTGTTCTTCGGAGATTCTTGGTATTGTTCCACGCAATTCGGTCTATATGCGCTCCACAAGACAATCCGACGGAACGCACCCGTTTGTGGTTCATCTCCCGACAGCGCGAACATCCCTGTATCAGAACTCGTTCCGTTACAGAGCGGGGAAGCTGTGGAACTCCCTTCGCACGGGAGTGTTCCCGGAGCGTTACAACCTGCAACTGTTCAAAAAGAACTGCAACGGTTATTTGATGGCATCTCGGGGCGCCCACTCGACGCTATAGGTTCGCCTCTCCCGAGAGAAGTCTAATAAAAAAAAAAAAAGCGTTGTAAATGAACGTTAAATAGTTACTTGCAGCAGGTGGAAGTGCTTTAAGTAATTTGTTGTTAATATTATCAAAACCAGCAGCGATTTTTGTATCAATTCTTTAACTTTGCTAATATTAGTTGCGTAAATACTTTCAGCTGTTGATTGAGAAAGTACATGGATAGTGTTAGCAACTTCAGCTTCAGTATACGCGTCGCTTAGATGCATAGATATGGAGTGGTTCTTACTAAACGTGTTAGCAAGTAGGTTCGATTTCTCCACTGAAGAAATAAACAACTTGTCGTGAACTTTAAACGGAGGAATACTGGACCCTCTCTTTTTCATAATTTTTGATATTTTCCAGAACGGTTTGCTTGCTTTGCCAAGAGAGGAAAGGTGTTTATTCCAACACTTGTTCCTATATGCTGAGATTTCTTTTTTAATGATATTATTTAAGACTTTAACATTAACCAGAAAACAATCGATTCTATAACGCAGCCATTTTCTTCTTTCAGAGTTTCGTAGCCTAATCAGATGTAAGATATTTTCAGGAAGTGGTGCCTTATCAACTGGAGCAGTGGAACATTTAGGTATCGCAAGATCGGCCGCTCTATTGATAACAGAAACAAAATTGTTACATAGGATATCAATGTGCTCGCTGCAGGTTATAGAATTTAGGCTGGTATCACCTAGAACCAAGTTCGTGTTTATATATGATTTATAACAATTCCAGTTGGCGGCGGAATAGTTGTGGTATAAACTGGTGCGATTTACAACTACTGTATGATTCACTGTGAGGCTGATCGGAAGGTGGTCTGAACTTAACGTATTTAGAGTTAATGGTACTGTGCAGTAATTTGGAATATTAGTGATATATAGATCAAGAGTTGAGGGGTTCTTGTTAGCACTCGCTGGGATATAGGTGGGGAGAAGTGGATAAAGTGTGGAAAAACTTGGGCTGGATTCAGCAACATCTAGTAAAATGTTACCCCAGCAGTTTGCCCTAAGACAATTCCACGACTGATGTCTGCAGTTTAGATCACCACCAATAAATACCTTGTTTCGAGTGTTGACTCTATACAATTTTTGCAGATCCCGCTTAAAGTAAGTAGATTTCTCAATGTTTCCATTTCCTCCAGGGAAATAGACCGAAAAAATACTCACCTTGGAGTTATCACTTAATGTTGCGTCTATACTAATTTCCTCAATTAACTTAAGATGTAACGAAGGATGCAAGGTATGTTCTATACATTTTTTCACAACAATGGCGACACCTCCACCACTAGCATGTACCCTGTCTAGGCGATAACATATGTAAATTTGATGAGAGAAAGAAATGTCTTGTTTGAGCCAGGTTTCTGAAACAAGTGCAATATCAATATTAAAATTTACCAAGAAACTAAAAAAAGCATGCTGTTTGTTTTTGATGCTTCTCGCATTCCAAGTTATGATGTTAAGAGAGTTTTTTCACAGGTTTTTTCCGAGTATATGTACTTAATAGCTAATGAAGTAATGACGTTAAATTGGTCAGCTTTAGTTTGACAAGCACTAAGCTTGGTTACAACTTCATTAAGAAAAGAGTTTATCTCGCTAAATGAGAACAAGTTATCATTAGTTATAGTTTCACACGGATTTTTCTTGGTGTGTGTCGTATCACTGTTGGAAGGTTGCTGGGTTTGATGGAGGCCAGAAGCCCAGGTGGATGAAGGAAGTGAAGGTTGACTCACAGATCGCGGTAGTGGAGGAAAATTATCAATGGATAATCGGTCGGGCACTGGCTGCTGTTTGTCACTCGGAGGATGTAGGAACGTTGTATTTCCTGTACCACGTCCACGTGGGGATCATTTGCGGCGAATGTCTATGTACTGCTTTCGGCTAATGCATTCAGGATCGGTGGATTTATGTGGCCCACTGCAATTTGCACACTTGATGACCTCATTCGTTTTGCAGTCGGATGTTTTGTGATTTCCCGAACAGATTGCATAGAAGCTATTTATGTGACAATGCATCGAGCCGTGGCTGGCATTTATGACATTGTGTGACCTTACCTGGATGATGTTTTTTGAAGTCCCACCGAACTATAGTTTTGAACAATGTAGAGAAGTTACGTTTGAGTTAATTTAGTTTTATAGTACTACGTTGGATGTAAACAATGTACAGGTACTGTTTGTACAAGGCTTTTGTTGTTGAATAAATGGTGATGGTTTTAACATCTAAGCACGTTATCCCGAGTGAAATTAGTTCATTCTTCACTATATCGTTGCTAATCAAGTCTAATCCGGATAGCACTACCTTTAATGGGCGATTTTCCTTTCGCGAGTGGGTAAAAAACTCACATTTTAACCGCAAGAGTTCAGTTCTAATTTTGTTATATATGTCCATTGTTGGGCCACATATTTTTTATCCAAGCGATATGTTTTTAATTAAGTAGTTGTCTATTTTAATGTTACTCAAAATATTACGCACTTTAGCACTGGTTGATTTTAACACCACAATTGGCGGAACGGTTTCTTTAGTAACTTCTGCGCACTGATCGACGTTGATCGAATCCATTTCAGGTGAGTCCTCCATCAGACTTTGAAGTGATTGGAAAAAGTTAGTGTTTGAACACATATTGGATTTATCTAGCACTTTATTATTCAC
Organism: Microdon myrmicae; assembly: GCA_963931805.1. NCBI lineage: Eukaryota > Metazoa > Arthropoda > Insecta > Diptera > Syrphidae > Microdon > Microdon myrmicae. The sequence goes on from OZ007502.1 coordinate 43,257,039, forward strand.
TTTTGTAAGTTTATGGGGAGGAGTTTGGCCTCCAATACCGGGTTCGTAACGCAACCGTTTATGCTTAATTTTGTTTAACACACATGGCCCAGGGGCATAACTTAACGGATTTAACACCTGTTCAAATTTTATGTATGGGGAAAACGAGGCAAAGAAAACCCGATAATGGGCTGTGACAATTGTTGTGAATATAACACTAGAAGTAATTACTAAGAATAGCACGAGCAAGACTGTGAGACAAGTTGTCGGCTTGAAAGTCAGTCAGATACTTCCGAAGGATCATTGTTGACGGTTTTTCTTTTGCGGTTTTTGGGAGTTAAAAAACAGTTGGTTAGTCGATGAAAAACAAAAAGAACCGTGTTGACAGTTGTTAGTCAATAGGGGTGTGAAAAAAAAAAAAAACCGTGGTGTCGGTAGTGGAGGTTTTCTGAAAAAAAGAAAAGACAAGACCGAAAAGTAAAGTGAATTCAGCAAATTGTAAATAAGTCAAAAAAAAAAATTGTAAATAATCTCTGATTGATTAAAATCGTCATCATCAGCACTACAACCGGGATCCGGTCTTGGCCTTATTTATTAGCAACTCTCGAGGCTTGTTAAATTTTCCGTAAACATTTATTTTTACGGGCAAGGTTATAAGCCTTGTGCCATGATTCATTAAAATACCACATAAAAAAAATAGGTGTACAACTTTGCTTCCGCCGTTTTGCAATAGATGGCTGTAGCGGTAAGTGGTAGTTGAAATAAATAGATTATAGATGTCATACAATAAGCTTAGGTATTTGTAAACATAACACCACCGAAATATTAGTCGATTTGTGTCTGCATCGTATATTTATTCTCGATTAAACATGTTAGCTTACGAGCCAAATTCTCATCATTTGCGGGAGGTTTTAATTTTCTGCTTTAATATGAAGAAATGGATTCGTATGCTGCCCGAAAGATGGGAGAAAGTTGGCGATATATATTTTGATAGCACATCAAAAAATACTTCTGCTCGAAACAAAAAGCGCTCAATCAAGTGGTGCAAAGAAAGCAGATGAAAGAGGCCGGTGAGTAAAGCGCAGGGAAGGTGCCTGGTGGATCAACAGCCACAACGAAGAAGACTGGTGACAAGAGGGCAGCCACTCACCCGATAGGATTCCTACACAACAGCCACGTGAGTACCACCCTAGTATTCTATATTAAAATTATATTGTAGAAGTAAAATATTGGAATTTTTTACCACCAAGACATATAGCTTAAGTATACCGGATATATCCGAATACTACCAGGAAATACTTGATCCGAAAAGACAATAGCATGTCTAGAACCAAACGGCAAGGTCACAATAGAGCGCAGAGTAAAGTGCGGGGGAGAATGTAAGCGACTCACCACCACGGCAATGCGCAAACTTACACACATGCACAGAGGGACAACTATATGGCTATTAGCCAGTCCTTCGGCGCGTCGTCAAGATGACAAAAAAGAGAACGGTGCCGTGTATAAAATACCAAGAATTCCCATCAGCATTAGGAGAAGATTGACAACATTAATGCAAAGACCTTGATCCCAACTTTGAACAAAATCATAACTGGCACTAGAGAGACTTACCACAAGGTTACCAACACTCTTAAGGCCAAAGATGGAATTATTATATATTCTGACAGATCTGTCACCTTTTTTGAAAATGGGGACGACTATTGAGGTTTTCCATTCTTCCGGAATGACTTCCTTATCTCATATTGTTTTAATCAGTTGGAGGATCTGTGGGGAGGAAGTATTGTGCCAATACACGGGCACTCCGTTCACTTCCTCCTCCATCATAAATTCCTCGCGCGGACACTGTTCACTACGCAAGGATGAAGCAAACGATGGGCGACCTTCGCAGCCGAGCGGACACAACACAGAAACAAAAACTCCGGTTTGATCCACAATAATACTTTATTTGTTACCTTTAATACTTTCACTTAGATTTATTCTTTAGTTTTGAATGTATATCAAATTCGAACAACACATAAAATGACAGATTTTAATCAATACTTTCACCGACTTTAACTAAAGATACTTGTACAACGCTAACACGACTCCAGTATATATTTGCTCGTCTCCGCAGTGACGGGGAGTGGGAGTGACGCGTGACCGTGGCGGTCAGCGGATGGAAGACGACTCAGCGATGTCTTGCTCGTGCGGAGCTCACTCGCTAATCGTGGTCATGGTGGTATGTGTGCATGGTTCTTTCATGGATGAGAACGAATCTAGAACAAAGAAAGGGCGTAAAGTGCATTCATGGGATACGATTTCGGTAAAGCAAATAAAACCGAAATCGTCGGATGCTAATGGGAGCTTTGTTGGAAATGTGCGTCGCGGTTAAACAAAGAGACGACGATGCAATGTGGAAATGTGCTAATGGGTTTTAGCTAGGTTACTGGGAAATGATGTTTATGGCATCGCTAGTAAGGGTAGGTATTGAATTCCTATTTGCATTTGTTTATGCTGTAGGATTTAATTGATGCCAGAGACGCGGAATGCGTATTTGCTTTGGTCCCCTGTGTGTAAGTCGCTAGCCAATGTGTATGTAGGGAACATTGTTGTACACATGGCGCGGCTGGGAAAATAGACGGCGCAATATTTATGGTCCCTGTCATGATGATTACATTGTATGCAAACCAAATCATCTTGTTTTCAGGAATTCGTCTCGGGGGATTTGCTTGGCACTGAAGGTGCCGAATTGGTTTGAGATTCCTGATAAGGTAAGAAAGAAATCTTACAGGAATTGTATGCGAAGAGATGCAAGAAAGGTAAGTTTTCTTTTCCAGGGACTTTTTAGGTTGTACCTTAGATAATCCTAGATGCGTAAAGCATTTAAGGTGCTAATGCGATTGCATTAGCGAAATTATATGATTGGATGGAAGATATAGGGATTGTCCAGGTAAGTGGGCCATGGGGTTTGGCGGAACCGCCACAGATCTTTCGAGCGGTTGCCTCTCCTCCATGCTCGGCATGCAGTTGACTCCGGGAGCCTTGTTGTTTTTCAATCGGTTTGTTGCGTACGTAACATTCGTTAGAAGCATAATTTTTTTTTTAGGAATTGTTTACCAATTTAAAATAGGACATAGTGGGTCATTGGCAATGAAAAACATTAATGACGCATTTGAGTATGTAGCGGTAAACGAACGCGCTATACGACGTTGGTTTGGAAAGTTCCGTTCTGGAGATGAACCACGTGGGAAGCCGGAAACGTTAGTTGACGACGATGTTTGAAGAGCAACGGTGGATGGGGACCCAACGAAATCGATGCGGGAGATTGCACAAAGCATGGAAGTATCCCCGATGACAGTAAGTTGTCACCTTTCTCTCAAAGGAAAGGCAAAGAAACTCGATAAGTGGGTACCCCATGAACTGAACGAGTCCCAAAAACTGGAAATCTGCCCATCGCTTAGCTTAAGAAACCAAATTGAACCGTTTTTGCACCGGATAGTCATCTGTGATGAAAAGTGGATTCTGTATGATGACCGTAAAAGACTTGGGCAGTTGGATGCAGGTGAAAAACCAAAACACACCCCCAAGCCCGATCCTTACACAAAAAAACGTCATGGTGACAATGTGGTGGACAGCGCAAGGACCAATCCACTTTTCATTTTTTCAACCAGGGGAACCGATAAACGCTATCAAATATTGTGAGAAAATCGACATACTGCATGCCAAATTGGCTGAAAAGTAACCTGCGTTGCTGAATAGGCACGGCCCGATCCTTTTGCATGACAATGCTGGACCCCATACCTCACAAGTAATGATGCAAAAACTGTTGCAGTTGGGATTTGAAATTCTTCCGCATCCAGCGTGCTTTCCTGCCATTTCCCAAATGGAATACCATCTTTTCCGTAATCTGGATTCGTTTTGCCGGCAGAAGATCTTCCGGAACCGAGCAGAGGTCATAAAAGCCTTTGAAGATTTCATTGCCTCAAAAAGTCAGCACTTCTACGAAAAAGGAATATTTGAACTTGTATCACGTTGGAAGATTGTCATAGATGCCAACGGATCCTATTTTGATTGAATAAAAATGTACGGAAAAATAATATTGGTTTGTAAATGTTTACTATAAAATCGGACATTTCATGCGGTATAAACCAATAGCTATAAATCACATTAAAAATCACAACAATTTTGTAGTTGGGGAAATTGGCTGAGGAGAACCGCTTGTAGGAGATTATTCGTGGAATCACAGCTAAAGCAGTATGTCGTAGGAAAGCTGAGATACTCCTCTCATATCTGCCCGTTATTGAAACTTTCTCACTCTTGAGTTTTCTATTGAAAATATATCTTGATAAAAAGGACTTTTCCCTTAGTGAGGTGATCAATTTGTGTGTTTATAGTTCTATCTGTGCAACTTTTATTATCGCAGGCCTTTCATACGAATAAAACTGAGTAATTATCTATTTAAATCCCAACAGTTAGGTGCTTCCGGGTTTGTACCGCAAGGAAAACCATTTGGCCGAACATCTTTATCCAGGGTGACACGATAAAGATATCACACAATACCTCAACTGGAATGAATTGCTAATTGCAATAATAAAACCTATTCTAAAGGGACCTACATCAAAAATACACACTGAAATACCGTTAATCTAAAAGAAGCTTGAAGACGGTATACTTCCGATTTACAGTCATTACGCTGATTCCGTCCTTCTCGAGGTCGTGTATATTTCTGTTATTGTATTCTGCTTCTACTCGGTAGTTTCTTTTTCTTCTTTTTTTTTAGCCTTCTTGGGTGACTTTAGCAAGTAATGTAAGGATGTCCTATTGGCGGACTCATAGTGAACATGTTCGCCGAATTAATGGAAAATGTTTAACCCATTTTCAAAAGTGAAAAGAAAAATCCTTTGCCACCGCTCCCTGGTTTCCATACCCTTTAAGTCTACACTTTTAAAGAACCAGTCAAGACAGTACAGTGCGTTGTGTGTACTTTTGTATAGTGGACCATCGTCTCAGCTGCTGACGTACATATGGAGGGTTGTATAGTGTACTATAAATGACGGCATATAAAACAGTCCAGTTTCAGTGGAAACTTTTGAAAGGACGTAGCCACTGAGCAGTAAGAAAAATGCTGACATACATATAAACCACCCTTTACTTGCTTTAAATTAGAACTTTCTTCGTGCCTTGAATATTGAAGACTTAGGACATGATGGTGGGAGTTTCTTGATTTTTTTCTACTTTCACTTATACCTCCGAACATCCAGAAGTCCTGTGTGTGTGATCTTTTCAAGTAAAAAAAAAAAAAAAAACGTAAAAAAAAGAAAACAAAAATAAAGCTGAAGGAAAAAAAACGAAAGAATCCGTTCGCCTCGCCAACAGTCCACTACATCACAATACAACTCGTTTTTGCACACCCTTTAGCTTCCACCCCCCATTCAAAGAAATTCACTAAAACATTTTTTTTTGGCTGCTGGTCGGTCCGTTTGTTCGTTCGTTGGCTCGTCTTCCTAATTTTCGGTACACGGTACGGCAAAGTAGATGACCATTTCCATTATTTACAGAGCCAGGGTACGGCTACAGATGTTGTTATCTATGTGTTAAAGCTGACATTTAAATTTTTTACTTTGTAATGCAGGAGGTCGTACACACAGATGCGGACATACATAGACACAGTGTTTCTTTTTGTGAAGGATACACCAACAACAGCAGGAGTACAACGGAAAAAATGTTTTGGGCAAAAAATATAACGCAAAAGAAAGCAGTCTATGTACCATCTCGCACGGACTTCTTTCACTTTTTGGGGGGCGGAGGTGGGCAATACCAACGACGACGCCGCTCGGACAAGAAAGGGGTGTAATTTGGAAAAAAAGAGTTAAGCTGTGCTACTTGGTTCGCATAGTACTCAGACCAAAGTACAAACAGAACAAAAGGGGTGAAATTTCCACCCCCCATTCATTCTACACTGCGTTTTGCGTTTCTTTCAATTTCACCAACACTCGTTTTTTTTTTTGCGTTTCTTTTTGGAATTTTCTATCAAAACAGCAGCGATACAAAACAAGGCACAAAAATACAAACCGCCCACATTCAATAAAGGATATCTTTAAAATTAGGGTATTTTCGAGATGGCAACAAAAAATTAAGAAAGTATCTCGTACGTCACTCGTTCATCAGATACATACGCTCATATCCTGACAGCATAACCACTACCTTGCTAAATGACACTTCCTGGTTCGTTTCTGATCCCACTGTCAATTTTAGCATATTTTTGAGATATCATATGTGGTGGTCCTACTAAACTGCCTAGTATTGTCTTAAGAGGCAGACCTACTAGAAGGATATATGAAAAATAACAACAGTAAAAAAGGCACTCACACGCCCGACCAAAAGATTAGAATGGAATTATCATGTCGTCTGCCATTTGGGGTAAGTGAACTCAATCACAGAAACAGGTAATTAAGGTAAAGTGCAGATCCATTGCCTTGGTCCGGTCCAATGGGGAAGCAGGGTTCATAAAAATCAAGCGCTTCTTTAAATAAATAGCAAACGCTAAAGTAAATAATTACAATTCGACTGTCTGGATGAAATATTAATTAGTCAAATGAAAAGGGAACACATAAAAAATTAGCCCCGAATGGATAATGCGTCCTTGTTATAATTGGGAGCCTGAGAGTTAAGTCCTGCCGTAAAACACCAATACGGTACACGACCCACTCACGGCGCTTTTAATGACTCAAAGAGGACTACATGATTTATTGATGCAATTTGAAATTCAATTGTTGAAATATTTAGTTAGTACTAATGGACACGGAGTAATTGCTAGAGAGCATTGTCGATGTTAACGTGTGCACTGGCAACAGCCTAGTGTACTTAAATCTCAGCACACGAATTGAACTTTATAGCTGATGAGATGGATGAAAGTGGCCTATCGTGTACAGGATACATTCTCCGTGAACGACAGGTCTTCATTTATGTTAATTTCTGAGACGATTGCCCATTTAACCCTTTGAGGGATTTTTTTTCGAGCCCGACAGGATTAACAGCAAATATGTCGAGTACTTTGTTTTGGAAACATTGCTAGAGATTAAGCGCCGTATTTTTTTAAATAACTAAACTTACGTATGTTCAGTGCATCATTTGGATGAGGAAAAAAGTATTAGTTTGGAGAAGAAGATATCCCTTAAATTCACGTTTATTTCAGGACTCTATTTAACACGGTTTGCGTCATCCGATTTCGGTCAAGTATAAACATTTTGTAGTAGTTGCTTTTTTTATGTCTTATGTAAAAAAAAAAACATACAAGTTTTTACCTTAAGCATGACAAATACAATCGTTTTTAAACAAAAATTAAGAAAAATAGAAGGCACTTAATGTTTTTATATAACTAAAGAAGAGAACAGAGTGAAATGCCTCTTCACATTAGCTGAAGTAATAAATATTGTAACGAGCTTAGGGTTCGCTGGATTAATTATTTTTAATATATAAGAGCCGTTAAATCGGCTTTGAATTCATCTAACACTTTATTAGTCCGTTAATAACAACCGTTACTTTTACCGTACACTTAACGATTGCTTTACTTATCGCTTCCTTACTTATCGCTTGCTTCACTGCTTATTGCTTATTTTTTACTTATTACTTCTTCTTAATCGTCTCCATGATCTGTGTGCGACGTATTTATACCGTTTCCTCATTCTAATTCGGCGTTTCGTTTCCGTCCGTTCCATAGCCTTGAATGTTCTACTGTTCATAGTCTCCAGTTTTTCGGTACTTTCTAGAATAGTCTAGTACTTTGTTTCGTGCTTTCTCGAATATTCTAGTACTGATTGTCATATGCGTCACACTACCCTCCGCCTAGATTAGTTCGTCCCGAACTAAGTTCACTGGGTTAACAAAAGTCGCCAGTCAGTCACGATGTACCACTTTCATCATGGCGTTCTGTCTTCGCTGAATACTATAGACAACGTCGTTAATTCTTGTGAGAACCTTATACGGTCCTTCCCAATGTTGCTGCAACTTCGGAGACCTTCCTTTTTGCCCATGAGGGTTATAAAGCCGCACGTTATCGCCTGCATTAAATCCGGATGTGTTGGCTCGAACGTCGTACCTTGTTTTCATCCTGTCACTGGATACCTTGATTTGCTTTCGAACCAAATGATGAATCTCATCGAAGCGATTTCTCCATTCGGCTACGTAGTCTTCGGTCTTGTCTATGGCGTCTGGAGGTATTCCGAATCGCAGATCGACTGGTAATCGTATCTCTCGTCCAAATATAATTCTTGCTGGAGAATGGCCTATCGTATCGTGATTAGCCGATCTATAGCTTATGAGAAAGGTTTGTACATACTTGTCCCAATCTCGTTGGTGATCACTAACGACCTTCGATAAATACTCTTTCATTGTTCGATTGAACCTTTCGACCACTCCGTCTGACTGCGGATGTAAGGGTGTGGTCCTGGTTTTCCTTACGCCCAGTGCCGCACAGATGCCTTGAAATATCTGTGATTCGAAGTTTCATCCTTGATCGGAATGAAGCTCACAGGCTCATATATCTGTTGATCCAATTATTGATAAGCTGCTCGATGATGGTTGTTGCTTCTTGATTTGGAATTGGAAGGACTTCCACCCACTTGCTGAAGTAATCCATGATGACCAACATGTGTTTGTTGTTGTCGTTTGTTTTTGGAAATGGTCCTGAGATATCAATCGCAATTCGCTCGAACGGGGCACCCACGTTGTACTGCTTCATAGCGCTCCTTGGTTTTGCTGTTGGTCCTTTGGTCGCAGTGCAAGTTGTGCACTTCCTACACCAAGACTCGACGTCATCTCTCATGTGTAGCCAGTAGAATGGAGATCGTAATTTTGAAAGTGTCTTATTAACTCCCAGATGTCCACCGGAGGCCCCGTCGTGGATTTCTGTTAGTACATCCTTCACTTTTGATGGTGGGACTAGAATCTGCATTCGATGGGATTTTCCGTCCGCGGCTTCCCATTTACGCTTTAGAATTCCATCTTTCACCAGCAAGGAATTCCATTGTGCCCAATATGCTTTAAATGTTTCACTCTTGTCGGAAATGTTGTTCCAAGTTGGCCGCTCGTTCTTTTCATTGTGTTCCAGGATTAGCGACATATCTTCATCCTAAAGTTGAGCTGCGCGTATAGCATCGCTCGTCCACCCATCTAGTGCTTCTACTTGTACATTTCGTGGTCGTACGCCTCTTCTTTCTCTTCCGCTCTATGACAATGTTTACAATCTGGCTTACATGGTCTTCTTGATAGAGCATCAGCGTTATTATGCACCTCCCCTTGCGGAATTGAGCTTATCATTGATACGGGTGCAAATTCTGCGGTTAACTCTCCTTTTCTTGTTGTGCCCGGCTCCTCGGACGCATTTAGTACTCTGACAGGTACAATGTGCTTCTTCAACTCAGGTTGGTCTGTTGATAGTCTCCTCTTATGATAAGCGCATGAACAACAATTCTCACTCGATGTTTTATTCATTCGTCGACATTTCCTACAGTCAACAGAGATATGGCCGACTTCGCCTCATGTCCAGCACTTCATAACAGGTCTCGGGGTTCTCCGTTGTACATCTCCGATTCTTTGGCAGGAACATTCCTGGACGGACATTTCTCGGATTCTATATGTACTCCTGGTAGCCAGTTTAGCAGATTCATATGCCAATGCGAACGCCAGTATTTCGTTAGTCATCTTGTTTCCTGCCAAACGAACGGCTTGTTGCAAGTCCCGATCTTTGAGTGCGTTTATAAATGCATCCATTGCTACCTCGTTCAGAAATTCCTTAGTCATATTTGAATAAGACAAGTTTGCCAATCGCTCAATATCTGCCTGCAACTGTTGAAGATTTTCTTCAGGTTTCTGCGTTCTGCTCCCCAGTTGCATGCGGTAGACCTGCTGCATGTGGTTGTCTCCATACCTAGCTTCAAGGCCGTCTCTTACCGCTTGGAAATCTGTTTGCTTCTCTGCTCGCTGGTATGGTTTGTAGCAATTCTGCAGCCGCCCCGCGGAGTGACAAGATTAGCGATGTTGACTTTGCTCATCCGACCACTGATTATAATTGGCCCCGGCGTCAAACTGACGTATAAATATGGAGAAGGGGCCTGTTCCATCGAAGGTTGGCGGTTGCATCCTTGTATCTTTGTAGTCATGTTGATTGCTAGGCGATGTCTTATTTCTCTCAACACACTCAAGTCTCTTTTCGATTCGCGTTATTTCATCGGTGGCTTTCTTAAATTCAGCTTCGTTTTTTAGATCCAGATTTTCTACTTCGTTTCGAATTTCTTCCTTAAAGTGTTGAAAATTACATTTCATCCACTGCGTTTGGGCATCCAACTTTGCATGAACATCTGCAGCTTGCGCGTCCAATTTTGAGTTAATATCTGTAACTTGCGCGTCGAATTTTGAATTTTGCCCATCCAACTTTGCATTAACATCTGCAGCTTGCGCGTCCAATTTTATCATCATCGTCCTGAACATCTCCGAAATGTCCAACTGTGGCGAACTCTTCTCCGTCAGATTGGCACCATCTTGACTCGCTGTTTCTTCTCCATACGGACAGTCTGGCCCAATCGTAAAAACATATGTGTCGATATCAATACCCTATTCCTCCAATGCTGCTTGCAGACGCTGTCGAAGAATTTGCTTCTGTCCCCTGCTATCCAGATTCCGGTCCTCAAGTTCCTTCTTCAACTCAGGACCGCGAAGATTCTCCAAATGTCGATCTGACATAGTCACAACACACTTTCACAGACTTATTCACTTCACCAATAATTAATCCCACTTCTGACACCAATTGTAGCGAGCTTAGGGTTCGCTGGATTAATTATTTTTAATATATAAGAGCCGTTAAATCGATTTTGAATTAATCTAACACTTTATTAGTCCGTTAATAACAACCGTTACTTTTACCGTACACTTAACGATTTCTTTACTTATCGCTTCCTTACTTATCGCTCGCTTCACTGCTTATTGCTTACTTTTTACTTATCACTTCTTCTTAATCGTCTCCATGATCTGTGTGCGACGTATTGATACCGTTTCCTCATTCTGATTAGGCGTTTCGCTTCCGTCCGTTCGGTAGCCTTGAATGTTCTACTGTTCATAGTCTCCAGTTTTCCAGTACTTTCTAGAATATTCTAGTACTTTGTTTCGGGCTTTCTCGAATATTCTATTGATTGTCATATGCGTCACAATATATTGCTTTTAAGGGTAGGGTGACCCCAAAGGATTCAACGTAAAATTTATCTTGCACATTAAATAAACTTGATCCAAACATAGTTCATTTCAGACCTGCAAAACAAAAATATGTATTAGTACAATATGTTTTAGTGGGACTGTGGCGGTTCCGCCAAACCCCACGGTTCGCTTTCCTAAAAAACCCCCATAACTTTCACCCAGTCTGCATAAGCTTTCGCTAATGCAATAGCATTAGCACCTTAAATGCTTCACGCATTAAAGAGAACAAATTTGTAATGAAAAAAGCCCCTGGAAAAGAGAATTCTTACCGGCATGCATAACTTCGCATTTAAAATCCCCTATAAGAATTCTCTCCAAGCTTATCATAAATGCCCTGAAAGAAAATTCATCGGTTCATATATAATACAACCGCATAATCAGGAAATTTTACCCTTGAGTTGGCTTATCCCAGCTTCATCATGTGTATCATAAATCACCATACAAACACATGGGCTGGCGACCTACACCCAAGGGACCAAAACAAATACACGCATCTCTTGGCACCAATTAAATCCTACAGCATAAGCAAATGCAAATAAGAATTCAATACTTACCCTTACCCTGGTGCAAGACTAATGACCTTGCCCGAAAAAAAAACAAGTCATTATGGAAAATTTAACAAGCCTCAGGAATTGTTAAATAATTGATGACTTACCCTTACCAGTGATGGCATAAACACCATTTCCCGGTAATCTAGCTAAAGCCCATTAACACCATTTCTTCGATACGTCGCGTCTATTTATTTAGCCGCGACGCACATCTCAAACAAAGATCCAATTAGCACCCCATACACAAAAATGTGTACCGTGGCGATCTTCTGTATGAGATCTGTTTGGTTATCCCAAAGAGAGACTTTACGTCTCTCTTGGAACAGGAAATGCATTCTTTCCATCCGCTGACCACGCTGGTCACATACCGCTCCCGCTGTCCGTAGCGCTCCGGACACGCGAATATACCCGGAGTCGTGAGAAGTATTTGGAACTTGTCGGTTTCCAATTGTTTGGCGAGTTTGTGCCGCAGTTCGTTTGAGATAGTGAAAAAGAATTTATAAATGAGAAAAGTAACTTTATTTTAAAACAATGAACTCTAAATTGCTGTTGATCGGTGCACTCTTTGCACTGGTCGCCATCGTCGTTACTGATGTCCCCACAAAATGTAATCCAATTAAAGAACCTTATTACAATAAAAAAAAACATTAATTAATTAATCAATAAACCAGTGTTTTCATTTGCCGTGCTGCTGTTCCTGAGAGTGTTTTCCTCATTGTCTTGGTGATCGTGCTTTCGAACAGTTTTGCTTCTCTCCGTGTGGTGTCCAACGAACCGATAATTATGATGGAAGACGAGGTACAACTCTCGCCCATGCTGGCGTCGCGATCTCGTACCCACAGGGCCTCACCCCATTTATTGTTAAATAGATTGAAGGTAAATGAAAAGATACAAATTATGATTAGACCAGAATACCAAAAATACAGAAATCTAAGACAACACAATCCAAGAAACACTTCTTCACACCTTTTAGCCGTACTAGCGCCCTGACTGATGTACATATCTCACTAACCAATCGAAATGACAACTCAATAAAAAAATAGCAATAGCCCGTGGTGCGGAATTTATGTACAGATAACATATTTGTATAATTACCCTAAGGTTATCTGGAATGGAAATGACGGAGGTGAATTTTGGATAAACTTATAATTCACGGTCACATCGCGACAATGGAGAAGGGCCAAATTTTGTTTAGTCTTATAATTCACAGTCAATCAGAGCGGAGCACTCGTGGTGGGCAGGTACTGTGAAAATAAAAGACGGTTTGTGATTAATTGTTAGCTAAAAGTAATAGTTAGTTCTAAGATGAATTAATAAACGGAATATTTTTCAATTAATAAAGGGAATATGTTTACACCACGTTTGGTGGCTCAACCGGGATTTTATCCAAGGAATAAATTCGACAACGAAGAAATAAAGAAGACAATGAAGAAATAAAGACGGCCAAAAAGGAATGAAGACGGCAAAGAAAGAATAAAGACGACGACGAATAAAGACGACAACACAGCTTCCCACCTCAAAAGGATAAATTAACCATTGTTACACGCAACGTCTACCATCCCCCAATACCCCCCCCCCCCCCCCCCCCACCCTGCGCAATTAACACGATTTACCCTCCATATGTTGATTAATCCCAATCGACATATCCAATGTATGAGTACCTGTAAAAATGCATTAAATATAAAATGCATACACGGGCGAATCATGGAACCCAGATACCACATCTGGGAAAAAATCTATGACGGCACAAAGAAAATAATGTGCTATTGAAAACAGAGAACAATTCCATGGTAACGAAGCCATAAGATATACAAAATATCTTTGCTATCGTTGACCATAAAGGAACACTTGTGTAAATACAAGGTCCTAAGAATTGTATCGCGCGCATCGACACAATCAGGTCTCACAGATCATAAACATTTTCAACTTAAACAAAACAAAAAATGTTCTGTGAGGCTGTTGTGTGGGAAAAAGATCTATTGTGCGTGTAAACAATGGATGCACCCTTCGGTCTGCACGATCGAAGGAGAGATAAGAAGGCGAACGTCGTCCGGTTTTGAATTTTGAAACTAACGAGGAGTCTGATACCAATCGTTGTCCTTGACGGGCACAGTGACAAAGCCCGTCGCGCTTAAAACTTTTTTTTAAAAGAGTCGCGAGAATTACCTGTCGTCAATAAGACGGATGAGCAAAGCATTCGTAGTTAGTATGTGTCGTGCCGCGTGTTTAGTTAGTGCGTGTTGTATTTGCTGCCTAAGTTAAATGTGTTAAGTGAAATTTAATTGTCTAATAAAATGTGTACCTTTATTGTAGCGTAAGGCCCGTAAAAATAAATTATTATGGAAAATTTAACATGCCTCGAAACTTGCTAAATGGGCCAAGACCGGATCCCGGTTGTAGTGCCGATGATGATGATGATACATTTATTGAAGATTAGTTCTAAGCCCAACGTGTGTTTTTATTCTCTGTGTGTGTGTGTGTGTGTGTGTGTGTGTGTGTAAAGTGCAAGAGCTGCATACATACAAATTCGTAACACCATGCCTGAAGCAAGCGATTTCACAAATAGTGAATTGCGACAAAAGGCTAAGATATGTGGATTAACCATCTTTGGTATGAAAGCTGAGATAATCGCCCGACACATGATCCGACGGGCAATTAGATGAGAATACCAACGGGGAGGAGAACCAGGATGTCGCATCTGACACAGGACTCCACAATTTTGCAGGAAATGCCGAAAACAAGGATCGCAGCCAAGAATCTCAATCCAATGCGGCCCTAACAAACCGCGAAAGAGAACTTCATATGCTTAAAATGGAACTAATGGAGCCTCGCTTTTTCTATTTTACACAAACGCACGCACAAAAGAGGGATTTGGAGTACCCTTAAATGTCAAAGCGCAATGCGAGTGGAAGGAGAGGTAGTGGATAAGGAAAGGGGGTATCGATGTACATTGGTCTTAAATGCCTTGACATTACAACGACGAGGAAACACTTGATCAGGTAGAGTATTCCATATTCGAGTGGTTCGGGTAAAGTATGACTCTTTATATTTATTTGTGCGCCTGAAGTTGACTTTCAAGTGAATTGATGCGCATTCTCAGATTGACGGCTATCGAGGGAAAATGTCTGAGGAGGTGGAACACATTCAGCAAGTTCTGTTGAGCAACGACCGTGATAATACCTATAGCAAAGAGATAGACATGATATGTTGCGCCTATGTTCTAACGACGGAATTGATCGACTCACTGCTGGGTCCTCAATAAGTTTCACTGCCCGTTTTTGTATCCTATCGAGCACATGTAATGCAATTTTGGATGCGCCTGACCAAATATGGGAATTGAACTCCATTTTTGGACGAATATACGCTTTGTAAATAGTGGCCAGGTTGGATGGAGTGAAGTATTTTTGCATCTCTTATGGAACCCCATACATTTGGTCGCACTTTTCGCAGCTTCAAAAATGTGGTCGATCCAATTAAGAGTTGAATTAATTCGAGTCCCGAGAATTGATAGTTCCTTGGTTTCGTCGATGAAAGTGCCGTTCATCGACAGTGTATTTACTTTGCGATTCGCCTTTGACGACAAGAGGCAGCACTGAGTTTTTAACGTATTGAATTCTACTCGGTTAGATAATCGCCATTGATATTACTTGTTGAGGTCTGAATTCATTGTATCATAAACTGCTGGTTGGTAATGACATTCGAAGAGTTTGGTCGGAAATGTTCGTATGAGTATGAGAACTTCAATGTGCTATTATCAGAAAACGAGTCGATTGGGTTGCGGGTAATCGACAAGAGATCATTTATAAAGATGAGGAAGAGACCAAAACACGATTAAGGAATAAGACGACCAGCGATGACAAGACCCAATCTAGAAAAAGGGAAAAGAAAGAAATAAAAAGAAGACAAAAACCTGAAAATACACACAAGAAACAATGGAAAGTATCTGGGTGTAATCCCCGATTTTCTTCCCAACGTTGTTTTCGTCCTCTCTCCTGTAAATTGGAAAACGGGGAAAAGAGAAATAAAATTCTTGTTTATTTTTATTAATTTGTTATAAACGGTTTTTTTCTGTTTCTTTATCCTAGCCGCTAGTCCCGCTAGGCGGCGTAGGTGCGTAAGAGCCTCGGGGCTCTTCTCACCACTGGATATGCATCCCCGACGGATCTGACACAAACCTCAGCTGGTGGTTACCGGCTGCGCCAATATTGTTATAGTTTTATGGTAACAAGTTATATTTGGGTAAGTAGAGGGAACAGGACTTATTTGGTTTAGTTTTGAAGTGTTGGACCGTTCCTTGATCGTTGTGGTCGGTTCCTGGGAGCAGAGAGTGTTGAGTTTTGATTCCCCTGATCCGGTCCGCTGATCCGTTGTTCCGGGGCTTCGTGTTGCGGTGTAAAAAGAGATCCTTTCTTTTCGGTTGCGAAAAATTTGCTCCTTTGTTTCCTTTATCGTTTCTTTCGTGGATAATTACGATGAATCTATTATTTTCTAGAATTTGTGACACGTGGGTTCTAGTTCCTATCTGGTTCTCCATTATCTTTTTTTTTGGCGTCGACGTTTTTATTTTTTATTCGGCGCGGACACCTTTTATTATTATTTTTTCTGCCAGGTAGAATTTGCATAAAGAAGTTTATGGAAATTAGCTACTTGACGATATTTCCAATTTACCGGTAGAGAGGGGAAATTCGTGGCTTATAGTGTGTTGGGCGAGGCCATGGACAAACTCCGTAACAAACTAAATATTTTAAAGGGAATATATTCGAATTAATAAAGTGAATATTTTTATACCACAGTTATAACCATAGATGAGATGAAAATTACGATTTCCAGATCTAAACAATTTTCTTTTTTATATATTTAACATTTTAAAATAATACAGATAGGCAGAATCTTTAGCGCGTTGAAGAAAGGAAGGCTAAGGTGTCTGGCCTACCTTCAACAAATTTTTCTGAGGACCATAACAAATTTCCATCAAAAACTTAGTGGAGCAAACGTAACTAAGAAAATATAAGTGGTGAAGAGTGCATCGAAAATACTTGTTCAGGGTATTTACGTGACGTTAAAAATTCATACTAGAGTCTAGTGTAAGCCTCAGATATTTGAAATCGTTTACATTGTCAATTAGAAAACGTTTATTGCTACAGGATAGATTGTAACAGAATTGAGACGAATATCAATAACTTGAACAGCAAAAATTAGTCAGCTTGGGGGTTCTCATCAAGAAGTTTTAAAAGATCTTTTTTTTTCCATTTTTTGATAGCTTGTAGTGCGTAGAATAAGTCCCCAAAACCGTTTTTTCGAAAAAATGTTATAAATAGTTACAGTATAAAAAAGTGACCCACCGGTGCCAACGTTACCGAAACTTTAAACGCGTTTTCTCGAAACCATATTTTTCACATTGATCCCATCGATATCACAAAAACTACTCGATGGATCGACTTTTCTTTGCGTTTTAAAGTAAATTAATTTTATTGGAGTCTGAACTTAAAGGTAGATGATTTTTCAATTTTTTTTATTCAACATTAAAGAGCAAGAAAAAAAAATCGGAAATCGGTACCTAAAGTTTCCATGTCCTCCATTTGGTTTATTTTCGATTTTTTTTAAATAGGTTCAGACTCCGGCAAATATTATATAATTTCAGAAAACTTTTTGTTGTATGATTACAGACGATTGCAAACAGCGCCACGAAGAAGACCGATTGGGTAACTTTTTTTCGAATCGTCACGTAATTTTATGTGTCTCTAGATGAGAACCTTCCCTTAAGTTGACGGCACCGTTAATTGACTATCTGCATGTGTGTGGAAATTAATCGCCTTTGCCATTTTCCATCCTATGTTAGGGTCAATTTTAACGGTAAACCAAAAACAAATTGGGGGAAATTATGTTGTTTTTACTTGTAAATGGTATTTTGGGCAAATCGTACAGATTGGGCTTGCTGGACACGTGCGATTTAATGTAGGGAATTGAGAAGTTTTTGCATCGAACTGCAATGGAAGTTTTGGCCACAAAATATCAAGTATTTGTAACGGGATTTTGTATTTTAAGGGCGTTATAATTTTCTAAGGCTCCTCGATAGTATAGTGGTTAGTATACCCGCCTGTCACGCGGGAGACCGGGGTTCGATTCACCGTCGGGGAGCCTCTGGCGCAAGACTAATGACCTTGCCCAGAAAAAAACAAATCATTATGGAAAATTTAACAAGCGCACTTGCTAAATAAGGCCAAGGCCGACTCCCCGTTGTAGTGCCGATGATGATGATGATAATTTTCTAAAATATCTCTATTTCATGGTGGGAATGTTATTTTCGGGCTCAAAATGTATTGTGCAGAGGATATGAATTAGTAAGAGTTTCAGGTGGATTTTATGGGGGGTGATAATTAACTCAAGTTAACTATGTAACAAACTCAGGCTCCAGTTTATTTTACAAATGAAACCGTCATCCCACTGAATAACGATCATCCTTCTGAATAAGGGTGTAATGTATACGAGGGTTGCCTTTTATATTTCGGGATTAGAGAACAAAAACAAATATTGATCATCGAAAATCACTTTATTGTTTTTCAAAATATTCCCCATGAAGATCTATATACTTTTGCATGCGTTTGAACCAATTGTCGAAGCACTTTTGCCACTCTGATTGAGGTATCTCCAACACATGCATTCTGAATGCAGCAACCGCTTCTTCAGGTGTCGAAAAACGTTGACCTCTCAGTTTGTTTTTTACGTACGGGAATAAAAAGCAGTCATTCGGTGCCAAGTCAGGACTATACGGCGGATGACCCATCAAATCGATGTTTTGGGTGCTCAAAAATGCAGTTGTCGCAGCCGATGTGTGAGAGCTCGCATTGTCGTGGTGAAGAGTGATCCGTCTTCGGCGGTTGGTTTTCCTGACTTCTTGGAAGACAACTGGCAAACAAATGGCTGTGTACCACTCAGAATTGACTGTTCTGCGTTGTTCTAGTGGTACGGTTGCGACATGTCCAGTTTTTCCGAAAAAACAGGCGACCATTTGCTTGGAAGTGCTTCGTGCGCGAACAACTTTTGTTGGATTTGGCTCATCTTGAAACACCCAAACAGTCGACTGCTGTTTACTTTCGGGCTCATACGCGTAAATCCACGATTCATCATCTGTCACGATGTCATAGACGTGTTTCGAAGCACCGCGACCGTATTTTTTGAGCATTTCCTTCGACCAATTGACACGAGCCTTTTTTTGGGCGATTGACAAATTGTGTGGGATCCAACGCGAACAAATTTTTTTGACAGTCAAATGTTTATGCAATATTGAATGTATGCTGGTCCCACTAACGCCTAAGGTTGTCTCAATCTCACGATAGGTCACATGACGATCTTCCAATATCAGTTCGCGCACAGCATCAATGGTTTACGGAACAACAACTGATTTTGGACGACCTTCACGAAATTCATCTTGGAGTGAACTACGACCACGATTGAATTCACCATACCATCGATAAACACTAGTCCTCGATGGAGCTTCATCGCCAAAAATTGAATTAAGTTCATCCATGCACTGTTGCTGAGTTAATCCACGCCGAAAGTTGTAAAAAATAATCGCACGAAAATGTTGACGATTTAATTCCATTTTTGGGCCGAGATGAATCTTTTAAGTTACTGTAAACAACACAAATAGCGCTCGTATGTCAAAACGTTCTGAGTGCGTATAACCTCAAAAATGTCCAACTTTACGACAGAGCTGTCAATTGCCGGATTGCAACGCTAGGGTTGCCAAATCCCGAAACATAAGAGGCAACCCTCGTATATTCAGCCCTCGAGAGGCATTCGAAGAGCTCAACCAGATACATGAACACAATTGGAAGACCATCAAAAAACATGAGTATTGGACGATTGGATTTTGCTCATCTTTTGCAGTCGTTATGATCATCATCTGTGTATTGGCTGTGATACTTACTCACCGAAGAATTAGTCACCCTGCCAACATTAAGTTGAAAGAACTCAAGAACATACCGGATAACAGGTTTGACATTAATTGGAAAACAACGCTGGAAGTGGTAAAATGTTGAATACATCAACAAAATAAAAACCAAAACTCACTGAACCCCAACCAGCAAGCGCTAACATCAGCAATTTGCGTATAAACATGTTGCTTAATCACGACCTACATCCAAGTGGTAGAGTAACAGAAAAACAACCGAATCAGCACAACGATCGAACTACAGTGAATGGCCTGGTAGGGCACCTGCGATGAATCGAATCATCAATTAAAGTGAAGTTAGCATAGTAAGCAGAATTTGGGTATAAATACCCATTAAGAAAATTAATAAAGTCAGATTTATTCAACCAGCAAAGGGTACAATCTCTTCTTGACATCTCTCCCCCCACCCGCGGTAAGGTGGCTGTTAATAACAAAATTCGAACAAGGATAGATTTTCATTCCCAATTTATCAGATACCTACAAGGTATTTATATATTTTATTTGACAGATACCTGGTGCTTACTAAAAACAGATCATTGGCGATGCTACGAGTACCATCTCTCAGATTTTCTAAGGACTTATTGACCTGCCCGAGTTATATTTTTACCTACTCACCGTAACCAGAATCACAACACAAAAGGAAATGCGATCAATTCTTCTATTTACACCAAAATTTGTGAGATTAAAACTCAGAGTCTTTCTTTAACTTTCATCCACTTTTATTTGCTTCCTTATGTTTTTCTTTCTCGTTACTTAGCTCTAATCTTAATTATTTAACAATAGTGGTTTTCTTACTCAAGCCAAAATTCAAATTCACTTTTCTCTTTCTTTTCGTTATAATATTAGCGGTTAATCTTTTTACCTTTACGCCATTACAAATTGTCTTTGTATAATAGTTTAAAATTCACTTTCTCTTTCTTTGCGCTATTACATCCACATTTTAGTTTTCCTTTTCTTATTTTATTCCGTTTACAATTTTTCTTCACGTAATGTTCAGGGATTCGCTTTTTATTCTAATTACAAATCTTCTCTATGTATTGTTCAGATATTCACCGTTTATACTAATTACAATTCTTCTCCACGTATTGTTCAGATATTAACATTTTACTCTAATTACAATCCTTCTTTACGTATTGCTCCGAAAATCACTTTTACTCTAATTACAATTCTTCTCCACGTATTGTTCAGATATTCGCTTTTTATATTCTAATTACAATTTTTTCTTCGGACATTAATTTTAAGTTCACTTTCCTATTCCCATTATAAAAATTTCTCCACGACTACCTTGTAGACTTTTTCGGAACTACCCTATCGATTTTGGCTTTGCCATCCGATCACTATAT
Organism: Microdon myrmicae; assembly: GCA_963931805.1. Lineage (NCBI taxonomy): Eukaryota > Metazoa > Arthropoda > Insecta > Diptera > Syrphidae > Microdon > Microdon myrmicae. The sequence goes on from OZ007502.1 coordinate 43,278,089, forward strand.
CCAACCACCGACTGCCACTTCTATCACCAACCACCAACTGCCGCTAACTTGTTCCTATCAAAACTAGTCACCTCGGGGTCAATACCTCCCGATGACGATAATGCAATTACATTTCGCAGTGACCTAATTTCCGTATTTTAATTTCAATTCGCAATTGCTCCGTACTGTGATGTCAGCCAATATTTCTTCACTGATTTCCAGCACAGTTCAATATCCGCAATTGCGAATCGACCCAATTATTTCTTTAGTGTTTCGTATGCAATTAATTGCTTTTGTATTATCTGCTAATTATTTTGGGAAATGCAATTAATTGCTTATCGTCCCGGGGGGTCATCCGAGTTTAACATTGGGAGGCGTTTTTCTGTTTGAGTGTATCAATGACCTCTTGTACATCATCTTTGTCTATAATGTCACTGACACACTTAACACCCACGTACATCTTTTACGCGGTCAGCCATAGAGAGTGGCGAGGATGTCGACGTGGCTACAACCGATCTCAGCAAGGCTATCGACAAAATTTCTTATACACTTATACTTTTTAAAATGTCCACCCTCAGTTTTGAGCCCATTCTGTTAAAATGGACTTCTTCCTATTTGGAAGATCGACTCAGTAGTGTTCGTTTCAGGTCCGCGACATAATCCCTTCTTGGCTACCTACGAGGTCCCCCAGGACAGTCACTAAGGGCCCTCACTTTTTATACTATATATAAACGACATCGATAGAGTGATCAAGCACTCCTATGTGTCTCTCTATGCTAGCGGCACAAAATTCTGTACGACTATAATGGCACCACTTGATTCTGCATTACTTCAAGCAGATCTTGTCAATTTCTCGGTTAGGTGTGGCGAAAACTGTTTAGAGCTTAGCATCGCAAAATTTCAGTCTATAACATTTTCATGGAAACGCATTCTTATCCACCTCGTTTCTACTCTCTTCATAACCAAACCCCACCATCGTTCCATCGATCAGCGATCTTGGTGTTTTATGTGATAAGGAGCTTACTTTCCTTTCACATACTGACGCGATAATTTTTAGGACCAAATCAAGCTTCGGGTCTGTAAAACGGTAGTCTAAAGAATTCTCCCACCTGTATGTCACCCGGTCCATCTACATGTCATTTGTCCGTCCACTGCTCGAATATGCTAGTCAGGTATGGTCCTCCTATCAGCAGACACACATTCGTAGAATCAAGAGCATTCAACGTCGTTCCTTACGTTTCGCTCTCTGTGGATTAGGATGGTTAAACCTCTGATCTTCCCCCCTTACACCAACCGTCTCAAAATAATGAACCTGATAACCTTGTAAAAACGCAGAACCCTGTCCTATATTCTATTCGTTCACAAACTTCACTCTGGCTCCATCGACTGTTCCAATCTTCTCAACTCAACTTTCTTCAACACAAACCCACACAACATATGTAATCCTCGCCCGTTCTACTTTATCTGCACACCATACCGCTTACAGCTCCAACAAACCTGCTGGGGGGGGGGGGGGGGGGGTGGGGGGGGGGGGAGCCGTGGTGCCGGCGTTCGACACGAGATTCTACCTCGTCCCCACAAGTTCTCCAACGTCCGCCGTAAACTAAACTGTTCGTCGAGAAAAAGGAAGTACACACAAACAAACACTCAGGAAACTGCCAGGCACTGCAGCACGGAAAATTAAACGCTTGCTGGAATTTGTAATAAAGGTTCTTTTTTTATTTTTTAATATTAGTTCCAGAAAGTCTGGAAACAACTTAAACTTTAAACGCAACGCTAAATATGACTTTGTATGTTTATGCTGCTCCGCCGCGCGACGGAGAGCGGGAACTAGAACGACCGTGGTGGTCAGCGGATGGAATTAGACTCAACGATATTCAATCGTTTGGACTGAAGATCGTTAGTAGTACACATGTATATTCTTTCATGGGACACACCATGAGAACGTATCTAAACAAAGAAAGGGAAAATGTGCATCCATGAGAAGTTAATTCGGCTAAGCAAACAAGTCGAATCTCATTGGATGCTAATTGGGTTTGTGTTTGCTTATACTACTGCTGATGAGAAGCAGATTCCGAAATATGAAAAGACAAAGGGAACGTTTGGGTCTTTGTCTGAGATGTGCATTGCTGCTAAATAAATAGGCGGCAATGCAATGTGGAAATGTGCTAATGGGTATTAGCTAGATTACCGGGAAATGGTGTTTATGGCCTCGCTGGTAACGATAGGGTATTGAATTCCTATTTGTATTTGCCTATGCTGTAGGATTGATTGGTGCCAAGAGACACGAGATGCGTATATTTGTTTTGGTTTCTTGGGTGTAGGTCGCCAGCCAACGTGTATAAAAAGGGATTTGTTGTACACATGAATGAAGCTGGGAATAGGCGACGCAATAATCATTATCCCTGGTTGCGATGGTTACATGATATGTGAACCGATAAGTTTTCTTTTCAGGGATATGTTGTTTGGAACAGAATTCTTAAGAGGGATTTTCAATACACATAAATGAATGCAGGTAAGAATTCTTTTACAGGTACTTTCAGGTTATATAAATTGGATCTATTTGATGCGTGAAACATTTAAGGTACTAATGCGATTGCATTAGCGATAGCTTATGCAAACTAGGTTGTAGGGATGGGGGTTCTTTAGGTAAGTCGTCAGTGGTGTTTGGCGGAACCACCACAAACCCATCTTCCGTATCCTACGAAGTGTCAACTCCAGGTCCTCCATCTTTGACGCCAATATTAGCACCCTCACTCTTAAACACCGCTTCCTGAATGTCTCCATTTAATTTATTTTCTTCTCTCGTCCTATTCCTCACCATCGTAGTTAACTAATTAAGTAAGTTAGTTCATAAGTTAGACCTAAGAATATTTTGTAAGCTTGCTCTAAGCCAATGAATGGAGTGTTGCCCACTAAAACACAAAAACTCAAACTCAAACTAAAATTACCCGAAGATCCCCAAACACACATTTTTCATTGATTCTTCTTCCATTGAAAATGTTGACTACATTTTCACTGAATTGTATGACCCTCCTTCCTTTGACTACCTTGACTATCCTGCTATTGAATTTTAGGCCATAAGATGTCCTATATTTAGTTTTAAGTTCAGTTTAGTGAAGACTGTCAAACGTGGAAAATAAATAAAGTTTTTATCACAAGCGAGTTAACGTCGACCATAGGGACCCCATACAGACATCACACATTCAGTGCATGGCTTTGATAGCACAAGAATTCGGACAGTTATGGAAATTGCCTTACATGATACGAATCTCTTGGGAACCAAGATAAGACTTACTTCTAAGTATAAGTACCGAATGTAAAACCCAGAACGAGGTTCATAGATCCAATAAGAAAAGTAGCCTTAAGACGTGAAATTGAAAAAGTAGAAGTTGTTCGTCGTCATATTTAAAAAAAAGACATTTAATCTTGGATGCTATGAATATGTCGTCAAAGTAAGCATAGCAAAAGACGAGACATTTTAAACCTGAGTCTATGTTCCTCTGAAAAGCCTGTATTGCATTCCACCAGTCGGAAGTCATCACTTTGAAGTCCAACCGACAAAACAGTGTAGTGACAGCTGTTTTTGCAATACCCTCTGACGCTACTGAGATTTGATGGTAGGCCTTAGTGAACTCGAGGGTCATCAACATAATACACAAGTGCAATTTCGAAAATTCGTGCAGGTGGACTATTAGGTAATTAATGGGTGGGTATTGCGAATGGGTTCAGCATCGTGTATTCGTCGCGTGGTCGCCACTCTCTCTTACACTTGATTAATAATAGAGAACAAGTTAATTCAATTTTATAACGTTTTTATTTAAATATGTAATTTTGAGGAAACATTTTTTTTGTTTTGTCATATAAAAGTGTTGCATTCCAACCGGACAATGACAGGTTATACATATTAAAAATGATTGGCCAGAAACTCCGGGAATTGGGAAATGTTGATGCATTCTCCTTATGGTCCGAACCTAGCAACAAGCAATTACCATATTTTTTTATAATTGTGAAACCTTCTGGGTAATAAGAAATCGGTAGTTGGAATCGTTAATTGTATTTGTATTTTTGTTTTATCATTAATTAATTAAAAATTCGAAATTATACGCGATGTATTATCCGATATTGAAAACTTTATAGTATATGAAATAGTAAAAATTAAAAAATATAATTAATATTGAAGCCTGGGAATGGACTTTATTATTCATTTAAGAAACTATTATTGTATATTATAATATACAATTATAAAGTATGTGTTATTTCGTTTGATATTAAAAGCGGGTGTCGACAATTGCTGGTACAAAGTGGGGCCAAAGTAAAAGTAAGTAAGTAAATGTGCCACAATTTTTACAAATGGCGTCTAATGTCATTGTGCTTTGACATTTGCGTTACAGGCAGGTAGAGAATTATTATTAGATAGGGACTTATTATTATTTCAAATAAACTTTCCCTGAAAACAGAATCCATTTTTTTCATTATTACCAAAATGGCAACCAATTCACATTATGACACTACTTTTGTCCCGCCCTGTATACATAGCGTTTGTTAAGCATTTTTCACATTAATTGCAAGAGTTAAAATACGAATTGTTTACAGAGTGTTTAGCAAATAATTTCACTATAACTTTTTTACAATCGATCTAACTTGAAGACACTGTCGATGGTGCGTTTCTCAAGTAAAGTTGAACTCGGTCCACAAAAGGCGATCCAGTCATTCACCAGAATTCCTGTCTTTATAATTCGACACCCTCCGTTAACAGATCCTGTAATGAGTGGTAATCGTAATGCGGTCGATAATCTCTTTCTGGTAATCGGTAACTTCTTCAATGGCATCAAACCTCCGTGGTTGTTTATTACCGTGTACGCCCCAATAAGTGTACTGCAACTAATGGCACGAATTATTCTAACATTCAACGTGTTTTCAATGAGCACTGCTAACTGGACAGTAATGTTCGGACTTATTATTGCAACTTCATCGTTGCATGTGACTAGATTTCCTAGCGCCAAATATTTATCGTGGTAAGAATTTATCTTTACATTACTCGGCAGGCAATCAGTAAGGTGTTGCAACTCATCATCCCTTATAAAACCGGGGACAAGCAATCCATGTTTATTTCCGACTGTGAATGTACCAATTAAAGTCAATCCACCAATGGTAGTTTCAATTATTGGAATTTTGCCGGCCAATTCTCGCCTCAACGTATCTGCGAAAGTCTGAGGACAGTCAGACGGAATAATACAATACCCATTTGTTAAGTTGGCGAAGACACCAATGTTTTCATCACTTCCGTAACTCAAAACCTGCGGCATTGTAAATAATATTAATCCTGGGACTCTAACTGTTTGAGATTTAATTGATCTCGTATTACGTTTCTTTTTAAAAACCAAATGTTAATTTTGTCCTTAATATTCATTATTTATATCATTTTTCAGGCCTATTAAGTCTAAAAGCAATTAGTTATCTAAATACCTATTAGCTATAATAGTTTTTGTGGTCTGTTCACATCCTATATCAAGTGTCTTAAATTCATTTATAAATAAACACTTTTTAACTAATATTATTTAAAACATCTATTAAATAATATTAGTTAAAAATTGTTTATGTATAAAGATACAGCGTACAATTGAGCATATTATCAAAACTAACCGGAATATTTTTGGGGAAATTGGCCTCTTTAAAGAAACGGCTCATGTATTTAATAAAAAGGCTCAAGCCAATTTATATTTACCAGTTGTTGAAAACTCTCTCCCTTTTCTTTCCTTTTTAGCAGCGCCCCACGCTCGAGGATTTGTAATAATTTTTCGATTGCCATTAACCTATTATTCCTCAGATGGCGCCAGTGATACTCTTACTGGGTAGTACTCTTAGTGACTGCTCGAGGATGGTTAATAATTTTTCGATTACCATTAACCTATTATTCCCTAGGTGGCGCCAGTGATGCTCTTACTGAGTAGTAGGTTTGGACCCAATGCTCAATGAACTACTAACCCATCAAACTACAGATTCTGTGAAACGGTTGAGCCAAATCCTTTGCCATATTTAAAAACTTGGTCAATAGACCCGGTTGGGAAAACATGACATCTCAGGGCGCTGATTCTGCGCCATAATATCGCCTTTTCTGAGAGATGTCAAATAAAAAAATTAAATAAACTCCCTCCACCTAAATGTTAACAAGTTAACTTTTTAAAGGGTGTTAAGAGATGCATTTACCGAATTCACAAAGTTGTTCCTAGAAAGTCAATTGCTAATAAATAAATAACATTCACCTTCCAGTGTTCGACAAGAAGCAAAACCATCAAATGATTCTGATTAAAAATTCGTAAATACATCGTACATCAGATTAAACCATTTTAATTTCACTATATGAGTCATTTATTTTAAAGGTGATGTAAGTTCATTTTCTTAAGAGGTGCATTTACCGAATTTTGTAAAGCTGTTCCTAAAAAGTTGACATCTAACAAATAAATAATATTAATTTTACTGTGTCCGATAAAAAGCAAAATTAACAAACATATAAAAATAAAAACTCGCAAAATAATTTTGATACAACAATTTTATTTCATTATATGAGCCATTTATTTATAATTTGCCAATGCTGTGATAATTGAATTCAATTCTCTGGTACCTTTTCATAAATAAGTATTCCTTGCCTAATATTATTTAAAACTGCTAAACTTATGTCAAAAGAAAATTAGCTGGTCAATATCATCTTAAAACAATGCTGACCATAAAACCTCAAGTATGTCGTTTTTAAAATAAATTGAATTAAACTATTTTATTTGATTATATAAACCATTTATTTCAAAAGTGACAGAAGTCCATTTTCCAAAACACAGGTTTAGCTATGACAATTGAATTCAATTCTATGCTACCTTTTCATACCTATGCATTTCGTCATCATCACCTTATTTAGCTTGGCCTTATTTAGCAAGAGGCTTATTAAATTTACCTAATATTATTTAGAACTGCTAAGATTTTGTCAAAAGGAAATTAGATGGTCAAATTCATCTTAAAACCACGCTGACTATAAAACCTCAAATGTGTCAATTTTAAAATAAATTGACATAAAGTATTTTCAAAATAAATAACTCAGATGTAAAAATGAGTCCTTCTTCGAAATGGTTGCACGATCGTGGATCAAACTCACTATAAAAATAGTAAATAGAATCGCAAATTTAATTGTTTTATGGCTGCAATAAAAAAGGATGCAGTACAAAGGAACGGCACCAATAAATAAGTAGGGGTTCATGGAAAATAGATAATAGACACAATTTGTTATTATCCTTGTCTCACGAAAGGTGAACCTGGCCCCAAGTGATACGATTTACACCGAAAATACAATACCAAGATCTATTACAGCTAACAGGTAGTTAGAAAAGGCTTAATAGATTGAAGGCTAATAGGTGTAATAAATGAATATAAGATATAAATCTTAAGGATAAAATTCAGTAAACAAGAGAAAGTAAAACAGTAAAGAAGTAAAGAAAGAAATTCAGTAAAAAATAAGAAAGAATCACTCACGCGATCGTTCAGATAAAACTTGTACTAGAAAAGACAGAAAAATATCCTGAAGTAAAGAACCCAATACAAACGTCGACAAACCATAATCCACAATGGCACGAGTTTTGAGCTACGGAAATGATGAAAACATCGGTATCTTCGCGAAGTTGACAAATGCATATTGCTTAATTCCGCCTAATTGTCCACCGGCATTCGCAAATACGCTGAAGAGAGAATTGGATGGCAGAATTCCAGTTATCGAAACCACCATTGGCACTTGGGGTCTAGTTGGCACATTCGCGGTTGCAAATAAACACGGATTGCTTCTGCCAGACTGTACAACCGACGATGAGTTGCAGAACCTTCTTGATCGCTTGCCGAAGAATGTAAAGATTAATTTTTACGAAAATAAATACGTGGCCCTGGGAAACCTAGTCGCATGCAATGATGAAGTGGCCGTTGTAAGTCCGCGCGTTAGTACCAAGTTAACGAGAGTCATAAGAGACACGCTGAATGTAAGAATAATTCGTATTGAATTGGACCATATGATAGGGTCATACATGGTAATAAACAATAACGGAGGACTGATGCCGCGGTGGAAGTTACCCATCACCAGAAAGAAGTTACCGACAATTTTAGAATTACCAATAATCACAGGATCAGTTAATGGAGGATGTTTGATTTTAAACTCAGGAATTCTGGTGAATGACTGGATTGTCTTTTGTGGATATAAAACGACGTTACTTGAGAAGCAGAGAATCGACACTATCTTTAAAATGGATGGAGAATAAATGAGTTCCATTGAAATTATTTTCTAAATATTTTGTAAACAATTTGTATTTTAACTATATTAGTTAATTTATTTTACTAAACTCTTATAACTTATGTAGTATGAAGTGTTTTAAAAACGCTGTATATAGTAGTAATTAGTGGAGCTATTTGTTTATAATAATCAAATTCATTATAAATAACTCAATATTTTATATATATATTTGTATTGTTGCGGATTGGCAATTGAATGCGCTGGAATGTACTGGAGAAATCTAGTACATTCGCAGTGTATACCAGTTACGCAGCAGCTGGCACCAGCTGGCCGATTGTCACCATCGATGAGGTCATAGCGTCCCTTTTTGAATTGGCAGTTACGCCCAATGAGTCAGTCTGCACTCAACCTTCGCGACGCATACACAGTCAACGGACCCATAAACCATTCCCAGTCGTTGCTATCCGCAAAATACCATTCATTGTGCATAATATCGTTCCTTAAGCAATAAAGAACAACTTGACATTACAATAGGGAACACCGTGTTATTATTTGATTGGTTCCAGTTCAATTGGTGACGTGTTCTTCTACATTGACCGCGCTGCTCTCTCTCCTTTGCGACAGCCATTGTTCGTTGTGACCGTCCATCGGCGGCCAACGAAACGCGTACCACTTCAACTAACATTTGCTGGTCCTTCGAGCCGGATCCAGTGCCTATTTGGATCTACACCATCGTCGCCCAGTTCGCGGCACAACATACCTGTGACAGGTACACACTCAGAAGATCATTAAAACTTCAAAGTGCCCTTAAAGTGTGACCACTACAATATCATCCCTTAAATAAAGTACATACAGATGTATCTATCCATATAAAACTGAAAGGAAAGGTTGCGTCACCTGAAAATAGAACGAGCATTGAAAATTGTACATCATCGCCACCCAAAAGAGCGCCAAAACCACAACACACTACAGATAGTGCACGATCAGTTGTAGACACTGCAACTAGATCGACAACTGCCAGTCACCTCGACACAAATCAAGGAACTGAAGCTGCAACATTCATGAAATCATAATATCTGTAGGATCTGAAGGTATTACTAAAAGTTTTGTATCTGTTATTCATAATCAAGCAAGCAGCAACATTTGCTGAAGTATCAATTTAATTTTCAATCCAATCATCTGTGAAACAAACACAATATGTCTGACTGGGACACAGTTACGGTTTTACGTAAACAGGCTCCGAAATCACCTGCCCTCAAAACAAAAAGTGCTGTGCCCAGTGCAGTAGCGCTTGCTGGCAATATCCGGATAAAATGCTGGTGAATCCCTGAAGGGAACGGAGAGTGCTCAAAGGAAACGGGGAAAGGAACAGGACCCTAAGCCTAACCACAGTGAGAGTGACAAGCAGGAAGAAAGTGATACATCGAGTGAAACCGGTGACGGGGAAAGTGATTCGACGCCGAAACCTGGTAACGTTGCTCCTCGGACTGGTGCACCAGCCATCTCCCCGCCAGCAAATCTTTCGCCGCCAATGATGTTCCGGCCACCTCTACGGCGCCCGGAAATTCCACCAACACCTGACATGCGCATGTCGCCCGGCCCCCCACCCGGATCGTCATCACGGATGATGCAGCCGGAAAATTCCCCCCGTAGGGACACCGAAGCCGTGACGACAACCATTGCGGAATCACCCCAGAAGGGCAATGAACCCAACCAACCTATCAATGAACAAATCACAATTGAGGAACTCATCGCCGCTCAGTTCGCGGCACAGGACACCATCGCTTGCACCTTCCTCAACCTGCAGGACAAGGGACAACCAACTCCGACAGCAATCGAGGCCACAAAACGAGACCTCCACACCGAATGGGAAACCATCCGCAGGCGGCATAACCAAATGATTTACATGGCGCCCCCTGAGTACCAACACCATCAGTACTTCGCGGAGGACTTCATCGGCGAGACCGAAGAAATATACCTCGAGGAACAGACGAAGGTCCTCGAAGCCCAGCACGCTCTCAATTCAGCCTCCCCAACCATGGCCAACAGCGCCAATCGCCGCCACCCTAGCGAGCTGCCCCCAGTGCAGCTGCCAATGGTCGCCACCAAGCTATCGGAAAGGGAACCGCGCCCCAGACTAGTGAGTCCCGACCAAGAAACAGACCAGAATGCCGCCGGCTCAATGATCCACCAGACCCGTGTCCCGATACACGGACTGCCGGCGGAACCCCTAAGGCAACAGGCTCCATGCATATTCTGCGGGCCTCACACCCTATCTACGCTTGCGAGAGCTTCCGATCACTCACACCTGGCCGTCGGAAGTCCTTCGCACACAAAAGAAACCTGTGCACCAACTGTTTGGGTCGCCACCGCCTACGCGACTGCCATTCCAGCAAGACGTGCCGTCGATGCCAGCGGAGACAACACACTCTGCTGCTGCCGCAACGAGCCAAAGGATCCGCCCCCCGGATCGACCGTTATAAAGGGGCCTGTGCGCATACAATCAGCGTTCCGCGTTGCTACCAACGGCGAAAGTCATCGTGACGTCGGAGAACGAACGAAGGATTGGAGTCCGTGCTCTGTTGGATCCCTGCTCCAGCGGCACTTTCATTACGTCATCACTAGCCCGAAGGTTGCATCTCCGACGCCAAGCAGCATCCGCCCCCACCCGCGGTGTTGGGGGCACTCGTGGCCTTGCTACCAGAACACATGCTACCATCAGCATCACTCCTCGCCTCCAGTCAGGGCTATCAGCGTATGAGCCACCACCACAATCAACGACGAGGGATCTCTCGTTCGTGGCGGATCTGGAACTTGCAGACCCAAACATCGCCTCCGCCGATAAGTTGGGCATGATCATTGGGGGAGACATGTACCCCACTCTCATCCTGGAGGGTCTAAGGAAGGACCCACGTTCCGGCCTCGTCGCGCAGGCCACTGAACTAGGATGGGTGCTAACAGGCGCAGCACCCACCATACCATCCAGCCTAAAGGTGACGAGGCCTGTCACCAGCCACCATATGGCCATTCCTCGTGGATTGCGAATTTACAACTCCGACCCGGAGGAACTGGCCGACCCTACGACTGATGATCGCAGCTCCCATCAGAAGATCAAAAGGAGGTCTCGCCGGCATCGGCCCCAGGAGCCACCTACGAGGCCCGTGCAACTACCAGCAACCGATAACTTGCGCGATCCAACTACAAGACATACTCCCCGCCCGCTGAACCATTGCAGGGGCAAGAGGCAATCGAGGAACCAGGAGCTTACCCACTCGAACACTTCAAGGCGTCCCACCACGCCCAGGACACGACGTGGCCAAGCTCCTGCCCGGGCCCAAAACTACCCAGGCCAACCGCTGCCACGTGCAGCCACCGAAACAGGACCAGGAGCGCGCCATACCCCGCTTGGCGGGCGGCGCTCCCCAGCAACCAGCGGTCTCTCGAACTCCAACAAGAAAGCACGCCTCTCAGGGCATCAACAGAGGCTGCACCCCAACGACTCCGGAAGGAACTTGGCCCGTGACTGCTATTCCGCCAATCCAGGCGGACAATGCCACGGACGACATCGCACCACACTCCACGCGACAGCCTCACACGCCAGCGGCCGCATCCCGCCGGATACTAACTTCGGGCGGGCGCCAACGGGCGCATCACCTTTCACCACCACTGGCCTCGAAATAGCGAGACCCATCACCAGTCATCACGTGGCTATTGATCGTGGGTTGCGACCTTACAAATCCGACCCAGATCAATTGGCCGGTCCCGTGACGACAAAAGTCACCAGACGCCTTCAGTGGAAAGAATCATCCTGTCGCCATCTACCCTACAGGCCATCTCAGACCGCCAGGCCTTCAGCGCTCTTCGGGGCGGGCGGCCCCGTCCCAACCGACCATCCACGTGAAAGTGGACAGCAACATCCGACCACCATAGACTCAACGACCAAGACCAACCGCACACACCCGGCCCTTAGCCGCCGTCCCCTCGAAAATAATGATTCGCCAATGACTGGCGAAGGCGGGCGGAATGTTGCGGATTGGCAATTGAATGTGCTGGGATGTACTGGAGAAATCTAGTACATTCGCAGTGTATACCAGTTACGCAGCAGCTGGCACCAGCTGGCCGATTGTCACCATCGATGAGGTCATAGCGTACCTTTTTGAATTGGCAGTTATGCCCAATGAGTCAGTCTGCACTCAACCTTCGCGACGCATACACAGTCAACGGACCCATAAACCATTCCCAGTCGTTGCTATCCGCAAAATACCATTCATTGTGCATAATAGCGTTCCTTAAGCAATAAAGAACAACTTGACATTACAATAGGGAACACCGTGTTATTATTTGATTGGTTCCAGTTCAATTGGTGACGTGCTCTTCTACATTGACCGCGCTGCTCTCTCTCCTTTGCGACAGCCATTGTTCGTTGTGACCGTCTATCGGCGGCCAACGAAACGCGTACCACTTCAACTAACATGTATATATTGCACTTTTTTATGAACGTTTTCTAAACATTTTTATCTGAAACTTTCATTTATTGCACTTAACACTTGTTTTAATTTAACGATGTGACAACTAAGCCAAAGGTTCCAAAAGGTTAGTCCAAATAAATGTTGTTAATTTTTAAGTCCAATTACTTAATTGTATTTATACATCTATGCTGTTCCTAAACCATAACACAATAAAAAGATATCACACTATATGTTATAACGTGTTTTGTATAATTTTCAGTTCCTCAATGGTTAATTACCCGTATAACACAATTCCTCCTGAATTTCTGATTCAATATTTCATTCTGTATACTATTTTTAATATGATTATCAATGTTAATAAAACATTTTAATTAAAAAAAGTAAACAACCTGTTTTCTATTATTAGTCAGGAGAGTTCTACGTTTAGTTAAACGCTTTAAGTAAGAACGTTCAATTCCCTATATATAAACTAATATACGTTTTTTTTAAGACTACTTATTTAAATAAAAACACAATCGACTTGTTCATGATAATTTAAATTCTCTAATATACCATAAATAAGGTAAAAAGCCACAAGTGCGTGACATATTGGTGTCAAATTAAATCATCGTTTGGCGCGCGTGTAGGGTTACTGACTCTTAGCCGACGGTAGGCGAGTTCAACTCAGCTTGCGGGAGAAACCGAGTTGCGTCGTGGGTCATTGCTGTCAGCTTTTTGGTCAGTGTAAACCAGTCGATCAATCCACTCTCGTATTTACGCCGGGAAGGATTTTCTTTGGTTATCCTTTAACAACAAATGGCAAAGCGTTAGTAATTTTTCCCGTGGAGAACTCTGATAACTAACGTCGTAATTTGTCTTTCGAGATCTAAATGCACCTCCGACTTGATTTTGTTGCATCGGATGTTTGGATAATATTTGTTGTTGGCTCTTGACCGCATTTTTATTTGCATGTGGGCAAGATCGTTGACTAATGAGGTTCGAATCTTGTGACAAAGTCTATGGATAGTATTTTACCTTTGTCTGAAGTGATGACCGGCATTGACGGATTTAAAGTCCTATTTGAGCCAAAAGACTCAAAAGTTGTCGTCCAATCATATTTTCTCCAGCTTGAAGAAAGAGTAGTGTCATTAAACTTATCAACACATTTGGTTGGCAATTAAACTACACATTGTTAAAACTCAAGATATTTTATTTGACGGAGTACTTCCCAACAAAACATATTTTTTTAATATGGCGTTTAGTCTTAACTACAAACTGTAATTTGTTTGGATATAATAAATACATATTTTAAACTAAAAACGGTGATTTTTGCTGATTCCTTGAAATTGATTTGTTAGTTCAGATAAACCTGAGAGATACAATCATTCCCTTCGTTTTTCCGTTTTTTGTTTTTGATGTGTTGACTTTAATCTCCATCCGCAACCCGGTTGAAAATCGGATTGGACAAAACAGATTTCTTGCTGTACTTCTTCGGATATAGACGTGCTGTAGTTTGTGGCACCATTCGAAGAATTGACATATTGGGCTCAGGGTTTCGAGCACTGTGACGTTGTATCGTCTTCTGGAGAATGGAATGATGCCTTGGCAATACCGTCATGTATTTTGTTTATCCTGCAAGTCAGGTGCTATGAATTGAGACCGAAGATATTCGTAATATGAGGAGTCCAGCAGTGTAAGTTGCCACTTGTGTTAATTATATTTTTTTTTTTTTCATTTTTCCCAAAATTTTTAATTTCCGTTTTCTTCTTAGATCCTAAATTATATGCTAGACAAAAAATGCTTAAATTCTAGTTTAATTATATTATATTATAACTACTGGTCCTACGCAGACGCTCTAAGCTAAACATAATAAGACTATTGTTAATATATTATACTACCCTAACTCGAGAAAAGAAAAGTCTGTGTAAGCTGGCTGATAATGCAGTGAATCTACCGACATTGGTAGTCAGGTCTTTAATAATTGCCATTCAACCACCAGAACTGTTAGTGCTGGTTAATATTGTCGTCCCGGTCTTTTTGGGAGATAGCCCTACTAAAGCGCAAAAGCGCGGTGTGCCTGACTTCCCGCCCGTAGCACAATCACCCGTTTACGGATGATTTCCTACATGATAGATCAGCCGAATTCCGGATGCATCCTGTATAAGTCCATACATGTCCAAATCAAGAAACACCTCTGGTGGAACAAAGCCGTTGCGACGAACGCTCTCAAAATACAGAGTATTTGGAAAATAAGCCCCGAAAAGCAGGCTCTCGCAATATGTCCTCTGATTAATTTGATCATAAAATTATCCACCCTATTTATGTGGGCTTCATTATATAAAGTCTGAATTGAGTAGTACTTTTTATAGTCCGATTCCGGTGTTCAATATAGTCTGAGACAACTTCTGAGACACTTCCTTTCGAACACCTGAATCTTTTGCATCAAGTTTGGATCTACAGTACAGATATTGATCTACCCAGATGTCTAGGTATTTAATTACAGTCTTGGTTTCCGGTTTACCTCCATGCGGCCTACGATAACTAACTGTCGCCAGTTTTTTCTTGTGTCGTTCGTAGCTTTATATAATGGGGTGCTAAATAGAATGGCTACACATTTCTGGAAGTTGATCTTAAGTTTCCAGTCGTCGCAATAGCGCTGCACTTTGTTGAAATCTCGCTGTAGTAACATATTTATGATCTGAACTTTCGGAGCTGTTTTGTAAATTATGAGGTCGTGTGCGTACGCAATAGTCAGCGGAAGTGCCTTTATAAGTCGCTAATGTAAATGTTAAAAAGAATCAGAGAAAGTACCGCTTTCTGTTGCAAGCCATTCTTGATATTATACGTTTTATTAGAGGTCACATTACCATTTTTGACCACGAACCTCGTGTCCTTTAACATATCGTAAAGTACATATAGTAGAGGCTTAGGTATGCCATGTCTGATCAGTTTGTAATATAACCATTCGATCCAGACGGTATCAAAGGCTTTTTCCAAGTCGATCAGACAGGCACCTGTGCATTGGTTCCTACATTTATTCAATTGTATGTCGGAGACCAGTTTAGCTGCGGCATATGTGGTTTCATGACCCGCCCTAAAGCCAAACTGGTTATTTGGAATAATGTTGTTGTCGTCTACCCATTTTAGCAGAGCTTTGTTAATAGTCTTTTGACATACTTTACTGATGCTTGGGAGTAAACTTATCGAACGCATGTTCATTGGGTTTGTACAGTCTTTACCCTTTTTTGCGATGGACTGAATGATAGCCGTTTTACAACGTGTGGGATAATATGCATTATTCAATGCGTTGTTAAACAGGACCGTGCATATATTTATTGCCATTGGGGGCAGGTTCTTGAGTACGATGTTAGGTACTCCATATATTCCCCCAGACTTTTTGCTTCTTAATGAGTCGAAAATACCCTGGATTCCTTCCCTCGTAATTAAAAGGCTATTAGCCCTACCATTGGCATTAATGTCAATTAACCGATTATAGTCACTGAATTCGATAAAATCGGGATTCTCCGATTGCCAATATGAAATTTCATTTCGGGGGTGAAGGTGACTCAGTAGAACTCTGTCCTCCAAGTCGTGATTTCGGCGAATGCTTTCATTCACCTTGTACACTGAAAGACAGCTCCCACCTCGTTCACCCATTCCGAAGGATCTTCGATCACGAAGAGCTCACTATTGAGGATAGCGTTTTCTGTATCTATGCCAATGTTGATTAGCAGCTGCTTGTTTACATCAGTACGTGGAATTTGGAGGCACTGAATCTCGTTTGGATTATTCCTCCTGAATATTTTATTTATTTGTGGGAATATATTCGGGTTATTAGTTTTATAGCTTGAACTCTGTTGTTCCAATACGAATTTGTTGCTAATCTGTAGTTAGCTTTAAATAATTGTTGATGATTTTTTAATCGGGATTTCAGTGATATTATCTCCTGGTCTTATTTTAGATTTGATAGCAGTCTACTCGTTTTCTTGTGGGTTGCGTTTATTGTGGTGTTTCTGTACATGTTTATGTGATCTGTGACTGTTGTTTGGGGAATTGTTTTGTCCATTGTTCGTTTTACGGTTTCGTCCATTTGTTGGATGTATTTGTCGATTTCGTCATTTATCATCATCATCATCATCAACGGCACTACAACCGAGAACCGGTCTTGGCCTTATTTAGCAAGTCCTGAGGCTTGTTAAATTTTCCATAACGATTTTTTTTTTTTTTTTTCGGGCAAGGTCATTAGTCTTGCGCCGTTCGTCATTTATCAGGTGTCTGTTTATTGGCAGCTTAAAGTCATTCGAACGCAGTTCTCTTGTTAATGGTCTGGTGAACCGCGGCCATCGCCACCGACCTAACAAAGATACAAGATATTTTTTCGTAAATTTTTTTTTTATTTTTCTACATAGTCTCCTTGTAACTATATACACTTCTCCCAGTGGTGCTCCCATCTCTCTAACCCGTCCAAATAGTACTCGGCGTTTTCCTCTGCAAAATAACTGATTGAGAAGGTGATTGCCTCCTCATTTGACGAAGATCTCTGTCCTCCGATCGCAATTTTTAGATTAGGGAACAAAAAGAAGTCGCTTGGGGCTAGATCTGGTGAGTAAACCGGATGGTCAAGCGGTTCAAACCGTATGTCGTGGATTTTCGCCATGGCAACCCCTGAGATGTGAGACGGCGCGTTGTCTTGGTGAAACGGGATTTTCTTTTTCTGCAAATGTGGCCGTTTTTCCGCAATTTCTGCCTCCAGTTGGTCAAGTAATGATGCGTAGTATGCTTTTGGCGGATTTATTGTCGAAGTGTTCCGCCGAACACTTGCCAGGCACCAAAAGGAACACCTGGAACGCGGGGCGAATTCAATGGCATACAATAAAACACCAAAATAATTGTCTTTATTTTTGAATTTTTTTTTTTTTACTTATCTTAGGTCGCACCGTTTCGAAACTACCTTGAACCACACGTTCGACGTTCTATCTTTTTTATTTTTTATTTTCGCGACATCTCAGCGCGGATCGATCTCCTCGGTGGGGTTCTCGGACCCCTGATCGAAGTAGACTTGTCGTCTCGTTGGCGATCAAAATTAGACTCTTCTGCACTACCCACAAGTATCTGTATCTTCCCCAGAGACAATTTCCCATGCTGCCCACTAACAGAATCATCAATATCTCTGTTAGCAGCATGCTATTTCATCCTAGGGGAAATTTCCTATATTTCTGAAAGGAGAAACTCGCTCATCATCAAACATCATTATCACCATCCGTGGTGGTGATCGAAATTCAGTTCGATGGTTGTCGATTGTGGGCCGCATTATTTACATAGAACATCTGACGCGCAGGCCGAAGGATATCCTGCAATTTGGATGGACGTACGGTCCATGCGTTTTGTTTAACTTCTTTAGTTAAAACTAACAATCCATTAGACCTTTCTAATGGGTGTGAAATTCCACAAAGGAACCGTGGGACTGGAGTATTTTCTTTGTTGACTTAACTCTTCATAAACAATCGGATATCTCGTTGAGATATTATTGATTGCGAGGGATTTGGCAGCGGATAAGTGGTATACATTATTGTGCTAGGTTGCCGCTGCCTTTGTTTGCTTGGCGGATTTGGGTGGTCTTTATGGTAGACTACCCGCACGTACATCCGTTGGTCGGCTAATTTACCGACGATAGCAATTCCTTGTAACATCGTGTAGATGTTCAGGATTTCCGATTGTGCAGTGCTGGAGTGCGGCGCATTTCAGTCTCTGGGAATAAGATGAATGGATGTTTTTACCTTTGTTTCAGGTATGCTACAATCGACTTGTTGAGCTTGATATTGAAAGCTTTGGGACGTTTAGTTCCTTGCTCTTTAGTGTCGGGATCAACGTTGGCTAAAATTTGCAGGCCCTATGGTGGGACTTTGAGACACGCGTCTGTAGGCGCGTGCAATGGTCTCAGGTAAGTAAGTTCCTTAAAAGGTAGGAACCTTACCTGCGCGGAATTGTGCGTTCGTAGAACGCTACATGCTCCTGTAAAGGTTTTTCCTTTTCGAGGATAATCGATTTAGATAACTCCATGACTATCCCAAAAAACAGTCGCCACCAATTTCCTCAGCGAAAAAACAGTTTTTCCTTTTTTTTGCCGTTTCCCTCTGGATGCAACAATGTTTTGACTATATTTTTGTTTCGGGCGTATAATGGTGTATCCAAGTTTCATCGATAGTAATTAATCGGCGTCAAAACTCAAATTTATTGCACCTAAACTGTTCCAACGGAGTGTTGGAAATGTTCATTGGAACAAGTTTTTGGTCTAAGTTTAATGACACTACTCTTTCTTCAAGCTGGAGAAAATATAATTGGACGACAACTTTTGAGTCTTTTGGCTCAAATACGACTTTAAATCCGTCAATGCCGGTCATCAGATCAGACAACGGTAAAATACTATCCATAGACTTTGTTACAAGATTCGAACCTCATTAGTCAACGATCTTGCCCACATACAAATAAAAATACGATCAAGAACCAGGAACAAATATAAACCAAACTTCCGATACAACAAAATCAAGTCGGAGGTGCATTTATATCTCGAAAGACAAATTACCACGTTAGTTATCAGAGTTCTCGACGGGCAAAATTATTAACGCTCTGCCATTTGTTGTTAAAGGATAACCAAAGAAAATCCTTCACGGAGTAAATACGAGAGTGGATCGATCGACGGGTTTACACTGACCAAAAAGTTGGAAGCAATATGTCACGCACTTGTGGCTTTTTACGTCATTTATGGTATATTAGAGAATTTAAATTATCATGAACAAGTTGATTGTGTTTTTATTTAAATAAGTAGTCTTAAAAAACGTATATTAATTTATATATAGGGAATTGAATGTTTTTACTTAAAGTGTTTAGCTTAACTTCCTGACTAATAATAGAAAACAAGTTGTTTATTGTTTTTTAATTAAAATGTTTTATTAACATTGATAACCGTATTAAAAATAGTATACAATACGAAATATTGAATCAGAAATTCAGGAGGAATTGTGTTATACGGGTAATTAACCATTGAGGAACTGAAAATTATACAAAACACGTTATATAGTGCGACATGAGGAGTTATCTTGTTATTGCGTTATGGTTTAGGAACAGCATAAACAAATATAATTAAGCAATTAGACTTAAAAATTAACAACATTTATTTGGACTAACGTTTTGATTAACTTTGGCTTCGTTGTCACATCGTTATATAAAAATAAGTGTTAAGTGCAATAAAGGAAAGTTCTACATAACTTTTTTGGTTGATTTTGGCTACATCAAAAACGTATTCAGTAGAGATAACTGTTCAATACAATAAAGGAGAGTTATACATATAAACCTTTTAACAGAAAATATTTCATTTTTTTATAAATACTTAAATAGTTTCGATAATTGGTTTTATAAACAGCATTTCTTAAGCACTTCTTACACATAAATCACATAATTTTAGTAACACGAGTTAACTGAAATTTTAATTTCATTAAAAAGCGAATTGTTTGTAAATTGTTTAAAAAAACTTTCACTTGACTCCTTCACGCACCATCCATTTTGAAGATAGTGTCGATTCTGTGCTTCTCAAGTAACGTGTGTGTTGCAATGAATGTGTTAAGTGCAATAAATGAAAGGCACATAAAATGTTTAGAAAACGTTCATAAAAAAGTGAAATATATACAAAATGCTTTATTTTTTACATCTATATATTTTATAAATACTGAGATATTTATAATGAATTTGATTATTATAAACAAGGAGCTCCACTAATTACTACTATATACAGCGTTTTTAAAACACTTCATAATATATAAATCATATGAGTTTAGTAAAATAAATTAACTAATATAGTTAAAATACAAATTGTTTACAAAATATTTAGAAAATAATTTCAATTAGACTTATTTATTCTCCATCCATTTTAAAGATAGTGTCGATTCTCTGCGTCTCAAGTAACGTCGTTTTATGTCCACAAAAGACAATCCAGTCATTCACCAGAATTCCTGAGTTTAAAATCAAACATCCTCCATTAACTGATCCTGTGATTATTGGTAATTCTAAAATTGTCGGTAACTTCTTTCTGGTGATGGGTAACTTCCACCGCGGCATCAGTCCTCCGTTATTGTTTATTACCATGTACGACCCTATCATATGGTCCAATTCAATACGAATTATTCTTACATTCAGCGTGTCTCTTATGACTCTCGCTAACTTGGTACTAACGCGCGGACTTACAACGGCCACTTCATCATTGCATGCGACTAGGTTTCCCAGGGCCACGTGTTTATTATCGTAAAAATTAATCTTTATATTCTTCGGCAACCGATCAATAAGGTTCTGCAACTCATCGTCGGTTGTACAGTCTGGCAGAAGCAATCCGTGTTTATTTCCAACCGCGAATGTGCCAACTAGACCCCAAGTGCCAATGGTGGTTTCGATAACTGGAATTCTGCCATCCAATTCTCTCTTCAGCGTATTTGCGAATGCCGGTGGACAATTAGGCGGAATTAAGCAATATGCATTTGTCAACTTCGCGAAGATACCGATGTTTTCATCATTTCCGTAGCTCAAAACTCGTGCCATTGTGGATTATGGTTTGTCGACGTTTGTATTGGGTTCTTTACTTCAGGATATTTTTCTGTCTTTTCTAGTACAAGTTTTATCTGAACGATCGCGTGAGTGATTCTTTCTTATTTTTTACTGAATTTCTTTCTTTATTTCTTTACTGTTTTACTTTCTCTTGTTTACTGAATTTTATCCTTACGATTTATATCTTATATTCATTTATTACACCTATTAGCCTTCAATCTATTAAGCCTTTTCTAACTACCTGTTAGCTGTAATAGATCTTAGTATTGTATTTTCGGTGTAAATCGTATCACTTGGGGCCAGGTTCACCTCCCGTGAGAGAAGAATAATAACAAATTGTTTCTATTATCTATTTTCCATGAACCTAACTTATTTATTGGTGCCGTTCCTTTGTACTGCATCCTTCTTTATTGCACCAATAAAACAATTAACTTTGCGGTTCTATTTATTATTTTTTATTGTGAGTTTGATCCACGATCGCGGAACCATTTCCAAGAAGGACTAATTTATACATCTGAGTTATTTATTTTGAAATCGACATTTGAGGTTTTATGGTCAGCATTGTTTTAAGATGATATTGACCAGTTAATTTTCTTTTGACAAAATCTTAGCAGTTCTAAATAATATTAGGGAAAATTTAACAAGCCTCTTGCTAAATAAGGCCAAGACCGGCTCCTGGTTGTAGTGCCGATGATGGTGATGATGAAGAAATGCTTAGGTATGAAATGGTAGCATAGAATTGAATTCAATTATCATAGCTAAACTAATGTTTTGGAAAATTATAAATAAATAGCTCATATAATGAAATAAAATTGTTGTATCGAAATTATATTTGCGAGTTTTTAATTTTATTTGTTTGTTAATTTTGCCTCTTAGCGGACACAGTAAAATTAATATTATTTAATTGTTAGATGTCAACTTTTTAGGAACAACTTTATAAAATTCGGTAATCGCACGTCTTAAGAAAATGAACTTACATCACCTTTAAAATAAATGCCTCATATAGTCAAATTAAAATGTTTTAATCTGATGTACAATGTATTTACGAATTTTTAATCAGAATCATTTGATGGTGTTGCTTCTTGTTGAACACTGGAAGGTGATTGTTATTTATTTATTGGCAGTTGACTTTCTAGGAACAACTTTGTGAATTCGGTAAATGCATCTCTTAACACCCTTTAAAAAGTTAACTTGTATTTGAATATCGGTCTACTGTTTTGAGAAAATATACCCTTAAAAAATTAAGATGAGTTCTCGAGGGGCTCTGATCGATGCCACTTTTGAACCACTGTTTATTTTAAATTTCATCTAAGAACATCAACATTTTATTTGAGTCCTATTTTTTAAAAATGTGATTGAAAGTAATTTTTCTTTTGGGCACACAAAAGGGATTTTGTGAACCTTTAAATAGCAATGCACAGAGCCGGCAGAAGAAAATGTTGAGCGGTGTAGAATTTTTAAGGTTGGGTACGGAATACATCATCCTTTCTGGGCATAATTCACAAGATTAATATCCTCCCAAAACTGGAATTGAATCGAAAAGAAGATGTGGATACAGTTCTTGAATGGAGTAATATGAAAGTGGATAGAGTGCATACACTCAGACAGAAGTTCCACGTTCGAGTAGATCGACTGAAGGAGAATTCCTTCACTTTGTAGAAAATGAACTTAAAATGAGAACTCTCTGATTGAAGACTTTACGGACTAATTCTTAAGCAAGAAGGACGCAATCTTCGAATTGTCTTGGGTAATGCTTTCTGGCAACATCTGCAAAGGCGAGGAGTTTGGATAAGTTCCGCGTGTGCTTTAATGTCAGAATTTCATGTATAGAGATCCTTGTGATTCGCTTTTTTAATTTGACATTCTAAAGAATACGTGTAGTGTGGTATTTCATGATCCTTCTTCACTGTTCGATTTTACATTCTATCGAGCACGGGCCGTGCTCAGCAAATTTAGCTATTCCATTTCAGATTTACATGAATATATGTTTTTAAATTGTGTTCTTGGGTATGTTGAGACATCCTAAAAATATCGGTGTACTTTCGTAAGTTCAAGCATAATGACTAAATGTGAACGAATACGAATACAGAAATTTAAGAGTTCTTTGGGTTCGATAATGCAAAACTAAATTATATACGAAAGGATTTCATATTCAGTGACAGGATTATATTAAGAAGCATGTAACAGTATGTTTCTTTTGTTTACAATTTGCTTATCGACAACCATATAGGACCTGTAAGTTATAACCCTGATACTAACACTATAGGTGTTATGCCCTTATATCAGTTCCCTAATTTGAATTGCTGCAGACACTCAGATCAATAACGAATATTAGCCACTCTCATATCGCAAGGTTATTCAATATAACACATCATTCTTGTTTGGTGACTGGATCCTAAAATCGAGATCCTCCCACCAATTAAATCATATTAATGGTGTTACGCTCCTTTGATCGTATGGTCTGATATCCAATGTGGAAGTTATCACATTCTGCATGCTTTCGACTAGTTATCAGGACTGCCTTTGTTTTGTGGTCCGCTCTATGTAGTCCGAACGATTGTAGCCAGTCTCTAATTAGTCGAATTGATTCATTAGTGGCCGCTTCCAGCTCGCTAATATGCTTAGCAATTGTAACAATTGCGAATCCAATAATGTCCACTTCTTGTGATAGCTCTAGTTGTGAAACTCCATCCTACGAGGGGAGGTCAATAAGTCTGTAGAAAAGGACGATTTTTTTTTATCTCCTCATTTAGCTGAGCTGATAATGACGCATAATACTGTCCAGTTATCGTCTGTCCCTTTTCCGAATAGGCAATGAAGATAATGCCACGTGCATCCCAAAACACAGTAGCCATAACCTTTCCAGCTGATTTCACCGTCTTTACCTTCTTTGAAGTCCGTTCGCCTTTAACAATGCCCTGTTTTAACTGTTCTTTCGTCTCGGGAGTGTAGTGATGTGTCCATGTTTCATCTACAGTTACTAATTTGCGGAGAAACTCAGCTCTCAGCTGAGAGCAAATGCCGTAACCATCTCGCAAATATTTTTTTCATACCCAATTTATTATCCAAAATTGAAACATGAAGCAAATTGAAATTTGACAGATAGCTAGTGGGTAATGATGCGTAGTAAAAACAGATCATTAGCGATGATACGAATGCCATCCTAGACGTTTCTAAGGACTTATTGACCTACCCTCGTACATAATATTCCACACTAGTGGACCAAGAACTGACTCTTGCCGAACTCATACCGGAATATCATAGAACTTTCTACCTTCGTCCATATCATACATCAACTTTCTATTAGGGAATTAACTTAAGACGATATTAAGGAGGTAGAGGGGAGTGCCCATTCGAATAAAAGCTGTTGGGACGGACAACCAGCAGGCAGAGTTAAATGCATTTGTATGTCCAATGTTGCCACGGCACAATATCTATTGGTTACTCAGTTCCTCCTTTCCATATTTTTCCTTTTATTCCTTTGGCTTCCATGTCGACCTCTGTGTTGATGGGGTCGATGGTCGGTCGTGACTTCTTGAAGTCATATTAATGATCCGATAGCGATCCGTTTATTTTCAGCTATGGCGAGAAATCGACCATATATGATATTTTCCAGTACTTCACCCTTTGTATCCAGGAGGCATATGGGGCGATATGATTTCTTTTTATATACTTCTCTCAGGAGAGGTGAACCTGTAGCGCTGACACGGCGCCCCAAGGTGCCTCCAGATAACGGTTGCAGTTCTTCTTGAACAGTTGCAGGTTGTAATCCTACAGAAACACTCGGGCGGGAGGGAATTCCACAGCCTTCCCGCTCTGTAGCGGAACGAGTTCTAATGCAGGGATGTTCAAGCCATCGGGAGATGAACCGCAAACTGGTGCGATCCGTCGGATTGTCTTGTGGAGTGCATATAAGCCGAATAAAATCGCTCATCTCTGTATGGTCTCAAGTAGGTTGAAGGTGTGCTTAGAAGCAGAGCTCCAAACATGAGAGCAATATTCGAACGTGGGTCTAATTTGGGATTTATGCAAAAAAAAAGGTAGTTTTGTGGAGTGCATATAAACCGATTTGGGCAGAACAATATCACGGATCTCCGAAGAACAGTACCCGTGATAATATCTGTAAAACAGATAGAGATCAGCTACGCGCCTTCGGTATGATAGCGACTGTAGTCTCGACGTCAGGGCCGTGCCCGCTAATAGATCGTTCGTCTCTGTGCTTAAGTAAGTCGAACCTATCCGTCGGATTGTCTAGCTTAAGAGCAGAGAGCAATATTCGAGCGTGGGTGTAATTAGGGATTTATGCAGAAGAAAAAGTTTGTTTTGTAAAGTGCATATAAACCGATTTGGGCAGAACAATACCACGAATCTCCCAAGAATAGTACCCGTGATAATATCTGTAAAACAGACAGAGGTCGGCTTCGCGCCTTCGATGTGAAAGCGGCTGGACTCCCGACGTCAGCGCCGAATCCCCGATTAGTCCCTCTGTATGCTCTCAAGTAGTTCAAGGGTATATTTAGGAACAGAGCTCCAAACATGAGAGCAATATTCGAGCGCGGGTCTCTTTTAGGACTTAAACAAGAGAAAAAGTTGGGCCAGAGTGGACATTTCTTGGCTCTAAAAAGATAACTCAGCTTTCCTGAGGCTGACCTGGCGATGCTTGACACATGTTTATGCCACGATACATTCGCACAGACCGTGACGAGATCAATCTCAAGCTTTCCTCAGATTCAAGGGCCAGGCCATTCATCTTCAGCTGTGGAACCAATGATCCACTCTTTTTGTGAATGTTGTATACTGGGTCTTCGTTGCATTGAAGTCGACAAGATTGGCCTTTCCCCACTGCAGGACTTTATCCAGATCCCGATTCAGAGAGTCAATTTGTCTACATCTCAGCTGACGCGACGTTGAAGCACTAATCAGCCGATCACTAGAAAAAAAGGAAACTATCATCCGCAAAGCTGAACACTTAGTTATCCGTTGACTCCAACAAATCATTTATGTGAAGAAAAAACAATCTTGGAGCCAAAATAGAACCTTGAGGCACCCCCGAAATTAACAGGGCACGGATCCGAAGACTCGCCGTCTACAAGAAGCAGGATCGTACGATTTTCGAAGAAGCACTTCGCCCAGTTGCAAAGCCGCTGGGAAAGTTCTTATGAACGAAGTTTGTTAAGCAATGCGCCGTGCCAGACGGGGTCCAAAGCCTTGGAGACATCCAATGTGACCCTCAATCGCAGGTGTCCATATATCGGTTATAGGGGTCAAAAAGTCTCCCGTCGACCTCCTGCCACGGAATGCGTGTTGACGATCATTCAAAAGTCCGTTGCACTCCAAGCTTTGATACAACGAACTCAGAAGGGTGCCTGGGAGAAAAACCTTGTCTGTGAAATAGAGAAAACTAGAGAGCGAACCACACCATCCGCGGAAGTTCTACCAAATAATCCGCAGCGGGGCACACACCACGCTGCACTTACTGCAAGGATACAAAGGGTAATCTGATCGCCGATCCTGAAGGCATTCTGGAACACTTGCTAATGAATTGCTAAATTGTCAACTCACAGAATAATTGGAGGATCCACCAATGCAAGATCACGACCACATGCTGCAGCCATCAAGCATCCAGGAAACAGTATAAGCCATAAGACAGCTCAAATCAAATAAAGCCCCTGGAGCTGATGATATACCAGCTGAGCTGATCAAACAAGGGAGGACAGCGTTACTTCACACAATTCATAAGATCGTGGTGCACGTATGGGAGCAAGAGCAGTTGCAGGAAGATTGGCGTCGCGGAATAATTTGCACCATACATAAGAAGGGAGATCATCCTGAGAAATGTTGGCGCAAGTCTAATAACCTTGCCCGGAAAAACAAATTATTATGGGCAATTTAACAAGTCTCGGATGTGGACCGGATACCGGTGGAGAGACTTGTTAAAAAGGCGAAGACCCTAACCCGGTTGTAGGGCCGATGATGATGATGATAAGAAGGGAGATATCACAGTGTGCAACAACTATAGGGGTATAACATTGCTGAGTACCGCATATAAGATACTCTCCACTATCCTACAAGATCGGATAGCCCTCTACGATAAAGTCATCATTGGTCAATATTAGTGCGGTTTCATCCCAGGCAAATCAGCGATTGATCGGATATTCACCCTTAAGCAGACGCTGGAAAAATGTCAGGAATTTAAGATTCCATTATATCATCTGTTTATAGATTTTAAGGCCGCCTACGACAGCATAGCCAGGGTAAAACTATATAATGCCATGAGAGAGTTCGGCATTCCAAACAAATTGATACGACTTTGTAGGTTGACCATGACCAACGTAACTAGTCAAGTAAAAATAACGGGATTGCTGTCCAACCCAATAAACATCTTTAATGGACTCTGACAAGGGGACGGTCTGGCCTGCCTCCTCTTCAACCTGGCGTTGGAGAAAGCAATCCGTGACTCTGGCATTACAACTAGAGGGACTAGTGCACATCCAGCTGGATACTTGCCTACGCAGATGACATCTACATCATCGGTAGTTCCGATTCGTCTATACAGGACTCCTTCACCCAGATCGAGCAGGCGGCACAAAAACTGGGACTGCACATTAATGAGGGAAAAACTAAGTACATGGTGGCAACTTCTGCGAAGAGAAGACCTAACGTTGGTCAAACTATCAGGGTAGTGGAGCACGAATTTTAAGTAGTGGAATCCTTTCACTACCTTAGGTCAATAGTATCACCCGATAACAATATGCAAGAAGAAATACGCGAACGGCTCGTCAAATCCAACAAAGCCTACTATGGTCTATCAAGGTTCTTTAAATCCCGAAATATATCCAGAACGTCCAAGCTACTATTGTGCAAGACCATGGTCTTACCATTACTCATGGATGGATCCGAGACCTGGGTGCTTAATAAAAGGCACTCTGAACTCTTAGCCGCGTTCGAGAGGAAGGTCTTAAGGAGAATTGCTGGCCCCGTATGTGAGGGAGGACGATTCCGGAGACGCTACAACCATGAGTTGTACGCAATCTACCTTAAAGCTAATGTCGTAAGAAAAATCAAGCTCGGTAGAGTCCGATGGGCGGACGCCTAGCTCGAATGAGTGAAGAGGAGCCTGCCCGGAAAGTCTTTTGTGGCAGGACGTATGGAACGAGACAGCGGGGCAGACCATGTGTGCGATGGAGGGATGGCGTAGACCAGGACACCCAGAGCCTGGGAGTGCCCACCTGGATGACCTCGGCTCGAAATCGGGACCGATGGAGAGATTTGTTAAATAAGGCCAAGACCGGATCCCAGTTATAGTGCCGATGATGATGATGATAATATGATTAAATATGTGCCTTATAGCTCGGAGACTTGCGGTTTTACTCTCCGGTGACAACTGAACCACTGTAATGGGTAGGGTTCTTTTTTGGTTAATAGAACTGTGGGTAGTTTTTACTATGGCATCAGCAAGGATGCGAGTTCGATAAAAACAACGCCGATGTCAAAATTGTGCACCAAAAGAAAACAAAACAAATAAAAACACACAGGTATGGTTTGTCATTTAACGTTCTTTTTATTTTACCGATTTTCGTTTTATTTTGATTAGTTCTCCGAATGGCAGTGGAACTTGTATTAGCTAACACAAATGTCATTAAACTTGGAAATCACAATATTTAAAAAAATCGATGTACTAACATATCTCTGGAGTGGGCAGCAATCGAATCCGAATATATTTGGATTCTGCACATACACTATGTACCGGTGATTGTTAAGATGTCAATTATTTTACAGGGAATCCTTCCTATTTAACAATGTCTATAATTAACTTACTGACGATTTATTATGATTACAAGCACTACGATTCATTTGGTTACCGACTCTTATTAGATATTTAAAAAAACTCTCCGTAAAACATAAATTGCGACAAGCGACTCGACTGAAAATGATGTATTGGGTTTTTAACCGGCAGCGTGTGTGCGCACTCCACGAGCGATGAAATCTGACTCTCCGACGAATTCGTCGTCAACATACACGCGTCGTGATGAAGATGGATTGGTGATGACCAATGGCGGTCGAATTGGAAATTCCAATCGTGGAATCCCCTCTGGGACCGTACAAGTCAGGATGGTACACCCATTCGTTGGAAGCAACGACAACGCGATTGCGTAGGGTGCACAAAGAAAATTCGGTTGCTCAGCTGATTAAATAAAGGGTCGGGTAACGAGGCTGGCTGAACATACCGTCATAAATCATAGGAATTGGTTCCCTATTCTGTTGGTATTATGTCAACCGACTTCGATGAGATGATCGAGGTTACGATGCATGGATGCATATTTATTTTAGGATACATTAATACAAGCGATGTCGCCGTCAGGCAAAAATATCTCCTTCTGTTTGCATTGAGTAAACGGAAGCATTCCGTTTTGATAGCCAGCATGGTATTCATGGCTGCTCGTTGTTTGGACAACGTATCCTAGTCATGACCTGATGCGGCCATCGTTCCTCGATACGGCAACGGATCGTATAATCCGTCATGCTAGTATGCAAATAAACATGCGTACTTGAAGGCTAAGGCCATGTTGTAGACAGTACTAGCGAATATTACAGGCGGCGGAAATGGTTTCTTCTGTGATGTTAGGTCAACAGAAGATTTCTCGTCATGGCCAGGGCCAGGATAAAGGTTTATTTATTCTTTAATTGGAGAATAGATCGTAGGGTATGCTTATTAGAAATCTGGCTTGCAGATGTGCAAGCAAGCAAGTAGCCGACTTGTCTTTTTGGACCAACGGATTTTTGGAAATAGGAGACGCAGGATGATAGGGGTATGTTGATGGACATGTTGCCGCCCAGAGGATCCGCTCAGATTCCTAATTGTTTCATGTAAAATGAACCGAAATGGTTTGGTTGAAATACATGCTGTTGTTGAGGGTTTAATTTCCAGGTGTAGGTTATTGAAAGGGTAGCTTAACGCTGCTCGATTGCAGGTAAGTTGGCTATGGTAATTGCAGGTTAGGTGGGGTTAAGGCGATGGGTGATTCTTCGGTGCCTTGAAGAAATCCCACAGAACGCCCCGTTGCATACCTGAATGCTTTCTCAAATCTTATATCTTTAAGATCCAGACTTCTTATTTCTTGTAGGACTTCTTCTGAGCTGAAACTGGTATTAAGTCCTTTTATTAAAAATATCTGAAACTTATCTTCTCTACTTGTATATGTAAAGTATTCGGAGTTGGTCTCGTTCAAAATAAATTTGACTTGACTAGAATCAGTTTTATTTCTATGTTTTAATGATAATTTATTCCTATTTATTTGTTTTATATTGAATTTATCACTACCCATTTTTTCTTTTAATAACTTTCCTGTTGTTTTTCTATCCTCGCTGAAGATATTAATTGGGGGTGGTGCTTTAATTTTCCATATCGTTGTTGTTGAATCCATCATGTTATTTATTTTTTTGGTTTCGCTGTTGTTTTTGTTCTCTTTGATGTTCTGTTTGGGGCCCTTTTCAGTTTTTTGTTCCTCGTTGGCCTTTTTTAACTATGCCATCATCACCGGACTGTCTTGGTTAGATCCACATGGTTCTGTGCCATTTGTTTTTTCTATACCCTTCGGATGTGTATCATCATCTTCAAGTATTCCGAAGGTGTTGTTGTTATCACTTTTATTATTGTTTTTTTAGTCCGCTAAGATATTTTTTTCCTCTTTAGCTCGGCTGATTGTTTATTGCCTGACCTTTCAAATAGTTTTTGCTCTAATTGTTTCGCTTTTTGTTTGTACTCATTGATCACTTGCAGAGCCTACATATACATTTCCTTACTAATAAGGAAATCTTCATCTCCACCACCCTCAAGAGCCATGGGTAGTGGCACTCACTGTTTTTGTTCGTCCACTTCACTATTTTTTTGATCAACTCGTCTCGTTAATCGAATATTTATTATTTACTGTGAATTGTATTAGAAAAAATGAAACGATGACCATAATGGAAAAAGTACTTTCTCCACATTACTTTGCGAACAATAACAAAGTAATTATGTAATGTTTTTACATGATCCACTGCTTAAACATTCAAAATTCACGAGATTGTCTGCTTTCAATTGCTGTCAAACACAAACTCCGTGGATAAAGTGATCGATATGAGCAACAACCTTGTACTAATAAGATTACTGATTAACAACCAATCCATTGACAGCAAGGCTTCATCAATTTGAACATTGAAAGTTTAATGTATTGTTACGCATATGACAATCAGTACTAGAATATTCTAGAAAGTCCAAAACAAAGTACTAGAATATTCTAGAAAGTATTCGAAAACTGGAGACTATGAACAGTAGAAAATTCGAGGTTATGGAACGGACGGAAACGAAACGTCGAATCAGAATAAGGAAACGGTATAAATACGTCGCACGTAGTCGAAGAAGAGAAGTGAGCAGAGTCAAAGACGCTATAAGTCAAGAAATCGTCAAGTGTACGGTAAAAGTAACGGTTGTTATTAACGGACAAATAAAGTGTTACATTAATTCAAAATCGATTTAACGGCTCTTATTTATTAAAAATAATTAATCCAGCGAACCCTAAGCCCGCTACAATATCCTCTGCTTCGCTGTCTCTGTGCTGGCTGAGATAGAGTCCGCCCACGATCCAAACACCAAGGCTCCATCTAATAACGTCCCACATTGGCCGTGAAGGAACCCATAAAATAATTCTTAAAATTAAACAACAATTCTTGTAGAATTTATAAAAGTGAAAACTAAAAAGTATCGTCTTTCGCCGAAGACTTAAGAAGAAGAAAAAACAAGAAAACAATATTTAAAAAAAAATCCGAATTTCCGAAATGCAGAACAACCTATATCCCTTTAATACAAAACACATTAAACCTGCTTTATAATAATATAATAAAAATCAATAACCCGTTTTCTTTATTCTGACCCCGAAACTCTTATAACTAACTTGTCTGAACTAAATTGAAAGGTCATTTGTAACCACAAATAGTTGTGTCCATTCCAACTTGAACCTTTATTTCGATTCCTGTTTTTTGAATACATCAATAATGTCCTAACCACAGTGCCCCACTCAAAGGAAGTTTCAAGCTATTTTACATTCGACGCTTTTATGTCCTCTGAAGATTATTTTGAACCACTCACCTTCGGACAACCAGTGAAAGAGTCCATTAATTCGCACCTTGTATCTGATGGTTTTTTGTTTTTGTTTTTTGTTTTTTTTTTTTTTTTGCTATTTTATAGATACGCGTTTATGCTCAAATATATGAACTGATGGTTTTCATTTTCTTGGGATTTGCGAAAATCCCGAATAGTGTTTTTATTATCATTAACTCCTCA
This sequence comes from Microdon myrmicae, assembly GCA_963931805.1. Lineage (NCBI taxonomy): Eukaryota > Metazoa > Arthropoda > Insecta > Diptera > Syrphidae > Microdon > Microdon myrmicae. Next base: position 43,310,694 of record OZ007502.1, read on the forward strand.
AAAGGAAGATGTGTTCGTTGATATGGTTTGGGCCACGGCGTAGCACCGGACAGAGGCATCATGTGGGAATTGCCAGCCTAAGGGACATAAACAAAAAATGGACTTAAAAGATTGAGCTACATATATGCTCGTTTATAAGCTTGTTTATCCTCGGTCGTTGGTACGTTTTGTTCTTTCGGGTATTAAAAAAAGGATCGACACTACATGTATGAATTTTGCTCGTTTTCGTCCTGTTATATTACTTGCTGGGGGTGGAGGAATGGTTCTGTTTAAATACACTGATTGACCAGGTAAACAACGTTTCCTTAATATTGAAGAAACATTATAACCGCAGGTTATTTTATTGCTGAATGCGTCGTTATTCATTCCATAAAGATTATGGCACATTGCCAAAGGATATTATTTGCACTCGAGGAGCGCTATAGTTATTTTTCAGTCTATGCTAGCTTAATGAGGTGGGATTTTTTGTTTTGTTTTATATCCACATTTATTTAACAATTCAATTACATATTTTTATCATCATCACCGGCACTACAACCGGGATCCGGTCTTGGCCTTATTTAACAAATCTCTCCACAGGTCCTGATTTCGAGCCGATGTTATCCAGTTTGGCACTCCCGGGTTCTAGGGTTCCTGGTCTACGCCATCCCTCCATCGCAGACAAGGTCTGCCGCGCAGTCTCCTTCCATACATCCTGCCACAAAGGACTTTCTGGGCAGGCTACTCTTCACTCATTCGAGCTAGGTATCCCACCCACCGGAGTCTACCGAGCTTGATTTTGCTTACAACATTAGCTTCAAGGTACATCGGCTCCAACTCATGGTTGTAGCGTCTCCGGAATCGTCCTCCCTCACATACGGGGCCACCAATTCTCCTTAAGACCTTCCTCTCGAACGCGGCTCAGAGTTCAGAGTGCCTTTTATTGAGCACCCCGGTCTCGGATCCATACATGAGTACTGGTAAGACCATGGTCTTGTACAATAGTAGCTTGGATGTTCTAGATAACCTTGATAGACCATAGTAGCCTTTGTTGGATTTAATCAGCCGTTCGCGTATTTTTTCTTCCATATTGTTATCGGGTGATACTATTGACCTAAGGTAGTGAAAATATTCCACTACTTAAAATTCGTGCTCCACTACCCTGATAGTTTGACCAACGTTAGGTCTTCTCTTCGCAGAAGTTGCCACCATGTACTTAGTTTTTCCCTCATTAATTTGCAGTCCCAGTTTTTGTGCCGCCTGCTCGATCTGGGTGAAGGAGTCCTGTGTAGACGAATCGGAACTGCCGATGATGTCGATGTCATCTGCGTAGGCAAGTATCCAGCTGGATGTGCACTAGTCCCTCTAGTTGTAACGCCAGACTCACAGATTGCTTTCTCCAACGCCAGGTTGAAGAGGAGGCAGGCCAGACCGTCCCCTTGTCAGAGTCCATTAAAGATGTTTATTGGGTTGGACAGTAATCACGCTATTTTTAATTGACTAGTTATGTTGGTCATGGTCAACCTACAAAGTCGTATCAATTTGTTTGGAATGCCGAACTCTCTCATGGCATTATATAGTTCTACCCTGGCTGTGCTGTTGTAGGCGGTCTTAAAGTCTATGAATAGATGATACGAGTATAATGGAATCTTAAATTCCAGACACTTTTCCATCGCTTGTCTAAGGGTGAATATCTGATCAATCGCTGATTTGCCTGGGATGAAGCCACACTGATATTGACCACACTGATCATGGCTTTATCGTATAGGGCTATCCGATCTTGTATGATAGAGGAATGTATCTTATATGCGGTACTCAGCAATACCCCTATAGTTGCTGCACAGTGTGATATCTCCACGACGCCTATCTTTCGGTATCCCCTCTTGCTTCCATACGTGCACCACGATCTCATGAATTGCGTGATGTAACTCTGCCCCTCCTTGTTTGATCAGCTCAGCTGGTATGCCATCTGCTCCGGGGGCATTATTTCATTTGAGTTGTCTTACGGCTTTTAATGTTTCCTCAATGCTTGGTGACGGCAACACTTGGTCTTGATTTTGCATTGGTGGAGCCTCCAATTCTCCTATGAGCTGACCATTTAGCAATTCATTGAAGTGCACTTCCCATCGCTCCAGAAGGCCTTCGGGATCGTTGATCAGATTACCCTCTTTATCCTTGCAGTAAGTGCAGCGTGTTGTGTACCGCGTCATACTGCGGATTATTTGGTAGAACTTCCGCGCCCGGTGCGGACCTCACTCTCTAGTTTTCTTTATTTCACAGACAGGGTTTTTTCCCATGCATCTTTCTTTTGTCTGTGAAGCCTTTTTTCAGATCTTCTGAACTCTTCGTATTTCTCCCCGCGTCCCCGCGTCCCATAAGACTGCTGCATTGCCCGGTATGCAACATTCTTACACTCAGTCGCTAGTTTGCACTCATCATCAAACCAGTCACTCCGATCTCTGCGACTACTGCCTAAGATGGAGTTGGCAGTACTAATGACAGTATCCTTATGCTGTGTCCATTTCTCTTCTGCGCCCGGCATTCTGGCCCCAGGCCTTACTCTCCCTCCGTCGAGCTCTTTGATGGCGAGTCTTAACGCATGATCAAAGATGTTACTGGTATTCTCATCTCAACTTGGTTGCGAGTGGCTCCATCAGGTGATACCCAGGTGGCTTTGTGGATATTTTTACGTGGAAATCTGGTACTCTCAACGACCAAAATCTTTGATGCTGCCATCCATGATTCGTAGTCCATTCTCATTAGTGTTCTCATGCAAACTATGAGAACCTGTATAGTGCCTGAAAACCGGCTCCCGACGTTTTTTTGCATTCAAATCACCAAGAACGATTTTCACATCTTATCTTGGGCAGGCATTGAGAGCCCGTTCAACGTTCTCGTAGTATTCTTCTATTTCGTCGTCTGGGGACTCCTCTGTAGGTCGGTGAATGTTCATGAGGCTTATGTTCTTAAACTTGCCTCGCACACGAAGAGTACATAGCCTTTCGGTTATTGCATTAAAGCCGATAATGGCAGGATTCAGTTTTTGGCTGACTAGAAAGCCTACCCCGAGCAGATGGTGTTTTGCATGACAGCTGTAATAAATGTCATACTCGTTTCTTTGAATAACACCACTCCCCGCCCATATTGTTTCTTGTAATGCTGTTATGTCAGCCTTATATTCGGATAGGGCATCGGCTACCTGTTGTGCAGCTCGAGCTCTGTATAGTGAGCGGATGTTCCATGAGAAAGGGAATTCCGCAGCTTCTCCGTTCTGTAACGGAACGAGTTCTGATGTAGAGATGTTCGCACCGTCGGGAGATGAACCGCACATTGGTGCGATCCGTCGGATTGTCTTGTGGAGCGAATATAAACCAAATTGTACGGTACAGTACAACGAATCTCCAAAGAACAGTACCCGTGATAATATCTTTAAAACAGACAGAGATCAGCTACGCGCCTTCGAAGTGAAAGCGACAGTAGTCCCCGACGTCTTCACCGCGTCCCCGATCAGGCAGATCGCTCGTCTCTGTATGCTCTCAAGCAGGTCGAAGGAATGCTAAGGAACAAGCTCCAAACATGAGAGTAATATTCAAGCGCAGGTCTAAATCGAGATTTATGTTAAAGATGTTGTGCTGGAGTAAAATAATTCTTGGCTCAGGTTTCTATAGACTGACCTATCGATGTTCAACGCGTGTTTATGCCAAGATACATTCCCACAGACCGTGACACCGAGAAATGTTATGCTTTCCGTAGATTCAAATGCCTGATCATTCGTCATTAGCTGCGGAACTGATGATCCACTTTCCTTTGTGAATGCGGCATATTGTGTCTTCGTTGCATTGTAGTCGGCGAGATTGGCCTTTCCCCACTGCAGTACTTTATCCAGATCCCGATTCAGAAACTCGATATGGCCCCAGCTCAGTTGGTGCGACGTTGATGCACTAATCGGCCAGTCACTCGAAAAAGAGGAAACAAGCGTACTACCATCCGCACAACTGAACACTTTGTTACCCGTTGACCCCAATAAATCATTTATGGGAAGCAAAAAGAAGGTTCGAGCCAAAATAGAACTTTGAGGCACCCCGCAATTAACAGATCTGAAGACTCGCCCTCTGCAACAACCCGGATCGATCGATTTTCGAGGAAGCTCTTCGTCCACTCGCAAAGATGCTGGGGAAGTCCGTATGAACGAAGTTTGCTCAGGAATGCCCCGTGCCAGACGCGGTCAAAACCCCTGGAGACATCCAATGCGACCGCCCTGAATCGCCACGCCTTTCAGTCGCAGATGTCCATATATCGGTTATAAGGGTCAAAAGGTGTCTCGTGGACCCCCTGCCACGGAATCCATATTGACGTTCTTTCAGAAGTCCGTTGCACTCCAAATACTTAATTAGCCCGGCATTGATGACCTTTTCCATTACCTTAGACAAGATAGACAGTAATGCCAACGGTCGGCAATTTTGTGAGAGACACTTTTTTCCTTTCTTTGAGACTGGCTGAACTCGAACGATTTTCCATCAGGTAGGAAATGTCCTCAGTGCATAAGATAAGCGAAAGAGTCTGCCAAGAACCCGTGATAATTCTGGATCACAGTTCTTAAGGACTATTGCGGATATTCTGTCCGGGCCGGTTGCCTTCCTACAGTCCAGTTCGGGTGGAATACGTTGAATAGTACGCGGACGGAATCTCACATTCCGCATCGAAAACCGTAACGGGGTGATCACTGGTGGACCTATAGGGAAGAAGTATGGTGCGCCGGAGTACGGCGCTGATTCACTTCTATCCCCATCGTCACTAAAAGATTTCAAGAAAGAAAACACCAACAGCATTCTCCTCGTCGGTATTGTTCTCGACAGAGAAGAATGAACGATAACACCCAAAACCGCTGCTTGGAAAATGAAATGAAACGCACGAATTAATTGGTGATCACCGCCTTTTTATTACTTTAATTGTTTGTTTGTTTTTTTTTTCACATTTTACACTATTGTATTTAGACCGGGGTCACAAGAGAAATTACTTTTAATTGAATATATTAAAAACTACTGTATTCGACGCAACACTAGCCACGACTCGGGGTACAACACGCGTGTCCGCAGCGCTACGGGCAGCGGGAGTGGCACGACCGGCTCAGTCGGCGGATGAAAAAGGACTCCCCTGGTGGATATCCTCTCAGCTAAGGATATATTTTTCCTTACCACAAGAGAAACGTAAAGTCTCTCTTTGTGGAATGGAAAACAAGATCTCGTAATGAAGATCATGGTGTATGCATGTATGCGTGATCGTACAGATCACAGTGTTTATCGATGCATTTCAGCAAAGGATAAAGGAAACCTGAAACGAGGGGAAAAGAACAAAGGGATCGTATTGACCATTGTTTACGCTGTGCATTGTGGCTATCATAGACGGCAATTCATCAGAGGAAATGTGCTAAAAGAAAAGATGGGACGGGGGCATCATAAAAGTCTTAGATGAGTGATGCCCTTGTGTAAATAGACGAATAGCCATTAGAGAAAGGTGCTAATGGATTACAATACTTTATACAATGTAAATTACTGTATATCGTATCTTGGGCCGGTAGCCGAAACGAATCCCTTACTTACATTTTGGCCTTGGTGAATTCCTTTCAGAAGATAGTTATGATGTTTGAAACAGAATTCTTACAGGAAATTTTGAATTCGAATAAATGAATGAAGGTAAGAATTCTCTTCCAGGAGCTTTTAGCTAAATACATTTGATGAACTTAATGCGTGAAGCATTTACAGGTGCTAATGCGATTGCAATATGGGGGTTCTTCGGGTAAGTAGACAGTGGGGTTTGGCGGAACCGCCACAGACCCAAAAACTGGCATCCAGGTTTGAATTCGCGAATACATTAGCTTTTCTTTTGAATTTGTGACTAGTGTCGCGCTACCGGCCAATGGAGGAAAAGAGGAGGAAGTGAAGTTACTGCTGACAGCCCTTGCCATTAAACAGAAGGGCCGTGAGCCAGTGGCGGATCAAGGAGTTTATTGGTCACTTTGTGCTTGTAATCCTTCCTCGTGGTATTAAGCGCCTGATTGCACGCGATTCAGATTCTAACAAAATTCGTTCTGTTAACTTAGGTCCCAGTTAGCATCCCTATACCTGCATACATGGCGAAACTGCTAAGGTCCGTTATTCGCTTGAAATGCAAATGGTTGCGCAGCCGATATCAAGCAGTGATCTGAGTTTCCCAGGGGCGCAGCAACCTCCACGGTATTAATGCTCAGTTGGGATGTCAAAAACAGATCCAGGGTGTTCGCATAATCACCTCGGATATCCGGCACACGCGTAGGTTTAAGCGAACATCTCCGCCATATGTAACATTTAAAATAAAATATCTTATCGCGTTTTTTTTATAATAAATGCATTATTAAAACAAAAAAGCATTGGAACTCTTTAATAAAGTACAAATTTCATCCATATCTTATAGAAATTTCCTAGTTTTCAAAGACCATCTGCTTGTAGTTGATCAATTACCCTTTTTCAGATATTCTTGCCAGATTAAGATCCTAATATCGTATTCATCTAATTCAGTTCGGGAGTTATCCGGTAATGAATGCCAGAACTTAAATTCGTTTCCAGTTTTACTGCAAATAGAATTTATCTTTTCACCAAAGGACACTGCGTCCCGAGTACTCAAGTCACCCCCATGTATTCACCCTCATAATACACTACACACTTTTCATACGCATCCTAAATCCGAAGTTATTTCTTAGAAGTCAAATATTAGTTCGCCCCAGTAGCCGAAATTGTTTTTCAATTTCCAAGAATCCCTCGTTCGATTCGGATTTAAGTGCCGTCATGATTATACCTATCCAGTGTTAAGATTACTTCAATGATACCTTAAGGGAATTTGCAAGCACCGATTAACAAATTGTTGTGATAATCGCCTTAAAGAGGCATATCGTCATGGATCAAAGAAGAGCCATCTAATATGGGAAATTTAATCAATAATGTGGTAACCCCATGCATGGATATAGATACTAATTGATCGTCCCTCTAGATAGAATAATTTGGTCCTACAATACTAACAAATACAGCCCCATGTACAGACATCACCAGTCGGTCAAGGGGGACCATAAATTCCTTGGCAATTGTAAACCCATTTGTTAGTGAAAACTGGATGCAAAAAAACACACATAGGAAAGCAAAACAAAAAAACATCGTACACACGGGAGGAAAAACTTAAACAATGATAAAAGGGGAAGAAGAAGATAAGAACTGTGAGTCACGTCCCAAGTCCACCCCCCTGGCACTGACCATCTATGTAGTTTAAAAGCTTAGAAAATTTGGAAAACTTCTCTTTCTCGTTCTTCTGGTCAAAAGCTGTGTCATATTTCAGTTCCATCCGGTACATAACAAACCAGAGTCCTACTCCGGTACTTATATACTTTAATAGTAGCCTTTTGAAAAGTGAAGAAGATGGCAGCAACAAAAAAAAAACCTACCGGCCAAAGAAGACCGAAAAAAGAAAAAACTCTTCGGTGATTCGTTCAACATTCAACCCTATCGCTGGCACTACAACCACCACCAGCAACAGCAGCAGCAACACCAGGATCAAGACCAGGCACGCACCCTTTCGTATATTTCAGTTGAAAAACTCAAGTTTACCATTCTTTTTTTTTTTTTGTTTTTTTTTATTCATTTCTTTTTCTATTTTCCAAAGAAGAACACAACGCATCGACAGAATGGTCCCCATGGATTCCTGAGTTGGACATGGCGTGGGAGATGTAAATGAAATATGCAGATGGTCGCTTGTATAAAAATAAAATTCTTCATAAGTGTGCGCTAAGAACTTTGCCTCGAACCCCACTGTTAAAGCCCGCATGGGCAATCTGGTCCAGCCAACTACTCAGGGTAACATTCAAACCCTTTACCCCATCAAGCCTCCTTGGTACAAGACTATGCGTAGCATTGTTTCTTTAGCACCATGACGATTTCAATGTTACCGACCACCACCTGTCAAATGCGTGGGGGCTGTAAAATAACAATAATAAAAAATATAATAATAAAACAAAAAATTATGAAACTGACTAAACAGAATGGTCGTGGTTATCGCCGACGTAGGTACGGAAGGCCAACTTGCAAAATACCGACGGACCTCCACTAATTTATAGGCATAAATACACCAATGGTCCCCAAATAACACACACCAACGTTAGTCGGTGTGTGTATCCATTTATTCAATCTTCAGTATTTTTTTTTTTTGGCCTTCTTTGCTTTTACAAGAAAGCACAATTGTCCACTCTTGAATTCCGCCATCAAAATTTCACCCCTTTCACTCGGCCCGAGATAAGTCCGAAGACTTGTATCAGCTTTGTTCGCAGCCATAGCATCACTGCCAGTGGATGCCGGTCATCAGGGTTGACAATGGTCGGCTAGGAACACTTCCACAAGACTTCATCCTGTTTTGCCACTCCACAGTGTTCCCTCGGATGCCACCATCACCCGCATGTGCCGCTTCACTGTCGGACAGCACTGGAAAATTCTTATATTGGAATTTCAAATAAACTTTCGAAAAAACCCTTTTCTCTTGTTTGAATAAAAATCTCAATCTATGTGTGGCTGTCTGTATGGATTCTATTCTATTGTTTTTCTTGGTTCGGTTGGTCGTTGTTTTCATCTTTTTTTTTTTCTTTTTTTTTTTACTTTCTACTCTTATTTTCACCCCAGCATCAGGCTCGGCTAGTAGTAGTGGGCTAAACACCCTTTGGGGGACTCTGCGTGGGTGTGCGTATTGGCGCGAAGACTGTACGTCTGATTAAAGGATATGTGTGCGTGAATGTTATGTCCTAAACGAACTAGCGCAGATTTATAGAGAATAGATCAGGGGGCCTTATGAAAGGAAGTTTTATTATCGTCCATGTGCACTTTCCTCTGTCCGATCGATAGTTTCCCAGGTTACGATGGCATGTTCACCATCCACAAATCTAAAACACTTTCACTTATTTACCTACAAATTGTTAACGGTTTCACTTACTTGACCAGCAGGATGTTTCATTCCCTTTAATTCGGTTTCACTTAAAATTTCGTGTCGTTAAGGAAGTACTTAGCTGGAAAGATTGAGGCAGATGTGGGTACTATTTGGACAGAAGCAAGGGAAATTTGCATCCGCAGCTTTGGTTGGACATGGAACGTGTTATTGTTGCATGACGTGGACGACAGACAAGAATGAAACAGACCTCCCTTATTGCATCACCTGTGGCAACATGTTGAAATTTGTTTTCGATTATTTAAACCTATCATCATCATCATCATCGGCACTACAACCGGGATCCGGTCTTGGCCTTATTTAACAAATCTCTCCCCCGGGCCGATTTCGAGCCGCTGTCATCCAGTTTGGCACTCCCAGGCGTCCTGGTATATGCCATCCCTCCATCACAGACAAGGTCTGCCACGTTGTCTCCTTCCATACATCCTGCCACAAAGGACTACCCGGACAGGCTCCTCTTCGCTCATTCGAGATAGGTGTCCTGCCCTCCGGAGTTTACCGAGCTTGATTTTTCTTATAACATTAGCTTCAAGGTAGATCATAACGTCTCCGGAATCGTCCTCCCTCACAAACGCGACCAACAATTCTCCTTAAGACCTTCCTTTCGAACGCGGCCAAGAGTTCAGAGTGCCTTTTATTGAGCACCCTGGTCTCGGATACATACATGAGTACTGGTAAGACCATGGTCTTGTACAAGCTTGGATGTTCCGGATAAATTTCGGGATTTAAAGAGCATTGATAGACCATAGTAGGCTTTGTGGGATTTGATCAGCCGTTCGCGTAATTCTTCTTCCATATTGTTATCGGCTGATACTATTGACCCAAGGTAGTTAAAGGATTCCACTACTTCAAATTCGTGCTCCGCTACCCTGATGGTTTGACCAACGTTAGATCTTCTCTTCCCAGAAGTTGCTATCATGTATTTAGTTTTCCCCTCATTAATATGCAGTCCCGGTTCCGATCTTGTAGGATAGTGGAGAGTATCTTATAGGCGGTACTCAGCAATGTTATACCCCTATAGTTGCTGCACATTGCTGCATTGCTACATTCATACAAAGTCGAGCGCGACCCCTAGCCAAGGCAGTTCCCCTACTCTTCATAAACCAAACAACAGCCACGCAACTTGTTACTAAGCAAAAAAATAATCGTTTATATTATTATATAGCTCGTATATGCAATAGTATAACCGTATATAGTTGCTCTTAGCCGAAAGCCCGGGTAGGCAGTGCTCAATCTTGGAAAATTATTGATGTTGTAATTAATTGTGTATCAATAAATTAAATAATAATAATAATCATGATCATCATCGGCACTACAACCGGGATCCGGTCTTGGCCTTATTTAACAAGTCTGAGGCTTGTTATACCTCTAGAGTTGCTGCACAGTGTGATATCTCCCTTCTTATGTATGGGGCAAATTATACCATGACGCCAATCTTCCGGCATCTCCTCTTGCTTCCATACCTGCACCACGATCTCATGAATTGCATGATGTATCGCTGTCCCTCCTTGTTTGATCAGCTCAGCTGGTATGCCATCAGCTCCGGGGGCTTTATTTCATTTGAGCTGTCTTACGGCTTTTAATGTTTCCTCAATGCTTGGTGGCGGCAACATTTGGTCTTGATTTTGGATTGGTGGAGCCTCCAATTCTTCTGTGAGCTGACCATTTAGCAATTCATTGAAGCGCACTTCCCATTGCTCCAGAATACCTTCAGGATCGGTGGTCAGATTATCCTCTTTATCTTTGCAGTAAGTGCAGCGTGGTGTGTACCGCGTCATACTGCAGATTATATAGGAGAACTTCCACGCATGGTGTGAACCTCGCTCTCTAGTTTTCTCTATTTCACAGACATGTTTTTTCTCCCAGGCACTTTTCTTTTGTCTGTGAAGCCGTTTTTCAGATCCTCTGAGCTCTTTGTATTTCTCCTCGTGTACCCGCGTCCTATGAGACTGCTACATTGCCCGGTATGCAGAATTCTTACGTTCAGTCACTAGTTTGCACTCATCACCAAATCACTCCCTCCGATCTCTACGACTACTGCCTAGATGGAGTTGGCAGTACTAATGACGGTATTCGTAGAGCGTGTCAATTTCTCTTCTACGCCTGGCATTCTGGCCACAGGACTTATTCTTCCTCCGTCGAGCTCTTCGAGGGCGAGTCTTAATGCATGACCAAAGGTGTTGCTGGTATTCTCATTGCGTAAGGCAGCCGTTTTGATTGGAACCTGATCCGTGGATGCAATACGTTTCCGTAAGGGAATCCGCGCTCGGAAAACGATACCAACAAGATGGTGATCCGAGTCGACGTTGGCACCTCGGTACGTTCGTACCGTCACCAGGCTCGAGGAGTGGCGGCGATCAACACGTGGTCAATTTGGTTCCGACTGGCTGCATCAGGTGATACCCAGGTGGCTTTGTGGATATCATTACGCAGAAACCTGGTACTTGCAATGACCAAGTGTTTCGATGCTGCCAGTTCGATGACTCGTAGTCCATTGTCGTTAGTGTTCTCATACAAACTATGGGAACCTGCGTAGTGCCTGAAAACCGGCTCCCGACGTATTTTTGCATTCAAATCACCAAGAACGATTTTCACATCGTATCTTGGGCAGACATTGAGGGCCCGTTCGACGTTCTCGTAGTATTCTTACTTTTCGTCGTATGGAGACTCTATGCGGCATATATTTTTAAACTTGCCTCGCACACGAAGAGTACATAGCCTTTCGGTTATTGCATTAAAGCCGATAATGGCAGGATTCAGTTTTTGGCTGACTAGAAAGCCTACCCCGAGCACATGGTGTTTTGCATAACAGCTGTAATAAATGTCATACTCGTTTCTTTGAATAACACCTCTTATTTCTTGTAATGCTGTTATGTCAGCCCTATATTCGAACAGAACATCGGCTAGCTGCTGTGCAGCTCGAGCTCTGTATAGTGAGCGGACATTCCATGACAAAATTCTTAAATCGTTTAGTCATTTTCGTTTCCGTGGTCGTCCTCGTGTATCCGGTCCATATTCGAGGGTTGTTAAATTTGCCATAATAATTCGTTTTTACGGGCATGCTTATTAGCCTTGCGCCCACCTTTCTCAGGATGTCGCTGCATGCATTGGTACACTGTGGTGGTTTTTACGGCTGCATCAGCAAGGATGCGGGTTGCATAAAAACCCCACCGATGTCTGCAGCTAAAATTGTCAAAGACCAACTGTCTCCGTTCTACAAACACGAGTTCCAAGACACTGAACCGTGCGGAAAGCTGACCATTAAAACGCGGATGTTGTTATTCTAGAGTGGATATTTATTGTTTCGTTTAAAGTTCCTTAACATAGACATAGATCACTCGTGATAATTATTAAATTTATTTTTTGACATCAAATGGTTGTACAGAAAACAAAAGAAAAACACAACTATGGATAGTTCACTAAAACGAGGTAAGCGTCGACACATTATTTACCCTGGTGATAGACACCATAGAGTTCGTAGACATCTAACGCTGATGTAACGAGGAAACCGGCGAACATTAACTTAAAAAGATTAACCGCAGCACGAATCCATAAATTTGTGTTTCAATTGATCGCTCACGTCTCCTCGCGATGACGTAACTCCTTGGTTGGTGAAATCTGACTGGATATTGGATGTCTCTTTACAGACATCCAACGAAAACGAACCTAAAGGATTCGCCGCCAATGGCGAAGGTACAAACAAAAGGAAACAGGGAAAAACTCATGTAGCAGATCGAATCCGCTACTACATGTTTCGGCAAGATAAACTGCCGCCATACGCAAGGGATAGATTCTTTGATTGACGTGAGTCAATAAAACCCTTGCCGAAGGCAGGAATCTATTTTGGAAAAATGAATCAATGACCGTTGTTAGATCATCTAAAATAAACAAATTTCGGTCCTATGATTCGATGCATGTTATCTTAGGGATATGTTAATCCCGTTGAAGGTACTGTCAGGCGAAAGTATCCGCTTGAGTGTTTACTTTGTGTAAACTAAAATTGGTGGCCATGACCGATGCTGGTGATCGTTCCAAGAAACGGCAACGGATCATAAAATCGGTCATGCTGAGATCCAAGCAAATATGCGCGCCTGAAAGGCCAATGTTTAATTTGATCTTCTCTACTTTAGGAAAGATAGATCGTAGACATGCCGTTGGAAATCTGGCTTGCAGATGTGCAAGCAACCCGAAATAATGCTAGGTCAATGAATGGGTACGAAGATAACACACGGAAAGATCAGCGTGTGCTGGTGGATATGTGCCATCCATTGTTCGGTCGCGGAAGCTCGGTTGATGAATTGATGTCATGGCAAGATGATAATCTTGCCATGAATTATGCTTTCAGGAATGACCGTGGGGAAGAGGTTTGGAAAAGCCCCCCAAAAAGGTAAGCTGCCTAATATATATTTATGTCGGTTATCCTTGGGGATAACCGAATTAATGCCAGCGAATTGGTTGGCGGTTAATGCCGTAGCAAGGTTGCATAATCTTGCTGAAGATTCGACTTCAAGGTAAGTCGCATTGCTGGAAATGGTGGGGATCGAGCGATACATGGCTCTTCGGGCCCTCAAAAGCCCCACAACACTACTTGGCGGGTGCCAACGTAGCTATCCAGGGGTGTGACGTGGAGACTGCATGGTAACTTGGATTGAACAGGGACAAGGATCGTCCTGGCCTTCGCCGGGTTGAAAGCAATCAGTGAATTTGCTCGGTACCATCCCCCTTTGTTCGCTCCCACCCCCCATTTAGATCTATAAAGAATGGAAAACCTACAAAAAATGAGTGGACTAGTAGTAGTATTGTTATCATTGATCAATGACAATTATCAATTTCTAAATGAAAATTCATACACGAATTTTTCACTGTCTAGCTTAAACCCTCCTAACATACATCATTCTTAATTTATTCATTGCAATTATTTAATCTTAATAGTTTGTTTGTTTAATTTCAACGCCTTGCGTATCTTTACAACGGCTACATGCAAAAACTGCCACCTACAAATATCAGGTGTACCGGTGTGAAGTGAGCGTCAAGATACGAATGTATCGATAAGGAACGTTTGTTGTGAACGAGCCCATATATTTTTTTTATTTGGTTGCTATGACATCTGTCAAACATATTTAGTATGCACCAAGTTATTCTACAAACAACATCATTTCTTTTAATCCTGTTAAAAATGTCGAATTTTGTACCAGAAAATGATGATTTGCGGAAAGCATTAATTTTTTTTTTCATTTGAAGAAAAGTGCTGCAGAGCCGCATCGAATGCTCGTTGAGGCTTATTGTGATCATGCTCTATCGGAAGCAACATGCAAAAGATGGTTTAAGCGGTTCAGAGATAATGATTTTGATATGCGAAATGAAGAACGTGAAAGATCACCAAGAAAGTTTGAAGACGCCGAATTGCAAGCAATATTGGAGCAAGATAACACGTTAAGTCAAAAACAAATGGCACAAGTGTTAAATGTTGCATAACAAACAATTTCTGACTATTTAAAAGCTATAGGTAAGATCTAAAAGTCTAGAAACTGGGTGCCACATGAATTGAATGACAGGCAGATGGAAAAGCGAAACACCACATGTGAAATGTTGCTTCTACGACACGAAACAAAGTCAGTATTGCATCGAATTGTGACTGGTGATAAAAAATGGATTTATTTTAAAAATCCTAAACGCAAAAAATCATGGGTACATCCAGGAGAAGCGTCAACATCGACTGGAAAGCCCGATCGGTTCGGAAAAAAGACAATGCTCTGTGTTTGGCGGGACCAGAAGGGGGTTGTGTATCATGAACTTCCAAAACCTGGCGAAAGGGTTGATGCACAACGCTACCCACAACAAATGATCAATTTGAACCATGTATTAATCGAAAACCGACGAGAATGGGCCACAAGACACGGAAAGGTAATTTTGTTGCATGATAATGCTCCGAGTCATACAGCAAAACCCGTCAAAGAAACAATAAAAGCTCTCGGCTGGGAAGTGTTACCCCACCCGGCGTATTCACCTGACTTGGCTCCTTCCGACTACCATTTGTTTTCATCGATGGGACACGCATTGGCTGAGCAGCATTTCAATTCCTACGAAGAAGTCGAAAATTGGGTGTCCGAATGGTTTGCCTCAAACGACCGGTTTAATTGACGTGGTATCCACAAATTGCCAGAAAGGTGGTCGAAATGTGTAGAAAGCAATAGCCAATACTTCGAATAATATGTTTTTTACTTTCCCAAAAAAAACTTTTTTTACTTAAAAAAAAAAACTCACTTCATACCGGTACACCTGGTATTTACCTACTGAGTCCGCCCCTCACATTAATTGTATTCACTAAATATATAATAAATTTTCCCACATTGATTAAATTGTGCTTATTTAAGGCACGAAATTATTTGTGGGTCAACATGTAAAGATTTATGAAACTTCCAATCCATACACAGGCTTTCCCAAAAACCTTGTGACTAAATGAGGAGTTTCCTCGAAAATCTATCGATTCACATTGTCTTCGGATGAATTTCCCATTAACTCCCGCCTGCCTGAGGGTTCTATCTTGGCGCCAATCCTATTTCTTCTTCATATTAATGATTTCCTAGTATCAACAGGCAACAAAATATTCAGCTTTATGGAGGGCAGTACACTGATTTTGTCATTTTCGAATGACCGAATGGCGTCGCACTAACTAAGATACAACCAGGTCGAGATTTGGAAAATATCGAGATCTGTAGAAAATCCTAAAACGCTTTCCCCAATCGCGTCGACTTCAGTGCAACAACGACTCAATATATAGTAATTTACTTATTTCGAGCTATAGAACTTCGAATGTATATAAAACACTGGAATACGGGTCTTAAAATTAAAAACTTGCTTGACAATATCGGCTGGGAAACATCTCATTAACCAATCTCAACAGATGGTTCAACAGGAAAGTGCTCACCAGGAAACTGAAGAGCTCTTACCGTCACACTAAAAGGTACAACGTTTCCACCGCTTGCTCTGAAAGGGTCCGATAATTTAATTCAAAGAAAGCATAAATATTGTCGACGTCACGGTCAATGGGAACGTATAGTGACATCAAAACGCGTCAAGTAGCGCCCGGCCTGCCTTCAAGTAGCTAAGATATATTTTTAGACCCAAGATACATTTTACTCCGGCAACTTCGTCTCCTCAACAAATCTTAAGTTAGACCCACGGTGGAGTATTGTTCTCATGTTTGGAGATCTACTCCTAAAAGTATACCTTAACATCCTCGATAGCATTCAGAGACGAACGGTCCACCCAATCGAAAACGCACCGCCGAAATCAGCACAATAGTCACTATTACATTCTATTCTATTTATTGGCCTGTAGGAACCCGAAAGTTCATGACCTCACCGACTCGACTCCACCATTGTTCCCTGTCCTATGCGCTCCCCTTCCAAATTCGTCCATCGGATCCGATCTCCTCGAGGTTAAACCTAACATTGTCCTCCGATCTCCGTCGCGGCAGTTCTGTCGGGCTCTTTCCCGTTGGCCTACCGTAAAAAATTCTACGCACGATCCTCTCGTTGTCCATTCGCGCCACATGTCCGGCCGAGTATGAGTCAAATTTTCGATTTATACAGAAGAAGAAGTTGGGCCGCAGTAAAATATTACTTGGCTCTAAAAAGATAACCCAGTTTTCCTGAGGCTGACCTTTCTTCGACGCGTGTTTATGCCACGATACATTCCCACAGACAAGCTTTCCCCAGATTCGAGGATCTGGCCATTCAACATCAGCTGTGGAACCGATGATCCACTTTTCTTCGTGAATGTTGTATATTGTGTCTTCGTTGCATTGAAGTCGACGAAATTGTTCTTTCCCCATTGTAGGATTTTATCCAGATCCCGATTCAGAGAGTCTTTCTGACTACATATTAGCCGGTAGACCGTTGATGCGCTAATCGGCCTGTCACTCGAAAAAGAGGAAGCAAGCGTACTATCAGCTGCAAAACTAAACACTCTGTTATCCATTGACTCCAATAAATCATTCAGCCAAAATAGAACTTTGAGGGGCTACGGAACTAACAGGATACAGATCCGAACGCTCCCCGTATATAACAACACGGATAGATCGATTTTCGGGGAAGCTCTTCGTCCAGTCGCAAAGCTGGTGGGAAAGTTCATATAAACGAAGTTTGCTCAGCAATGCACCGTGCCAGACGTGGTTAAAAGCATTGGAGATATCCAATGTGACCGCCCTTGACTCACCACCCCCCTCAATCGCAGATGTCCATATATCGGTTATAAGGGTCAAAAGGTCTCCCGTGGATAGCCTGCCACGGAATCCGTATTGACGATCATTCAGAAGTCAGTTGCACTCCAAATACTTAATTAACTCGACATTGATGACCTTTTCCATCACCTTAGACAACATAGACAGTAATGCTATCGGCCGATAATTTTGTGAGAAACACTTTTCCCGTCTTTGAAATTGGCTGAAATCGATTAATTTCCAGCAGATAGTATAGGTCCTCCGTGCATAAGATAATCGAAAGAGTCTGCCAAGAACCGGCGATAATTCTGGAGCACAGTTCTTAAGGACTATTGCTGGTATTCCATCCGGGCCGGTTGCCTTCCTACAGGCCAGACCACGTAGAATGCGTTGAATAGTACGCTGGCAAAACCTCACATCCCGCATCGAAGACCGTACCGGGGCCATCACATGTGGCTCCAAAAACCGGCATCGAGGTTTGAATTCTTGGAAAATAAATTCGCCAACACATTAGCTTTATCCTTTGGATTTGGGACTAACATCGCGCTACCCGCCACGAACGGGGGATATGAGGAGGAAGCGAAGGTGCTGCTGATAGCCCTTGCCATTAACCAGAAGAGATGCGAAACAGTTGGTCATCAATCGCCTGGTTTCATGCGTTTCTAATTCTAACAAAATTCATTTTGTTGACATTAGTGGGATTAGAGCACCATTGCTTAAAAGCTCTATTTTTTGCCATTGTAATCTGCTCGCTTTTTTATCAAACCAAGGTTTATCACATGGGCTTCGTTTGATGGAATGCGGAATGTAGATCTGCATTCTGAGAAGAATAATTTCTGTGACCGACTCCGTCCATACGTTAACATACAAGTTTCCAAAGAACACCTCCGACGACGGAAATGATGAGAAGATATCTCGGAAATCGTCCCAGATGTCACAAAATGCCGTTATCAGTCAAACGTCAATAGAGCCTCAAGCACGAGCCCTTCCACGCGATGACGAATTTCTTAAAGTTCGGTTATTCATCAAAATATCTGCATGATGTTCCCTGACATAGTCCCTCCCAGAGATCCGAATGGGAAACTAGTTTAGCTCCGGAATTATTTATCTCAGAAAGTACCATCATGACACATGAATGACAATATTCCGAAACACAGTCGAAAATTTCTCCCGTCGATATTGCGTGATAGAGTGGTATCTCACCTTGGGACCGACTACCACCTAAACCAACCTATTCTCGAACCGGTCCATCAGCCAAGCTCCGAAAGATGGACAGGGATTTCTCCCGGCCATTTCGCGGAGCCTATAGCTTGAGAGAGTGGCATGTCACCGGGCGACAGGGCGTTTGGGGCCCCACTTACCACTTGGCCTTTAGTCGCCTTTTACGACAACCCGGCGTAGCTGTGAGTATATTCTAACGCCTGTAGTATAAACATTCAAACACAACTTACTGACTTCCGGCTTGTTAGCCCGTAGATTGCTTGGGTTGTCCCTCTTGTGGCTTCCGGCTTGGTTAAGCCCGTGTGTCTTAGCTTCCGACTTTGTAGGGTCCGTCTTCTTCGCTGGAAGTTTGTCCAGGGGTTTCCCACTCTGCTTGGGCGCCAAAAATGTTAAGATCTTTATTAACACTTACTTAAGGGCTTCCGGGTTGGTTAAGCCCGTGGGTGTCTTCTTCCGACTTGGTTATGGCCGGGGGCCGGGGACTTCCTTCTTGCTGGTTGGCAGTAGAGTCCGTAGGGTGGTGGTGCGGCCTCCAGGTTGGCCAAGCCCGTGGATGTCTTCTTCCGGCTTGGTTATGGCCGTAGAGACCGTAGGGTGGTGGTTTAAATTAGAGAGGCCGACTGTTTGTTTTTATTCTTACTTCATTTATTTCGTTTAGTTTTAATGGTAACTATTTAGTTTACAATGATGTGCCGCAGTTGGCTGTCGGATCCTAATTCTAATTGCCTTGAGTGTACTGGTGCAGATACACCCCTTCTGGTGTTCTAATTCTACTTCATTTAATTCCTAACGGAACTCTTTATTTATACCTGAAAATCCAAATCAAGAACCCACATACTTTCCACGATCATGGCTGTCCTCTAGACAGCCACCTGACGTCAGTCGCGGTCGAGGGCCAAGCCAACGACGATGAGAATCGCAAATTTGCAACTCTGCAAATTCTTCGCTCCAGGGCCATGCGAATATTTCGATTCACGCAAACGTGAATCTGATTTTCTCATAGCGTACGGTGTGCAGGTAGGATTACCTGTGGGATGATGGAGTGTTGGAATTGTAGAATTGCAATTCAGGTGTGGATATGGAAATGAATGCATTTCAAGGTTATTCGTTTGAAATAGGAAAAATGTGGGAGAATGCAAGATTGCAATTTTAAGTATGGGATATGGAATGCGTTTAGCAATGGGTAGACATGTGATAAGGTTTCACATGCTACACAGAAAGGATTCTATGGATTGTAGCAAGAATTTATTGGTGCTACACTGAGAGAATTCTTCAGGTTTTAACATTAATTAATGCATGTAATATTATGGTTCTTTGCAGAATAAATGTTAGGGTTATTTGTTAGATTTGGATGAGGGTATTGGCAGTTTGCATGCAGCAAAGTGCAATGTTATGTGTAACACGCCCTACTCACACGGTCTGGCGCACCTGAGTAAGTGAAGTCATGAACTTTGAAGTTCCCACAGAGCAATAAATACCACGATAACGGAACCAAAAACAAAACTATAATAAAATGTTGGTTTGCGGAAGAATTTTAAAATATGGTTGACAATAGTTGCAAAGCTCCATTTAACAAAGCCCCACGAGTACGATCTTCAGTTTCTGAGAGTAAATTTTTTCAAGACATTAGACCGGTATTTGCATACAAAGAGCGATTTTAAAGAGACTTAAGAGGTCTATTTATCGAATTCATACAGTTGTTCCAAAGAAGTCGACTGGGAATAAATAAATAACATTGATTTTACTGCCTTCAATTAGAGACGAAATTCAATAATGAATACATTTAAATTCTCGTAAAAAGAAATTGGTTTAATCCAATTTATTTAATTATATGAGCCGTGTATTTCTAAAGTGGCTTAGTTTTATTTTCCAGAAATGAAATTAAATTTTAGGTATGATAAATTAACTTTTAGGTATGATAATATGGGCTCCTCGATAGTATAGTGGTTAGTATACCCGCCTGTCACCCGGGAGACCGGGGTTCGATTCCCCGTCGGGGAGCCCCTGGCGCAAGACTAATGACCTTGCCCAGACAAAATAAATCATTATGGAAAATTTAACAAGCCTCAGGACTTGCTAAATAAGGCCAAGACCGGTTCCCGGTTGTAGTGCCGATGATGATGATGATGATGATAATTCATTTTAGGTATGATAATCAAATTTTAGGTAAGATAATTCAATTCTTATATTCAACTCATATATTCATATTCTCTAGACTACCTCTTCTTACCTAAACCCTACCTAATATTGTTTAAAACTGGTAAAGTTAAATACTGGCAAAAATAAATTACAATATACTATTTTATTTGATTATAACCTATAAGCTATTTATTTCAAAAGTGACGGAAGCTCATTTCCCAAAACAGTATTAGCTATGATAAATGAATTCAATTCTATGCTACCTTTTCATACCTAAGCATTCCTTACATAATATTATTTAAAATTGCTAAGATTTTGTCAAAAGAAAATTAGCTCAAGGTCAATGTCATCTTAAAACAATGCTGACCATAAAACCTCAAATGTGTAGATTTTAAAATAAATTGACTTAAGTTATTTTCAAAATAAATAACTTAGAAAATGAGACCTTCTTGGAAATGGTTGCGCGAACCTGGATCAAACTCACAATAAAAATAATAAATAGAACCCCAAAGTTAATTGTTTTATAAGTGCAATAAAGAAGGATGCAGTACAAAGGAACGGCACGAATAGATAAATTAGGTTCATGGAAAATAGAAGATAGAAAAAATTTGTTATGTAGTGATACGATTTACACCGAAAATACAATACCAAGATATATTATAGCTAACAGGTAGTTAGAGAAGGCTTAATAGATTGAAGGCTAATAGGTGTAAAAAATGGATATAAGTTATGGATCTTAAGGACAAAATTCAGTAAACAAGAGAAAGTAAAACAGTAAAGAAGTAAAGAAAGAAATTCAGTAAAAAATAAGAAAGAATCACTCATGCGATCGTTCAGATAAAACTTGTACTAGAAAAGACAGAAAAATATCCTGAAGTAAAGAACCCAATACAAACGTCGACAAACCATAATCCACAATGGCACGAGTTTTGAGCTACGGAAATGATGAAAACATCGGTATCTTCGCGAAGTTGACAAATGCATATTGCTTAATTCCGCCTAATTGTCCACCGACATTCGCAAATACGCTAAAGAGAGAGTTGGACGGCAGAATCCCAGTTATCGAAACCACCATTGGCACTTGGGGTCTAGTTGGCACATTCGCGGTTGGAAATAAACACGGATTGCTTCTGCCAGACTGTACAACCGACGATGAGTTGCAGAACCTTATTGATCGGTTGCCGAAGAATATAAAGATTAATTTTTACGATAATAAACACGTGGCCCTGGGAAACCTAGTCGCATGCAATGATGAAGTGGCCGTTGTAAGTCCGCGCGTTAGTACCAAGTTAGCGAGAGTCATAAGAGACACGCTGAATGTAAGAATAATTCGTATTGAATTGGACCATATGATAGGGTCGTACATGGTAATAAACAATAACGGAGGACTGATGCCGCGGTGGAAGTTACCCATCACCAGAAAGAAGTTACCCACAATTCTAGAATTACCAATAATCACAGGATCAGTTAATGGAGGATGTTTAATTTTAAACTCAGGAATTCTGGTGAATGACTGGATTGTCTTTTGTGGACATAAAACGACGTTACTTGAGAAGCAGAGAATCGACACTATCTTCAAAATGGTTGGAGAGTAAATGAGTTCCATTGAAATTATTTTCTAAATATTTTGTACAGTTTGTATTTTAATTATATTAGTTAATTTATGTTACTAAACTCATGTGATTTATGTATTATGAAGTGTTTTAAAAATGCTGTATATAGTAGTAATTAGTGGAGCTCTTTGTTTATAATAATCAAATTCATTATAAATAACTCAGTATTTATACAATATATAGATGTAAAAAATAAAGTATTTTGTATATATTTCACTTTTTTATGAACGTTTTTTAAATGTTTTTATATAAAACTTTCATTTATTGCACTTAGCACCTTCATTGCAACACGCACGTTACTTAAGAAGCACAGAATTGACACTATTTTTAAAATGGATGGTGTGTGAAGGAGTTCAAGTAAAATTATTTTTTAAACAATTTACAAACAATTCGCTTTTTAACGGATTTAAAATTTCAGTTAATTCATGTTACTAAACTCATGTGATTTATGTGTAAGAAGTGTTTAACAAACGCTGTTTATAAAACCAATTATCGAAAATATTTGTTCAGTATTTATTAAAAATAAAATAATTTCTACATCTTTCACTTTTTTTCACAAACATTTGTTAAAAGATTTGTATGTAGAACTCTCCTTTATTGCATTTAACACTTATTTCTATTGAATACGTTTTTGATGTAGGAACGAAACCAAAATTAACCAAAAAATTCATTATATATAAAATGTATACATGTCAAAAATACATTTTTTAACAACATATTCTAAAAAAAATGTTATGTAAAACTTTCATTTATTGCACTTAACACTTATTTTAATTTAACGATGTGACAACGAAGCCAAAGTTCATCAAAAGGTTAGTCCAAATATATGTTGTCAATTTTTAAATCCAATTACTTAATTATATTTACACATTTATGCTGTTCCTAAACCATAACACAATAAAATGATATCACACTATATAACGTGTTTTGTATAATTTTCAGTTGCTCAATGCTTAATTACCCGAATAACACAATTCCTCCTGAATTTATGATTCAATATATCATTCTGTATACTATTTTTAATACGATTATCAATGTTAATAAAACATTTTAATTTAAAAAAAAGTAAACAACTTGTTTTCTATTATTAGTCAGGAAGTTAAGCTAAACACTTTAAGTAAAAACGTTCAATTCCCTATATATAAATTAACATGCGTTTTTTAAGACTACTTATTTAAATAAAAACACAATCAACTTGTTCATGATAATTTAAATTCTCTCAATATACCACAAACGACGTAAAAAGCCACAAGTGCGTGACATATTGCTTTCAACTTTTTGGTCAGTGTAAACCCGTCGATCGATCTACTCTCGTATGTACGCCCTGAAAGATTTTCCTTGGTTATCCCTGAATAACAAATGCCAGAGCCTTAGTAATTTTTCCCGTGGAGAACTTGAAGAAAGAGTAGTGGTATTGAACTTTTTGAATGGCAACTAAACTGCACATTGTTGAAGCTTAAGATATTTTATTTGACGGATTATATCATAACACGATAGTATAGTGGTTAGTATACCCGCCTGTCACGCGGGAGACCAGGGTTCGATTCCCCGTCGGGAACCCTCTGGCGCAAAACTAATGATCTTGCCCGGAAAAAACAAATCATTATGGAAAATTTAACATGCCTCAGGACTTGCTAAATAAGGCCAAGACTGGTTCCCGGTTGTAGTGCCGATGATGATGATATCATAACAAAACATATTTTTTCAATATGGCGTTCGAGTAATCCGTTTAGCTACTTTAATAGAAGGTCATATATAGGGTGGGCCATACATTTTTACACATGGGAACGCTTGATTTCTTAAAAACCGTCGGAAGGGAGGCGCGCGAGTGGCGGGGAATTGTGCGTCGCCATATTCAATTTTAGTCACAATGAAGCGCTTCAGGGGACAACAGCCTGCTTTTTGTGTAAAACAATTTTACAAAAACAACGATTCCTACGTTACTGTACGACGCCTATTTAGAATTGAATACGGATTACGCCGTGTAAGTGAGTGTCCAAGTGTTAATTTAATCAAAGCTTGGGTCAAGAAGTTCGAGCAAACGAAATCGACAACGAATATTAAACAAACAGGGCGGCCACGTTCAAGAAGGAGCGATGAGAACATTCAGGAGATTAAAATTTCCGTAAGAAACGATCCAAAATCAGCATGTGTCAGCGAGTTTTCCAAAGTTTACGTAGTCGATTGCAGGAGTGCCAAGAACGAGACGGGGCACATCTCGACAATGTCATTTTTTTAAATAAATTTGAATAAACGTTTATAATGTTAAATAAATGATCAACAAAATAACATTTGTAGTTTTATTCCTATTCATGTTTCAAATGTCCAAAAATATATGGCACACCCTTTATATATATTAGGTGTACAAATAAATTTCCGCCGTTTTCTATAAAAAAATTAAAAATTGATTGTGAAAGAACGGTACATTACGTTTTAGTCAAAGTATTGTCCATAACTAGATACTACTTCTTCCCATCTTTCTGTCAGCATCCGGATACCACGTAGGAAGAACTCTTCATCTTTTGAGGATATCCACGAATCGACCCATTTTTTGGTTTCTTCATATGTTGTAATGTGCTACTCGGAAAGACTATGTGCCATGGATCGAAATAAGTGAAATCGGAATAGGCCAGGTCTGGTGAATACGGCGTGTGGGGTAGAACTTCCCAATGAAGTGTTTTCAAATAGTTTTTCACGGGCACTGCAACATGCGGTCGCTCATTATCATGGAGAAGAATAATTTTGTCATGTCTGGAGTAGTAATGGGCGCGTTTTTCCTTGAGTGATCGGCTCACCCATTAATTGTATTTGATAGAGAACTCGAGTGATGGTTTCACTCGGTTTCAGCAATTCATAATACACGCCACCAATCTGATCCCACCAAATACCCAGCATGAGTTTTTTCCCAAGAATATTCGATTTTGCTGTTGATGTTGAAGCATGGCCAAGTGGTCACCATGATTTTCTCTTCTTTTGGTTATCGTAGCGGATCCATTTTTCATCCCCAGTGACTATACGATGCCAAAAAAAACTATTTTTTTTTTTTGCCTGGCAAGCAGCATTTTACTTTTGCAAAGTCGGCGTTCAACGTCTCCTGGCCTCAGTTCGTATGGAACCCAATTCCCTTGTTTTTGAATCATCCCTAACGATTTTAAACGATGTGAAATTGATTGTTGAGTTACATCTAATGTACGTGCAAGTTCTTTTCGCGTTTGGGATAGATCTTCCTCCAATATTGCTTCCAACACCTTGTCTTCGTACACTTTCGGCCTTCCACTTCGTTCTTTGTCTTCGACGTCAAACTCACCGTTTTTTTAATTTTTGAACCCATTCACGACAACTTCTCTCACTGAAAGCAGCTTCACCATATGCTTCTACAAGCAATCGATGCCCCTAAGCGGCAGATTCCTTTAAATTAAAAAAATAAATCAGAAGTTCCCACAAAAGTTCAGCCAATTTGGTACGCAATATGTCGACTTCCTCACAATATTTGATGGCGTTTATCGTTTCCCCTGGTTGAAGAAATGAAAAGTAGATTGGTCCTTGCTATGTCCACCAAATTGTCACCATGACCTTTTTTGGATGAAGATCGAAGTGCCCTGGTCTTTTACGGTTATCCACTTTTCATCACAGGAGTCCACTTTTCAGGTGACTATCTGGTGCAAAAACGTTTCAATTTGGTTTCTTAATATAAACGATGCGCAGGTTTCCAGGCGCCGTAGTATTTGGGACTCGTTCAGTTCATGGGATACCCACTTATCGAGTTTCTTTACCTTTCCTATGAGAGAAAGGTGTCGACTTATAGTCATTGGGGATACTCCCATGCTTTGTGCAATCTCCCGCACCGATTTCCTTGGGTTCGCATCCACCGTTACTCTTAAAACTAACGTTTCCGGCTTCCCACGTGATTCATCTCCCGAACGGAAGTTTCCAAACCAACGTCGTATAGTGCGTTCGTTTACCGCTACATCTTCAAATGCGTCAATAATGTTTATCAATTCCAATTACGCATTATGTCCCATTTTAAATTCATAAAGGAAGATGATTGGAGTTTGAACTGCCGACAGCATGGTAAAAAATTTATGGAATAACTGTACTTGTAACGAACCCTAAAATTCTCACACGTCAAACACACGTACCACTTTACTTTATAAAAAAAGAAAATTTAACGTTCTGGCACAGATGTTCACTCGAAAACTTCTTATTTCCGACTGATCGAAAATCAGACATTTCATGTGGTACAGCCCAATATTAGATTAGATTAAATTTAAAAAATATGAATCCTGGTTTTCTGACCTTTTCCTGGAAAACTGTCAATATTAAAACCTATAATACCCAAATAGTTATTTACACATTCAGTTATGTTTGAAAAATGTGTAAAGTATACATGTAAACAATTGTATCACTAGAATTATAAGTTAGCCGTAGTACTTAATGAACAAATTGATTTATAGTCAAATAAACACAGTATGTTAAAAAAACTCGGAGTTATTATTATATTATTAAAAAATATGACATTTAATCTTAGATGCTATGAGTATGTCGCCGAAGGAAGCATAGCACAATAAGAGACATTTAGTCTATGTTCCTTTGAAAACTCTGTGTTGCATTGCATCAGTCGAAAGTCATCACTTTGAACTCCAACAGTCAAAACGGTATAGTGACAGCTCCTTTTGTAATACCCTCTGACGCTACTGATATTTGATGGTAGTCCTTAGTAAAATCGAGTGTCGTCAACATAATACACTACTGCAATCGAAGTCACGCAGATGGACTATTAGGTAATGATCGGGTATTGCGATTGAATTCAGCATCCTGGAATCATCGCGTGGGTGTCACTCTCTGTTATTACTCGTACTCTGTTACTTCTGACTAATAATAGAGAACAAGTTGAATAAATTTTATAACGTTTTTATTTAAAAATTGTTTTTGACATATAAAAGTGTTGCATTCCAACAGGACAATGCCAAGTTATACATCTTAATAATGACTAGCCAGAAACTCCGGGAGATTGGTTGGGTAATTTTGAAGGATTCTCCTTCTGGTCCTGGTCAAGCGATTACCATATTTTTTTTATTTGAAACATTCTGACTAATAAGAAATGGGTAGTAAGAGCAAATCGTTAATTGTAATTGTATTTGTGTTTTACCATTAAGTATTTAGGAACTGAAAATTATACGATATTGAAAGCTTTATAGTATATAAAGTAGTACAATTTAAAAAATATAATTAATATTGAAGCACGGGAATGGATTTTTTTCATTAAGTTTTTAGAAACTAAATGTTACAAACTATGTGTTATTTCATTTGATATTAAAAGCAATATTCTTAGTTCCGCAACTTTTTAAAAAATTCTCCTTAAAAAACAAACACTTTTTAGACGGACACATACTCTATAAAAACTATGTTTGTTGTAATAAATTTGATTATGATGAGTAAAGGGTGTCGACAATTGCTGGTACAAAGTGGGGCCAAAGTAAAAGTATGTAAGTAAATGTGCCATAATTTTTCCAAATGGCACGTAATCTCATTGTGCTTTGACATTTGCGTTGCAGACAGGTAGAGAATTATTATTAGATAGGAAGTTATTATTATTTCAAATAAACTTTCCCTGTAAATAGAATCCGTTTTTTTTTTCATTTTTACCTAAATGGCAAACAATTAACATTATGACACTACTTTTAGCCCGCCCTGTATTCATAGTGTTTGTTAAGCATTTTTCACATAAATTAGAGGAGTACGGTACTCTAGAAACACTAATTAATTTAAATTTTATATCCGTTAAAATACAAATTGTTTACAGAGTGCTTGGCAAGTAATTTCACTATAACTTTTTTACAATCGATCTAACTTGAAGATACTGTCGATGGCGCGTTTCTCAAGTAAAGTTGAACTCGGTCCACAAAAGGCGATCCAATCATTCACTAGAATTCCTGTCTTTATAATTCGACAGCCTCCGTTAACTGATCCTGTAACGAGTGGTGATCGTAATGCGGTCGATAATCTCTTTCTGGTAATGGGTAACTTCTTCAATGGCATCATTCCCCCGTGATTGTTTATTACCGTGTACGCCCCTATTAGTGTACTGCAGCTAATGGCACGAATTATTCTAACATTCAACGTGTTTTCAATGAGCACTGCTAATGGACAGTAATTTTCGGACTTATTATGGTCACTTCATCATTGCATGTGACTAGATTTCCTAGCGCCAAATATTTATCGTGGTAAGAATTTACCGAAAACGTAAGCTCGGTTTTGGGATATTTGAAAATAAAATGGGTTATCTAAATTGATAGTTTCTTTCTGGCTTAGTACAGATACAGGAATGAAGGGATAGTAAGAAGGAAATCATATAATGCCGGTCGGCTTGGGAGTAGCAATAGAGGCAGATTACATCCTTGGCGTTTGATATCAACATTTAGGTCGGAGCCTTTTTTGGCAGTTAGGTCGAAAATAAATCAAAAAATAACTCTGGACCAAACAAGGCGCATGCCGAATTTTTACCGGCTAAAGGCCTCCACTCGCCCGCACATATTCCTGTTGTTTAACCCGGGATTTTCTATCTAGGTACGAGGGTGGTCTAAAAAGTTTCCTCAACGTGAAGATAGACGCACTCGTCAATAAAAGCTAATGAATGTAGTTGTGCATCTTTTGACAGTTACTCACCAACATTTCAGCCATTTTTGATGTGGCTGATTTTGGGAAAATGGACAAAATTGAATATCGAGCTGTCATTAAATTTTTGTTTTTGAAAGGTAATACGTCTACACAAATCAAAGATGGGTTGGATTTTGTGTATGGGAACGCTGCACCATCATTTACTATAGTGAAATTTTGGACAGCTAAATTTAAACATGATCGTCAAAGGTTGGGAGACGATGAACGTTCGGGACATCCGAAAACTGCAACAACTGACGATAGCATCGCTAAAGTTCACCGAATTAAAGTGAGAGAGATAGCAGAGGCTATGAAAACGTCCAAGGAACGTGTTTGTCACATATTAAATCAAGATTTAGGCATGAGAAAGCTGTACGGCCGTTGGGTGCTGCGTTTGCTCACGTTGGACCAAAAACGTGTTCGAATGAACGTTTCTCGCGCTCTGTTAGCGCAGTTAAGGCGCAATAAATTCGAGTTTTGGCGCCGATTAATTACTGTCGATGAAACTTGGATACACCATTATACGCCCGAAACAAAAATACAGTCAAAACAGTGGACTGACAAACCGGGATCGGCTCCAAAAAAAGCAAAAACTGTTTTTTCCGGCTGGGAAAGTGATTGCGACTGTTATTTAGGATAGTCATGGAATTATCTTAATCGATTATCTTCAAAAAGGAAAACCCATTACAGGAGCATACTACGCATCATTACTTGACCAACTAAAGGCAGAAATAGCGGAAAAGGGCCACATTTGCAGAAAATGAAAATCCTGTTTCACCAAGCCAACTCGCCGTCTCACACCTCAGCGGTTGCGATGGCGTAAATCCACGAATTACGATTTGAACTGCTTGACCATCCGCCTTCCTCACCAGATCTAGCCCCAAGCGACTGCTTTTTGTTCCCTGATCTAAAAATTGTGCTCGGAGGACAGAGATTTTCGTCAAATGAGGAGGCAATTACCATCGTGAGCAGTTATTTTGCAGAGAAAAGCGCCGAGTACTATTTGAACTGGTTAGAGAGATGGGAGCATCACTGGGAGAAGTGTCTAGGGTTACAAGGAGACTATGTATAAAAATAAAAATAAATTTTTGGAAAAAATGTCTTGTATCTTTGTTAGGTCGGAAACTTTTCCCTCGTATAGGCCTTTACTCTCTGTACTTTATGATATGTTTAAGGACAGGAGGTTGGTGGTCAATAGTGGTAATGTGATCTCTAATAAAACGTATAATATAAAGAATGGCCTGCAACAGGGAGCGATACTTTCTCCGATTCTTTTTAACATTTACATTAGCGACTTATTAGATGTACTTCCGCATATTATTGCTGTTACGGCCACAACCACCCATCCCATAAAACTTACCCCTTTGGAGCCAGTCTCCACCACTAACGGCAATACACGCCAAAAACATCCACTTAAAGGATTGACATTACCTAAACAAAAACATTAGCCCATACAACAAATGGTCCCACATAAATGGATAGCAAGCAAATCTAACTAAACGTTCAATTTGCGCTAATCAATTAAACCCCAAGCAAATTGAACTAAACGTTCAATTTGCTAACATAAAAAACTTGGACATAATCATCGAACCAAAGGTTCACCACAAAAACCCTCTAAGAGCCAAATGTGCAGGCCAGATGCCGTCTTTCAAACGAAATCACTGAGAATCATAAAAATGCGCGCCAGCAATTTTATGATCCCTTAGAAAAATGGTTACCTAAAACCATTAAAAGAACCATCGCCAGTTTCCGTTTTACCAAACTAAATTAAAACAAACAACAGGCAATAAAACCAAATGCACGGTCGCCTGGGCGCTATTGATCTTTCTTTCAATCGGTTTCCCACGGAAAAAATCCTTGCCCATTCGGTTAAAAAAGACAACAGGCGCAATAAAAGCACTATTGATGTTTCTTTACCGAAAAAAGGATCAGGCGAGAAAAATGAGATATCATTTTATCTGCCGAAGGAAACCAGATTTCGATGCCAAAGAAAAGAATGAGACGAGAATGAAGTTGGGTTCTTGGTTGAAAGTTGGTAAGAAGCGAGTAACGTGCTGAGGTTGACGAATCGTGTGTCGGGTGATTTAAGATATCGACTTAGTTTCTAGTTGTGATATGCTCAGTTTTTTTGATTAAGAGTATGATTTCGTGTTTAAACAACTTGAGGAGCGTACCGGTGTGGGGTTATTATTACTAGATTTAACATAATAGTTTGTGCCAACAATGGTGAAATAAAAGTGAAGTGTACTCGTTTAAATAATCCATATCTATCTCTTTTAAATAATCCCTATGTAAACGATGGCGGTGCAACTGACCAAGTAATATGTGTATTAATAAGGTTGACATACCATATAACAATAAAGTTAGTATAGTTTAAATAAAAATAAAACAGTGTTTTACTTAAACGGTGAGTGGTTTAAAGAAAGTAAATCACTAAAACCTTACATTGCGTAAGCAGCCGATCTCATAATTTACAGAACAGCTCCGAAAGTTGAGATCATAAATAGTTTACTACAGCGAGACTTCAACAAAGTGCAGCGCTATTGCGACAACTGGAAACTTAAGATCAACTTCCAGAAATGTGAAGCCATCCTATTTAAAATTCCACGAACGACACAAGAAAAGACTGGCGAAAGTTAGTGATCGTGGGACCGCATGAAGGTAAAGTGGGATCCAAGAGTGTAATTAAATACCTTGACATCTGGCAGGACCAATATCTGTCCTTCAACAGACATGTAGAGGCGACCTTGGCGAAAGCTAGGAAAACGTTTGCCAGGACAAGGAGGCTATTTCACTGTAGCCAACTTGAGAGAAGGGTAAAAGTTACATGCTACATGACGCTAATCAGGCCAATGCTCATATATAGTTGCTCAGTATGGTTTAACATAGATCCAAATTTGATGGAAAAGGTTCGGGTGTTGGAAGGGAAGCGTCTCAGATTATATCGAACATCGGAATCGGATTATAACAAGTATTATTCAAATGTGGCGCAAGGCAAATGACCTTGCGCGGAAAAACAAATTATTACGCACAATTTAACAAGTCTCGGATTTGGTCCGGATGCCGGTGGAGAGACTTGCTAAATAAGGCCAAGACCGGTTCCCGGTTGTAGTGCCGATGATGATGATGATGATGATTATTCAAATGAGACTTTATATAATGAAGCCTACAAACTTTTCAAACCACCCATGTATTCTATATTCAAGGAATTCCGGTGGACCCTCAGTCCCCGTGGCAATTAACACAACTCAAGACAATTCGGAGATTACGTTCTTTTTGCTTAAGAATTAGTCCGCAAAGTCTTCAATCAGAGAGTTCACATTATAAATTCATTTTCTACAAAAAGAAGGAATTCTCCTTCAGTTGATCTACTCGAACGTGGAATTTCTGTCTGACTGTATACACTCTATCCACTTTCATATTACTCCATTCAAGATCTGTATAAACATCTTCTTTTCGATTCAATTCAAGTTTTGGGAGGATATTATTCTGGTGAATTATGCCCAGAAAGGATGTTGTTGGGTACGGACAACCTTAAAACTCTACACCGCTCAACATTTTCTTCCGCTGGCTCTATGCATTGGTATTTAAGGGTTCACAAAATCCCTTTTGTGTGCGTAAAGTAAAAATTACTTTTAATCACATCTTAAAAAATGGGACTAAAATAAAATTTCGATTTCCTTACATGAAGTTTAAAAAAAACAGTGGTTCAAAAGTGCCATCGATCAGAACCTCTAGAGAACTCATCTTCATTTTCTAAGAGTATTTTTTTGAAAATAGTAGACCGATATTCAAATAGAAGGGAACTTTTTAAAGGGTGTTAAAAATGCATTTGCCGAATTCACAAAGTTGTTCCTAGAAAGTCGACTGCTAATAAATAAATAACATTCACCTTCCAATGTTCGACAAGAAGCAAAACCATCAAATGAATCAGATAAAAACTCGCAAATACATTGTACATCAGATTAAAACATTTTAATTTGACTATATGAGTCATTTATTTTAAAGATGACGTAAGTTAATTTTCTTAAGAGGTGCACTTACCGAATTTTATAAAGTTGTTCCTAAAAAGTTGACATCTAATAAATAAATAATATTACTTTTACTGTGTTGGATAAAAGGCAAAATTAACAAACATATAAAATTAAAAACTCGCAAGTATAATTTCATTTCATTATACTAGCCATTTATTTATAATTTTCCAAAACATTAGTTTAGCTGTGATAATTGAATTTAATTCTATGCTACCTTTTCATACCTAAGCATTTCTTACCTAATATTATTTAAAATTGCTAACATTTTGTCAAAAGAAAATTAGCTGGTCAATATCATCTTAAAACAATGCTGACCGTAAAACCTCAAATATGTCGATTTTAAAATAAATTGACTTAGTTGTTTTCAAAATAAATAACTCAGATGTAAAAATGAGTCTTTCTTGGAAATGGTTGTGCGATCGTGGATCAAACTCACAATAAAAATAATAAATAGAACCGCAAATATAATTGTTTTATAGCTGCAATAAAAAAGTATGCAGTACAAAGGAACGGCACGAATAATCAAGTTAGGTTCTTGGAAAACAGATAATAGAAATAATTTGTTATTATCCTTCTCTCACGAGAGGTGAACCTGGCCGCAAGTGATACGATTTACACCAAAAATACAATACCAAGATCTATTATAGTTAACAGGTAGTTAGAGAAGGCTTAATAGATTGAAGGCTAATATGTGTAGAAAATGAATATAAGTTATGAATCTTAAGGATAAAATTCAATAAACAAGAGAAAGTCAAACAGTAAAGAAGTAAAGAAAGAAATTCAGTAAGAAATAAGAAAGAACTACTCACGTGATCGTTCAGATAAATCTTGAATTAGAAAAGTCAGAAAACTATCCTGAAGTAAAAAACCCAATACAAACGTCGAAAAACCTGAATCCACAATGGCACGAGTTTTGAGCTACGGAAATGATGAAAACATCGGTATCTTCGCAAAGTTGACAAATGCATATTGCCTAATTCCGCCTAATTGTCCGCCGACATTCGCAAATACGCTGAAGAGAGAGTTGGACGGCAGAATCCCAGTTATCGAAACCACCATTGGCACTTGGGGTCTAGTTGGCACATTCGCGGTTGGAAATAAACACGGATTGCTTCTGCCAGACTGTACAACCGACGATGAGTTGCAGAACCTTATTGATCGGTTGCCGAAGAATATAAAGATTAATTTTTACGATAATAAACACGTGGCCCTGGGAAACCTAGTCGCATGCAATGATGAAGTGGCCGTTGTAAGTCCTCGCGTTAGTACCAAGTTAACGAGAGTCATAAGAGACACGCTGAATGTAAGAATAATTCGTATTGAATTGGACCATATGATAGGGTCGTACATGGTAATAAACAATAACGGAGGATTGATGCCGCGGTGGAAGTTACCCATCACCAGAAAGAAGTTACCGACAATTCTAGAATTACCAATAATCACAGGATCAGTTAATGGAGGATGTTTAATTTTAAACTCAGGAATTCTGGTGAATGACTGGATTGTCTTTTGTGGACATAAAACGACGTTACTTGAGAAGCAGAGAATCGACACTATCTTCAAAATGGTTGGAGAGTAAATGAGTTCCATTGAAATTATTTTGTAAATATTTTGTACAGTTTGTATTTTAATTATATTAGTTAATTTATGTTACTAAACTCATGTGATTTATGTATTATGAAGTGTTTTAAAAACGCTGTATATAGTAGCAATTGGTGGAGCTATTTGTTTATAATAATCAAATTCATTACAAATAACTCAGTATTTATAAGCTCTATAGATGTAAAAAATAAAGTATTTTGTATATATTTCACTTTTTTATGAGCGTTTTCTAAATGTTTTTATCTAAAACTTTCATTTATTGCACTTAACACATTCATTGCAACACACACGTCACATGAGAAGCACAGAATCGACACTTTACTCAAAATGGATGGTGTGTGAAGGAGTTCAAGTGAAATTATTTTTTTTAATATTTTGTAAACAATTTCTATTTTAACTATATAAGTTAATTGATGTTAATAAGGTCATGTATATAGTAGCAATTAGTGGAGCTATTTATTTATAATAATCAAATTCATTATAAATAACTCAGTATTTATAAACTGCATAGATGTAAAAAATAAAGTATTTTTATTTTATTATTTATTTATTATTTTTATGTAAAATTTTCATTTATTGCACTTAATATTGATTTATTTTATACCTCCAATTGCTTAATTACATTTTTATATTTGCACTGTTGCATATACTATAATATAATAAGAAGATTACTCCTCATATACCTTGTTTGTATAATTTTCTGTTCTCAAATGCTTAATGATAAAACACAAATTCTCTTATGGTTCAATATTTCATTCTATATATAATATTTGTAATGCGCTTGTCAATCTTAATAAAACTTTCTAATAAGATAAAGAGAAAAAAGCGTCCAATTCTGTATACATCGATTTCATTTCAAGTTACATATTTCAATAAACACATTATAAGACTGAATCAATTTGTTCTTTACTTTATTTAAAAGGTTTCGTTTTGTCCGATTTGGATCAAATTTACATCATTTTATTCCACATTTCGTTGCCAAAAGTATTCTCACAATGCATCTCACATAGTCTTGACCTCTACTGCCGAACATCTCTACAACTTCACAATCTTCTCTTAATACAAATTTCTTATCACTATGATAAGATAATGATAAAAACCCTGTGTATGGCCTGGTGGAATACAACCCCTCTCCTGTTGGGTAATTTTGGTCGGTTTTGGTCAATTGGTCTAATTGTAAAACGTAGAGGTCCGAATTTATGAAGCTCAGAGTAAACGACTCCTTTCCAGTCTCACCAGATGCACAACAGTGGGATGTAGTTTTGATTTTTAAAATGTTTGAGCCGATTCATCCTCAGTTGATGTTTGTTTAAGTCAGCAGTCTGGTCCTTTTTTTTCTCCAGAAAATCGACTTTCTAAAAAACGCAGATTTATATATTAGATGCCATTAGAAATAGTATAAAACATCCTATTTAAGTCACAGAGATGGAGAAATATGTATAAGATGCTTATTTAGTAAGCGCGCCCACCTGGTATTATAGAGCACGTTAGCAGCTGCTGAGCGTAACGGTTTCCTGATATTTAACATTTACATTATAATACAACATCTATTTCTCTGGTGATTCTGGCAATATTTTGGAGCAGTTGATGTTTCGTCAAGAAAAGTTATAAGTACCTCATATATTCATTTTTTTTCAATTTTCCGCAAAATTTTAACAAAAAAAAATGTAAACACGTTTTTCTAGAAACAACGTTTTTCGACCTTCTTGACGTGATTACGAAAAAACGATTCTACCGATCGGACTAAAATGTTCACATATTATTTTACATATGAGTATTTATATCTCGTAATAAAATTATATCTCGTATTAAATTAAAAATCCATTAATTTTTTTTTTTTTTTTCAAGCGGACTAACATAAAAAATGGGTCAAAAAATTCAAAACTCCGCCATTCTATTTAATTTTTGTTGTTGCTCAAAACACTTGATTTTACTATCGAACATAACGAGTAACTTATATTTTAATAAGTATTTTCAATTTTTTGTTTCAGACGTTCCAGAGTTGAGAAATCACGTCAAGCAGTTTTAAACAAGGTTGCCTTCATTTTGCCCTATCTCCGCCAGACCAACTTTGAAAAATAAAAACAATATATTTCTGTATACTACACACTACATAGTTTTGTATGTACACATTAATGTGTAAAATTAGCAGATTGTCAAAAAATGTGTCTATGAAAAAAAAACATGTTAACCCATCCGAGGTAAAGTCGTTTTTGGCAGCGTTAAATGTTAGGGTGGTCCGACGCTTTAAAAAGTACCTAAAAAGGCTAAAATACCTGAAAAAATGCATGTTGCTTCATTAACTAGCCTTGTATAAGGACCAATCGCTATATTAATAATTTTTTAATTTATTTAAAAAATAGAAGTAAATAAGTGAATACCTCCCACGCCTTTTGATAAGGCACGAATGACATGAGCCTACCATTTAAGGGTTAAAAATATGCCCAAAAGAACCAGACTGCCCGCTTAAGAGATAAGTCGATTTCGCTCCGTTTGGGCAAGGCAAAGAGAGAAATTCGATGCATCATGTTTTTGCATCAATTTGGATCGAAACGAAGGCCTGTTTTAATCAAGTTTTGTACAGAAGGTTTAAAAATGATTTGTTGTCAACCTTTTGTTCCTGGGAGGTGTCGGGAACACAAACACCACTAACAACTGCAGCCATCTGGCTTGTATTTTTCGCCTTTTACTACTCTATTTTGTTTACTATTTATTGGCCTGTAGGAACCCGGAAGTTCATGACCTCTCCGCGCTATCATCCCCTGTCTTGTGCACTCTCCTTCCACGCTTGACCAACCGATCCGATATCCTTAAGGTCAAATCTAACATTGACCCGCCATTTCCGTCGCGGCCGTCCTGTCAGTCTCTTTCCCGTTGGTCTACCGTCAAGAATTCTACGCACGGTCTTATCGTTGCCCATTCGCGCCACATGTCCGGGTCATCTTAATCTTCGCGACCTAATTACTCTTACTATTGTAGGTTTGCTGTTTAGCTCTTTCGATTCGTGGTTGTGGAGTTTCCTCCATTGTCCTGCCCCCTCGTCATATTTGCCGCTAAAGATACCCCTTAAATCTTTATTCTCGAATACGCGGAATTTGTTTTCTTCTCGTTTTGTGCGAGCCCATGTTTCGCATCCGTTTAGAGCAATCGGCATGATTATGGTTCTATAGACACGGAGCTTTATGCTACCTGATAGCAGTTTGGATTTTAGCAGTTTACTGACTGCGTGCCAACTAGCCTTGCCGAAGTGCAGTCTTTCGTTAATTTCCTTTCACATTTCGTTACTAGCCGTCAGTATCGTTCCCAGATATTTAAATTTTTTAACTTTTTCAAATATCTTTCCTCTGACGTTTATATGTGTTCCCTGAGGTTCACCTGCTCTCGTCGTAATCATGTATTTTGTTTCGTCTTCATTTATTTCTAGGCCCACCTCTTCTACCGCTTGCATGATGATTTCACAGTTTTTACTTACAGTTTCTATAATCGCCCAGAACGGCGATATCGTCTGCATATGCGAGCAGTTGTGTGACCCCGTTCAGGAATGATCCGGTCATGTTGTCGTCTTGTACCTTTTTGATAACATACTCGAGCACAGGGTTAAAAAGACATGGTGAGAGGTCATCCCCTGTTTTAGTCCGTCCCGGATTTCAAATGGTTCTGGGAAATGGTTTTCTATTCTAACTCGCCCTTTGTTTTTGTTCGTGCAAATTTGTATGAGAGCGGGATATTTTTTCGGGATTCCCAGCCCAACTACAATATGGTAGAGTCTTTGCATTGCGACTGAGTCGTAGGCTTTTTTGAAGTCGACGAACTTGATGGACCGTCTCTCCGTATTCGCCCTTCTTTTCCAGCAGTTGCCTTAATGTGAACATTTGGTCACTTGTTCACAGGTTCCTACGGAATCTGCATTGGTGGCCTCCCAGTATTTCTTCTGCGTACGGTGTGATTCTCGCCAGTATGACATTTGTTAGTATTTTGTATGTGTTTGGGAGGTGCCAGTTTAACTTACCCAAACACACTCGGGCCCAAGTGGCAATCTGTATCTTTAAATTCATTTCTAAATAATGTTAGATCTTGGTGAGAAAAAAATGTACGATTGGCTTGTGGGGGGTAAGAAGTATTGCTCTTGTATGCGCACTGTTTCACTTTCTTCCCCACTGCACTTACCAATTGTTCCGTAGTAAATTGTTCCTCCGGGGAGAATAAGTTAAATAAAAACGCACTGGATTGTTGCTTCGATCTATTCCGTTTTATTGTTCTATTTTTCTTAACTTTAACTTACCACTTATAATTAATTCTTTTAAAATTGAATTATATACACTATATACATTTTCCTTTTTTTTTAGCTGAAGGTAGTTCTGTGGGTCGTTTTTACGGCGGCATCAGCAAGGATGCGGGTTGCATAAAAACTCCACCGATGTCTGCAGCTAAACTGTTCGCCAACGATGAACGGAATAAATAAAACGATAGAGTTGTGGCTTGGAACATTTAAAAGCACTGATATTTATTATTACTGGAACACTTATATTACGGTCTGTACATCACACAGTCTATACTTGTGTTATCGATATTTAATTTCACGGATACAAAACTATAACTTAGACGGAGTCTTTAAATTTTACCGATAGCTTCTTGTTAGGTATGGTTTCTTCTATTTTTGTCCACACTTTGTCCACACTAATTTACGTTCAAATAAACCGTAAAGCCGATTAAGTTAATATAAAGGATCTACCGACTAAATTTTCACACAGGACACATATCCAGTTGCTTTGTTGCATCGCTTTCCTCGAGGTGTGTTTCGACTATTTTTAATTACTAATAAAAAAAAAACGCGACTTTTACGGCTTCCTTCACGTGGCGTCCCTCTGGCTCGGTAGCTAAAATCTGACTCCCAGAAACCATCCATATCTGCCAGATCCACGGTGTGGATTACATTGGTGTGGGAGGATTCTATATGTGTCCGTATGGGACATGTACGTTGCCCTTCAGTCTGTATATCGACAACGACGAAAATGCACCTAAATAAACATGGGCTGGTGCAATGAATGGGTATTATAGAGATAAGCGATGGCGAAAAATCGCCGAAGGGAGAAATAGGTTTCTGTGTCTTAAATAAACAGAAACGCTATTTCGAGGGCCATAAATCTTTGATGACCTGCGCCTGAGAACGAAATAGGTTTTTGCTTCAAGATACACAAAAACGCTATTTCAAGGGTCACGATGATATGCACATCGTGTTTACTTAGGCGTTCATGCTAATGCCATTGTAGGCTATAGAGTTTTCGTGGCGATAAGTAAACCGATGGTTTGCTCGCCTATGACCTAGGCTATGTTAGATTTTGTTTATTTTACAGGCCGGAGCATCGTTGGTATGATTTGGGTTATGATTGTCTAACGTCAATCATATTAGTGCCCAAATCCCATGATCGGTAGATAACCGACAAAGGAAATTGGTCGCAAGTGTTGCGAACCTTGGGACTGGGGCAATAAATGGATATGAACCGTAGCAAGAAACCATCGGCTTCGGCTATGTCAACAATTACGCTGGCCAGCTAGTATTTATCTATTATAATTGCTGACAAGCCGAACCGATGGAGATATGGTGCGGTTCATAAACGGAAAAATTCAGTGTGATGCATGCCTTAATGAGATTTAACTTTCAGGTGAAAGAGAATGAAGGGTAGCTTACGCTACCCAAAATTGCAGGTAGGTATGGTGGGTTTGGAAGGTGGTTCATTTAAGAGGATGGGCGGTTCTTTGGGAATGTATTAAAGAACCGCTACAGTTCTTTTATATTTATTATTTTATAGGTGAACCGTTACAACAGGCCTCGGGAACTAAAGAACTTTACGTGTGCACCAACTCTATCGAACGACTGCCTGGGCTTTTTGTTCCGTCAACTAAACGAACTATCTCATCCGCAGATACAACCAGGTTCAGATACAAATAGCGACTGACTGAATTAAATGTACGCGACGCGGGATAATTTTGATAC
The DNA here is from genome assembly GCA_963931805.1 of Microdon myrmicae. Lineage (NCBI taxonomy): Eukaryota > Metazoa > Arthropoda > Insecta > Diptera > Syrphidae > Microdon > Microdon myrmicae. The sequence continues at coordinate 43,351,170 of OZ007502.1, forward strand.
GGCGCGGGTTGACTGTCACCGGTGGTGGATGTGTAACGACTGACTCAATTAGGGTGGAAATCTTGGTTGGAATTGTGCGTTGTTTCTCATGTAGAATAGAGAAACCCCCCACAGGCTTGTTTATTGATATTACCAAAGCGTTCAACATGATTAACCTGTTAACAGGTTAAGGAAATTTAAAGAATAGGTTTAGATGGTTTCTCTTTTACTGGGTTGTGTTGAGTGGAGCCGAATCCTGAATCAAAACAGAAAAGCTAAATGAATGTTTTTTTTTAGCTTTTTTTTTTGTTTTGGTAGGAAGATGGAAATCTTCAAAAGATACCTCTGAGTCGATCCAAAGGCTTGCCGAGTTTTTACCGACTAAAACCACCTCGCACCAGGTCCATATTCCCGTTGATCCCCGCGGCACTTTCTTTTAGATATTCCATTGCGCGGCGGGACGGAGTTTACCTGTTACCCCGCTCGTCGCGTCGCAACTACTGCATCATCATGAACATCCAAGCTACTACTCTTCAAGACCATGATCTTACCAGTACTCATGGATGGATCCGAGACCTGGGTGCTTAATAAAAGGCACTCTGAACTCTTAGCCGCGTTCGAGAGTAAAGTCTTAAGGAGAATTGTTGGCCCCATATGTGAGGGAGGACGATTCTGGAGACGCTACAACCACGAGTTGTACGCAATCTATCTTGAAGCTAATGTTGTAAGAAAAATTAAGCTCGGTAGACTCCGGTGGACGGGACACCTAGCTCGAATGAGCGAAGAGGAGCCTGCCCGGAAAGTCCTTTGTGGCAGGATGTATGGAAGGAGACAGCGCGGCAGACCTTGTCTTCGATGGGAGACCAGGACGCCCAGAGCCTGGGACTGCCAAACTGGATGGCATCGGTCGAAATCGGGACCGGTGGAGAGATTTGTTAAATAAGGCCAAGACCGGATCCCAGTTGTAGTGCCGATAATGATGATGATGCAGCAGTTGCGACGTGACGAGTGGGATAACAGGTAAACAGGCAAATAAAACCGAAATCGTCGGATGCTAATGGGATCTTATGCATCGTTCGGTAATGAGGGTCAGCTAAATAAATAGCAGCCGCCCATTAAATGAAAAAAATGTCTTTCGGATACCACAAACGATATAATAGCGTTCTTCTGTTTGAATTTTATTGCTGCGAGAAAAAGGTCGCCGGCCAATGTGTACGTAAAGAAATTTATCGTACACATGGCGAACTTGGAAAATAGACGACGCAATATTTATGGTCCCTGTCATGACGGTTACGTTGTATGCAAACCGAATAATTTTGTTTACAAGAATTTGTCTGGTACCGAATGTGCCGAATTGGTTTGGAATTCCAGATAAGCAAAGAAATAAATCTTACGGAAAATTGTATGCGAAGAGATGCATGAAAAGGTAAGTTTTCCTTACAGGGACTTTACGATTATAGCTTTGATCTAATTAATGCGTGAACCATTTTCAGGTGCTTAATGCGATTGCATTAGCAAAAACTTATGCGACTTGGGATGAGGTTATGGGGGTTTTTAGGTAAGTGTACCGTGGGGTTTGGCGGCACCGCCACAAGCCAACCGTACATTTTTTCTGACAAGATCTAATATTATTTAGAAATGAATTTACAGATACAGAGGAGGTGTCAGTTTAACTTACCCAAACACTCCCGGACCCAAGTGGCAATTTTGTTATGATCTCAGCCGATGAACCGCTATATTCTGCAATCCTTAATTGTCTATCAATGTGCAAGCTTTCTAAACATATTTCAGTTAAACCATGTGCAGTACATTGCATGACATTTCTTCACATCTAATAGACTGCCAAAATAATCAAAACTTCGTCCCCCTAATCCTAGCTCAATTAAAAAGGGACATTCAGATGATTTCCCATACGTGACCACATTTTTAAGACTGAAACATACACTCAACGGTGTGGAAGAAAAATCCTGTAGGAGAGTCAACTACCACTACCCAAGCGACAGTGACAGAACCCTACTTAATGTTTGTTGTCCCTACATACGGCACTGTAGCTTTCCTGTGTGGTCAGGAAAACTAAGGATATCTTGAGGAACGTTGAGTCATGTATGGGAAATGAATAGTCAGACATGTACTGGAATTTAGATTAGAGATAACCGACAAGAATAAAGAATGTTTTCTAGGCAGCCCCTTTAGTGAGATTACTCTTGTTTTATATCCTCTTATCAATTCCTTTATTTACTGTCAAGATTGAGATAATGCCTCACACCTAGCAAGCCATCTTCAATCCCAGGTTAAAGAGAATTTTAATTAATAGAGTCAAAATGCTAAGTCTAAGTCATGTAATTTGATTAATCCTCGTTGAAATAATCTTTTCGACCCTTAAACACAAACGGATAATCAAATTGCGACATAGAGCTAATGGAACTGGACATTTTCCATCTTCAAATGAAAAGTATGCATAAAATGTATAGTATACAAGTATACACATTCATTTACTACGCCTTTAATATCAACGGCATCCACAATCTTTGGACAATAATATCCTCATCATTGGATACGACAATCTGAGTAAAACAATTCGTTCGCGTTTTTATTTCTCTCCCCTCTCCCATCCAAGGTCTTCCGTTCAAAAGCATCAATTTACACTCCGCTATCGGTATTTTTACATAAATAATTGTACATAAACTTACAGTAAGGTCCGGTACATACTTTTAATTTATTTACTCGCACAATAGCAAATCACAACCCCTTTAATTATAATAAAAAATCGAAAGGGTTACTGTATAAGAACATTAAAACCCATCAGCGAAACGCAAAAAAAGGACGAGCAAAAAAAGGAGGAAAAAAACAGAGTAGGCAAAAGAAAGTCCACCAAAGGGGAGGAAATTCTTTCCTTTTCTCATCCAATAAAAAAATAATCGAAAAAAGTCCATTAAAAGAAAATGTTTGCTAGAATAAATTGGGATCGTTTTTTCTTTCGTTTTCGTGCCTTTTCCTCTTTTCTCATCCACCCCTTTCGCTAATTCCACTTTTCTAATAACAGAGGAATTTTTTTAATTTACATTAAGATAAAAGAAGTGAAGTGCATTTGAATTTTTAAATTAAGGTAAATTGATTTCTTTTCTAAGGCAACAACAAAAAATAGGCGAAAGGATACGAAGTATAACCAAAATGAAACAAAAAATAACTGAAAAGAGAAATGGACAAAGAAAAATGAAAATAATGAAAATAATGAAAATAAGAACATGACCACGGTGGAAGGGGGACTGTTGCCTTAATATTTTCAGATGAATAAATTTAATTGATAAATGATGATTTTAAGGAAAGTATATAATCGACTTTTTTTACTATCAACTTCAAAATGAAATTCTTATACTATATAAATACAAAGTCTTTTCCACTTCTTTCAACGCAATGTGAAAGAAATGCATAAACCCGCAAAGTAGAGGACAGTTCAGGTTAGGAGTCCCAACATTTTTATATCCTTTCAATGCTCCCCATAAGGATCCCATTGTAATGTGTAAATGAATACACTCAATTAAAGGACTTGCTTAACAATATTCGTAAATTGCTATTTGGTGTATTAAATTAGCACACAAAACGTCATATGTATAATATTTATCGAAAGATACAGCAATTGTTGTCCCATTTTTTGACTGAGGGAAAAATATAAATTCGAAAGTTTACGAACTCTGAAGTGCTAACTTCAAAAACCGAAAACCGTGGTAACTAATTAATAAAATCATAGCATCATCACATGAACACTTTTATTCTAAAAATGTACTACAGTAGACAAGAGGTAATTAGACTATTTGGAAATAAAATACGCGCGATGAATATGCTTATATATATTTATTGGATACGTTGGAAGATTGTTGTGAACAGCTGAAAAATTTCATAACATTTTTATGTTGTCGGGTGAGAAAGTACAATACCTTTTGTGTGCAAAGAAAATTATCGACCCTTTGCAATTGTGTTTTTAGGATTCACGTCCCCACACCACACAATGTTAATCGTACTTCATTTTATTTCACAATACTCAGAAGAATTTTATATTATTATGTACTGTTTACTATATATTGGCATGTAGGAACCCGGATGTTCATGACCTCGCCGAGTCGACTACCCTATCGTTCTCTGTCCTGTGCACTCTCCTTCCACGATTGACCACCCGATGCGACCTCCTCAATGGCAAACCTTACATCGCGGCCGTCCTATCGGTCTCTTTCCCGTTGGTCTGTGGCGGTTCCGCCAAACCTCACTGCCTATTTACCTGAAGAACCCCCATCCATATAACCCGATCTGCATATTTGTTTGCTAATGCAATCGCATTAAGCACCTGTAAATGCTTCACGAATCAAATAGATCAAATTTATAATCTAAAATTCCCTGTAAAAGAGTCCTTACCTTTCATGCATCTCTTCGCATACAAATTCCCTATAAGAATTCTTTCCTAACTTATCATGAATCCTAAAACAAGTTCGGGATCTTCGGTGCCAGGCAAATCCCAATCTCACAAAGTGCATTTCCCCCTAGACGAATCCCTGAAAGAAAACTCATCGGTCCACATATAATGCAACCGCATAATCAGGGAATCTTAACCTTGAGTTGGCTATACCCAGCCTCAACATGTGTACAATAAATGTACCTACATTGGCTGGCGACCCTTCCACCAACGATAAACAATCCAACGCAGCTGCATGCAATTAGCGCAATAGACGCTGAAACTAATTCCCTAGCATGTACCATGTACAAACAACAGAACGCTGTCCTTCAGCAGGCATTCTGGCGATATGGCAAACAATTCAAACCATTCAAGTATCCCAAATCCATCTACTATCTAATGAATTCCCACTTGTTTACTCAGTTGAACTCGCAGATCATAAATTCCCTTTGTCCTACATATAACTGGATCCGTTTACCATTGACCTTCTCACATGAGCAAACACAAACCCAATTAGCATCCAATGAGATTCGGCTTGGTTGCTTTGGCGAACTCACATCTCATGGATGCACATTATGCCCTTTCTTCGTTTCAGTTTCGTTCTCATGGCTTTGTCCCATGAATGAACCAATGTACACACATACATGTGTACCACCATGATCTTTATTACGAGATCTGGTTTTCTGTTCCACAGAGAGAGTCTTTACGTCTCTCTTGTGGTAATTAAAAGCATATCCTTAGTGGAGAGGATATCTACCACCATCGAGTCTTATTCCAACTACCGATCGCGACGGTAGGTTTTTCTCCCGCTCCCCCTGGCGTGCGGAGATGCTTAATGCAAAGTCGAGTGATTTTTATCCCCCGAGGTGCGTGCCGTTATTTTAGTGTTGTGTCAAAACTATCCATAAGTAATAACAAGACCTTAAGTCGGCGATACGTGTACGTATAAAGTTTAAGTGGTTTTCCCGACTAATAATAACTAACATTAAAAATAAAAAAAGAACCTTTTATACAAATCCAAACCAGTTTTTAATTTTCCATGCTGCAGTTCCTGGGTGTGTTTTCTTCATTGTTGTTCCCTTGATGATTGTGCTTTTGTATTCAGCGGTATTTGTGATGGGGTTGAGAAGTGAATCAGCGCCGTACGCCGGCGCACAATACTTCTTCCCCACAGGTCTGCCGTCAAGAATTCAGTCTTGTCGCATGTCCGGCCAATTTTAATCTTCACGACCTGATTACTCTCACTATTGTAGGTTTGCGGTTTAGCTCTTCCAATTCGTGGTTGTGGAGTTTCACGGTCCTTCATCATATTTAACGCCAAAGACACTCGTTAAAACTTTATTCTCGAATACGCGGAACTTGTTTTCTTCCCGTTTAGTGAGAACCCATGTTTCGCGTCCCTATAGAACAATCGGCATGATTATGGTTCTATAGACACGGAGCTTTATATTACGTGATAGCAGTTTGGATTTCAGCAGTTTACTGACTGCGTGCCAATTAGCGTTGCCGGAATGCAGTCTTCTGTTAATTTCCTTCAACATTTCGTTACTGGCCGTCAGTATTGTTCCCAAATATTTAAATTCTTTTACTTTTTCAAATATCTTGCCTCTGACGTGTATGTGTGTTCCCTAAGGTCCACCTGTTCTCGCCATAATCATATATTTTGTTTTGTTTTCATTTATTTCTAGGGCCACCATCCTTCTGTTTTAGTCCGTCGCGGATTTCAAATTGTTCTGACAGATGGTTCTGTGGGGGTTCTTTAAAGTCTTCTCCAAGAACCACCTACTTCCTCAACTTAACCTGTCTTTTCCCCCACCCGCAAGACACCATACCTACCTGAAATTTTGGGCAGCGCAAGCTCCCAGTAGCATTTTTCATACCTGAAAGGAAATCTCTCCAACGGCATACATAATTTCGAACTTTTCTCGTTCATACTCCTTGAACCAGTTTACATCTCCTATCGGCTCAGCTTGTCATCAATTAACGATAAACAAACGCTGGCCAGCGTATTGCGGACACAGCTGCAACCGATATTCCCTTCTAACGTACATAAAGGTATTTCTTATCTATCCCCTAAGGTTCGCTAAGTTGCGACCAATTTCCTAATCATTATACAAACGAGCATTTGAGTTGGGCATGAATATGATCATTTGTTTACACACGTTCATGCCCCATGAGGACCCATCATCTAGCCCCAACAAAAAGCCCATAGCCCCCGTCGCTGAGTTTTCTGTGGACTTAACGTCCATGAAGAATTTTCCCTATTCTGTTATAGAGCCATTTGGCTAAAGCAAATAGATTCCCAATCTCTGGTTGAACTATCGTCACCGGCAGATATCGCCTACAACGGCATTTCCCTGGAATCTTAAGTAAATACAATGTCGACCCTTTGCAACATAGGCACATCATGAACATTGTGCATCCCATCATTGGACCTGTGAAATAGCGTTTTTGTTTACTTTGAAGCAAAAACCAATTCTCGTTCCCAGGCGTACATCATCAACGATCTATGGCCACAACGCTGCGGCCCCTGATGATCGTGCATTGTTTGATCAGGTGTCCGCTGATCATTGTCTACATTGCAGGGCATCGAACTTGCCTATACGGCATATGAAAATTCTTACATGCTCGATCACGATTGGCCGCCACCAAGTTGCTCGTTTCGCTCCTCCTCCATCGAGGCAATTCACCACCATTGAATCTGACGGATGTGAGTTGCATCGTGGGGTCAGATTTGAATCACGCACCAAACCACACGTGTCGAGGACGTTGCCGTGGAGTCAAAAGTCAAAAGCAAAGTGGTCTATTTGGTTACGCGTTTCGCTGTCGGGTGATATCCATGTGACTTTGTGAATTTGCTTGTGCTTGAACATGGAACTTTTCATTACCAAATCTTTTGACGCTGCGAACGTGATAATTCGAATTCCATTATCATTTGAAACACCGTGTAGGCTTTCTTTACCTATAGCTGGTTGGAAGATATCTTCCTTTCCAATTTTTGTGTTCGGGTCCCCGAGGAGGATTTTAACATCGAATGATGAGATCCAGTCAAATACTTCCTCTAGGGTCTCATAGAACGTGTCCTTCGCTTCTTCGCCCGTAGATTCTGTTGGGGCGTGTACGTTTATAAGTACATAATTGTACCATGGGCCCTGTATTCTTAGCACCGACATTCGGTCATTAATAAATCTCATATCTTTTACATGGGGAGTAACCTTACTGCTTATGATGAGGCCGGTTCCGAGGTTATGTGTGTCGGTACCTCCACACGCCAGTGCGAACCTATTGGTTTCGATTATTTAATGTGGGAGTTGGACTTCCTGAAGCGCGATGATGTCCATTTTATACTGTTTCGCGTTTTCTACGACCGTCTGTGTCGCGCCTGGTTTATATAGCTTTCGAATATTCCACGTGCCGATGCGTATATCCCGCTTTTTTCCGTTTTTCCCTACGTCTTCTTTTTGCCGAGTCGGTGTTCTCTTGATGGTTTGTTCCCTTATGGTAGTGTCGGCTCATCACACCTACGCCTACCGGGTTTTTCGTTGGATTCGTTTTTGTATATTGATTATTCATTTTAGTTCCCACGACTATTGGAATTTCAAATAGTCCGCCATATCAGAGCCCCGTTTTGATATGGTACGGTCTGCTTACTGCTCTGATTCGACCTTCCGTCAGCATAGCCTGAGTGATTCATTGTAGTTTATGCCCCGCACCACGTCAAGGTTTCTGCCAAGCGGGGGTAAGAAACTTTTTCCCAATGTCGCCACAGTTTCACTAATTAACTGTCAAATTCTGATATACATCATTGTAATCCAAGGCGGCGTCTTGATTACGTTACGAGTACGGATCGCTTATAGATTGGTGGACTTTATTTTATTTATTTTTATTTCTATTTATCTCCTTCAATTTACAATTTATCCATCGATCTCTTCTCAACAGGAATCCCATTGCTAGAACGTCTTTTGTTGGGTTTGATACTTACACCAACGGATGGCTCGTGCGTTTACGCGTACGCATCCAGCAGCGTTTAGTGGTGCGCATGTTGTCCTCGATCTCGCATGTTACGCCGCCAACAGCCTCTCCCGCTTCATCCTATAGAGACGACGCTTTCAAGGGAACCAAAACGACAAGCCGGTGAGTCGGTCTTCGTAGCACTCCAAATGGCATCCCTACATCCAGAATCCCGATCCTACCATCCGGTCCCAAATACACTATTCGGGCTTCCCCCAGAGACCAAGTGTTTCGTGGTGGTGAGGTATCCACCACCATGACTAGTCTCCGACCTGTGGATCCGCAGAGGGTCATCCGGTCTCTCTCCTCGGTCTCAGGGGGTAGGTATTCCTTGATTCATCATCATCATCATCATCATCGGCACTACAACCGGGATCCGGTCTTGGGCTTATTTAACAAGTATGAGGCTTGTTAAATTTTCCATAATAATTTGTTTTTCTGGGCAAGGTTATTAGCCTTGATTCATCCACTCCAAAAATGATCCACGAACCGCCGCACAGTTCTCCAGTTCGCTTTTCCTACGAGCTCGCAGTCACAGAATTCGCCAGTCGATGTTGACCTGCAGGATTGCCCAGTCAAGACATGTTTTGGCGTTAGACCCTCTCCCTCCTCCAGATCAGTACATATGGGAGCAAGCGGGCGAGAATTTATGGCATACTCGACTTCAGTCATCAATATATGGAGAACATCCTCTGGCCGGGCCCTCGTGTGCAGAACGGCAAACAAAGCTATTTTTACGGAGCGCACGAGCGTTTTCCATGCGCCCTCTACGTTTGAACATCAGGCGATATGAACTTCCACTGGATCCCTTCTCCTTTTATTGTGTCTTCCAGCTCTCTGTTTGCACCCACCAAGTCAGTCCCGTTGTCCCTCCATATTACCTTCGGAGCTTCTCGTCTTGCCATCATTCGCCGTAAGGCCATAATCATGGAACCAGCATTGAGTGAGTTCGCCAACTCCAAGTGCACAGCTCCTGTGGTCAAACATGTGATTAGGACACCCCAACGTTTTTCTGTTCTTCCTCCAACGGCGACTTTCATAGGATCGAAATAGCATAGCCTGAGTGATTCATTGTAGTTTATGCCCCCGCACCACGTCAAGGTTTCTGCCAAGCGGGGGTAAGAAACTTTTTCCCAATGTCGCCACAGTTTCACGAATTAACTGTCAAATTCTGATATACCTCATTGTAATCCAAGGCGGCGTCTTGATTACGTTACGAGTACGGATCGCTTATAGATTGGTGGACTTTATTTTATTTATTTTTATTTCTATTTATCTCCTTCAATTTACAATTTATCCATCGATTTCTTCTCAACTGCCGTGCCGGTGAAAAGGACCTTATGGTGGTATATCCGTTCGCTGGGTAGATCACCGACAGGCGGCACCTGGGGCTGTTTACTTTGCACCACTGCCATTTATGTATCATCTTTGTCGTTGACCGTAGGGTCAATATGCAATATTTCTGCCTAATCTCGCTCATTGTGCGGTGTTGCCGTGAAAAAAACTTCTCATGGTAGTGTCTTATAATGAGGTGGCTCATTATGTGCCTTCCGTCCAGTATAGCAGAATCCATTCTCCAATTGGGTATGCGCACCGTCCCAATTCGACTTCTCAATTTAAGGACACCATTTCCACCAAGGTAAACGCCGGTTTTTGCAGCTGACTTGAGGTTCGCGGTGACTTTGCTTTCCGCTAAAGAGACATGTCCTCATTGAAACTCTCCCGTTGAATCAACTTGAGCAGTCCTTCTTCATCTCTTATTAAACATTCCTTTTCTATGGGCATGATGATTCTCCTTTTTTTCTTCGACGAAGACATACGCAGTTCCTTCTCAATGTGGTCTCTCTGTGACTTCCGGCCACCATCTGTGGTGGTTTTTTTTTCTTCGATCACGATTGCGCCATTTTAGCATATATATGAATTGAAAGAAGGGCACCGTAGTTCTTAACAGCCTTATCCAACTGGAGAAATCTTTTGGAACAATCATGTACCGCTCAGCGACACTTACCGTAGCTATTATTTCCCTATTCTTTTCTTCCCCAGTCATCATCATCATCGGCACCACAACCGGGAACCAGTCTTGGCCTTATTTAGCAAGTCCTGAGGCTTGTTAAATTTTCGATAATGATTTGTTTTTTTCCGGGCAAGGTCATTAGTCTTGCGCCAGAGGCTCCCCGACGGGGAATCGAACCCCGGTCTCCCGCGTGACAGGCGGGTATACTAACCACTATACTATCGAGGAGCCTTTTTTACTTTGAAACACCTGTCGGGCCACTTGCTTTCATCTTCGTACAAAAAGGTGGGACCTTTAAACCATCTTGCGTTACCCCTGAATTCCCCAGGTGTACCTCTTGTAGCGTCATCGGCTGGGTTTTCTTTTGTCGGCACCCATCTCCAGTCCCGCGGTTCGGTAAGTCTTTCGATCTCTGCAAGACGGTGCCCCAAGAAAGCTTTGAATTGACAGGGACATGACTTTGTCGTGTACGAACACAAGGAATTCGAAGCAATATTGGAGGAAGATCCATCCCAAACGCGAAAAGAACTTCCACGTACATTAGATGTACCTCAACAAGCAATTTCACATCGCTTAAAATCGTTAGGAATGATTCAAAAACAAGGGAATTGGGTTCCATATGAACTGAGACCAACAGTCGTTGAACGTCTACTTTGCAAAAAAAAAATTCTGCTAAAAAGAGCTTTTTTGCGCTGGGGATGAAAAATTCCATTACGATAACTAAAAGAAGAGAAAATCGTGGGGACCACCTGGCCATGCTTCAACACCGACAGCAAAGCCGAATATTCATGGGAAAAAGCTCATGCTGTGTATTTGGTAGGATCAGATTGGTGTCGTGTATTATGAATTACTGAAACCGAGCGAAACCATCACTGGAGTTCTCTACCAAACACAATTAATGAGATTGAGCCGAACACTCAACGAAAAACGCGCCCATTACTATCCCAGCCATGACAAAATTATTCTTCTCCATGATAATGAGCGTCCGCATGTTGCGATCCCGGTGAAACACTATTTGGAAATACTTCATTTGGAAGTTCTACCCCACCCGCCGTATTCACCAGATCTCGCCTATTCTGATTATCACTTATTTCGATCCATGGCACTTGGTCTGTCCGAGCAGCGTATTACAACATATGAAGATACCAAAAAATGGGTCGATTCGTGGATATCCTCAAAAGATGAAGAGTTCTTCCTACGTGGTATCCGGATGCTGCCAGAAAGATGGGAAAAAGTAGTGTCTAGTAATCTGTGGGGGGTTGGTTATATGCCAATGCACGGGCACATGGTTCAACACTTAAAAACACACTGGTTAGTTTTTCTTTAATTGATGTATTCGTTTTATTTCGTTTTAACATACAAGGCAAATGGTTTGACTAAGAGTTCTCCTAAGGACGATTAAAATGCGACTAATGTCTCACACGTATTAACTAAATCGGCGTCACTTATTGTCTCAGCACTGGTTGAGTATTTCAAACCAACACTTCGATTGTCTTGAAGTTGCTTCGGCACAACGTTAATACTCCTGGTTCTAGGATTCGACGAAACAAAACTAAACAATGGTATTCGTTTTACTCGCGCTACGTTAATTACCGTTGACACTAAAATGCAGAACGGTTTCTTGATGACGTTGGCTTAGCTGGTACCGTACTATTGGACGAGAAAATTGGACAAGTTCACGACGAGAACTCCGTAAACCTGTGTACACCGCGGCGATGGAAAATGGACTCCTCGAGAGCTGCTCGATGCAGAACCCACCCCGTGAGTGAGGTGGATTTCCACTCGCGTGGTAAAAGGGGAAATCGATCTTTCTTTCAACCCTGCGGCCATTGAGAAACCGATCCGCGTCTCATTGGAAGGTTCCCATAGACATCATTCAGATTGCTTGAATGTCTTTACCTTGAAAGGAAAGACAAACAAAACATGCGTTGGGTGGAAAGAAGGGAAATCAATCATGCGACTGTTCAAATAAATGAACGTGCGCAAAGGCTGAAAACGTTGCCATCGTACACGATAGAGGGTATTGCCGGAGGCAGAAATTGATTTGGGTATATTGTATATACAATTCCACAGGCAAGCGCTAAAATGGATATTTGTTTGTATTAGCGAACGAGCATGGAAGGCGACCGTTGCTAGATTGTTTAGGGAAAGCAAGCTATGGTCGCGTCCGATTCGATGCCAGTTTATCGCTTATGCAACCGATCAGGGATAATTGGCTGCAGATGTATAAGCAAGCGATTTGCCATGGCTTGATCGTGGGACCAACGGTTGCTGGAGAAGAGTAAACACAGTGGAATTACTGTGTAAACGATAAGCATGGATGTCGGCAAGAGGACCCGGTGGATTTTTTAATGAATCGCAATGGTCATGGGTGCAGACCAAAGGAACCGATTACGCTGGCGAATACAGCAATGTTACTTAACGCTGTGGCAAGATGATGATCTTGGCATGGGATGTTTTACAGGTAATTGAAGTGATTGAAAAGTAGCTAACGCTGCCCGATTGCAGGTAAGCTAATAATCCCTATTGGATGAAGAATGCGGAGTTGATTAAGGTAAATGGGTGGTTCTTTGGGTAGGTTAGAAGAACCCCCACAAATCGATAATACTTCGACTAAAACGTAATGTACCGTTCTTTCACAATAAATTTTTAATTTTTTATAGAAAACGGCGGAAATTTATTTGTACACCTAATATATATAAATTGTTGCACATTTGAAACATGAATAGAAATAAAACTACAAATGTTATTTTGTTGATCATTCATTTAACGTAATAAACGTTTATTGAAATTTTTTTTTTTAAATGACCGTCGAGATGTGCTCCGTCTCGTCGTTGGCACTCCTGCAATCGACTACGTAAACTTTGGAAAACTCGCTGACACATGCTGATTTTGGATCGTTCCTTACGGAAATTTCAATCTCCTGAATGTTCTCATCGCTTTTTCTTGAATGTACCCGCCCTGTTTGTTTAATATTCGTTGTCGATCCCGTTTGCTCGAACTTCTTGACCAAGCTTTGATTAAATTAACACTTGGACACTCACTTACACGGCGTAATCCGTATTCAATTCTAAATAGGCGTCGTACAGTAACGTAGGAATCCTTGTTTTTGTTAAATTGTTTTACACAAAAAGCACGCTGTTGTCCCGTGAAGCGCTTCATTGTGACTAAAATTGCATGTGGCGACGCACAATTCCCCGCCACTTGTGCGCCCCTCCCTCTAACGGTTCTTTAAGAAATCAAGCGTTGCTATTTGCAAAAATTTATTGCCCACCCTATATACGAGGATTGCCTCTTATGTTTCGAGATTTGGCAACCCTAGTGTTGCAATACGGCAGTTGACCGCTCTGTCGTAAAGTTGGACATTTTTGAGGTAATACGCACTCAGAACGTTTTGACATACGAGCGCTATTTGTGTTATTTACAGTAACTTAAAAGATTCATCTCGGGCCAAAAATGGAATTAAATCGTCAACATTTTCGTGCGATTATTTTTTACAACTTTCGGCGTGGATTAACTCAACAACAGTGCATGGATGAACTTAATTCAATTTTTGGCGATGAAGCTCCATCAAGGACCTGTGTTTATCTATGGTATGGTGAATTCAATGGTGGTCGTAGTTCACTCCAAGATGAATTTCGTGAAGGTCGTCCAAATTCAGTTGTTGTTCCGAAAACCATTGATGCTGTGCGCAAACTGATATTGGAAGATCGTCATGTGACCTATCGTGAGATTGAGACAACCTTAGGCGTTAGTGGGACCAGCATACATTCAATATTTCATAAACATTTGACCGTCAAAAAAATTTGTTCGCGTTGGGTCCCACACAATTTGTCAATCGCCCAAAAAAAGCTCGTGTCAATTGGTCGAAAGAAATGCTCAAAAAATACGGTCGCGGTGCTTCGAAACACGTCTATGACATTGTGATATGTGATGAATCGTGGATTTACGCGTATGAGCCCGAAAGTAAACAGCAGTCGACTGTCTGGGTGTTTCAAGATGAGCCAAATCCAACAAAAGTTGTTCGCGCATGAAGCACTTCCAAGCAAATGGTCGCCTGTTTTTTCGGAAAAACTGGACATGTCGCAACCGTACCACTAGAACAATGCAAAACAGTCAATTCTGAGTGGTACACAACCATTTGTTTGCCAGTTGTCTTCCAAGAAATCAGGGAAACCAACCGCCGAAGACGGATCACTCTTCACCACGACAATACGAGCTCTCACACATCGGCTGCGACAACTGCAGTTTTGAGCACCCAAAACATCGATTTGATGGGTCATCCGCCGTATAGTCCTGACTTGGCACCGAATGACTTCTTTTTATTCCCGTACGTAAAAAACAAACTGAGAGGTCAACGTTTTTCGACACCTGAAGAAGCGGTTGCTGCATTCAGAATGCATGTGTTGGAGATACCTCAAGTGGCAAAAGTGCTTCGACAATTGGGTCAAACGCATGCAAAAGTGTATAGATCTTCATGGGGAATATTTTGAAAAACAATAAAGTGATTTTCGATGATCAATATTTGTTTTTGTTCACTAATCCCGAAATATAAAAGGAAACCCTCGTATGACCTTCTATTAAAGTAGCTAAACGAATTACTCGAACGCCATATTAAAAAAAAATGTTTTGTTGTGAAATACTCCGTCAAATAAAATATCTTGAGCATCAATAATGTGCAGATTAATTGCCCATCAAATGTGTTGATAAGTTCAATGCCACTAATCTTTCTTCAAGCTGGAGAAAATATGATTGGACGACAACTTCTGAGTCTTTTGGCTCAAATAAGACTTTAAATCCATCAATGCCGATCATCTGATCAGACAACGGAAAAATACTATCCATAAACTTTGTCACAAGATTCGAACCTTATTAGTCAACGATCTTGCCCACATACAAATAAAAATACGATCAAGAACCGGGAACAAATAAAAACCAAACATCCGATACAACAAAATCAAGTCGGAGGTGCATTTAGATCTCGAAAGACAAATTACCACGTTAGTTATCAGAGTTCACCACGGGCAAAATTACTAACGCTCTGCCATTTGTTGTTAAAAGATGACCAAAGAAAATCCTTCACGGCGCAAATACGAGACTGGATTGATCGACGGGTTTACACTGACCAAAAAGCTGACAGCAATGACCCACGACGCAACTCGGTTTGTCCCGCAAGCTGAGTTGAACTCGCCTACCGTCGGCTAAGAGTCAGTAACCCTACACCCGCGCCAAACGATAATTTAAGTTGACACCAATATGTCACGCACTTGTGGCTTTTTACGTCATTTATGGCATATTAGAGGATTTAAATTATCATGAACAAGTTTATTGTGTTTTTATTTAAATAAGTAGTCTTAAACCAAACGTATATTAATTTATATATAGGGAATTGAACGTTTTTACTTAATGTGTTTAACTAAACGTAAAACTCTGCTGACTAATAACAAAAACAAGTTGTTTACGTTTTTTTTAATTAAAATGTTTTATTAACATTGATAATCGTATTAAAAATAGTATACAAAATGAAATATTGAATCAGAAATTCAGCAGGGATTGTGTTATATGGGTAATTAACCATTGAGGAGCTGAAATTATCCAAAACATGTTATATAGTGTGATATATTTTTAATGTGTTATAGTTTAGGAACAGCATAAATGTATAAATATATTTAAGCAATTGGACTTAAAAATTAACAACATTTATTTGGACTAACCTTTTGATTAACTTTGGCTTTGTTGTCACATCGTTAAATCAAAATAAGTGTTAAGTGCAATAAAGGAAAGTTTTACATACAATTTTTTTTAGAAAATGTTCTAAAAAAAAAATTATTTTCGACATCTATACATTGTATATATAATGAGGTTTTTGATTAATTTTGGCTTCGTTTCTACATCAAAAACGTATTCAACAGAGATAAGTGTTAAATACAATAAAGGAGAGTTCTACATACAAATCTTTTAACAAATGTTTGTGAAAAAAAGTGAAAGATGTAGAAATTATTTTATTTTTTTATAAATACTGAACAAATAGTTTCGATAATTGGTTTAATGAACAGCGTTTCTTACACATAAATCACATGAGTTTATGTAACATGAATTAACTGAAATTTTAAATCCGTTCAAAAGCGAATTGTTTGTAAATTGTTTTAAAAAAAGAATGTTGCAGTGAATATGTTAAGTGCAATAAATGAAAGTTTTACATAAAAATGTTTAAAAAAGTGAAATATACCATATACAAAATACTTTATTTTTTACATCTATATATTGTATAAATACTGAGTTATTTATAATGAATTTGATTATTATAAACAAAGAGCTCCACTAATTACTACTATATACAGCATTTTTAAAACACTTCATACTACATAAATTATATGAGTTTAGTAAGATAAATTAACTAATATAATTAAAATACAAACTGTACAAAATATTTAGAAAATAATTCCAATGGAACTCATTTACTCTCCAACCATTTTGAAGATAGTGTCGATTCTCTGCTTCTCAAGTAACGTCGTTTTATGTCCACAAAAGACAATCCAGTCATTCACCAGAATTCCTGAGTTTAAAATTAAACATCCTCCATTAACTGATCCTGTGATTATTGGTAATTCTAGAATTGTCGGTAACTTCTTTCTGGTGATGGGTAACTTCCACCGCGGCATCAGTCCTCCGTTATTGTTTATTACCATGTACGACCCTATCATATGGTCCAATTCAATACGAATTATTCTTACATTCGGCGTGTCTCTTATGACTCTCGCTAAGTTGGTACTAACGCGAGGACTTACAACGGCCACTTCATCATTGCATGCGACTAGGTTTCCCAGGGCCACGTGTTTATTATCGTAAAAATTAATCTTTATATTCTTCGGCAACCGATCAATAAGGTTCTGCAACTCATCGTCGGTTGTACAGTCTGGCAGAAGCAATCCGTGTTTATTTCCAACCGCGAATGTGCCAACTAGACCCCAAGTGCCAATGGTGGTTTCGATAACTGGGATTCTGCCGTCCAACTCTCTCTTCAGCGTATTTGCGAATGTCGGTGGACAATTAGGCGGAATTAGGCAATATGCATTTGTCAACTTTGCGAAGATACCGATGTTTTCATCATTTCCGTAGCTCAAAACTCGTGCCATTGTGGATTACGATTTTTCGACGTTTGTATTGGGCTTTTTACTTCAGGATAGTTTTCTGACTTTTCTAATTCAAGATTTATCTGAACGATCACGTGAGTAGTTCTTTCTTATTTCTTACTGAATTTCTTACTTTACTTCTTTACTGTTTTACTTTCTCTTGTTTACTGAATTGTATCCTTAAGATTTATATCTTATATTCATTTATTACACCTATTAGCCTTCAATCTATTAAGCCTTTTCTAACTACCTGTTAGCTGTAATAGATCTTGGTATTGTATTTTCGGTGTAAATCGTATCACTTGGGGCCAGGTTCACATTTCGTGAGACAAGGATAATAACAAATTGTTTCTATTATCTATTTTCCATGAACCTAACTTATTTATTCGTGCCGTTTCTTTGTACTGCATCCTTCTTTATTGCACCTATAAAACAATTAACTTTGCGGTTCTATTTATTATTTTTTATTGTGAGTTTGATCCACGATCGCGGAACCATTTCCAAGAAGGACTAATTTTTACATCTGAGTTATTTATTTTGAAATCGACACATTTGAGGTTTTATGGTCAGCATTGTTTTAAGATGATATTGACCAGTTAATTTTCTTTGGACAAAATCTTAGCAGTTCTAAATAATATTAGGGAAAATTTAACAAGCCTCTTGCTAAATAAGGCCAAGACCGGCTCCTGGTTGTAGTGCCGATGATGGTGATGATGAAGAAATGCTTAGGTATGAAATGGTAGCATAGAATTGAATTCAATTATCATAGCTAAACTAATGTTTTGGAAAATTATAAATAAATGGCTCGTATAATGAAATGAAATTATACTTGCGACTTTTTAATTTTATATGTTTGTTAATTTTGCCTTTTATCCAACACAGTAAAAGTAATATTATTTATTTATTAGATGTCAACTTTTTAGGAACAACTTTATAAAATTCGGTAAGTGCACCTCTTAAGAAAATTAACTTACGTCATCTTTAAAATAAATGACTCATATAGTCAAATTAAAATGTTTTAATCTGATGTACAATGTATTTGCGAGTTTTTAATCTGATTCATTTGATGGTTTTGCTTCTTGTCGAACATTGGAAGGTGAATGTTATTTATTTATTAGCAGTCGACTTTCTAGGAACAACTTTGTGAATTCGGCAAATGCATTTTTAACACCCTTTATAAAGTTACCTTCTATTTGAACATCGGTCTACTATTTTCAAAAAAATACTCTTAGAAAATGAAGATGAGTTCTCTAGAGGTTCTGATCGATGGCACTTTTGACCCACTGTTTTTTTTAAACTTCATGTAAGGAAATCGAAATTTTATTTTAGTCCCATTTTTTAAAATGTGATTAAAAGTAATTTTTCTTTTGCGCACACAAAAGGGATTTTGTGAACGCTTAAATACCAATGCATAGATCCGGCGGAAGAAAATGTTAAGCGGTGTAGAGTTTTTAGGGTTGGGTACGGAATACAACATCCTTTCTGGGCATAATTCACCAGAATAATATCCTCCCAAATCTTGAATTGAATCGAAAAGAAGATGTGGACACAGATCTTGAATGGAGTAATATGAAAGTGGATAGAGTGTATACACTCAGACAGAAATTTCACGTTCGAGTAGATCAACTGAAGGAGAATTCCTTCTCTTTGTAGAAAATGAACTTATAATGTGAACTCTCTGATTGAAGACCTTGCGGACTAATTCTTAAGCAAAAAGAACGTAATCTCCGAATTGTCTTGAGTTGTGTTAATTGCCACGGGGACTGAGGGTCCACCGGAATTCCCTGAATATAGAATACATGGGTGGTTTGAAAAGTTTGTAGGCTTCATTATATAAAGTCTCATTTGAATAATCATCATCATCATCATCATCGGCACTACAACCGGGTACCGGTCTTGACCTTATTTAGCAAGTCTCTCCACCGGCATCCGGACCAAATCCGAGACTTGTTAAATTGTGCGTAATAATTTGTTTTTCCGCGCAAGGTCATTAACCTTGCGCCACATTTGAATAATACTTGTTATAATCCGATTCCGATGTTCGATATAATCTGAGACACTTCCCTTCCAACACCCGAACCTTTTCCATCAAATTTGGACCTATGTTAAACCATACTGAGCAACTATATATGAGCATTGACCTGATTAGCGTCATGTAGCATGTAACTTTTACCCTTCTCTCAAGTTGGCTACAGTGAAATAGCCTCCTTGTCATAGCAAACGTTTTCCTAGCTTTCGCCAAGGTCGCCTCTACATGTCTGTTGAAGGACAGATATTGGTCCTGCCAGATGTCAAGGTATTTAATTACACTCTTGGATCCCACTTTACCTCCATGCGGTCCCACGATCACTAACTTTCGCCAGTCTTTTCATGTGTCGTTCGTGGGATTTTAAATAGGATGGCTTCACATTTCTGGAAGTTGATCTTAAGTTTCCAGTTGTCGCAATAGCGCCGCACTTTGTTGAAGTCTCGCTGTAGTAAACTATTTATGATCTCAACTTTCGGAGCTGTTCTGTAAATTATGAGATCGGCTGCGTACGCAATGTAAGGTTTTAGTGATTTACTTTCTTTAAACCACTCACCGGTTAAGTAAAACACTGTTTTATTTTTATTTAAACTATACTAACTTTATTGTTATATGGTATCATCATCATCATCATCATCGTCACTACAACCGGGGACCGGTCTTGGCCTTATTTAGCAAGTCCTAAGGCTTGTTAAATTTTCCATAATGATTTATTTTTTCTGGGTAAGGTCATTAGTCTTGCGCCAGAGGCTCCCCGACGGGGAATCGAACCCAGGTCTCCCGGGTGACAGGCGGGTATGTGGTATGTCAACCTTATTAATACACATATTACTTGGTCAGTTGCACCGCCATCGTTTACATAGGGATTATTTAAAAGAGATAGATATGGATTATTTAAACGAGTACACTTCACTTTTATTTCACCATTGTTGGCACAAACTATTATGTTAAATCTAGTAATAATAACCACACACCGGTACTCTCCTCAAGTTGTTTAAACACGAAATCATACTCTTAATCAAAAAAACTGAGCATATCACAACTAGAAACTAAGTCGATATCTTAAATCACCCGACACACGATTCGTCAACCTCAGCACGTTACTCGCTTCTTACCAACTTTCAACCAAGAACCCAACTTCATTCTCGTCTCATTCTTTTCTTTGGCATCGAAATCTGGTTTCCTTCGGCAGATAAAATGATATCTCATTTTTCTCGCCTGATCCTTTTTTCGGTAAAGAAAAATCAATAGTGCTTTTATTGCGCCTGTTGTCTTTTTTAACCGAATGGGCAAGGATTTTTTCCGTGGGAAACCGATTTAAAGAAAGATCAATAGCGCCCAGGCGAACGTGCATTTGGTTTTATTGCCTGTTGTTTGTTTTAACTTAGTTTGGTGAAACGGAAACTGGCGATGGTTCTTTTAATGGTTTTAGGTAACCATTTTTCTAAGGGATCATAAAATTGCTGCCGCGCATTTTTATGATTCTCAGTGATTTCGTTTGAAAGACGGCATCTGGCCTTGCAATTTGGCTCTTAGGGGGTTTTTGTGGTGAATCTTTGGTTCGATGATTATGTCCAAGTTTTTTATGTTAGCAAATTGAACGTTTAGTTCAATTTGCTTGGGGTTTAATTGATTAGCGCAAATTGAACGTTTAGTTAGATTTGCTGCTATCCATTTATGTGGGACCATTTGTTGTATGGGCTAATGTTTTTGTTTAGGTAATGTCAATCCTTTAAGTGGACGTTTTTGGCGTATATCGCCGTTAGTGGTGGAGACTGGCTCCAAAGGGGTAAGTTTTATGGGATGGGTGGTTGTGGTCGTAACAGCAATAACATGCGGAAGTGCATCTAATAAGTCGCTAATGTAAATGTTAAAAAGAATCGGAGAAAGTATCGCTCCCTGTTGCAGGCCATTCTTTATATTATACGTTTTATTAGAGATCACATTACCACTTTTGACCACCAACCTCCTGTCCTTTAACATATCATAAAGTACAGAGAGTAAAGGCCTATACGAGGGAAAAGTTTTCGACCTAACAAAGATACAAGACATTTTTTCCAAAAATTTATTTTTATTTTTATACATAGTCTCCTTGTAACCCTAGACACTTCTCCCAGTGATGCTCCCATCTCTCTAACCAGTTCAAATAGTACTCGGCGCTTTTCTCTGCAAAATAACTGCTCACGAAGGTAATTGCCTTCTCATTTGACGAAAATCTCTGTCCTCCGAGCACAATTTTTAGATAAGGGAACAAAAAGCAGTCGCTTGGGGCTAGATCTGGTGAGGAAGGCGGATGGTCAAGCAGTTCAAATCGTAATTCGTGGATTTACGCCATCGCAACCGCTGAGGTGTGAGACGGCGCGTTGGCTTGGTGAAACAGGATTTTCATTTTCTGCAAATGTGGCCCTTTTCCGCTATTTCTGCCTTTAGTTGGTCAAGTAATGATGCGTAGTATGCTCCTGTAATGGGTTTTCTTTTTTGAAGATAATCGATTAAGATAATTCCATGACTATCCTAAATAACAGTCACAATCACTTTCCCAGCCGGAAAAAACAGTTTTTGCTTTTTTTGGAGCCGATCCCGGTTTGTCAGTCCACTGTTTTGACTGTATTTTTGTTTCGGGCGTATAATGGTGTATCCAAGTTTCATCGACAGTAATTAATCGGCGCCAAAACTCGAATTTATTGCGCCTTAACTGCGCCAACAGAGCGCGAGAAACGTTCATTCGAACACGTTTTTGGTCCAACGTGAGCAAACGCAGCACCCAACGGCCGTACAGCTTTCTCATGCCTAAATCTTGATTTAATATGTGACAAACACGTTCCTTGGACATTTTCATAGCCTCTGCTATTTCTCTCACTTTAATTCGGTGGTGGTATAGTACCATTTGGTGAACTTTAGCGATGCTATCGTCAGTTGTTGCAGTTTTTGGATGTCCCGAACGTTCATCGTCTCCCAACCTCTGACGATCATGTTTAAATTTAGCTGTCCAAAATTTCACTATAGTAAATGATGGTGCAGCGTCCCCATACACAAAGTCCAACCCATCTTTGATTTGTGTAGACGTATTACCTTTCAAAAACAAAAATTTAATGACAGCTCTATATTCAATTTTGTCCATTTTCCCAAAATCAGCCACATCAAAAATGGCTGAAATGTTGGTGAGTAACTGTCAAAAGATGCACAACTACATTCATTAGCTTTTATTGACGAGTGCGTCTATCTTCACGTTGAGGAAACTTTTTAGACCACCCTCGTACCTAGATAGAAAATCCCGGGTTAAACAACAGGAATATGTGCGGGCGAGTGGAGGCCTTTAGCCGGTAAAAATTCGGCATGCGCCTTGTTTGGCCCAGAGTTATTTTTTGATTTATTTTCGACCTAACTGCCAAAAAAGGCTCCGACCTAAATGTTGATATCAAACGCCAAGGATGTAATCTGCCTCTAGTGCTACTCCCAAGCCGACCGGCATTATATGATTTCCTTCTTACTATCCCTTCATTCCTGCATCTGTACTAAGCCAGAAAGAAACTATCAATTTAGATAACCCATTTTATTTTCAAATATCCCAAAACCGAGCTTACGTTTTCGGTAAATTCTTACCACGATAAATATTTGGCGCTAGGAAATCTAGTCACATGCAATGATGAAGTGGCCATAATAAGTCCGAAAATTACTGTCCGTTAGCAGTGCTCATTGAAAACACGTTGAATGTTAGAATAATTCGTGCCATTAGCTGCAGTACACTAATAGGGGCGTACACGGTAATAAACAATCACGGGGGAATGATGTCATTGAAGAAGTTACCCATTACCAGAAAGAGATTATCGACCGCATTACGATCACCACTCGTTACAGGATCAGTTAACGGAGGCTGTCGAATTATAAAGACAGGAATTCTAGTGAATGATGGGATCGCCTTTTGTGGACCGAGTTCAACTTTACTTGAGAAACGCGCCATCGACAGTATCTTCAAGTTAGATCGATTGTAAAAAAGTTATAGTGAAATTATTTGCCAAACACTCTGTAAACAATTTGTATTTTAACGGATATAAAATTTAAATTAATTAGTGTTTCTAGAGTACCGTACTCCTCTAATTTATGTGAAAAATGCTTAACAAACGCTATGTATACAGGGCGGGCTAAAAGTAGTGTCATAATGTGAATTGTTTGCCATTTCAGTGAAAATGAAAAAAAAAACCGATTCTGTTTACAGGGAAAGTTTATTTGAAATAATAATAACTTCCTATCTAATAATAATTCTCTAACTGTCCGCAACGCAAATGTCAAAGCACAATGAGATTACGCGCCATTTGGAAAAATTATGGCACATTTACTTACATACTTTTACTTTGGCCCCACTTTGTACCAGCAATTGTCGACACCCTTTACTCATCATAATCAAATTTATTACAACAAACATAGTTTTTATAGAGTATGTGTCCGTCTAAAAAGAGTGTTTGTTTTTTAAGGAGAATTTTTTAAAAAGTTGCGGAACTAAGAATATTGCTTTTAATATCAAATGAAATAACACATAGTTTGTAACATTTAGTTTCTAAAAACTTAATGAAAAAAATCCATTCCCGTGCTTCAATATTAATTATATTTTTTAAATTGTACTATTTTATATAAAGCTTTCAATATCGTATAATTTTCAGTTCCTAAATACTTAATGGTAAAACACAAATACAATTACAATTAACGATTTGCTCTTACTACCCATTTCTTATTAGTCAGAATGTTTCAAATAAAAAAGATATGGTAATCGCTTGACCAGGACCAGAAGGAGAATCCTTCAAAATTACCCAACCAATCTCCCGGAGTTTCTGGCTAGTCATTATTAAGATGTATAACTTGCCATTGTCCTGTTGGAATGCAACACTTTTATATGCCAAAAACAATTTTTAAATAAAAACGTTATAAAATTGATTCAACTTGTTCTCTATTATTAGTCAGAAGTAACAGAGTACGAGTAATAACAGAGAGTGACACCCACGCGATGATTCCAGGATGCTGAATTCAATCGCAATACCCGATCATTACCTAATAGTCCATCTGCGTGACTTCGATTGCAGTAGTGTATTATGTTGACGGCACTCGATTTTACTAAGGACTACCATCAAATATCAGTAGCGTCAGAGGGTTTTACAAAAGGAGCTGTCACTATACCGTTTTGACTGTTGGAGTTCAAAGTGATGACTTTCAACTGATGCAATGCAACACAGAGTTTTCAAAGGAACATAGACTAAATGTCTCTTATTGTGCTATGCTTCCTTCGGCGACATACTCATAGCATCTAAGATTAAATGTCATATTTTTTAATAATATAATAATAACTCCGAGTTTTTTTAACATACTGTGTTTATTTGACTATAAATCAATTTGTACATTAAGTACTACAGCTAACTTATAATTCTAGTGATACAATTGTTTACATGTATACTTTACACATTTTTCAAACATAACTGAATGTGTAAATAACTATTTGGGTATTATAGGTTTTAATATTGACAGTTTTCCAGGAAAAGGTCAGAAAACCAGGATTCATATTTTTTAAATTTAATCTAATCTAATATTGGGCTGTACCACATGAAATGTCTGATTTTCGATCAGTCGGAAATAAGAAGTTTTCGAGTGAACATCTGTGCCAGAACGTTAAATTTTCTTTTTTTATAAAGTAAAGTGGTACGTGTGTTTGACGTGTGAGAATTTTAGGGTTCGTTACAAGTACAGTTATTTTTTTTCCAGGAATTTTTTACCAAGCTGTCGGCAGTTCAAACTCCAATCATCTTCCTTTATGAATTTAAAATGGGACATAATGCGTAATTGGAATTGAAAAACATTATTGACGCATTTGAAGATGTAGCGGTAAACGAACGCACTATACGACGTTGGTTTGGAAAGTTCCGTTCGGGAGATGAATCACGTGGGAAGCCGGAAACGTTAGTTTTAAGAGCAACGGTGGATGCGAACCCAAGGAAATCGGTGCGGGAGATTGCACAAAGCATGGGAGTATCCCCAATGACTATAAGTCGACACCTTTCTCTCATAGGAAAGGTAAAGAAACTTGATAAGTGGGTACCCCATGAACTGAACGAGTCCCAAATACTACGGCGCCTGGAAACCTGCGCATCGTTTATATTAAGAAACCAAATTGAACCGTTTTTGCACCAGATAGTCACCTGAAAAGTGGATTCCTGTGATGAAAAGTGGATAACCGTAAAAGACCAGGGCAATGGTTGGATGCAGGTGAAAAACCAAACACACCCTCAACCTCGATCTTCATCCAAAAAAGGTTATGGTGACAATTTGGTGGACATCGAAAGGACCAATCCACTTTTCATTTTTTCAACCAGGTGAAACGATAAACGCTATCAAATATTGTGAGGAAATCGACATATTGCGTACCAAATTGGCTGAACTTTTGTGGGAACTTCTGATTTATTTTTTTAATTTAAAGGAATCTGCCGCTTAGGGGCATCGATTGCTTGTAGAAGCATATGGTGAAGCTGCTTTCAGTGAGAGAAGTTGTCGTGAATGGGTTCGAAAATTAAAAAAGCGGTGAGTTTGACGTCGAAGACAAAGAACGAAGTGGAAGGCCGAAAGTGTACGAAGACAAGGTGTTGGAAGCAATATTGGAGGAAGATCTATCCCAAACGCGAAAAGAACTTGCACGTACATTAGATGTAACTGAACAAGCAATTTCACATCGTTTAAAATCGTTAGGGATGATTCAAAAACAAGGGAATTGGGTTCCATACGAACTGAGGCCAGGAGACGTTGAACGCCGACTTTGCAAAAGTAAAATGCTGCTTGCCAGGCAAAAAAAAAATAACTGTTTTTTTTTGGCATCGTATAGTCACTGGGGATGAAAAATGGATCCACTACGATAACCAAAAGAAGAGAAAATCATGGTGACCACTTGGCCATGCTTCAACATCGACAGCAAAATCGAATATTCGTGGGAAAAAACTCATGCTGGGTATTTGGTGGGATCAGATTGGTGGCGTGTATTATGAATTGTTGAAACCGAGTGAAACCATCACTCGAGTTCTCTATCAAATACAATTAATGGGTGAGCCGATCACTCAAGGAAAAACACGCCCATTACTACTCCAGACATGACAAAATTATTCTTCTCCATGATAATGAGCGACCGCATGTTGCAGTGCCCGTGAAAAACTATTTGAAAACACTTCATTGGGAAGTTCTACCCCACACGCCGTATTCACCAGACCTGGCCTATTCCGATTTCACTTATTTCGATCCATGGCACATGGTCTTTCCGAGACATTACAACATATGAAGAAACCAAAAAATGGGTCGATTCGTAGATATCCTCAAAAGATGAAGAGTTCTTCCTACGTGGTATCCGGATGCTGACAGAAAGATGGGAAGAAGTAGTATCTAGTTATGGACAATACTTTGACTAAAACGTAATGTACCGTTCTTTCACAATCAATTTTTAATTTTTTTATAGAAAACGGCGGAAATTTATTTGTACATATTTTTGGACATTTGAAACATGAATAGAAATAAAACTACAAATGTTATTTTGTTGATCATTTATTTAACCTTATAAACGTTTATTCAAATTTATTTAAAAAAATGACATTGTCGAGATGTGCCCCGTCTCGTTCTTGGCACTCCTGCAATCGACTACGTAAACTTTGGAAAACTCGCTGACACATGCTGATTTTGGATCGTTTCTTACGGATATTTTAATCTCCTGAATGTTCTCATCGCTCCTTCTTGAACGTGGCCGCCCTGTTTGTTTAATATTCGTTGTCGATTCCCTTTGCTCGAACTTCTTGACCCAAGCTTTGATTAAATTAACACTTGGACACTCACTTACACAGCGTAATCCGTATTCAATTCTAAATAGGCGTCGTACAGTAACGTAGGAATCGTTGTTTTTGTAAAATTGTTTTACACAAAAAGCAGGCTGTTGTCCCCTGAAGCGCTTCATTGTGACTAAAATTGAATATGGCGACGCACAATTCCCCACCACTCGCGCGCCTCCCTTCCGACGGTTTTTAAGAAATCAAGCGTTGCCATGTGTAAAAATGTATGGCCCACCCTATATATGACCTTCTATTAAAGTAGCTAAACGGATTACTCGAACGCCATATTGAAAAAATATGTTTTGTTATGATATCATCATCATCGGCACTACAACCGGGAACCGGTCTTGGCCTTATTTAGCAAGTCCTGAGGCTTGTTAAATTTTCCATAATGATTTGTTTTTTCCGGGCAAGATCATTAGTCTTGCGCCAGAGGGTTCCCGACGGGGAATCGAACCCTGGTCTCCCGCGTGACAGGCGGGTATACTAACCACTATACTATCGTGTTATGATATACTCCGTCAAATAAAATATCTTAAGCTTCAACAATGTGCAGTTTAATTGCCATTCAAAAAGTTCAATACCACTACTCTTTCTTCAAGTTCTCCACGGGAAAAATTACTAAGGCTCTGGCATTTGTTATTCAGGGATAACCAAGGAAAATCTTTCACGGCGTACATACGAGAGTAGATCGATCGACGGGTTTACACTGACCAAAAAGTTGAAAGCAATATGTCACGCACTTGTGGCTTTTTACGTCATTTATGGTATATTGAGAGAATTTAAATTATCATGAACAAGTTGATTGTGTTTTTATTTAAATAAGTAGTCTTAAAAAACGTATATTAATTTATATATAGGGAATTGAACGTTTTTACTTAAAGTGTTTAGCTTAACTTCCTGACTAATAATAGAAAACAAGTTGTTTACGTTTTTTTAAATTAAAATGTTTTATTAACATTGATAATCGTATTAAAAATAGTATACAAAATGAAATATTGAATCAGAAATTCAGCAGGGATTGTGTTATATGGGTAATTAACAATTGAGGAACTGAAATTATCCAAAACATGTTATATAGTGTGATATATTTTTAATGTGTTATAGTTTAGGAACAACATAAATGTATAAATATATTTAAGCAATTGGACTTAAAAATTAACAACATTTATTTGGACTAACCTTTTGATTAACTTTGGCTTCGTTGTCACATCGTTAAATCAAAATAAGTGTTAAGTGCAATAAATGAAAGTTTTACATAAAATTTTTTTTAGAAAATGTTCTAAAAAAAATTATTTTTGACATCTATACATTGTATATATAATGAGGTTTTTGATTAATTTTGGCTTCGTTTCTACATCAAAAACGTATTCAACAGAGATAAGTGTTAAATACAATAAAGGAGAGTTCTACATACAAATCTTTTAACAAATGTTTGTGAAAAAAAGTGAAAGATGTAGAAATTATTTTATTTTTTTATAAATACTGAACAAATAGTTTCGATAATTGGTTTAATGAACAGCGTTTCTTAAGCACTTCTTACACATAAATCACATGAGTTTATGTAACATGAATTAACTGAAATTTTAAATCCGTTCAAAAGCGAATTGTTTGTAAATTTAAAAAAAAAAATTATGTTGCAGTGAATGTGTTATGTGCAATAAATGAAAGTTTTACATACAAAAGTTTAAAAAAGTGAAATATACCATATACAAAATACTTTATTTTTTACATCTATATATTGTATAAATACTGAGTTATTTATAATGAATTTGATTATTATAAACAAAGAGCTCCACTAATTACTACTATATACAGCATTTTTAAAACACTTCATAATACATAAATCACATGAGTTTAGTAACATAAATTAACTAATATAATTAAAATACAAACTGTACAAAATATTTAGAAAATAATTTCAATGGAACTCATTTACTCTCCATCCATTTTGAAGATAGTGTCGATTCTCTGCTTTTCAAGTAACGTCGTTTTATGTCCACAAAAGACAATCCAGTCATTCACCAGAATTCCTGAGTTTAAAATTAAACATCCTCCATTAACTGATCCTGTGATTATTGGTAATTCTAGAATTGTCGGTAACTTCTTTCTGGTGATGGGTAACTTCCACCGCGGCATCAGTCCTCCGTTATTGTTTATTACCATGTACGACCCTATCATATGGTCCAATTCAATACGAATTATTCTTACATTCGGCGTGTCTCTTATGACTCTCGCTAAGTTGGTACTAACGCGAGGACTTACAACGGCCACTTCATCATTGCATGCGACTAGGTTTCCCAGGGCCACGTGTTTATTATCGTAAAAATTAATCTTTATATTCTTCGGCAACCGATCAATAAGGTTCTGCAACTCATCGTCGGTTGTACAGTCTGGCAGAAGCAATCCGTGTTTATTTCCAACCGCGAATGTGCCAACTAGACCCCAAGTGCCAATGGTGGTTTCGATAACTGGGATTCTGCCGTCCAACTCTCTCTTCAGCGTATTTGCGAATGTCGGTGGACAATTAGGCGGAATTAGGCAATATGCATTTGTCAACTTTGCGAAGATACCGATGTTTTCATCATTTCCGTAGCTCAAAACTCGTGCCATTGTGGATTACGGTTTTCGACGTTTGTATTGGGTTTTTTACTTGGGGATAGTTTTCTCACTTTTCTAATTCAAGATTTATCTGAACGATCACGTGAGTAGTTCTTTCTTATTTCTTACTGAATTTCTTTCTTTACTTCTTTACTGTTTTACTTTCTCTTGTTTACTGAATTTTATCCTTAAGATTCATAACTTATATTTATTTTCTACACCTATTAGCCTTCAATCTATTAAGCCTTCTCTAACTACCTGTTAACTATAATAGATCTTGGTATTGTATTTTCGGTGTAAATCGTATCACTTGCGGCCAGGTTCACCTCTCGTGAGAGAAGGATAATAACAAATTAGTTCTATTATCTGTTTTCTAAGAACGTAACTTGATTATTCGTGCCGTTCCTTTGTACTGCATCCTTCTTTATTGCAGCTATAAAACAATTATATTTGCGGTTCTATTTATTATTTTTATTGTGAGTTTGATCCACGATCGCGTAACCATTTCCAGGAAGGATTCATTTTAACATTAGAGTTATTTATTTTGAAAATAACTTAAGTCAATTTATTTTAAAATCGACACATTTGAGGTTTTATGGTCAGCATTGTTTTAAGATGACATTGACCATCTAATTTTCTTTTGACAAAATCTGAGCAGTTCTAAATAATATTAGGTAAATTTAACAAGTCTCTTGCTAAATAAGGCCAAGACCGGCTCCCGGTTGTAATGCCAATGATGATGGTGATGATGACGAAATGCTTAGGTATGAAAAGGTAGCATAGAATCGAATTCAATTATCATAGCTAAAGCTATGTTTTGGAAAGTGGACTTCTGTCACTTTTGAAATAAATGGCTTATATAATCAAATAAAATAGTTTAATTCAATTTATTTTAAAAACGACATACTTGAGGTTTTACGGTCAGCATTGTTTTAACATGACATTGACCAGCTAATTTTCTTTTGACAAAATCTTAGCAGTTCTAAATAATACTAGGTAAGAAATGCTTAGATATGAAAAGGTAGCATAGAACTGAATTCAATTATCACAGCTAAACCAATGTTTTGGAAAATTATATATAAACGGCTCATATAATGAAATAAAATTGTTGTATCCAAATTATATTTGGGAGTTTTTAATTTTATTTGTTTGTTATTTTTGACTTTTATCCAACACAGTAAAATTAATCATCATCATCATCATCGGCACTACAACCGGGAACCGGTCTTGGCCTTATTTAGCAAGTCCTGAGGCTTGTTAAATTTTCCATAATGATTTGTTTTTTCTGGGCAAGGTCATTAAGTCTTGCGCCAGAGGCTCCCCGACGGGGAATCGAACCCCGGTCTCCTGCGACAGTAAAATTAATATAATTTATTTATTAGAAGTCGACTTTTTAGGAACAACTTTACAAAATTTGGTAGATGTGTGGGGGTTCTCTTCATCACACGGAGAACCAACCCACAACCCTAACCTGCAAACATGCAAAAATCCAATCCGCAATAGCATATATTCCCAAATATGCAATAAAATATTTCCCAAACCTCCAAGAGAATATAATTCAACCGAATATATTCTAATCACCACCACATGCATTTTCCCAAAATTGCGTTACTCAATTATCCATATTTTCTCAACGCAACCAAACAATCCACATTTCCCCGAAATTCGTATGCCATAGCAAACGCATATCCAATCCTCAACGGAACATCAGCAAGCATACCAAGCCGCACACATTTCTCCGAAGTTCATACGCCTTAACAAAGCGTATATCCAATCCTCAACGGAACATTACCAACCAAATAAACCGCGCACATTTCCCCGAAATTATTTCGGTTAACATTTCTATCTAAACGATATCCCTTGCTTGCACCCAAGCCATTCCAATTTCCTCCGAAAATGCATGCCCATACTCGCTCGCGTCGCCAAACCAATTCCCGGTACACCCAACCAACGAAGTCAACCCAGCCTGTACGGCCAGAATTCGTTGGAACTGAATTCCTATGCGAGCATAGCAACTCGTCCACAATTCCTCGTAATTGGCAGCGAGCCTAACTCTGCTATGACGCACCGCCACGACGCAATGAACGAATTATTTTCATTCATGAGTCAGTCGAATTTAACCAACTGACGTGCGCACACCCCCGGGTTATAGAGAGCCGAGTTTCGTGAGTCTTCAAGGTAGTCGAGTAATTATGGTGTAGACGCGAAGTGCATTCATTCTTTAACAAATAAGACATAAGTGAATTATAATACTTAACATCGCTTGCACGTCCCTCTCTCAAACACTCGAATACGGGCCCCCTTGTGACGAATATGCAAAGACCACATTGTAACATCCTGTGAAATGCTTGTGAAAAGGGGCCAGGTGCGCATACTAGAGATACCCCTCCTAAAAACACTATAATACGGCAGGAAAACCCATCGCAATTTGTAAGAGCCGACAAAGTAGAGCGAACAGTGTATCGACTACATCCTTGTAATATATTTATGAAATAGTGTTCTAAATGAAGCCGAACTACTAAATGTTATTAATCTTATTCTTGTGAATATTTTAACGCCCGCACCGTGTTCTAAATGAAGCCGAACTACTAAATGTTATTAATCTTATTCTCGTGAATATTTTAACGCCCGCACCGTGTTCTAAATGAAGCCGAACTACTAAATGTTATTAATCTTATTCTTGTGAATATCTTAACGCCCGCGCCTTTGAAGGCGTTCCTACAATTAGTCTACATGTGTATCCAAGAGAACGATAAATATATATAAAATTTAACAGGACAAGAAATGCGTGTTTCAATTTAGTGGAGTCGGCAGTTGCCTCAGACAACTACGTATCAGTGGAACATTCTGTGATGATGGGGACAAGAGTGAACTAGTCTCCGTGCGACACACCTACCGACCCCCCACAGATGCATCTCTTAAGAAAATGAAAACCTAACCACGTGTACATTCCCATTACACAACGGAATCCCACAAGAATCCCCATTGTCAGTTGTACTATTTACGATCTCCTTTGACGACATAAGTACAATAATACACAAACAGAAACATCTAGATCTTTGCATTTACGCCGACAATATATACATCTTAAGTAAATCCAGTGATCTAACTTTCTGCAAAAACGTTTTAACTGAAACAGTGAAAGATATCTTAAAATGCTCAATTGCCAGACTCTCAGTAGACCAATGCAAATTATTCCATGTGTGCCGATGACGACTTTGTCCCCAAATACACCTCAACATAAACAACAAAACAATCCAAAATGTCCCCAACCTCAAAATCCTAGGAAAAACATTTAACAATAAGTACACCTGAAAACAACATTGTTCAGAACTCAAAGTATCATTAGCAGCGAGGCTCAATATTATTAAATAGCACCAAGAAAAGTAACGTTCACATAGTGTTAATGTTATGTAAAATTACTAAAGCTTTAATTTTAAGTAAAATAGACTACGGGATCTATATCTATGGCAATAGTCCAAAAACGACTCTAAATATAATAAAACCCACCTATCACCAACCCGCTAGAAGAAGCATTTTTGCATTTACAACGACACCAATAAAACATATACTGGCTGAACAATCGAGGACCGAATGGAAATCACCCCATTAAAACTAATACGAGGGTTGCCTTTTATATTCCGGGATTAGCGAACAAAAACAAATATTGATCATCGAAAATCACTTTATGGTTTTTCAAAATATTCCCCATGAAGATCTATACACTTTTGCATGCGTTTGAACCAATTGTCGAAGCACTTTTGCCACTCTGATTGAGGTATCTCCAACACATGCATTCTGAATGCAGCAACCGCTTCTTCAGGTGTCGAAAAATGTTGACCTCTCAGTTTGTTTTTTACGTACGGGAATAAAAAGAAGTCATTCGGTGCCAAGTCAGGACTATACGGCGGATGACCCATCAAATCGATGTTTTGGGTGCTCAAAAATGCAGTTGCCGCAGCCGATGTGTGAGAGCTCGCATTGTCGTGGTGAAGAGTGATCCGTCTTCGGCGGTTGGTTTTCCTGATTTCTTGGAAGACAACTGGCAAACAAATGGTTGTGTACCACTCAGAATTGACTGTTCTGCGTTGTTCTAGTGGTGCGGTTGCGACATGTCCAATTTTTCCGAAAAAACAGGCGACCATTTGCTTGGAAGTGCTTCGTGCGCGAACAACTTTTGTTGGATTTGGCTCATCTTGAAATACCCAGACAGTCGACTACTATTTACTTTCGGGCTCATACGCGTAAATCCACGATTCATCTCCTGTCACGATGTCATAGACGTGTTTCGAAGCACCGCGACCAATTTTTTGAGCATTTCTTTCGACCAATTGACACGAACCTTTTTTTGGGCGATTGACAAATTGTGTGGCATCCAACGCGAAGAAATTTTTTTGACACTCAAATGTTTATGCAATATTGAATGTATGCTGGTCCCACTAACGCCTAAGGTTGTCTCAATCTCACGATAGGTCACATGACGATCTTCCAATATCAGTTCGCGCACAGCATCAATGGTTTTCGGAACAACAACTGAATTTGGACGACCTTCACGAAATTCATCTTGGAGTGAACTACGACCACGATTGAATTCACCATACCATCGATAAACACTGGTCCTTGATGGAGCTTCATCCCCAAAAATTGAATTAAGTTCATCCATGCACTGTTGCTGAGTTAATCCACGCCGAAAGTTGTAAAAAATAATCGCACGAAAATGTTGACGATTTAATTCCATTTTTGGGCCGAGATGAATCTTCTAAGTTACTGTAAACAACACAAATAGCGCTCGTATGTCAAAACGTTCTGAGTGCGTATAACCTCAAAAATGTCCAACTTTACGACAGAGCTGTCAATTGCCGGATTGCAACACTAGGCTTGCCAAATCCCGAAACATAAGAGGCGACCCTCGTATACATCCTTTGCGATCACATCCGAAGAAGGTGCAGTCAAGAAAATCAGACTCTTACTCGAATTTTGCTTCATTTTTACGACGGAAGCCTTCGCGATCTTACAAGCCGCAACATTCGCCAACAACCACAGAGAAAAATATGTCATCTGCACCGACAGCCTGTCGGTACTTAACTCAATAGGAAACACGAACAACACTGATGATATCGTTTCCAATATTCGAAATAATATCATTAAATACTGCAATAAAATAAAACTAATGTGGACCACCAGTCACGTCGCCATCAGCGGTAACGAGAATGCAGACGCCGCACCTAACTCAGCCAAAAGAGCTCCAGTACATAAAATCGATTTTTGTTCAAAACCTTGCCATTTTTTCTAAAAACAATTTTTCTAAATTCCGTACGACATTCTCTAGATATTTTCATGTAGTTTAAGAAGAAGTTTTTTTTTTATGATCAAAACTCTTCAAGATATTTTGCAAGTCCCGGAGCAGCTTTTTAAAAACACGTTTTTTGACAACGCCGTGTGCCGCCAATTTTTTTAAGTATACCTTAATACATATATAAACATGTGGTAAGCTTCGCTTTATTAATAATACCTTTTTTCCCATCAAAAAAAAAAAAAAAATCAAAGAAGTGGTCGGTTATCAGGTCTCTACAGTGGCATAACACCTTAACGAACGCATGAGGTCATCTTCAATTGGATTTGTCTAACGAGTACTAGGGTCAAGAAAACGTTAGTGAATTAAAGATGCACTCCACTTGGGCTGTCCAATGTGAAGAAGTGCCAACAAGTTTAATATCTCGTTTTTACAATAAAATTAAGAAGGGTGCGCTTGCTATCTCATCATTTTGTTACCGTTTACATTTAGTGGAGGGTAGTGGATTAGACCTGCCCTCCAGGTATATGCGGTCAAACTGGTTGGATAGTTGTGCCGTCTGTTAGAGTTTTAATTGTTTATTACTTAACAATTGTATCCTTATACGTTCAATGGAGACCTCTCTGACCTAAGATGACCATTGCCGGATTCCGTTGAACTTGTGGAATTGCTATAAGCAAATTATTATCACAACCTTTGCCCAACGTGTGCTAGTAACGAGTAACACTACTTCGAATAATAAGAATGTTGTCCTGCGTGTCCTCTTTGGTCAAATGCGAACTTTTGAAATTGATCGTTCAACCAATCAGAGTAATTTTTGTCCCAAGTGTATTATGTACTAGGATCCTGACAGTATGTTCTATGGTAATAAGGTATTTGATGTGTTGTGGAACGTTGTTCAGTTTTTGAATGCAACTAATTAATTAATTGTTTAATCCTTTAATTCTAGTAACTCTATGCATTTTGATAAAATCAAAAACATATGATAAGTTATAATGTTTTTCAGTTTTGCCTTTCTTAGATGAATGGAAGATTTTCTTTATATACATTCTGTTAAAAGCGTAATGGAATTTGATCATTTAAAAAGTCCGCTTAAGGGGATTGTCAATATTGTTCTTGTCGCTAAGTTCGCACAACTGTCCCATATTCTGACGTGAAGTTTGAGCGCGATCTGTTAGTTATTTTCTAACGAGCCAACCTCTTTGATAAACTCAATTTGTTCTTTGTGCACGTTTATGTAGACACTTCCTTGTATTTCATTGGCTCGTTGATATGATCGGTTCCTCTCGCGCTAGAACGATTTAGTCGCTTATTGGGAGGTTTGGTTTTTTTGATTGATTCAAAATCCATTATAGTGCGACGTGTGGCGGGCCTTCTTTTTACAATGGGGTAGGGATCTTGGTTGTTATACTAATGGCGGATGACCGAAAGATGTCTTTATTAATACTGCCCAGGGATTCTAAAATTAACGGGGGCGTCTGTATAACTTTATTCGGCGCAAAAAACTTCCGCTTGCGTTTTGTGTCTGTAGGTATTTGTTCGATTGTTATTTTGTTTCCTTTGGAAAATAGTTATTTTTGAATAACTTCTTTGTTCGTGGTTTCAGGTTGATTGAAAAAGGATGGACTGAAAAGCTTCCGGCCTAACAAAGATACAACACATTTTTTTCTTAAAATATATTTTTATTTTTCCACATAATCTCCTTGTAACTCTACACACTTCTCCCAGCGATGCTCCCATCTCTCTAACCCGTCCAAGTAGCACTCTCTGCAAAACAACTGTTCATGAAGGTGATTGCCCCCCTCTGTCCGCCGGTCGCAATTTTTAGATTAGGGAATAAAAACAAGTCGCTTGGTGCTAGATCTGGTGAGTAAGGCAGATGGTCAAGCAGTTCAAACCGTAATTCGTGTATTTCCGCCATGGCAACCGCTGAGGTGGAGACGGCGTGTTGTCTTGGTGAAACAGGATTTTCATTTTCTGTAAGTGTGGCCGTTTTTCCACAATTTCTGTCTTAAGTTGAGCAAGTAATGATGCGTAGTATGCCCTTGTAATGGTTTTTTCTTTTTGAAGATAATCGGCTAAGATAACTCTATGACTATCCCAAAAAACAGTCGCCATCACTTTCATCATCATCATCATCGGCACTACAACCGGGAACCAGTCTTGGCCTTATTTAGCAAGTCCAGAGGCTTGTTAAATTTTCCATAATGAATTGTTTTTTCCGGGCAATGTGGTTTGAAATTGGATGGGATTGGACGGGAATAGTGGGTGGTTCTCCGTGTAATTAAGAGAAACCCCCACAGGTTAGTTTCGGTTAGTGCGTATATATCGCAAGGGGTATGTGTATTTTAGAGAAACGCGTTTTAGAGTAGAGACCTCTGATAAATAAAAATAAAAAAAATAAAAAAACTTCAACAATAAACCAGGGACTACCCGTGTTTTTCGTCAACTACGGACTTTATTTTACTTTTCTCTTGGTGACCATATCGTTGATCCAGTGTCGGGGGATAAAGTGAAGCTGTGCCATACGTTGGCAATAATACATTACTCCCACAAACCCTATCCCCAGTATTCACAGTCAAGAACTATTCCCCTCCGCCCTTACCATTTTTCGTGGTGACGATGGTATATATGTGGATTCACCTTGCCGTGGTGTGTTGCTTGCCATCCAATATAGGCTCAGCCCATCTCTTATTGCCATATCTTCTTCTCCCAATCTAGACTATGTCGCAATAAAAGTTGACCAACGCTCAATGTCTTTATACGTCATTTGTTTCTATATACCTCCGTTGCAACCGATCGTCTCATACGAACTCGTAATACCAGCAGTTGATCACCTAACCGAGTTAGGTACTTCCCTTGGCGATATCGTTGTTATTGGCGATTTCAACCTTCCACATCTCCAATGGTCGTTTTCAGACGATCAATCTTTTTACAACTCAAACCCTACTAGTACCAAGGAATGTCTCTTTATAGGTGATCTCACCGGCTCAGGCCTCCGTCAAATGAGTAATACCCCAAATCATATGCAGAGGCAACTTGACCTTGTGCTTACAACGGACCCCTATATTTCCTCAGTTGCCCTTAGTCCGCATGCCCTCTCAACCATCGACAATTGCCACCCCCCGCTTCTCGTATCCATTTATCGTGACTGCTTACCCCGACCCTCACCACCCCATGCCAACTTTTCCTACAACTTCCGCAAAGCCAACTTGCGCCTATTAAATAAGCATCTTAACAGAATCCCATTCCACTTTGATCATCTAGAGGTAGAAGAAGCTACTGCCACTCTCTATAGGGAAATCTAAAAAGCCAATTCTATGGCCCTAACTCCCCGCATAGGATATCGGTTTCATCGCCTCCATGGTACAACCCCAAACTCCGTACTCTTCGGAACAAGACGAATAATTTGTGGAACATTTTCCTAGAAACACGTTCCTCCACTCCAACTATCTCGGTTCCTTTTATAAATTCATCGAGCTTTAGAATTCTATATACTACAATCATCTCACAAAAACACAAAACAACTTGATCAATGACGCCAAATCTTTTTTCCTCTTTATTAATTATAAACGTAAATCTGACGCCTATCCCAACTCCATTTCCTATGACACGATTACGTCAACCACCCACAAACGACTGCCAATCTTTTCGCTTCCTTCTTTAAAAAATCCTTCACGGACAAGTCTTTCGAGCTTAACCCCTCTCACTTCAATGATCTGCCCGAATTTTCCCTTGGTCCGTTCATTTCTCAGATTGTCCAGCATCACTTAGTTGAAGAAAAATTAAACTTGCTTAAAGACGTGTTCAGCCCTGGACTTGATAGACTTACGGCTGTCCTTTTTAAAATATGTTCCTCGTCTCTTTCTCTCACACTCTCAAAGATTTTCAATCTATCCCAAGGTGGTTTTCTAAGTATTTGGAAACCCTCTTTTGTCACAACCATACATAAAAGACTAATGACCTTGCCCGGAAAAAAACAAATCATTATAGAAAATTTAACAAGCCTCAGGGCTTGCTAAATAAGGCCTAGACCGGTTCCCGGTT
This sequence comes from Microdon myrmicae, assembly GCA_963931805.1. NCBI lineage: Eukaryota > Metazoa > Arthropoda > Insecta > Diptera > Syrphidae > Microdon > Microdon myrmicae. The sequence continues at coordinate 43,390,562 of OZ007502.1, forward strand.
GTAGTACCGATGATGATGATACATAAAAAGGGACCTAGAAACGATATTAGTAACTACCATCTCATCACGAAACTGTCACACATTCCAACACTGTTCGAAAGCATCCTTTACAACGCGCTATCTTTCCGCTGCAAATCCATCATCTCGTCCTACCAGTGTGGTTTCCTTATGGGTAGGTCGACCATCACCAATCTAGTTGAGTTCTCATCCCACACTCTCCGTGCCTTAGAGAATGGCAAAGCAGCCATAATCACAATCACAACCGATTTCAGCAAAGCCTTCGAGAAAATCTCCTACAATCTCATCCTCTTTAAACTATCCTCCTTTGTTTTCGAACCTCTACTGATTAAATGGATCTCTTGCTATGTTAACGATCGAACCTACTATGTTAGATTTAGATCCACCCTGTCCAATCCTTTTCTTCCCACGTCAGAGGTTCCCGGCGCAGTCATCTTGGACTCCTCCTATTCATTCTTACTATTAACGATATAGACTCCAGTGTCAAGGACTCCTCCATCTCTCTATACGCGGACGACACTAAACTCTTCAAAACGATCCACTCTTTTCTTGACTCCCTGTTTCTCCAAATGGATCTCGATAGCTTTTCAACTTGGAGCCAAAACAACAGGATCGAACTAAATATTAACAAATGTCATTTCATCACATTCTCCCGTAAACGCTCCCGTTACTGCTTCTTACCCAACCAACAGATATCACCTGTACAGTCGATTCGTCCCCTATCACGATCCCTATCATCTTATGTGATAGGGAGCTTAACTTGATCCCACATATTGATGACATATCCTCAAGGCCAATTATGCCCTTAGTTTTGTAAAACGCTGGTAGAAAGAATTCTCTAATTCCCTACGTTTCGCGATGGCTCTATATAGTCCCTGTCCGCTCCCTTCTTGAATACGCTAGTCAGGTCTGGTCTCCTCACTACTCGTCCCATATTCGCAGGATGGAAAGCGTCATTTTTTGCGTTTTGCCATCCGAAAACTGAATTGGGAAAATCCTCTGATTCTATCCCCATACCCAAGCCATCTCCACCTAATTATCCTCAACTCACTCGAAGAGCGCAGAATTCATGCCGACATCTTCTTCATCCACAGTCAGTTCTCCCAGAGTCAATCAACTGTCCAAGCCTGCTCTTCTCCATCACATGTTACACTAACGCCCGAAACCCACGCCACTTCTATTCGCCCACCCATCACACTTCTTACGGCTTTAATGAACCCATTTCACGAATACTTCGGTGGGAAAACTCTTACCCTACCTTCTTTCACTTCAATCTCACCTCTCCCGCTCTAAACGTGCTCTCCTCTCTTTGCCTTGAGCTCGTCAATACTCTGAGGCTTGCTGGTGCTCACCTCAAATAACCCCACAAAATGAAGTCCGTATCTACATTTGTGGGTAGACGTAATAAGCCAACATCCGCAGATATCTGTTTCGCTTTCTCTGAAAAAAAAATGGCCCAATGATGGTTTTGGCGCAAACGCCGGCCCACTCCCTTTTTGGTCATGCAGTGGTGTTTCATGGATCTCGTGTGGATTCTCCGTTCGCCAAATGCGGCAATTTTGCTTGTTAATGGCGCCGGAGAGTGTGAAATGGGCCATTAAAATTTGCTTTCAAAAACCAGGTTCTGTTTCAACCATTCGAGTGACTGTTTGGCTGTATTCCATGCGATGTGGACGGTCTATCGACAATATTCTTTGAGTCTGTTGTATTTTATACGGAACCAAAATGCTGAGCGCGGTGACGACACGACTCATGTGGGTTCTCGGCAACACTCTCTCTTACCGCTTCCACCAGATCATTGGAGCGTCTTGGGCGTTGATAAACGGAAAGTCGACGATCTCCCACTGTCCCGTTCTCAACAGAATTCGACACCACAGGATGAATAGTGTTGTCAGACTGTGCTTGCTTGGCACGACATTTTCGAGGATATGCAAGTTGAGTTAACACAACTGAACGACTATTTTCAATTTACAGAATCGTTATTTCGTGTTGTCTCGGTGTGTATCGATTCATGGTTAAAATAGTACTGAATTCACGTTTCAAATATATGTCTACTCAAGTCAAACGGTTGATAAATGTCAAAGTTATTCACTGTTTACATACCGACATAAAAGATGGTGCACCCTATAGATATATGTGTACATATGTATTTGTGTACCTTGTAGTTATCTATTTACTTATGCATCTATATATCTATGCATCTATGCATCTATGTATCTATGTATCTATGTATCTATGTATCTATGTATCTATGTATCTATGCATTTATGTATATATGTATCCATGGATCTATGTATCTATGTATCTATGTGTCTATGCTACTATGTGTATCGATGTGTCTATGTTACTATATATCTTTCCATCTATGTATCTATGTATTTATGCATCTATGTATTTATATATCTATGGATCTACATAAATACATAGATACATAAATGTATCTATATATCGATATCTATGTATATATGTATCTATGTATCTAAATATCTTTGCATTTAAGTACACATGCCTCGATGTGTCTATGTTCCCATGTATCTATACATCTATGTATCTATGTAGCTACGTATCTATGTAGCTACGTATCTATGTAGCTATATATCTATTTATCCATCTATCTATACACCTATGCATTTATGCATCTATGTATCTACGTATCTATGTATCTATGTATTTATGTATCTATGTATTTATGTATCTATGTATTTATGTACCTACGCATCTATGTATCTATGTATTAATGTATCTATGTATTTATGTATCTATGGATCTATGTATCTATGGTTCTATGTGTCTATATATCCGTGCATTTATGTACCCATGTGCCTATGTATCTATGCATCCATGTATCTATCTATCTATGTTTCTATCTATATATTTATCGCTGCGCTCCTCACCGTTTTTCTTACAAGTTCTCACTGAAGTGTATGCCACGGCAGGCAAGAGAGGAGTAATGAGATTTCATGAACAATTTGATATATATAGCCTTTATCGTGTCTTACATGTTATGGAGCATCTGGTGAATTATGGTGGGAAATGCTGTGGAACATATTGTAGCTATTTTGTGGCGTATGTTTGCTACGTATTTGGAGCATAATTGGGTCATCCGCGGGAAATCTCTAAGACACTGTGGCGTCTCTAACAGATACACACAGAATACACAAAGCAAATAGTGAAGAACACCGAACGAAAATCGAATAAGAAAATACATCAGAGCCGTATACCATAGCGATAACAACATCAGTAGGATATACTTGAGTTTTGAAATCGAATTCTGAACACGGCCAGTAGCCTGATGTGCAACGCTTAGGTACAATTTTTGTTGATTCTAACTGTCATAGCGTCAGTTCGAATCACACGTTCTTCACTATTATTTTAAACGGTCTAACACCCTTGGGATATCCTTAGGATAACCTTAGAACACTATTCATTCATCCGTGGAACATCACTGGGACACCCTTGTGACTTATGGATCACATGGAAAATGTGGGGTATGATTTGGGATATCAGGTCAAACTTTCTGTGGAATTCCAACAGATGTCTCCTAACAGTCATTGAATACACATGTAATATTTATATTTTTTACTAGGCTGAATATATGAGGATTCTGCTGTCACCAAATATAATATTATATATATATATATATATATATATATATATATACATATATATATATATATATATATATATATATATATACATATATATATATATATATATATATATATATATATATATACATATATATATATATATATATATATATATATATATATATATATATATATGAGGGGGTGGGAGCGAACATACAGGGTAAAGTCTCTGCTTTCAACCCGCCGAAGGGCAGGACGATCCTTGTCCCTGTTCAATCCAAGTTGGCATGCAGTCTCCACGTCCCACCCCTGGATAGCTACTTTGGCGCCCACCAAGTAGTGAACCAATTCATGCAGCGACATCCTGAGAAAGGTTCGCGCAAGGCTAATACTATTGCTCGGAAAAACAAATTATTATGGACAATTTAGCAAGTCTCGGATAAGAACCGGATACCGGTGGAGAGACTTGCTAAATAAGGCCAAGACGGGATCCCGGTTCTAGTGCCTATGATGATGATGATGATGATGATGATGATGATGATGATATATATATAATATATATGTATATGTAATATATATATATATATATATATATATATATATGTATATATTTATACATATATATGTATATACATATAATATTTTATATATATATGTATATATATAGGCTCCTCGATAGTATAGTGGTTAGTGGTTATACCCGCCTGAGTTCAATTCCCCGTCGGGGAGCCTCTGGCGCAAGACTTAATGACCTTGCCCGGAAAAAAAAATCATTATGAATAATTTAACAAGCCTCAGGACTTGCTAAATAAGGCCAAGACCGGTCCCCGGTTGTAGCGCCGATGATGATGATGTATATATATATATATAAATATATATATATATATATATATATATATATATATATATATATATATATATATATATATATATATATATATATATATATATAGTTTATCCAAATAAAACGCAATGTTGAAAAGCTTGTATTCTTGGCTGTAAGAACTGATGGGATTGGTTGAACTGATCATTTAAAACATGCACACCTTTTTTATTTTTCAAATAAAAGGGACATGCAAATGTATATTCTCACGTCAGTGAGTTGACCTTATTTAGTATTAGCACACGCAGGGTAAAGGTTACTGGTTCGTATGTACAAATTTCATGGGGTCAGTCGTATGCCTCAACCGACAACTAGGGTCAAAGAGGTCGCTATTGAGCGTGTAAGGATACAATTGTTAAGTAATAAACAATTAAAAGTATAACAGACAGATACTACTAGCTAACCAGTTTGACCACATAAACCCTGAGATACCGCTCGCTTACCTCAGGTAAGGATGAGATATACGTAAACAGTAGCAAAAGGGTGACATCAAAAATACACCCTTTAGGAGAATAAAAAAGAGTGAAATAGACAACGTAGATACTTCTGTTACATACAGGATATCCCGAATGGATTACGTCTTTAATTTTGCATTATGAACATTTGCTTGACCCTGGCACTCGTAGGACAACTCCAATTCAGATTAATGCTAACCCCGTGGGCACATCAATCAAACTTTGATCGACTCGGTTTTCGTTACACATCCTGAAAGAGGACAACGTATTAAATTTTTAATTTATTGGAATAAATAGAATACCGGTTTGTAAGAGAACTTTCAACTGTCTGAAATTTACTGTGGCTGATTTAGACTTGAAATGATTTAATCAAAGGTCGAATACGGGCATTCACACCAATCTATTCCTGTGAAACTTGTTCTATGACATACAAAAGGTCGAAGGGCGCATGTATTTGATTGGGAAAGATCCGAAAAGTGAATAAGTTATTCTGCCCTATTTTTGACGCGGTCTGTTGCAGTTTTTAACATGTACAAAGACAGTAAGTTTCAACATATAGTATATACAGACAGTAAGTGCCTTTCATTTATCAGAACTTGAAAAAAATTCTACTAAAGTCTTAAAAGGACTGTTTTAAAGTAAAATCTCGGACTAAAGTACGGCCTTTCCAACACTGTAAATTATACAACTTGATTTTTTATAAGTGGATATGTATGTATAATAATAGTAACAGAAAATTCAGTATAATTCCGAGATTGATAGTTAAAGGGCGACTCCAATAACATATCCACACAAGTTTCGACTAGTTAAGGATGGGGCTGAGCAACTTGCTGATTTAAATCGTACGTTTTGAAGCGGCAAATGCTCCGAGGATAGTGGAGATGAGCAGATTCAGAAGGTGAGCAAATTGTGGACGAAGGCGTGTTCGCCGTCGAGTCATCCTTTTGCCAAGACCTCATATCTTTGAGTGGAGATCTGCAGTGGGCAATATGGTGGCCAATTAAACCTCGTGCAACTTTGGTTTTTAGGAGGCTATCTTAAATTACTTGTTACAATGAATTACTCCGGCTCACCTGGTCAACACTCAACATGTTCTTACGGACACACCCATTGACATGTTGGAAAGAGTTAAACGAAATTTCGAAATTCGATTAACCAAGTGTATTGATAAAAATGGAACTGGCTAACATGAACTTTAAAACTGTAAAATGAATAACAAAAATAAAAAAATGTACTTTAATTGGTGTTCATGGTGTTGGGAAAAGCATTGAATCGCTATATATATATATATATATATATATATATATATATATATATATATATATATATATATATATATATGTATATAAAATTCATTTTCTAAATCAACAAGTTCCTCTGCGTTTGAACTTATACTGCTTGCCAAATAATAAGTATAAAAACTTGACATTTCAATTACTAGTCAGTATTAAAGTTTTAGTTGGCGCAAGGCTAGGAACCTTGCCCGGAAAAACAAATTATTATGGAAAATTTAACAAGCCTCAGACTTGTTAAATAAGGCCAAGACCGGATCCCGGTTGTAGTGCCGATGATGATGATGATTAAAGTTTAAGTGTCGTAAATTTCGATATGCGAAAAAAATTAAAAAATAACTCGCTACGTACGTCGATAGAACATTATTGTTTGATGAAAGAAAAAACCCCAATAAAAATCAAGAATTGCATAAAAAGTACTATAAGGAATCTGATCATCGAAAGCTATTATTTATCGCTAGTCTGGTGATTTCAAGCGGAGTTGTACACGCACAAATTCTGAGCACCCAAATGAGGCTGTCACACTGAAAAAAATGGTTAATTTGGGGGTTCGAAAGCTCTGTTTGAATTGAGTACCCTATTTGCACACTGTTGAAGAAAGTCAAACGTGTTGATAATTCAGATCTACCAAAAACGCAAAGGCCGGCCTGTGGGGTTTCTCTATATCACATCCTAACCTAATTTCGACCGCTAACAGCGCGTCACATTATCCCTAATCCCACCGTTCGGCTATTTTACCTGTAGAAGAGAGCACAACTGAATTCATTATTCTATGCAGATAATTCAGAATTGAATTCAGCTATCTTTTGCCATACGGCAACTCCATTTTTGCTAGCCCATGAGATTTCCATCGTAAAATCATATCATGTTGGGTAGCAACAACAAGTCGAAGCAAACGACGCCGTCGCATCATAGCGAAACCGCTGGGGAATTTATCAAAATATCTAAATAGTTTTCATGATAAATTACCCTAGCCAATTTGGCGTCACTTCGGCTTTTCTCCAGACACTTCATTCGCCGGGGATCAATGCTCTCTTTTTGCAGGTGAATAGCATCAGCTTAATTTCTCCCACCTTCACAGTTCTGTCTTCGTACAGATCAATGTACTCCTGAGTTCACCATATTACCGAATTAGGTCAATGGGTTTCGCTCAGAACTACATTGATTCATGCACATACAACCAAATCCACCCCAAGATAATCATACAGCTTGTTTCTGTTCTCTCACTCTCCCGCTTTCTTTGGTCATCAATTTACCGATGTAATCCACCACACATCGACGAACGTGGCAATGAGAAAGCAGAAGGATGTTCTCTTTTGGTTGTCAAGTGCAAAAATTAAAAATCCAATTTTATCCCTAATTGGGATCAGTCTTTACTCACCTATCATCGTGGATGGTTACACCGCCACGAATCGTTTTTCCACCACCGCCGTGTCCGCACGCGAGTGCGTCAGTGATCTTCAATAGTATTTTTTCAATCAGTAAACACTTCTTGTAAGAAATTTTATTCATTAAATTATGACTGGACGCCGAAAAGGAGTGTTAGAATGAATTCAAACTGGTTCGATTTTAAATTACATCAATTCCAATTCCATTCGGTCAGCAAGTTTTTATTGTCGGATTTTCGTAAAGTGCACCAAATGAAAGTACTTAGGGCTTGTTAATCATTACAAATAAAGTGAATCTTCTTTTTAATGTTGTGTACCAGTGTTCGATCTAATGTTATTCGACATTTTATTAAAAATCATACGAACCCATAGCAGCCAAACTCGAATAACTAACGGAGCAAATCGTCGAGCAACATCGTTGGGGAAGAAGTGAACCGCGCGCCCGCGTCTGGCGCAAATACTTCTTCACCCCCACAGGCCTGCAATATTATGGCGTCCGTAATTTGGTGTGCGTACAGTGCAATATTCATTGCCAACCCTAAATTTAAAAAATCTATCAGTAGCGTATATTGTAGGTGTTGCGATTCGCATTGGACACAACCATAATACATAATCGAATTTGGTTGCCAAGCAATCAAAACAAACGTTTTCTCTCTCTTCGTTAAACATTTAGACGACACAGATCGTAATTTTATAATCAGTTGAAAATCCAAAGAATCGAGTAAATAAATGAAATATTCAACACAATAATCCAAGCCGTTTGAATATTGCATTCTGGAGAAGAAGTATTTATAGGATTGCAGCACGCAAATTTAGGTATTCTTTCCCATTTCAAACATTACGAGTACATTATTTCAGAGCGACAATGAACATCACTACACGCCAGGAGACACCATTGTTCCTGATTATCCCCACGGCCCACCACAAGACGCAGTTGTTGTAGGTTGCGTACGTGTGTAGAAATCGCAAAATGCAGTAAATAGGAGTTTACGTGTTGGCCGAACAAGTACCAATACATTTTGCTTTGGAACATTATACATCTTCCCCGACGACATTCCTCGGTCTGCGGAGATCAAACTACGTGTTGGCCGAACGAGTGCCAAGATATTTTGAATTATAGAGATCTTCTCCGACGACATTCCTTGGTCGGCGGAGATCAAACTACGTGTTGGCCGAACAAGTGCCAATACATGTTGGTCCTTCGAGCCGGAGCCAGTCTGTGGATCCAATCCACTGCTGCCAGCTCGCAGCATAAAAAAAGGTCGCGGGACACACCAGAGTCCAGACGTAAAGACCCACCGTTGTCAAGTTCGTGAGAACAATCACGTCAACGCCCAGAAAGCAGCAATGACAGCGAAGTCGACGATGACAACAGCTGCATTGGCCGAAAACCTCACGGCGGCCCAGTTCGCCGCACATGAAAAGATGATCACTCCATGGACGGCCATTATCCAACAGTATTTTGAAGAGCGATTCATCGACCAGGCCGAGGAAACATACCTTGACGAGGCCACGGAGCTTGCTGAGGTAAGGCACGCGCTGATCGCCGACCGTCCGACCGTCCGACCGCTTACAAGACTGTGCCGGACACCGTGTATCAACCCAACAGTCGTTTGCCGCCATTGATGGCGCAACCACCTTGGTGGCTGGGCACTCCTTCCACACCTGGCATGCGTATGCCACCTGGCCATTCACCTAGAGCACCAGCAAGGAACGATGCTAAGGCATCCGATGCACCGAAGGAATCCTCTTATGCAATCGTACCAAATGAGATGTTGTATTGCCATTTGTGCAAGAAGCACATGTGGGATGATCAGTCGTTCGAAATTCATATTAAAGGACGCCCTCATCTGGCTGTACGCGAAAGAGTTGAGGAAGATTACTGACTTAAAGCCATTTTGATTCGTCAACAAGCTAAAATCGCTCAAAAATTGAGAACTAGCGAATTGGATCGTTCCAAGCGGTTAGTAAGATCTAAGGGGCGTGCATTGGAGTATTGCACCATGTGTGACCATAATTTCCATAGTAGCATGATGGGTCATTGCAAGCCTGATGGCCACACGCAATTGAAGAAGTTCTTGCATCCGAGATGTCCTGTATGTGAAAAGGAAATTTCTACCCATGTCGATTACGATACTCATTTATTGTCTGCTGCCCATATGAAGAAGGCTGACTTGGCAAATTGTAAACCTGGTGAACCTGAAAAAGAGTTTTTGCCCATTTTGACTGAAGACGAAAAACACAACAACGTAAGAATAGAGCCCCCGATCAAGGCAATAAAAGACTTCCGAGGCTGCTCGAGACCCAGTTTACGCTCGATCCAGTCTCCCCAACTACTGTGGACCACGCCGACCAACTTGACATTAGCGAGTTGCCCTCAGTGCAGCTGCCAGAAATCGCCGCCAATCAAGCGGTTAAGGAATCACACACACTCCCCATGAGTAACCAGCAGGCCGCCGGACGGAAAGAGGCCTGCCCGAGAAACGAACCGCATACCAGTCCAGTGAATATGCACCAGCAGGCCGCCGATCTGAGTGGCGCCTGCCCACAGATCAACTCGGTCCTTGTCCCGATGCTCGAACCAATGCCGAAGCCCCAACGACAATCGATGCTGCGCACGTGCTGTGGGGCACAACATCAGATGGTCGTTCCTCGTGGGTTTCGAATTTACAACTCCGACCCAGAGGAACTGGTCCACCCGGAACAATGCGCACCGACCACAAACAGCGTATGCAAAACGCATCAAGAGCGCAATGCCCCGCTTGGCGGACGGCGCTCCCCAGTAACCAGGACGTAACCGCATCCCAGTCCAGGGAGTGAGCACCAACAGACGCCATGCAAGTTCTGTGTGGCACAACACCACATATACGTGTGCGACGGTTTTCGATCCCTCAAACCTATCCAGCGTAAGTATGTCGCACACACCAAGAAACTGTGCCTCAACTGCCTGGGTCGCCACCTCATACGCGACTGCCTCTCGAAGAGGGTGTGCCGGCGATGCAAGCGAAGACATCATACTTTGCTGCATGTGCCAACAGGAGCAGCACCCATCACAGCATCCAGATTAAAAGTGGCCAGTCCTGTCACCAGCCACCACATTGCCGGTCCTCGGGGGTTGCGACTTTACAACTCCGACCCAGAAGAACTGGTCGACCATACGACAGCTGATGACAGATCCCAGCAGGAGACAAAGAGACATCGTCGACGTCGACACCGGAGACACACGCGGTACATGCATCCAGCTCGGTCGGTGGAGATCAAACTACGTGTTGGCCGAACGAGTGTCAATACAGTAGGGTTTTAAGGACGATGTAATTTGTCTCTCAAACAAAACATACAAGGATTTACAAAAATGATAGCATTTTTAGGTGGGATTAATGTAAAATTCGTACCATTGTTAATAGAATAAAATATCATTCAAATATTTCACGCAGGAATGTTTACATGAGTGTATCCATTAAACGCATTATTCCATGAATTCTTCGCATAAATGAAGCGATGTTCCGGGAATTTCGAGGGCAATATTGATCATCCAATGTTGCAAGCTTATTGATGTAGGTCAGGGAAGAAGGTAACCGTAAAGGAAAAATTCGAAGGACATTAAATCACACGAACGAATCGGCCGTCTTTCTAAGACCACATACCGTCCAAGTCTATGAGATGCGTAAAATAGTTCCCTTCCGTTACATAGCGACGAAAGCGTCGTTTTCGGTTTGCGTAGCAGTTGCGGAAGGCTTCATCTAGAATATCTTTGTGCTTGTAGGTTACACTCTTCTGAATATTATCCCCTCAAGTGCTGTCTGAGCCAGAGGAATAAAAAGAAGTCAGATGGACTGAAATCCGGTGAATAGGCGACTGATGATCCACAGGAATGCTTTTCCTTGGAAAAAATTCTTTATTGGAGATTGCCAAAAAATTTAGTGGCACAACGCTACACATAATTTTCCCGGTCTATGAACTGGAGCAAGTTCAATCCAACACTGAATCAACGACACGAGTCAACTTATCTGTCAAGCGGTTATGGCCGCGATAACATTATCGAGTCACGCACAGCGCGCATTACTTTTCTAACACACTGTAAATTATTCAATTTGTTCCAAGGATAGTCGCATTTGCATGTCCCTTGACCATTGGCGTGTTGCGAGCACTATTGGAAAAGAAATACGACACAAACAATCGATTTGCGTGGATACGAAACACTTCGGTATTGGTTGTAAACCTAATGTGAGAATTTTCGTTTAGTAACAAAGCCATTGAGGCATAAATGAGGTTTATAATTACGCCATAGAATCTCCCGACATTCAAACGTCTACCCGAAATTACTCATTCATTCCCACGTAAACCTATTGTCAAATTTCTTTTTGGCATTAGGTTGGCACCACTGTGAGGCATATTGACGTCAAGTTTGAGCACTATCTGCCAATTAGTTTATTTACAGCTGCTGATTTTGTTGGTGAGTGGAGATGCAGGAAGATTGGCGTCGTGGTATAATTTGCCCCATACATAAGAAGGGAGATATCACACTGTGCAGCAACCATAGGGGTATAACATTGCTGAGTACCGTTTATAAGATACTCTCCTCTATCATACAAGACCGGATAGCCCCATACGCTAAAGTCATCATCGGCCAATATCAGTGTGGCTTTATCCCAGGCAAATCAGCGATAGATCAGATATTCACACTTAGGCAGGCGATGGAAAAATGTCTGGAATTTAAGATTCCATTATATCATCTATTCATAGACGTTAAGACCGCCTACGACAGCATTGTCAGGGTAGAACTATATAATGCCATGAGAGAGTTCGGCATTCCAAACAAATTGATACGACTTTGTAGGTTGACCATGACCAATGTAACTAGTGAAGAATAATGGGATTGCTGTCCAAACCAATAAACACCTTTAATGGACTACGACAAGGGTACGGTCTGGCCTGCCTCCTCTTTAACCTGGCGTTGGAGAAAGCAATCCGTGACTCTGGCGTCACAACTAGAGGTGCTATTATCACCAAGTCCAGCCAGATACTTGCGTATGCAGATGACATTTACATCATCGGTAGATCCGATTCGGCTGTACAGCACTCCTTCACCCAGATCGAGCAGGCGGCACAAAAACTCTGACTGCACATTAGTGAGGGAAAACTAAGTACACGTTGGCAACTTCTGCGAAGAGAAGATCTATCGTTGGTCAAGCCATCAGGGTAGCGGAGTACGAATTTGAAGTAGTGCAATCCTTTAACTACCTTGGGTCAGTAGTATCAGCCGATAACAATATGGGAGAAGAAATACGCGAACGGCTGATCAAATTCAACAAAGCTTACTATGGTCTATCAAGGCTCTTTAAATCCCGAAATTTATCCTGAACATCTAAGCTGCTACTGTACACGACCATGGTCTTACCAGTACTCATGTATGGATCCGAGACCTGGGTGCTCAATAAAAGGCACTCTGAAATCTTAGCCGCGTTCGAGAGGAAGATCTTAAGTAGAATTGTTGGGCCCGTTTGTGAGGGAGGACGATTCCGGAGACGCTACAACCATGAGTTGTACGCGATCTACCTTGAAGCTAATGTTGTAAGAAAGATCAAGTTCGGTAGACTCCGGTGGGCGGGACACCTAGCTTGAATGAGCGAAGAGGAGCCAGCACGGAAAGTCCTTTGTGGCCGGATATATGGGAGGAGACAGCGCGGCAGACCTTGTCTGCGATGGAGGGATGGCGTACACTAGGACGCCCAGAGCCTGGGAATGCCAAACTGGATAACATCGGCTCAAAATCGTGAGCGGTGGAGGGATTTGTTAAATAAGGCCAAGACTGGATCCCGGTTGTAGTGCCGATGATGATGATGATGATGATGAAAAAGTAACCTGATTGACGGCCGTCTTAATTCTGTCTCTAATGAGGGGTTGATATTGGATAGACTCCTTTGGTGGAGAGATCCGAGATCATCGATACATTTGAGATTACTCTCTAGATGTAAAATTTTGTCAGTGATTAATTTCAGGTTAGAGCTCTGTATATTGTGTAGGACGAGCTCGAGTAGGGGATAAGGTTCGGTTGGGGTGAATTGATTTTGTGTGTTTTATTGTATATACAAAACAGGTCTGGGTCATCAATTATAATGTTTTGCGAAGCAGTAAAAAACGAAGTTCAAGCCGAGCATGCCTCAATTCGCCACATAAGGTGTGACTAGTACAATAATGCTGTTTCTTCGATTTTCTTTTGGTGATATATTCTTCATTGCGATTGTGTATGTATAGTCTGTTGGAATCGCCAGAAGCCCAGGACAATGCATAAACTGAGAGAGCGCTCCATGTCCGTTTAGTTTGACTGAAGAACGACTTCATGCTTGTCTGACGTCTAAAATTGACCTTTAGGGTACTCCGGTAAGCACCGTCTGAATTACGACTTTCGTGGAGAACTACTTGAGCCAGAAGAACTTAATTTTCGGATTTACTTAAGCAATATTTGTGGTAATATCTGCAAAGCAAATACAGGCACAATATATTCTAACGACGGAATTAGACGTGCGACACCTGGACCGCCTTCCGGACTCTTTGGTCTAGTTTACACATGCTTTTTAATGCTCTTAGGCAAACATAACAATTGAATTCAAGTTTTAAGCAAATACATGTTAGATAATAAAGAGCATTTTTGTTTGTGATGAATTTTATGTGTCGTTTTAATTTAAATCGTAATTCGTTTCGTTAAACATTTCGAATTTCACGGTAAACGCACCGTGCCTTAAACATGGTCCTTCGAGCCGGATCGGTTTAATATAAAGAATAGTGCCCTTTTAATCGGTCCTTTCAAACAATTAAATTGCTTTCATTTTCGAAGTGAGTCACATACGTGAACAAACTGTGTTTGGTAAAAATATTGATTATCACGTGTTTTTTCGTGCAAAACATTTAAATAAAAATTAAAATAGTGCTATCATCAACAAGGTGGAAGGATCAAGCTTCCAAAAACCCTGCAACCAGTGGCATCCAGAAAGCAGAGTGCCATGACATCTACGTCAACATCATCTAGTTCCAGAATCGAACGTCGTTGGCAGGATAAGGAGAACGTCATAACTTCATATTGTCGCGTCGTTTACAGCAGTTTTTAAATAGTCTCATCGTGGGAACGAGCGTCGTTGGACAAAACCAAGGTGAGTCACTAAGAGTTATAAGATTTTAATTGGCTATCCATTTCCCAAATTTCCCAAACAATATTTGCTTCCATCGTGTGTCTCGAATTAGTGTCGCGGTGATTATTCCTTCCCTTGTTTATTATTTTATCCATAATGTCCGAAGAACAAATAAAACGATTGATCAGCAAGCGGGCTGGTGCTAAACGATCCTTAACCAATTATGTGAATTTTTTAAACAATTTCAATCCCGAGATTGATTTTCTCACGCTTGAAAAGAGGTGATCGGAAATTGAAAAGGTTCGCGAAAAGTTTTTGTCGCTTCAGGAAACTCTGGAGGGCTTGCTAGGGCCCTCTGAGGAGCTTTTTGAACACAGCACCGCTTTCGAGGAATTGTACTACAAGGCGTATGGTATCGCTGTGGGACTTTTAGCCGAGCATACCAAAAAACATGTTCATGTAACAGTCGAGTTAAGAGATGTTGGTGAGGTTGACAGTAAGGCGATTACCCACGACAACGAGCCTCTTAACCTCCCCTTCACCCCTTCAAAAAACCTATCTTCGTCCATTCCCGGTGCTCCAGATACACCAGAAAGCCCCAAAACAACGGTAACTACATCGCAGGATGTTGAAAACATAAGCCAGCAAATTATCTCTCAATTGTCGCGAAACTTAGTGGACAATTTTCATTCGTCCCAGCTGCCAACCATCTCCTTGCCGTCATTTGAAGGTTCGTATGAGTCCTGGCTAGGATTCTACGATTTGTTTAATGCTTTAGTGCACCAAGATATCAAAATTGCACCAGTCAAAAAATTATTCTATTTAAAAGGCTGTCTGAATGGTGAAGCAGCTGAGGTTATCTCGGCCATCGAATCTTCAGATGCAAATTATCAGGTCGCTTGGGAGCTTTTGAAGGAAAGATACGATAATCGTAAAAATATAGGCGATTGTCACATTAAGGCCATTATCGATATGCATTCAATTTCCAAGGATGTCTCCTTTTGGTCATTTGTGGACATTTTACAGAAACATCTGCGCGCACTCCAAGCTTTAAAAGAACCTGTAGAGTCTTGGGATGCCATATTGATTGTAATACTTCGCGAGAAACTCAATCCCTCCTCCCGTGAGGGATGGGAAGATTGCAGTAGTAATATAGCTCACCCCACCATGAAAAACTTTATCGACTTTATGAAAAAACGAGCTCAAGTAGAAAGTGCTCGAACGCAACCCATTTCTAATACTACATCGGAAAGGTCATCTACACGGCGTAACCATAGACCACAGCAGACATTTGTGGCCTCCACTCAGACTTGCATTTTTTGCAAGTTCATCTCTCTGACTTCTAAAGCGCGATTCAAGGCAACCAAGATTGGCCGTTGGTGCATAAATTGTTTAAGAAAAGGACATCGAGTTTCAGGCTGTAAGGTGCAGCCATGCAATAAGTGTAAACAACGCCATCATACCTTGTTACATTTTGACAAGGTAAATAATCTAGACCAGGTTACAGCGCATGTCGCAAGCAACACTATGAGCATGCAAGCTCAAACCACAACACATGGAGTGCTAGCCACTGCCTTGGTTGATATTGTTAACAATCAAGGAAGGAGTAAGCTGTGCCGCATATTTTTGGATGCGGGCTCGCAAGTCCATTTTATGACTCAGAAAACAGCTGAGCTTTTGAACCTCGTCAAAAGGCCTGCCAACATTTATGTTTCAGGAATCGATAATACTTCGACAATGGTTAAGCATTCCACTCGGGCAACACTGCGTTGTCGGGTCACCAAGTATGAGAAATCAGTTGAGTTCCTAATCATACCACAGATTGGGCATCCAATGACTTCGACTTCTATCGATCCGAATGTTAAGTTGTTTTACAAGTTGCTCTGCATTGGCCAAATATCGTTAAGGAAACAGCCAAATATAGTATTGTAAAAGATGCAATTAGGATGGATTGTTGCGGGCGATCTCGATCCAAATCATCGGCCAACAAATGTGTCTTCCCATATGTCTATACAATCCAACCCTCCAGATGTGAACATAACTCGGTTTTGGGAAACTGAGGAGATCTCAATTGAAAAAATTCGTTCGCCTCAAGAAATAGCTTGTGAGGAGCACTAGTCTTTTCATATCACTAGACTTCCCGAAGGGAGATATGAAGTAAAATTGCCTTTCAATCATAAGAAGACCGCATTAGGCGACACTTATACGATGGCATTAAGACGTTTTTATGCTTTGGAGCGCAAACTCCAAGCCAGGCCTGCGGTGCAGCGTGAGTACACTGCATTTCTAGATGAATACCTGTCATTAGGTCACATGTCACTCGAAATGAGTCAAGAGCCCAAGGGTTTTTTCCTTCCTCACCACGCGGTGTTGAAGGAGAGTAGCCTGACAACCAAGGTTCGGGTTGTTTTCGATGGTTCCGCAAAAACAACAACGGGTATTGAATGACACACTTATGGCAAGTCCCAAATTACAGGATGACTTATTTGAATTTCTCCTACGATTCCGCTTTCACATTTTCGTTCTCACGGCTGATATTGAAAAAATGAATCGCCAAGTTCGTGTCCACTCCTCCGACTCGGAATATCAAAAAATCCTCTATCGGCGCAATATGCATGATCCCATTCGGGTGTATAAACTTAATACTGCAACATTCGGGTGTATAAACTTAATGGAACAACTCGCGCATCATATTTGGCCATAAGAACGTTATTCAGACTGACTGATGATAAAACGGAAAATTTTCTCAAGGCTGCTCGAATATTGCGCAAGGACTTTTACGTGAACGATCTACTTACAGGAGCTGCGACCTTGACCGAGGCCATACTACTCCGTGATGAACTTCTCGCCCTGCTCAAGAGAAGAGGATTCTGCTTGAGAAAATGGGCTTCGAGCCATCCAGCACTACTCGTCAAGGATCAAGAGCATCCTGATAGTTCACATATGTCGCTAGATCCTGATTCGGACATAAAAACCTTGGGCACCCGGTGGAATTCTCGCAAGGATTATTTCTTTTACGTTGTTAATATCGATAGACAAAATGGCAGTACTAAAAGGAGTATATTATCTCAATTTTCGAAATTATTTGATCCTCATTGATCCCCATCGTGGTGTACGCCAAAATACTTATTCAACTATTATGTAAAGCTGGCGTTAATTGGGACGAGTCGGTCCCAATGGAGATCCACTCATAATGGTCTGCTTACCAGGAGCAAGTGCATTTGATAGAAAATGTCAAATTTCCTCGTGGAGTAACTATACCAAATGCAGTTAATGTACAACTGCATGGGTTTTGTGATGCTAGCAAAAAGGCTTACGGGGCTTGTTTTTATTTGCGGTTCATCAATCAGCAAGGCCAAGTGCATATCCGCTTAATCGCATCGAAATCGCGAGTTTCACCTCTCAAGCCGTTACCTGTGCCTAGGCTGGAACTCTGCGCAGCGGTATTGCTCTCTCGACTGTACAACATCATAATAGCAGGCATCCTAACGAAAATTAAAGAAGTCTATCTCTGGTCGGATTCCACAATTGTTTTGCACTTGATAAACACCCCTGCACACAAGCTAAAGACCTTCGTAGCAAATCGTGTGTGCGAGATACAAACAAATGTATCCGCGTGCCATTGGAATCACATTTCCTCTCAGGATAATCCCACAGATCTTGTTTCTCGTGGCCAGCATCCCTCTGACTTCGTGGGAAGCAGCTTTTGGTTCGATGGTCCGTCCTGGTTAAGGGATGATGAATCGTCGTGGCCAAGTCGAGCTCTCGCTAAAATAGAAATTTCTGAGCTCAAGCCCATGATACCTACGATTACTTGTATGTCACTCGAAATTCGAAAGTGGAATGTACTTGAACGATACAGTTCATTCAGCAAATTACAACGAGTTGTTGGATATGTGCTCAGATTCATTCACAATGCTAAAAATAAGTCTCAACGCAATGAGGGCCCATTGCGAGTTGACGAGCTGTCGCGCTCACATAACGCCATTATTCGGCTTGTTCAAATGCATTCGTTCAAACGCGAGCTTGAGGCGCTCTCAGCTGGCCAGCCACTCCCAGTATCAAGCAAATTGATCCCGTTGAATCCAATTATGGATCCGGCTAGCATATTACGGGTCGGAGGCACGCTTGCGCATTCTTCCATTTCAAAAGATCAACGTCATCCTATCCTATTGCCAGCTCAGCATCACATAACGATGTTAATTATACAAGCTGAGCATGTTAAACTCAAACACGCTGGTATCCAAACCACGTTATATTCGGTGCGCCAGCGGTATTGGCCGATAAGCGGCCGCAGCATAACTCGCCGTGTGATTCATAAGTGCATGCCCTGAGCTAAGCCGCTCCTCGCCGACTACCCTATGGGTACTCTACCGAAACAATGAGTGACATCCGCGCGTCCCTTTCTACGCGTCGGAATAGACTATTGTGGACCCTTTTATATAAAAGAAAAGCGTCATCGCAACAAATGTCGGTTAAAAGCTTATGTAGCGGTGTACGTCTGCCTGTGCACAAAGGCGGTGCATCTAGAATTAGTTGGTGGATTATCCACCGAGGATTTTATCGCGAGCCTAAAGCGTTTCTTTTCACGGCTGGGAAAATCAGTCGAAATACATTCGGATAATGGAACCAACTTCGTCGGGGCTAAAAACGAGCTCCATCAACTTTACAATCTTTTTAATTCCAAGGAGCATCAAAATGCCGTATTTGATTTTTGTAGTGGTCAAAGGATCGATTAGCATTTCATACCGCGAAAAGCTCCTCATTTCAGAGGAATCTGGGAAGCTGCCGTTAAATCATTTAAGCATCATTTAATTCGGACAGTAGGTGATGCACTGCTTACATATGAGCATTAGAAACTTACGTTATCGAAGTGGAAGCAATATTGAACTCTCGTCCCATATCTCCCATGTCCTCAGATCCAAATGATCTTGAACCTTTAACTCCTGCCCATTTCCTAGTGGGTAGTCCTTTAACTTCTTTTCCACAAGTCGACTTCACAGATACACCAGTAAATCGCTTATCCGCCTGGCATCATGCTCAGCAACTGAAGCAACATTTTTGGAAACGTTGGCATAAGGAATATCTGCAAAAGCTTATTCAATTCGGTCGCTCCCGACGGCCCGAGGTCCTTTGGCGGTATTAAAGTTGGTTATTTTTACTTTGTCGATATTGGTATTGGTCCAAGTGTCCCGCCGAACACTGTGTATCGCAGATGATTTTAACACCCAGCGCGAATGCTGTGCTTTGCCAGAACTGTCCACGAAACAACTGGAAACACCGAAGCGAATGCTGTCACGAATTAAACTCAGAAGGATTATGTTTATTATCTCGATTTTATTTTATTGTTTCTTTTGTTTATATTGAATTTACACATTACTTTAGTCTTTGCGAGACTCGATGCCCAACAACACACTGACGGTACTCGGGTTTTTCTTTTCGTTATGCTGTGGTGATAAATTGCCACCGATTCTAAACTACGCACGGAACTTTTTAAATGAACACTTGCTCATCGCGATATGATCATCACCTGGTAATGCACGTACGTCCTCAACTCCACGCAGCTTCCTGTCGACCTCCTCGGATGCTCAAAATAGACTATGTCGTCTCGTTGACGCCCCAAATTAGACTAATCTATCCTATCCGAAAAAATACCCTGATACAGATTGTATCTTTATCTGTACCGACAACTTTTCCCCTTAGATCTGCTAACAGAATTTCCGAATCTCTGTTAGCAGCATGTTATTTAGTCCCAGGGGTAATTTGGATGTCTGAAAAGGAGAAAGTCGCTCATCACATACATCCTCATCACCATCGGTGGTGGTGATAGCATTTCATCTCAACGGACTTCTGTTTGCACAGCCCATCTGGCGCGCAGAACGCAGATGATTGTTAGGACGTACAGTCCATGGGTTTTGTTTGCCTTTTGTAAACACACACCAAAATCCATTAGATCTTTCTAATGGTGTGAAATTCAAAAGCGACCGTGGGATCGGAATAGTTCCTTTTGTAGATTTTAACCTCGTAAACTTTCCGAATTATCTTGTTGAGATAGTTACGATTGCCTACCATTTGGCAGCGGATAGGCGATACGCTTTATTGCATGCGGTTGCCGTTTCTTTTGTTTGCCGATGGATTTGATGGTCTTTGTGGCAGACCACCCGCACGTGCATCCATTGGTCGGCTAATTTGCTGACGATAGCAATTCCTTGTAACATCGTGTAGATGTTCAGGATTTCCGATTGTGCAGTGCTGGAGTGCGGCGCATTTCAGTCTTTGGGGATAGGATGAATGAATGTTTTCCCTTGTTTCAGGTATGCCATATTCGAATTGTTGAGCTTGACATTGACAGCCTTGGGACGTTCAGTTCCTTGCTTTTTCGCGTCGAGTTCAACGTTGTCCAAATGTTTCAGGGCCCTAGCGGACTTAGTGGCGCGCGTCTGTGGGCGCGTGTAACGTTTTCAGGGTAGGTATGTTCCTTTAAGGGTAGGAACCCTACCTGGGTGGAATTGTGCGTTCGTAGAACGCTACAGTCCAACTAAAGGAAGGCGCATTGGCACTCATCGCTGAAGAAAATCTACCACCCTTGAGATGGACTCTTGGCCAAGTCGTGGCTACTCACCCGGGCAAGAATGGAGTTACAAGGGGTGGCTTGTATGATCGCTGTCTCAAGAAGCTTTGCCCTCTCTCCATCGAGTATCCTGCAGACGACGAAATCACCATATCAAATTGAACCCGACGCTTTAAAGCGGGCGGCATGTCGCAGCATGTTTAGTGTAACAGCATGCTTAGGCTTACCAAAATCAGTTTTCATTGAAGAATACACATTTAAGGATTTCTTTTATTGTTTCCATGTTTTAATTGTTGGAAATTGTATTCCGTGTATTTCTTCTAGTACTTTCGTCAATCTTGCCTTTATTAAATCTATCAACATCCTGTAAGGTGTTTCGCTGTCACTGCGTTCCACCGCCATTTTGTTTTCAATATGTAAATGCTATAAAAGCGATTGTGTTCTATTTTTTAACTCTCTTATATTTTCGTCCGGAATTGCTATCGTTTCGTGCGACTTCCTCATATATGTAATTAAATATTGTCGTTTTAATTACCACATAGATAATAAAGAGCATTTTTTTTGTGATGAATTTTATGTGTCGTTTTAATTTAAATCGTAGTTCGTTTCGTTATACATTTCAAATTGCACGGTAAACGCACCGTGCCTTAAACACATGTCTTGAAAATTGTGGCATTAGTCTTGAACACCTGAAGATTCTAATAAAATCAATCAATCACCAAAGAAAGAACAAAATAATAAATTTTCCTCAGCACATTCACCCATTTTATTTTGCGAATTCACGGAAGAAATACAAAACAGTTGCGACAAATAATTCACAACAGATGTTGTGTATAATAAAAGAATTTTATTTTATTTCAATATAATATATATGAATACATTAACTTTTTGTTTTGCTTTATTTAGTGAATGAATTCAGAAATGTTTATCGTTTTCGTTTTTTATATAAATAATAATATTAGCTAATCGTACATTTTTTTCCGTTCATTCATTAGCGATATCCGGCGAGTGTTGCCACTTGCACAAGATTACTTAATAATTTAAGTTTAAATTCATTACGTTTAGTTTGATATTTCAAAGAAGTTTTTTTTTTACAACGGCTACAATTTTTGGCTGTGGTTTTAGTTTTCCCATTATTATCATTATTCTTATTATTTTTATTATTATTTGTTTATGTAATTATTTATCTTTTGATTCCATTTTTATTCTAAGCATATAATTTTTCCTATTGTAAGTTTCGTTTTAAATTAGAAAAAAAAATTTCGTATAAAAATGTTTCTTAAACTTAATGGTTCGATTACATAAAAAAATTGATTTTGTTTATTTATATTTTTTTTAAATCGTATTTCCCTTTAGAGATACATGCATAGACTTGTTTATTTTTCCTTGTTTTAAATATAAAATCTAGTATTTTACTTAAGTTTCGAAATGCTGTGGCATTTGCTTATGATATTTTATCAAGCAATTTTTTTTTCTTTTTATTTATTGTTTTGTATTTTATTTATTTGTAATACAAACGTAATACACAAATAATTTTATATAAAAAAATATGAAACTTTTATCTGATCGAAAGTCGCCTATGGCACTTTAATTTCTTTTTTTTTCGTTATTTTTATTTTTTATTTTAATTTTAATACTAAATTTATGTTGCTTATTTTTGCTTTTATTATAAAATAATATTGATAAGGTTTTTATTCAACGCTATTCGAGATATCTTGTTGCTTTAATTGCTGAGTAGAGCAATAAGGACGACGAAAAGAAAAATAAACGAGAACAGGAAAACTATAAAATTCTGCGGAGGCAGATTTGCACATGCCCCGCCGCACCTGATAAGAGCTTCGTTTAAGGGAGTTGAAGCAGAATGGGGAGCGCCTGTAGTATTCATCGTAAAGCGAGTTTGTAGTGTGGTTGGCGGGGGTCGGGCGGTTGGTTCCATATATAAATATATATATATATTTTGTGCGCTTCACAACGTTTTAAGCGGAGTTTGTTTAGCCCTAAACAAATAAAGAATAGCTAAATGTGTGCATGTCATTTTTAGCAGATGTTGAATGAATGCGTTTTTATATTCTATGAGTTAGATGAGTCGTTTCGCTACGTTTCGGAGGCGGTGGAGGAGGTCGTTTTTTGATGGGTGTTAAAATAGATGGAGAGGAAATCGGAAACTGATCGGGTATGGTGTGATTATCATTATTCACATTCTCATAGAGAGCATATTCTGAACCAGAGCCATAGTGTTCTTGCACCCAATTGCTAACGTTAGCTGTTTCACGATAATAATGCGAATTTCCACCACCAAATTCATCTGAGAAATCGCGAAAGCCGAGAACTTCATGTGGCGTGGTTGATGGTTCTAATTTACATTTTTGTGCAACTTGCCATTTTTTCCGCATAACTCTTTGTAGATCCTTTAGGAAATCTCTTGGGGGATTAGCAGCTGAGTCTACCAATCGTTTCGGCGATGACATATTCATTGATAATCTTGTTGCTTCAGCTCGTGGCGGAGGCAAGGGAACACCAACTTCTCGGGCAACTTGATTTGGACGCGTCGGAGGGAACTGTACCACTTGAGGCGGTTCTACGAAACATACTTTACGTCTTAGCAGAACTGGAGAATCAGCGAATGATACAGTTTTTGGCATTGAATTCGTATTCTGCTTGTGCTGATTTTGGCCGCCACCATAAGCTGGTGGTGATTTATATGGAGGCGCTTTGATTGAAGCTTTCATCGACTTCACATAAGTTCCATTGCCGGATGTCGCTGTGGCGTATGTGTTCGCATCATTCAATTTGAGAATAGAATACGCATTTTCCGATTGGATTTGTTTTGCAGGTATGTAGTCGGGTTTTAAATCTAGCGGAGGTGGTGGTGGTGGCAAATTAGCTAAAGATAATTCGGAACCATAGAAATCGGTCATCAGTTCATTTGGAGGAGGTGGCGGAGGCAATGAGTCCAATGATAATGTTGAAGATGTCATCCGAGAATCCACTGCATCCAAAGGTGGTGGCGGAGGCAGAGGCAGGGAAGAATCCGAGATATTCTCCTGCAATTGATCAGATAAACCCATGTTAGGAACAAAGTTCATATCATTCATTGATATCGGAGTGCTAGCTACACTTGGTGTCGGTGTGGGTGTTGAATTATTCGAAGAATTCATGCTCTCCATTGAGCACCGTTTCGAATTGTGTTGTCTTCTCTTAAGTGTTCCACTGCCGCTATTTGTCTCTTCGCTACGCCGTCTAACATGATGCCGAGTGAGTGTTCCACCATTCTCCGGTGATGTTGAACAGTTCGACTCACAAATAGTTATCTCACCGACTTCCTTTAATTGGCGAGTCATTGTAGTCAATGGAAGATTCGGCTTCATCGAAGGTTTTCTCTTAATAGTGCCTGTTGTGAATTCTGAATCAAAACCATTGTTATCATCTGATAAACAGCCACTAGAACTGGAGCTGGAAGCTCTTGATAATCGCCCACTTGAAATTGACGAAGGAACACTAATATTGCTACCGGTCTGTGAAGGAACTGTTGACGCTATGCTTATTATTGATTCGCTTCTATTGCTCGAGGAGAAGTTATTTATGTCTGTACGATTTAATTCGTCCATAAGAGATTTGTGGTTTTCCCACAATTGTTTACCATACTTAGCGATTCTAATAGCAGTGATCCATCTTTCCATTGTTTCCGAATCTTCAGCACATAACATTTTTAATGATCTACAAGTTTTCCCTGGAGATGAATCAACTGAGGATTTCAAACCAAATGCATATTCTGTGGGAGATTTAAGTTTCTTTTTCCAACCCAAGCCACGGTACACATTGTAACCCGAGAGTAAGGTCAAACATATCAAGTCACGAGGAGATTTAGTTTTCTCTTTTGGAAAGTAATAGATTCCTGATGTGCGCAGTACAAAATGATAGCGTTTCCATCCTTTTTTTGAATCACTCTTCATATATAGTGGTCCGTCTAATTGAATTTGCTGCCCGTTCGTTTCGAAGAACTCTTCCAAAAGCATAGTGCGGGTTTGATCGTCGTGTTCACTGCCCGGAGCCATTTGGGTGCCTGGTAAGAATTTCTCAGGTGTATTGAAAAGCGCAATTTTATCAGGACGCTGTAAAAAGAGCACTTTGTTCTTCGAATCAGAATTCCAAGTCATCAAGTTGTCCACCAGTAGTTCATGGTCTTCAAAGAGGCGCTCTGAAAGTAAACGAGAATCAATAGGGTTTTCATTATGGTCTTTCAAATAGTCCGATTGGTCGATGTAATCCAGCGGCAGAAGGACGTTTCCAAGGACAGCTACAATTATGCAATGCAAAGAAAGGTTAAAATTGATAGAACTAATGTATTTACCACTCTCCTTCTTTTACGAACATATCTAAGAAAATATATTTTACTTACCCAGTAAGCCAATCATCATCATCACCGGCACTACAACCGGGAATCGGTCTTGGCCTTATTTAGCAAGTCCTGAGGCTTGTTAAATTTTCCATAATGATTTGTTTTTTTTTTTCCGGCCAAGGTCATTAGTCTTGCGCCAGAGGCTCCCCGACGGGGAATAGAACCCCGGTGTCCCGCGTGACAGGCGGGTATACTAACCACTATACTATTGAGGAGCCAGTAAGCCAATATCTGGTATTATAAAATATTTCCGTTACTGTTTTGAATATTCGAACACATCAAAGAACTCACGACCACCTTTCAAGTCGGATCTTAGAAATATCATATACTTTTTAAGATCGCAAGTGAATAACCACTGTAATAATTAACTTGCCTGTTTCAACGTTTCCCATTCTCTTTTTTGTGGGTTAGCCCAAACTTCTCTCTTTTAAATTTTCTCGAACACAAAGCAGTGGAGAAACGAAAAAACTATATGACTCTACGATAAAGCCAACTGGAACAGTATAAACGATTCTTTTGTGAATTTGATTTGTCGTTTTCTTCCTCGATAATTCTATAAGTGACGCAATAACTGGAATAATTCTATTCGATATGATAACCTTTATTCCATAGAGTAAAGACTATGAAACCCAAATCGAATATATGGCTCAATTTCCGGTGCAGAGAAGCTATTATGGCTGAAAAGTTAAATTTCTGGCTACACAAGACGAACAATAGACTGGAAAACCAGGGGCAGTTCAAAAAAAAAGTTACAACTGCAATGCGCACATTTAACGCACAAGATTTTATACGACCAGAAAATGAGACAAAAAATATAACACCCACCCTAGATAGAAGAAAGTTCTGTTCCCTTTTTCTGTCTTTTTTTTATTACGCTTCTCTCGGGAGAGGCGAACCCATAGCACCGAATCGGCGCTCCGAGATTCCACCAGATAACTCTTGTAGTTCTTTTTGAATAGTTGCAGATTGTAATGCTCGCGCGGAGAGGACCACATCTTTCCTGCTCTGTAAAGGAACGAGTTCTGATGCAGGGATGTTCGCGCCGTCGGGAGATGAACCACAAATTTGTGCGTTCCGTCGGATTGTCTCGTGGAGCGTATATAAACTGAATTACGCGGAACAATACCAATCTCCGAAGAACAGTAGCCGTAATAATATCTGTAAAACAAACATCGGCTACGTGCCTTCGATGTGATAGCGACAGTAATCCCGACGTCAGTCCCGTGTCCCCGATCAGGCAGATCGCTCGTCTCTGTATGCTCTCAAGTAGGTTAAGGGTATCTTTGGAAGCAGAGCTCCAAACATGAGAGCAGTATTCGAGCGCCGGTGTAATTTGGGATTTTTACAAAAGAAGAAGTTGAGCCAGTGTAAAATATTTCTTGGCTCTAAAAATATAACTCAGTTTTCTAGAGCCGGACCCGGCGATGTTCGACACGTGTTTATGCCACAATACATTCCCACAGACCGTCACGCCCGGCAATGATTTCCCGAGATTCGAGGGCCTGGCCATTTCATTTTGAAGGATAATTTCATTATCCTTAACCAGCTCGAACTTCTTCCATATCTCTCCTACAGTTACATGGCTATCTGACTCGACTATGGCTTTAATTTAGTCGTCATCAATCTCACCTGGTCGACCTGATCGTTGTTCATCTTTCAGTGAAAAATAACCGGAACGAAATTTGTCAAACCAATTCCGGCTCTGTCTTTCTTTTAAGGTTTCTTCACCATACACATCACGTACCTTTTTCGCAGCTTACGCTGCGTTCTTCCTTTTACTGAAATAATAATGTAAAATATTACTAAAATGCTCGTTTTTGCATTCCATATTAAAACTGACGCCCAACTAATATCTTCACAAAAATACGCGCAAGTTGCTTCTAAAGAAATTGACAGCTAACAAATGTCAAAAGGAGACTGATAGCTAACAAATGTCAAAAGGAAAAAAATATATCATTGACAGAAGCCATTAAAAAATATGGCCAAAGGCATCTATGTGTAAAATCGGCACTTAATTAGTCTTCAACTTGATAGTTTGTTGTCAGTAGCTAAAGGAATTAGTTTATCTTAAGGGCTATCGGTGATTTTGAGTATAAAAAAACCTTTAGTGTGTTTGAAATTTTTGTTTTACGGGGGGAATTTTTTGTGGGGACGCGTTGAAAATGGTTATCTGTCATTTATTTTGACGCTGAGCTTGAGCGCCATCTGTCAATTTGTTTATTGTGGAAAAATATTTAGCAAAGAGTTTGTTTGAAGTGAAGTTTTCTTGTTCGCAGTGAAAATGTTGGAGAACGCC
This sequence comes from Microdon myrmicae, assembly GCA_963931805.1. Classification (NCBI taxonomy): domain Eukaryota; kingdom Metazoa; phylum Arthropoda; class Insecta; order Diptera; family Syrphidae; genus Microdon; species Microdon myrmicae. The sequence continues at coordinate 43,418,581 of OZ007502.1, forward strand.
TACGGGAACTCTATAACTTCGAGAACAATAGCATTTGAGTGATATAAAGCGTTCAAAGAGGTCAGTGGAAATTTGTCTTATCTGAAATGGTAATAATAATAGTTATTGAACAAAATTCTGCGAAAGGCTAATAACCTTGCCTGTAAAAATAAATGATTATGGAAAATTTAACAAGCCATGAGACTTGCTAAATAAGGCCATAAGATGTGAAGACAACCAAACGGAAGGTCGTGCATCGCGCAACAAACCGTTTGGTCCCTCTTCTCCCGGAAGATACCCAGGACGAGCCTTCCGTACGCCAAAGCAGTCGTCAACATTCTCGCACCACTCACTATTAACTTATTAACTCGAGTACTTTTATGTTGGCTGGCCCTCACTAACCCAGCGACTTAAGCCTTAGAAATCCAAACATTCCCTCCAGGTATTCATATTCACCGATTGGGAGACGCTTTCATCAAATACTCCGACTTGGATTTCTCGGTTGAAACCTCTTTGAATTTTACCGCCGATATGTTTACAATGGACAATCATGTGAAGGGATTCTACGATTATTGCCAAAAATATCAGAACGGCTGCTGCCCAAAGTTATAACAACGCTGCTACTCCCTAGAAGAAACTGTTAGACGCAAAGCTATGACAGTTAAGGAAAGACTCACTGCAAACTATTCCAGTGAACGGACCAAACGTTCCATTGGGCCCATAGTTCTAAAAGCAATTGTCAAATATAGTCCACAAATACTTATGACTGCCGGCATCGCGTATCAAGCAGTAGAAAAACACCAACTACAGCATCAAATTGTCCAATTGGAGAGTGAAATAAAAAAGGAATTACAAGTAGTACAAGTGGCGAAATGCAACACCGGCATTCAAATCCTTATCAGCGCTATCCAGGCAAATCAGCAGAACATCATCACCATTCAGCCCGTTGACGATCTACAGACCTATATCAGTAAATTAAACGATTCGAACTTCTCCAGGCTATCGCACTATTCACTTTTAACAGAATAAAGAAACCGATCCGCAAAAATATGCTTATCGTGACATTCAACATTCCTCTGGTCGAAACTAGAATTTTCTCTAAAAATGCCTTTATCAGTGTTCCAAACTTCGAGGCTCCTGCCATCCTTCTAGACCGTGGAGACTTGGTCTAACAAATTGTGGTCAGCAGTGGCAACAAAACTTCCTTCGATCCAACCCATCATCGATCTAGGTCACGCAATCTACGACAATGTTAAGGAAACACAACTCAGTGACTGCTGGCAAGAAGTATTGAAGAATCCCACTTCCCCTTCGCTTTTGAACATATGCACCGCAATACCAGTCATCACGGAATCGTTGATACGGCATATCGATTGCGGAGTGATCTTGCGGTCATATATATAACAAGCGCTAACGAAGTTACTATCGTATGCAACGACACGCAGACACCACTCGTTGTAAAAGTTAGTCTGGCTGCAGAATGTCCAGCGCTCAGTTTGATATTATGTCTCCCATCGAAAGTCTCAGGAAAATCGAGACTGATATCAAATCGGGGACTATATGTACCCTCCCAAAATGAATCTTAGCGGAGACCCCAAACAAGATCCTCGTCTTGCCATACTCAAGGCAAGACTTTTAGCTGATCTGGATGACAATAACGAATATATAAACATCAAACAAAAAAAAAGCGAAGCGAAAAAAACATATGGTAGGTTATCCATTTCGTCGTTTTTGGGGCGATCGGCATTCGGGCATTAGTCGCTTTTATGACATGTCGAACGAATGGTCTATCACACCGATGATGCTTATTAGCCATAATTGCTTAAAGATTCTGTGGCGTTTCTACCAGATTCACACGGAGTACACAAACAAATAGTGAAGAACAACACCGCTCGCACTGTGCTCTGATATTCCCGTTTATGCGCGCGTTAGTGTAAAAAAAAAACCAAAAGAAAATCGAATAATTAAAGCCGTATACTATTGCAATTAACATAGCAATTCTACATCACCTGTGCGTACTTGAGAATAACGATCGCTTCAATGTCTGATGCGTCAATGCTTTGTTCCGTTTCATGGTGTGTTCAATTCACCTTCTTCACTATCCTTGCTAAACGCTATAATTCCAATTGAAATGAGACACGATTAGGCTCAACATTCATCGCTTAAGTGCAAAAGTTCTACTCACACCACATCGCATGCTTGCAGTGGAATTATTAGGTTGAAAAAACATGTTGAGCGTTTTTTAAATTACGGAAAAAAATTCACTATACTTTACAATTTTATCACCATAAAGGCAAATATCCGGAACAAGCACGCAGTGTTACCGAAGCACACCACTTTTCTCAAAATATTCTGTTTAAATTTTCAAATCCCCAAACCAGGTTTGAAACTCATTTTCAATTAGAATTCAAAGTCGGATTGCTACAAATAGAGGGGCCGAACAATGCCATATGTTAATTCTGTTGTCATGTTAAACACTCCCAACCTACTTCTCGCTCTTCACAGAATATTCGAATACAAATAGGGGGTACTACGATTATACCACTAGACAGAATGAAATATCTTAGGGTCATCTATACACCAAAAATGAATTTCACCAAACATGTGACCCACATTCTTCAAAGGGGCCTCGGTCGGTGTAAGCAACTGTACAATATTTTGAAGTGAAGCAACAAAGTTGACACCAAAGTTAAGCTTCTCTGCTATAAGCAACTAATCCCTTCTGGAATATCGTACGCCTTTCCCATATGGTCCTGCATATCTTCGGCCTAAATGGAAAGAAACTCCTCAGGAGATGCACCACCCACTCTAGAAGGCCTGACAGTCGCCATTACCCCAACTTTTACTTATACGACGGCGCCTCCATTACCCCTATCGATGAGTACTTGCTACAATTAACATACAAGTACCTCGAAAGCATCCAGTATAGCGAGAACCCACTTGCACGGGAGTCTTACGTTCCTGACCCTTCTCTCTCTCGATCTCCTCGGATCAGACCACCACAATTTCTTCTTCAGTACAAAACTGAAGAAAGCACCCTTCCCAACAACATTCCCCTCTCTAATAGAGGATTATTAGACCCATCCCATAGGGTAATACTGCTGACACACTACAAACACGCACGCACAGTACAAGACTGCACAAATACACACACATTGACCAAAGCGGAGATTATCAGACGCCGAAAACGTGATCTGCGTTTACGATCGCACTCAAGACCTACCGGTTTTGTATAATCTCTTTCCCACCATCCCTTCATCCAAGTAGTTAGAGAACATTTGAACTAACCCTGTCCACACTATCCTTAGATACATCCCTCCTTTCTTTTTCAGATATCTTTAGACCGAGCCCTCCTCACGGATTTGGTTAAATCTGGTTTTCGCAAGATGACCAGAAGCCAGAGAAAAGATGAAGGACACATTTGTCCTTCATTCCCTTAAGTCGGCCTCCTACCACTCCCTTGTTTTTGCCATAAATGTCTGCAACAAAATTAATGGTATTCCAATAAACGGTGAGTTTGGTCAGCTTAATTCGACAAACTCGTCGATGGGTCCGGTTTCTTAAGATGCCACGATTAGAAACTGAGCGCCTTACCTATTTGCTTTGATCGGATACCACGTCCGGGACGACATTGACAGTTAATGTGTCTGTAAGAATCCGTGGTTTTGGCTGCAGTTGATTGTTTCTGGGATTTAGTACCCAATATTGTTTAAGGCTGAGGGGGTTTTTTTTTTTTTTTTTTATTACAATTCTCTGGGGAGAGGGGAACCTATAGCGCCGAGTGGGCGCCCCGAGACGCTACCAAATAACTGTTGCAGTTCTTTTTGAACAGTTGCAGGTTCTAACGCTCCGGGAACACTCGCGTGGAAAGGGAGTTCCACAGCTATCCCGCTCTGTAACGGAACGAGTTCTGATGCAGGGATGTTCGCGCCGTCGGGAGATGAACCGCAAACTGGTGCGTTTCTGGGTAGTGTCCTTCGATACCTACAGGCTTGAGGAATCGGTCGAAAAATTGGGTCCACATGCCTGTGGATACGTGGGGTTCAGGACGCTAGTATGTATGTCCCCTTTAGTTAGGCGGAAAGGTAAATTGTGCCCACGTATCTGTGGACACGTGTAGTTGAGGACACGGTATGCATGTCCCCTTTAGCTAGGCGAAAAGGTATTTAATCCCACAGTGGTTTGTGAGGTTCGCAGGACCGCCACAAGGTAATTCGTATTTCAAATCATTGATTTTGGCCGCTGCAATAGCTATTACTATTTATTGGTCTGTAGGAAGGTGGAAGTTCATGACGTCGCCGACTCGACTCCGCCATCGTTCCCTGTCCTGTACACCCTCCTTCCACGCTTGACCATCTGATCCGATTTCCTCAAGGTCAAACCTTACATTGTCCTCCCATCTCCGTCGCAGCCGCCCTGTTGGTCTCTTTCCCGTTGGTCTTCCGTCAAGAATTCTACGCATGGTCTTATCGTTGTCTCATTTCCATTTTTCCATTTTTTTATTTTCTTTTTATCTTCTAAGTTTCTATGTTACATGCTAGGGACCCCACCTACCACTCGGCCTTTAGTCTCCTCTTACGACAAACCGGCCTAGCTGTGAGAATATTCTAACGCCCTACTTACAAGGCACATTTTTCTGTACATCATACATGGAACAACCACCTACAGTTATAGTTAGCCTTTTATCTGTCGGATTGGAAAATAAATCGCTTGTGTTTCTCGAACGTAATCAAAAAACAAAGGAGACGCATGTGAACTTAGAGATTGATATGCAAAGTTGTTTTTTTCTTTTAATTTCTCATAATCTTCTCTTAATACCAATTTGTTCTTGCTAAGGAAGTTGTGCAGTGATAAAAAAATGAAGATCACTTGGTACTAGGTCCGGGCTATAAGATGGATGGATCAAACCATCCCAGCGAAGCACTCGAAGATTCTGGCAAGTCATTAACAACCGATGAACACGTAAAAAACGTTTTTTTTATTGCGCTTCTCTCGGGAGAGGCGAATCTATAGCGCCGCGCCGGCGCCCCGACATAACTGTTACAGTTCTTCTTGAACAGTTGCAGGTTGTAACGCTCCGGAAACACTCGCACGCGGAGGGAATTCCACAGAAATGGTTAAGAACGACCACTGAATCACGATCAGAAAAGTCGTCAAAGCTGTTGGCATATAAATTGGCTCATGTCATAAAATTTGTCGAATGAAAGTACCTCAGAAGTCACTAAATGAAGTCAACAATGATGTAGTGGGAAGTGTCATAATAACTGCATATGACTTTTTTCTGTTCCAAAAAATTAAGGCAAATGCGAAAGGACAACGTTTTGCCGCCCTTGATGAGATAAAAATATAATTGCTGAAGGAGCTGAAGGCGATATTAAAAAAATGAGTTCCAGAATGCTTCCAAGTCTGGGAAAGGCGCGGGCACAAGATATTATATCTGTAGGGGTTTACTTCGAAGGGTAAAAAAAGGCGTTGGCGCTGAATAAAAAATAGAAACGTCAACGACAAAACAAAAATAAAAAAGGTTCATTCGATATCAAAAGTGATATCAGGGAAAAATTAATAATAAGAATCTAAGCTTGCAAGAACTACTGTAACAGTTGGACACATAAGTATCCGAAGTGCAACCGCACCAATTCCACTGCAAGTCATTGCAAAAATCGGGATCAATAATTATCAACCACAACACTATCAACAGACTAGCCAGCTGAACACGAGGGGTCAAGAACTCAACGCTCCCTGCAACTTGCACACCAGGGACCAGCACCATCGACCGCTCCACGGTCCGATCAACAACCGTCTACGCAGAGGTCTGACATCACCTTCACGTAAGTCATTTTAACTTTATAAAATATCCAATTATAAATATACAAAGATTTGCAAACGTAACATACCAGTTACACTGTTGTGAAGGATATTATCAATCATTAATTGTTAAATAATTATATAACAGAGGGCAAGTCAATAAGTCTTTAGAAAATAGGGACGATTTTCCTTTATTTTATCATTTAACCGGCTTAATAATGACGCTTAATATTGTCCAGTTATCGTCTGTGCTTTTTCCAAATAGTCAATGAAGATAATACCACGTGCATCCCAAAGCACAGTAGCCATAACCGTCCCAGCTGATTTCACCGCCTTTGCCATCTTTGGAGCCCGTTCGCTTTTAACGATCTACTGCTTTGACTATTCTTTCGTCTCGGGAGTTTAGTGGTGTATCCATGTTTCATCTACAGTTACTAATCTGCGCAGAAACTCATCTGGGTTGCGCTCCAAAAGTTCTCAGCTAAGAGCAAATGTGGCACTCATCTCGCAGATATTTTTTTCATACCCAATTTATCATGTAAAATTGAAACATGACACAAATTGAAAATTAACTATTACCTAGTGAAAAACAGAAATTAAACGTCGACTTTCGAAATATCTGGAATCAAATGACCTCCAATATGGCTTTCGAAGCAACAGGGCCACAGGAGATTTGATGACGAACCTTACCGAGCCATTCCATCCACTACTTCGGAGAAAGAAAGGTTGTTGCACTGGATATCTCGATGGCCTTCGACAGAGTTTGGCATCCAGCCCTTTTATCAAAATTACATTCATATAGAGTGGACAATTCCCTGATCCAATGGATAAGAGATTATCTTTCTGGCCATTCAATTCAAGTGGTTCTTGATGGTGTTAAATCTGCCTACCATCAAATGCATGCAGGTGTTCCTAAGGTTCAGTACTCTCACCCACTCTCTTCCTCATCTTTATGAATGATCTCTTGTCCATTACCCACAACCCAATTCACTCGTTTGCTGATGATAGCACATTGAGTTTCTGATACTCATACCAAAATTTCCGGCCAAACTCTTCCAACGTTAATACCAATCAGCAGATTATGCTTAATACACTGAATTCCGATCTCAACAAGATATATCAACGAGGATTATCTAACCGAGTATAGTTCAATGCCTTAAAAACTCAGTGGTGTCTCCTGTCGTCAAAGGTTAACCCCCAAGTAAATATACTGCCGATGAATGGCAGTTGCATCGACGAAGCCGAGGAACTATGAATCGACTCTTAATTGGACCGAGCCCATTTTTGAAGCTGTGAAAAGTGCGGCCAAATGCATGGGGCTCCTTAAGAAATGCAAAAGATACTTCACTCCATCCAATCTGGCCACTATTTACAAGGCGTATATTCGTCCCAAAATGGAGTTCAACCCCCATATTTGATCAGGCGCATCCAAAACTGCACTACATGTGCTCGATAGGATGCAAAAACGAGCAGTGAAGCTTATTGGGGACCCAGCTGTGAGTCGAGGAATTCCGTCGTTAGAACATAGGCGCAATGTATCGTGCCTATCTCTTTTCTATCGGTATTATCACGGTCGTTGCTCAACACAACTTGCTGAATGCGTTCCGCCTCCTCAGACATTTTCCCGCGATACCCGTCAATCTGAGAATGCGCATCAGTTCACGTTGAAAGTCAACTTCACGCGCACAAACTAATATAGAGAGTCATTCTTTAGCCGAACCACACGAATGTGGAATACTCTACCTGATCATGTGTTTCCTCGTCGTTGTAATGTCCAGGCATTTAAGACCAATGTACATCGATACCTCTTTTCCTTATCCACTTCCTCTCCTTCCGCTCGCACTGGGTTCTGACACTTGAGGGTACTCCAAAATCCCCTTTTGTGCGCGCGTTTATGTAAAAAAAAAAAAAAAGGAAAGACCATTGGCGATGCTACGAGCGCCGTCGTAGGCGTTTCTAAGGACATATTGACCTACCCTCGTAACATTTAATTTGAATTTAATATCACGTATTGCATAGACAATCCTGAGAAAGGTTGGCGCAAACCTAATAAGCTTGCTAGCAAAAACAAATTATTATGGAAAATTTAACAGGCCTCGGATACAGACCGGATACACGACGACGACCACTGAAACGAAAATAGCTAAACGGTTTAAGAATTTTTTCATGGAACGTCCACTCACTATACAGAGCTCGAGCTGCACAGCAGCTAGCCGGTGCCCTGTCCGAAGATAAGCCTGACATAACAGCATTACAAGAATTAAGATGGACGGGGAGTGGTGTTATTCAAAGAAAAGAGTATGACATTTATTACAGCTGTCATGTGCTCGGGGTAGGCTTTCTAGTCAGCCAAAAACTGAAGCCTGCCATCATCGGCTTTAATGCAATAAACGAAATGCTATGCACTCTTCGCGTGCGAAGCAAGTTGAAGAACATAAGTCTCATAAACGTTCACGGACCTACAGAGGATTCCCCTGACGACAAAAAGGCAGAATACTACGAGAACGTCGAACGGGCTCTCAATGCCTGCCCAAATTACGATATGAAATCGTTCTTGGTGATTTGAATGACAAAATAGGTCGGGAGCCGGATTTCAGGCACTATGCCAATTCCCATAGTTTGCATGAGAACACTAATGACAATGGACTACGAGTCATCGAACTGGCAGCATAAAAAATCTTGGTCGTTGCGAGTACCAAGTTTCCGCGTAAAGATATCCACAAAGCCACCTAGGCATAACCTGATGGAGCCGCTCGCAACCAAATCGACCACGTGTTGATAGATCACCGCTACTCCTCGAGCCTGATAACGGTACGAACGTACCGATGTGCCAGCGTCGATTCGGATCACTATCTTGTTAGTACAGTTTTCCGAACGCGGATTGCCTTACGGAGACGTATTGCATCCGCGGATCAGGTTCGAATCAACACAGCTGCCTTACGCAATAAGAATACCAGTAACACCTTTGGTCATGCGTTAAGACTCGCCCTCGAAGAGCTCGACGAGGGGAAAGTAAGTCCTAGGGCCAAAATGCCGGGCGTAGAAGAGAAATGGACACGCCTTAAGAATACTGCCAACTCCATCTTAAGCAGTAGTCGTAGAAATCGGAGCGACTCGTTTGATGATGAGTGCAAACTAGCGACTAAACGTAAGAATGCTGCACACCGTGCAATGTAGCTGACTCATAGGACGCGAGTACACGAGGAGAAATACAAAGAGCTCAGAAGATCTGAAAAAATGCTTCACAGACAAAAGAAAAGTGCCTGGGAAAAAACCTTGTCTGTGAAATAGAGAAAAGTAGAGAGCGAGGTCCGCACCAGGCGCGGAAGTTCTACCAAATAATCCGCTGTATGACGCAGTACACAACACGCTGCATTTACTGCAAAGATAAAGAAGGAAATCTGATCACCGATCCTGAAGACATTCTGGAGCGATCGGAAGTGCACTTCAATGAATTGCCAAATGGTCAGCTCACAGAAGAATTGGAGGCTCCACCAATGCAAGATCAAGACCAAATGCTGCCGTCACCAAGCATTAAGGAAACATTAAAAGGGATAAGACAGCTCAAGTCAAATAATGCCCCCGCAGCTGATGGCATACCAGCTGAGCTGATCAAACAAGGGGGGACAGCGTTACATCACGCAATTCATGAGATCATAGTGCACGTATGGAAGTAAGAGGAGATACCGGAAGATTGGCGTCGTGGAATAATTTGCCCCATAAATAAGAAAGGAGATATCACACTGTGCAGCAACTATACAGGTATAATATTGTTGAGTACCGCCTATAAGATACTCTCCACTATCCTACAAGATCGGATAGCCCCATACGCTAAAGTCATCATTAGTCAATATCAGTGTGGCTTCATCACGGCAGACGATGGAAAGATGTCTGGAATTTAAGATTCCATTATATCATCCATTTATAGATTTTAAAGCCGCCTACGATAGCATAGCCAGGATAAAACTATATAATGCCATGAGAGAGTTCGACATTCCAAACAAATTGATACGACTTTGTAGGTTGACCATAACCAACGTAACTAGTCAAGTAAAAATAGCGGGATTGCTGTCCAAACCAATAAACATCTTTAATGGACTCCGACAAGGGGACGGTCTGGCCTGCCTCCTCTTCAACCTGGCGTTGGAGAAATCATTCCGTGACTCTGGCGTTACAACTAGAGGGACTAGTCCGCGTCCAGCCAGATACTTGCCTACGTAGATGACATCTACATCATCGGTAGTTCCGATTCGTCTATACAGGACTCCTTCACTCAGATCAAGCAGGCGGCACAAAAACCCGGACTGCACATTCATGAGGGGAAAACTAAGTACATGGTGGTAACTTCTGCGAAGAGAAGATCTAACGTTGGTCAAACCATCAGGGTAGCGCAGTACGGATTTGAAGTAATGCAATCCTTTAAGTACCTTGGGTCAGTAGTAACAGCCGATAACAATATGGAAGAAGAAATACACGACCGGCTGATCAAATCCCACAAAGTCTACTGTGGTCTATCATCATCATCATCATCATCATCATCATAACTACCTTGGGTCAGTAGTATCAGCCGATAACAATATGGAAGAAGAAATACACGAACGGCTGATCAAATCCCACAAAGTCGACTGTGGTCTATCATCATTATCATCATCGGCACTACAACCGGGAACAGGTCTTGGCCTTATTTAGCAAGTCCTGAGGCTTGTTAAATTTTCCATAATGATTTGTTTTTTCCGGACAAGGTCATTAAGTCTTGCGCCGGAGGCTCCCCGACGGGGAATCGAACCCCGGTCTCCCGCGTGACAGGCGGGTATACTAACCGCTATACTATCGAGGAGCACTATGGTCTATCAATGCTCTTACATTTCGCGATATCGCCCAGAGAAATCTTCGGCGGTGTTTCGGATATATGGCTGATGGCCCGGACTGACACGGAGATAAGTCATGATGGTACCTTCTGATATAAAGAATTCCGGAGGTAAACTAGTCTCCCATTCCGATATCCGCGGGGGGGCAGGTCAGGGGGAATATCATGCGGATATCATGATTAATAATGGAACTTTAAGAGGTTCGTCATCGCATGACCGGGCTCGCTCTCGAGGGTCTGCCCACGCTCGACTGGTGACGGCATTTTGTAACATCAGGGGCATCCATTTCGCCAATACGAACGTAAACGCCGCCCACCACTATTTGCAAACCACGAAACCTAATATCCTTGCCCTAACTGAGACCCAGGTCGATTCGTCAACTGATTCGACATATCTTTGTTGCTCAGGATACGACTTACATTCGAGATTCCGTTTTAAGGGCGAAGTCTGCGTCTTCGCGCGGTCCGATCTGGCTTGCCAGTGGATGAAGGCGTTGGAACCCAATAATATGGGCATCATATGGTTGAGGGTCGTGCTGAGGAACTCAGTTAAATTTCTTTGTTGTCTTTACCGCTCCCCGAATGACGATCGGACAGAGACATTTTTCGAACATCTTTTACATACCGTCGACTGGATGCAGATCAACCACCCAGCTTCTGAAATTGTTGTCCTTGGCGATTTTAATGTGCACAATTCCGGCTGGTTATTACATTCTAACAGAACCGACGAGGCTGGGGGGCTAGAGGAGATGTTTGCTGTAAGCCACAACTTGACTCAACTCGTGGGGGAGCCAACGAGAGTGCCGGATGCCCGAGGCGATTATGCGAACACCCTGGATCTGTTTTTGACATCCGAACCGAGTATTGACACCGTAGAGGTTTCAGCGCCACTGGGAAACTCAGATCACTGCTTGGTATCTATCGCGCAAGCACTTGCATATCAAGCGAATAACCGGCCTAGGCAGCTTCGCCATGTATGGAAGTATGGGGCTGCTAACTGGGACGATTTGCGGGATTTCTTCGCATCCTTTCCATGGTCCGAGGTGTGCTTCGGAAACTCCAATGTTAACGCTTGTGCGGAGTCGGTATCAGAGATTATTCTTCTAGGGATGGAGATGTATATTCCACATTCCATCAAACGAAGTTCGTCTGATAAACCTTGGTTTGATAAAAAATGCAAGCAAATTACAGCGGCAAAAAATAGAGCTTTTAAGCAATGGCGCTCCAATCCCACCGATGTTAACAGAACGAATTTTGTTAGAATCAGAAACGCGTGCAACCAGACGATTGATACTGCGAAGAAAGCTCACAACGACAGGGTGATCAATGAGCTTCTGCGGTGCCCAACTGGTTCGCGCTCCTTCTGGTCAATGGCAAAGGCTGTCAGCAATAACGCCGCATCCTCCTCATTCCCTCCGCTGGTGACAGACAGCGGGACGTTAGTCACGAATTCAAAGTACAAAGCTAATGTGTTCGCGAATTTATTTTCCGCGAATTCAAACCTCGACCCCGGCCTTTTGGAGCCACCTGTGATCTCACCGGTACGGTCTTCGATGTGGGATGTGAGATTTCGTCCGCGCACTATTCAACGCATTCTACGTGAACTGGATTGTAGGTAGGCAACCGGCCCGGACGGAATACCAGCAATAGTACTTAAGAACTGTGCTCCAGAACTATCGCCGGTTCTTGGCAGACTCTTCCGCTTATCTTATGCATGGAGGACCTTTCCTGCCTGCTGGAAAATCGCTCGAGTTCAGCCAATCTCAAAGACGGGAAAAAAGTGTCTCCCACAAAATTACCGTCCGATAGCATTACTGTCTATATTATCTAAGGTAATGGAAAAAGTCATCAATACAGAGTTAGTTAAGTATTTGGAGTGCAATGGACTTCTGAATGATCGTCACTACGGATTCCGTGGCAGGTGGTCCACGGGAGACCTTTTGACACTTATAACCGATATATGGACATCTGCGATTGAACGGCATGGTGAAACAAGGGCGATTGCATTGGATATCTCCAAGGCTTTTGACCGCGTCTGGCACGGGGCATTGCTGAGCAAACTTCGTTCATATGGACTTTCCCAACAGCTTTGCGACTGGACGAGGAGCTTCCTCGAGAATCGATCGATCCGGGTTGTTGTGGACGACGAGTGTTCGGATCTGTATCCTGTTAATTCAGGGGTGCCTCAGGGTTCTATTTTGGCTCCAACCTTATTCTTACTTCACATAAATGATTTGTTGGAGACAACGGATAACAAAGTGTTCAGTTTTGCGGATGATAGTACGCTTGTTTCCTCTTTTTCGAGTGTTCGGCCAATTGGTGCATCTGCGTCGCATCAGCTGAGATGCAGACAGATTGACTCTCTGAATCGGGATCTAGATAGGGTCCTGCAGTGGGGAAGGGCTAATCTCGTCGACTTCAATGCAGCGAAGACACAATATACAACATTCACAAAAAAAAGTGGATCATCGGTTCCACAGCTGATGATGAATGGCCAGGCCCTCGAAGCTGGGGAAAGTTTGAAATTGCTCGCCGTCACGGTCTGTGGGAATGTATCATGGTATAAACACGTGTCGAGTATCGCCAGGTCAGCCTCAGGAAAACTGAGCTACCTTTTTAGAGCCAAGAAATATTTTACTCCGGCCCAACTTCTTCTCCTATCATCATCATCGGCACTACAACCGGGAACCGGTCTTGGCCTTATTTAGCAAGTCCTGAAGCTTGTTAAATTTTCCATGATAAATTCCAAATTAGACCCGCGCTCGAATATTGCTCTCATGTTTGGAGCTCGGCTCCTAAACATACCCTCGACCTACTTGAGAGCATACACAGACGAGCGATCCGCCTGATCGGGGACTCGGCGCTGACGTCGGGACTACAGTCGCTATCACATTGAAGGCGCGTGGCCGACCTCTGTCTGTTTTACAGATATTATCACGGGTACTGTTTTTCGGAGATTCGTGATATTGTTCCACGCAATTCGGCTTATATGCGCTCCACAAGACAATCCGACGGATCGCACCCGTTTGTGGTTCATCTCCCGACGGCGCGAACATCCCTGCATCAGAACTCGTTCCTCTACAGAGCGGGGAAGTTGTGGAACTTCCTTCCCACGCGAGTGTTCCCGGGGCATTACAACGTGCAACTGTTCAAAAAGAACTGCAACAGTTATTTGATTTCATCTCGGGGCGCCTACTCGGCGCTATAGGTTCGCCTCTCCCGAGAGATCTCTATTAAAAAATAAAAAAAAATAGAGTCTCTCCACCGGTATCCGATACTTATCCGAGACTTGTTAAATTGTCCATAATAATTTGTTTTTCCGGGCAAGGTTATTAGCCTTGCGCCATAGAGATGGTATTGCATTGTCACATTACTAAACATGGATTGTTAATGCAGAGTAATATTATTGCAGGTTGATGGCATTATACTGCAGTATTTTGTCTGTGAAACGTTGTTTTTACAGGTATTGCATTTGAATGTTATATCAATGACTCTTGTATAACGCATATTTCAATGAATGGTGCTTCTCTTGATGATTAACCTGAAATACTCAAATTGAGCATCATCAGCAAATACTAAAACTGACTTAATCGCCATAAGTCATAATAGTAAAATGTCTGAGTGCGAAAACCTGTCACAAAGTAAATGGAAATAATACTAGAGCCAATCCATATCACGAGAATAACTTTCCTGCCGTACGCAGCGCAATAAGACTTACCCACACCTTTTTATTGATCTAAAATTAATAGTGCTTCTCAACTGTCTTCTTGCCGCCGCTGGATCACATTTCCTTTCCAATCGTAATTGTATACTAAAAGCAAATTAGAAAAAAAACGTGGATTAACCAACTATTTCACTTCTGATACTCACCCATTTGAAGATCACTTAGACTCTCGACTAAAGCCCAGTGCGCCTGCATTTGAACATGATTCTTATCTGCCAGTAAACGTGCCACATGACCACAAGACATCCGCTCATCAACTAACAACGACTTAGATGCTCCATCAGCAGTAAAGGCTTTCACAAACAGTCGTCTAATCGAAGCGTGCTCCAGTTTATGTAGTGCCAATTGGATTTTAGCCGCTTTACTTTTATCACGCATTTGTACCTCTTGATCATTTTCAGCCAACAAAATCTGCTTGTGGTGATTGAGGGCTGAACTGATATTACTCGATGCCGATGATTCGCTGGACAACAACGATACTGTATCGCTAAATGCCGAATCATTGTCAGGACTTTCGGTTCGTGTTTCACGTCCGCTTAAACCATCTGAACTAGTATTACTTTCGGATGAGTACGAGATCGATGAACTTGTAGCACCGGATATCGTGGAATTCGAACGGCTATGGCTACGTCCCAATCGACCGTCGTTACTATTACAAATACTAGATGTTTGTTCCAAGATACTCAACTCCCCCAGAATAGCATCAAGCTCCGATTCGTGACTTTCTTCTAAGTTCGCCATTGAGAATCGATAAGCAGAACTGCGTTCAACGACGTGATCCCCTTTCCTTCTTAGTTTCACAGCTCCTCCAGCTGGTGATGAATTAATAGATTCCACTTCTTTGTTCTTGATTGAAGATAATACAGATAGTGGTTCGGGTAGGTCTAGAACCTAAAACACAATAAATCATCATTAATTAATTCAATGCTTAGCTTATCATAGATTCAAGTGTAAATATCAAATTTAAATGAAGAAATAAACTGGGCATCTACTTCCTCCTATCGAGAATGTTTTTTTTTTTTAAATTTTTTTTTATTTCTTTATTTTTAATCAGATTCCTTTTTCCAGCAATGAACGTGAGAGGCCTTTGAACGATAATTATTTGTTGTGATATATAAGACAGCTATTGGTACCCGCACTCGGATTATTTTCATATAGATACTTTGGTGTAGATGTATGGAATGCGAATGCGAATGTGAATGCAAATGTTATAAGAATAATTTCAGATATACACGGTTTAATTGATGGCGATTGAAATGGGCACATGTACCACAAAAGCTGAATGAATAGTGCGAAGCAAATAGTTGGGACGATTAAAATAATAACGGCAAATAAATTAGCACTTACTTACATACAATTTATGATATAAGAAAAATGTTCGGGGAAAACCGGAGAGAAGGAAGCGAAACTTCGTGTTCGCAGAGAGTGATTTGCCGATTTACTTGGACACCACCTTTTGGCACGGATAATGGCTACCTTGTGATCCACTCGCGTTTGCGATTTATTGCTCAGTGATTTGTTGTTTTGGTTTCATTTGTTTTAGTCTATTCTCTTTTGTTTTATCTATCATCTATTCTCTGTTGGGTGTTGCGTTTTTCTTATTATTTCGTCAACTGTAAATCTGTGTTTTGGGCACCGTTTTATCACTTGCACAATAGTCAGTTCAAATTAACGTATGTAGAAGTCCGAGAAAATTATTCATCAACTACTAGGTTTTGTTTACATAAACTGTTAACTATCACATATGTTTCTTCATATAAGGGATTCTTCTACATATGAAATGAAAAAGCGAAAAATGAAAATAAAAGAGAAAATTAAAATTAAAATCAAAACATAAAATAATAACACAATTAAATAAAAGATAATTTAAAAGAAAAAGAGCACTTGCCAACAGACTGCATCCTAGGAAGAATTATACTGATGTTAATACCAAATCAAGATCAAAAAGCCACACTGCTCAAGGCAAACGGAAACCTGAACCATATCTGCTCATAATTTAGAGGTAATAAATTATTACACACAGTAAATATGAGGTTAATTGATCAAGAATTGTTAAGTACCTCTGGATCGGTGAATTACCTAAAATCTCCATACAAATAGACCAACTTGTAAATTTATTAGAGCAGATATATTGTCTACGTGAGTATATGACACTGTACCCATTATCTCCTAAAACAAAAAAAAATGCATATCGTCAAATGGCATTTAATGGTATAACAAGTAATATATTTGCTGTGTTCCGTTTACTCGTATATCACCGGATGTATATTTACCGACCCGTTTAACTTAATGCAAAAGATACAAGTCTGTCAGTTTTTGCCGCCATTGGGTCTCGAAGATTCTATAAGTGGCGATTAAACAAACCCACCGACATGAAACCGAAGCACAAAATCGATTTTTTTATTCTAGTTTCTATTTAGAGTACACCAAACTACTTAACTCTCTACAAACTTTGCGAAGACCATATATGCTGTCCGGGAAAGTGCAAAATGTTTATTATTTGTTTGTCAGTCCTTTAAAAATGTTTCTCTTCCCTATTTAGGAGACTAGTCGTATTTGCATTTTTACTATTACTATTAGTATTTATTGGGCTCCTCGATAGTATAGTGGTTAGTATATCCGTCTGTCACGCGGGAGACCGAGGTTCGATTCCCCGTCGGGGAGCCTCTGGCGCAAGCCTAATGACCTTTGCCCGGAAAAAAAAAAACATTATGGAAAAATGTAACAAGCCTCAGGACTTGCTAAATTAGGCCAAGACCGGTTCCCGGTTGTAGTGCCGATGATGATGATGATTACTATTTATTGACTTGCAAGAACCCGGAAGTTCATGACCTCACCGACGTGACTCCGGCATCGTTCCCTGTCCTGTGCACTCTCCTTCCACGCTTGACCATCTGATCCGATCTCCTCAAGGTCAAACCTAACATTCTCCTCCCATCTCCGTCGCGGCCGTCCTGCCGGTTTCTTTCCGGTTGGTCTACCGTCAATAATTCTACGCACGGTCCTATCGTTGCCCATTCTTGCCACATGTCCGGCCCATCTTATTCCTCGCAACCTGATTACCAGGTGTATGCATACGTTTTCCGGTTTAACTAACAGATAACGCCAGCGAAAAGTACGCAGCGTATTAATTTGACAATTTCGTAATTTTGTTCATCTGAGATTTAACTACAAACATACACAAGTTGAGTCTGCCAAAAACGATCGTCTTTGTTTTATCGTTCAGTGATCATGTCGAATTTTGTGTCTAAAAAAAAACATTTGCATTACTTTTCTTATTTAATCAAAAGAAAAAGGCCGTTGAAAGTCGTCGTTTGTTGGTAGAAACATATGGTGAACACGCTCCATCAATTAGAACATGTGAGACATGTTTTCGGCAATTTAAAAGTGGTGATTTCAATGTGGAAGACCGTGAGCGCCCTGGTAGACCACAAAAATGTAAATACGAGTAATTGCAGGAG
Organism: Microdon myrmicae; assembly: GCA_963931805.1. Lineage (NCBI taxonomy): Eukaryota > Metazoa > Arthropoda > Insecta > Diptera > Syrphidae > Microdon > Microdon myrmicae. Next base: position 43,436,417 of record OZ007502.1, read on the forward strand.
TTATTGGACGATGACCCAACCCAAACCCACCGGCAATTAGCAGAAGCATTACATGTGTCACAAGGAACAAGCAGCAGACCTTTACGAGCAATGCGGAAGATCAATTCCAGATGTATGCATACGTTTCTTTTTTCGGTTTAACTAAGAGATGGCGCGAAAAGTACGCAGCACACAGCAAAATTAGCGAAAGACGCCTTGAAATCGCTTCTGCTTCCCAGACTTGGCGCCATCTGACTATCACTTCTTCGCATCAATGGGGCACGTGCTCGCAGAGCAGCACTTCGGCGATTTCGAGGAAGTTGGAAAATGGCTCGACGAATGGTTTGCCACGAAAGACAAGCAGTTTTTCTGGCATGCTATTCATAAATTACCTGAAAGATGGGCGAAACGTATAAAAGTCCCCAATCCTTTGCTAAATGCATCGATAAACACGGTGATGAGTATGATCACACATACACATACATTACCAAGTCCCTCTTCCTTGTTTTCATCACGAGAGAAACACTTTCTCGAGGAAACTCACCCGTTGCGAAGTGGCTCCGCATCGAGCAGAGCAACGGGGACTCCTATTACAACCACCGTTCGCGACGGTCGGTTTGCCCCCCGCTCCTCGTTGCACGCCGAGGACGCGTATATACCGGAGTTGTGAAAATTGAGCCAGATTAAGTTGATAGCAAAAATATTCAATTAAACAGTGTAAAATGTGAAAAGAAACAAGAAATTAAAGTAATAAAAAAGGCGGTGATCACCAATAGATAGTGCGTTTTATTTCTTGTTCCCCTGTGCTGCAGTTTCTTGGATGTTATCGTTTATCCTTCCGCGTTGTGGACAATTTTGGTGCTGCGATATTCGACGCAACGTTCATTGAATGATGGAGGAAGGAAGTGAACCGAGTGCCCGTGTCTTGGCACAATACTTTCTTCCCCACAATCTCCCACCCCGATTTCGTTGGGTCTGCATTCACCGTTGCTGTTAAAACATCGTCGTCAACTAACGTTTCCGTCTTCCCACGTGGTTTATTTTCTAGGCTAAAATCTCCCGAACGGAACTTTCCAAACCAACGTCGTATAGTGCGTTCGTTTACCGCTATATCCTCAAATACGTCATTAATGCAATGACGCATTGTGTCCCATTTTAAATGCATAAAGGAAGAGGGTTCGAATTTGAACTGCCGACAGTATGGTAAACAATCCATAGACAAAAAAATAACTGAATTTGTAACGAGCCCTAAAATTCTCACACGTCAAAGACACGTACCATTTTACTTTATAAAAAACGAAAATTTAAGATTCTGGCACAGATGTCCACTCGAGAACTTCTTATTTCCGACTGAGCGAAAATCGGACATTTCACGTGGTACAACCCAATATATTGCTTGGATTAAGCCAATAAATGGGGTAGCAGCCCCACTAAACCAAAGAACCCCTAAGGAATACTCTAAAACATCTCCATTCTTTTGAATGGCCAGCACAACAATTTGCACAGCAGACAAAAATAGCTCTTCTACGTGGAAAGTTTCGAGGTTGTATAATTTCGCGTCTCAGGGGCATCAGTTGACTGTCAAAACCGTGCAATTTCACACAGCTCGTTTTTTTTTATTTCTTTTGTCAAGACGAAATATGATTTTAAAAAACCAGCACGATATCGGAATTGAGAAACGTAGAACGATAATAAAAATATACAGAATTGACCATATTCACGTATCCATGTTAGTAAGGCCACAAAAAACCAAGTCACAACAGTTCTAAAATGTACTTTAGCTACGAAATTCAAAAGCGATGAAGGTACAATATCGTTCTTTCCCATTTTCATTAAGAATTTAATTTATTGTTTGATGATTGCCTTCAACTAATTGCGATTCACTATTCCAACGCTTTTCTTCATTGTAATAAATTTTTAAAAATTTGGTTTAATCATTCATGAAGGTCACTTACGAAAGTCATACTTATCCGACCTTCCCCTTTTATTTCTTTCTGTTCAGTATTCCCTGGACCTTGGGGCTTTGTTCCCTAAATAGGACACCAAGATGTAAGTCGAAAAAAGTAGCAATTTGATTGCGCTGAAGATAAACCCTCATCTCACCAATAAAATTCTTACTTAATGCCACTTCTCGAAGCTCATTAAGTATTGTATTTGTATGTAAAGTAAATTCAAGTGAATTTTATTCTATTCGAGAGCATTGGAGCAATTAAATCTGTCACTAGCTGACAAGTATTTCATAAACGAATCTGCTAATTAGAACACATCGCATGTCTACCGGCAGCCTTGCGAGTTCATTATCACTTAAAAAGAGTCTTCATAGGCGGAAAACAACACAAACAGAAACGAGGTATCATATTGCGTCCGACCAATGGAGGCCAATAAAAATGTCCAAATACGAGAGGATGAAAATAAGAAAAACTGCAAAAACTACTCAGCTTTTTGCCAACGACTTCTATGATTACTTTAAGTATATTATGGCAGAGGTCTCTTTACGTCGTTAGAATTATGTCCGTGTAGGCGTCTAATGACCTTTTCGAATACATCAAGTTTCTTCACTTGAGTTATCGAAATTCGATGCTATAATAAAAATCATTTCAACTATATAAAGTACTAAATTTAAGACTGCATAGCGCTGGAATTGGCAAAAGGAACTGTTGGTGGTTGGCGGAAGTTGCAACGGCCATGCCCCAAACCAGTTTTCGTCGTTGCGAGATATTTGAGAATTTATGACGTTGTCAGTTTGGTTCTTTAGTAATAATTGTTTTTATTCTCGACTCTCATTAATTAATCGCATTTGTCGTTTTTGAACAGGTTTTTAAGCTGTTTCGTCGACATTTCCGATCCAGCAACAAGTAGCTCCCATTTTTATAAATAATCTGGATTAAGATTTGGAAGGTGATGCAATTTATAGCAACCGAAAAAGGTCTTCCTAGAAGCGGGGCCGTAACATGGTGTTATATTTGTAACCTATTTACCTACATGTTAAAAAATGGTGTTGTTTATAAGACTTCCAATAATAATTCATTTTAGGCTTGAATATTAATATTATTTAATACCGTCGATGGTATTTCTGAGCTAAAGATTGAGAATTTGATATGGGTTAAGAATTATATTTATTTATTATATTCAATCATCAATTATTGTAGTCAATCATCAATTGCTTTTTTTAAATACACTTCTCTCAGGAGGGGCGCACCTATAGCGCCGACACAGCGTCCCAAGATGCCATCAAATAACCGTTGTAGTTCTTTTTGAACAGTTGCAGGTTGTAACGCTCGGAAACACTCGCGCGGGGAGGGAATTCCACAGCTTTCCCGCTCTGTAACGGAACGAGTTCCGATGCAGGGATGTTCGCGTCGTCGGGGAAGAACCACAAATTGGTGCAATCCGTCGGATTGTCTTGTGGAGCGCATATAAACCGAATTGCGTGGAACAATACCACGAATCTCCGAAGAGCAGTACCCGTGATAATATCTGTAAAACAGACACAGGTCAGCTACGCGCCTTCGATGTGATAGCGACTGTAGCTCCGACGTCAGTGCCGTGTCCCCGATCAGGCGGATCGTTCGCCTCTGTACGCTCTCAAGTAGGTCGAAGGTATGTTGAAGAGCAAAGCTCCAAAGATGAGAGCAATATTTGAGCGCGGGTCTAATTTGGGATTTATACAGGAGAAGAAGTTGGGCCAGAGTAAAATATTTCTTGGCTCTAAAAAGATAACTCAGTTTTCTTGAGGCGGACCTAGCGATGTTCGACACGTGTTTATGCCATGAAACATTCCCACAGACCGTGACCCCGAGCAAATTCAAGCTATCCCCAGATTCGAGGGCCTGGTCACTCATCATCAGCTGTGGAACCGATGATCCAACTTGCCTTGTGAATGTTGTACACTGCATCTTCCCTGCATTGAAGTCGACGAGATTGGCCTTTTCCCACTGCAGGACCTCATCCAGATCCCGATTCAGAGAGTCGATCTGCCCACATCTCAGGTGGTGCGACGTTGATACACCAAGCGACGGGTCACTCGAAAAAGAGGAAACAATTGTACTATAGCGTTTGCGATGATAGTGAAGAACGTGTGATTCGAACGGACGCTATCACGGTAAGAATCAATAAAATGGAACCAATGCTCAATACATCAGGCCACTGCAGCATGTACGAATTCGATTTCTAAACTCAAGTAGACTCAACTGATGTGGAATTGTTATGTTATCGCTATGGCATACGGCTCGGCTCTGATGCTTTGCTTATTCGAATTTCCTGTCGGTGTTCTTTACTATTTGCTTGTATATTGTGTGTATATCTATTAGAAATGCCACAGTAATATCATCCGCAAAACTGAGCATTTTGTTACCCGTTGACCCCAACAAACCATTTATGTGAAACAAAACCAATGTTGGAGCCAATATTGAACCTTGAGGAACCCGGAATTAACAGAATACAGTTCCGAAGACTCGCCGTCCAGAACAACTAGAATCGATCGATTCTCGAGGAAATTCTTCGTCCAGCCGCAAAGCTGCTGGGAAAGTTCGTATGAACGAAATTTGCTCAGCAATGCCCCATGCCTTGGAGATATCCAATACGACCGCCCTCGACTCAGCATGCCGCTCAATCGCAAATGTCCATACATCGATTGTAAGGGTCAAAAGGTCTTCCGTGGACCGCCTGTCACGGAATCCGTATTGACGATCATTCAGAAGTCCGTTGCATTCCAAATATTTAATCAACTCGGGATTGATGACCTTTCCCATCAACTTAGATAACATAGACAGTAATACTATCGGTCGGTAATTGGGTGGGAGACATTTTTGTCCCTCTTTGGATTGGCTGAACTCGAGGCATTTTCCAGCAGGTAGGAAAAGTCCTCCGTGCAAAAGATAAGCGAGAGTCTACCAAGCGGCGACAGTTCTTAAGAACAATTGCTGGTATTCCGTCCGGGCCGGTTACCTTCTTACAATCCAGTCCAGGTAAAATGCGTTGAATAGTACGCGGGCGGAACATCACGTCCCGCATCGAAGACCGAACCGGCGCGATCACAGGTGGTTCCAAAAGACCGGCACCGAGATTTGAATTCGCGAACAAATTAGCTTTATCTTTTGAATTTGTGACTAGGACCCCGCTGTCCATCACTAACGGAGGAACAAAGGAGGAAGCGAAAGCCTACAAAGAAAATGTTTCCATCATAGATCATTCTCCTTTCCGTCTTCCTTATCGGAATCTTGTTCCTTTGTTTGAACGATCGATCTTATCGCCGCTTAATTTTCGATCTTTTCTTGGGATTTGTTTGTGTTCCCCATCTGGCCTAAGACAACGAGGGTTCTTTTGCGCTTCAGATGAGTACAAAGGAGCCGTAAGATTGGTATAGATATTGCCTTACCCGCAAAAATAAATTATTCTGGAAAATTTAACAAGCCTCGAGACTTGCTAAATAAGGCCAAGACCGGATCCCGGTTGTAGTGCCGATGATGATGATGGATGACAATATTTGCTTGATGCTGGTTGTAGCGAATATAAAAACCGTTAGTTTGTTTCCTTCAATAGCTGAGTTGGTAAGGAGGTTGTGTCTTGCTCTTTGATTTTGCAGTGATAAAAAAAATTGTGATCACTTGGTGCTAGTTCCGGGCTAAAAGATGGATGCATCAAACCACCCCAACCAGGTACTCTGGCAAGTCATTAACAACTGTTGAGAACATGTAAGATTTTGAAAGAAATGGTTATGAATGATCGCTGAAACACGATCAGAGAATTTGCCAATGCTGTATCAATTGGCTCGCGACGATATCACGAGATGTATAGAATGGCGGGGTTATTTCTCACCTCGGGACCGACTTACCACCTAAACCTACCTTTTCTGGAGCTGGTCCATCCATCAGCCAACCTCCGAAAGATGACCAGGGATTTCCCTCGTTCCACGTAGCCTATAGCTTGATGGGTTGGTATTTCACTGGGCGTCATGGCGTTGGACCCCACCAACCAGTCAGTCTCGTTAGTGGCGACATTGGGATTCGCCGAAGCCGCGAAAGTTCAAACAAACGCGATCTACCTATGCGAATCGGTGGGAAGTTCCCTGACAATGTTATACGAAAAATGTAACAGCACGTGCAAATCTGCATCGATCGCAATGGTGATGACGTCGCAAAAAAGCTGAAAGTCCAACCTTTCGATCGATGTACAACTGATTGTTAATAAACGTGTAAATAGCAGTGCTCAACCATCTTTCAGAAAATGTAAAATATTTGTTTGATGCTGGTTGTTTTTGTTTTTACACTAACGCGCGCACAAAAGGGGATTTTGAAGTACCCTTAAATTTCAGAGCACAGTCCGACAGGAGTAATAGAATACATGCTGAGTTCAAAACGGGCATATTCCTTAACAAATGGTATTCTATGTGACATGGTGCAGCAGTTGCGATACGACGAGAGGAGTAACAAGTAAACTCTGTCCCTCCCCGCGATAGAACATCTAAAAGAAAGTTCCGTGGGGATCAACGGAAATATGTGCTTGGCGGGAGGTTGTTTTAGTCGGGAAAAACCCAGCATGCCTTTAGATCGGTCCAAAGGTATCTTTTGAAGATTTCCACCTTCCTACCGAACCCAAAAAAAAAAAAAAAAAAACAAAAAAAAAACTGCAGTTATAGTTAGCCCTCTATCTGTCGGGTTTGAAAATAAATCGCTTGTTTCCGAACGTAATCAAAAAACAAAGGAGACGCATGTGAACCTAGAGATTGATATGCAACGTTCTTTTTTCTTTTAACTTGTCATAATCATCTCTTAATACTAATTTGTTTTCGCTAATGACAATATTTGCTTGACGCTGGTTGTTGCGAGATAAAAAACATTTGCTTGCCCACTCCAGTGGTTTGGTTGGTAAGAAGGTTGTGTCTTGCCCTTTGATTATGCAAACGTAGGTTCAATTGACGATTCTCAATGACCGTCAATACGGATTCCGTGGCAGGCGGTCCACGGGAGACCTTTTGACACTTATAACCGATATATAGACATCTGCGATTGAACGGCATGGTGAAACAAGGGCGATCGCATTGGATATCTCCAAGGCTTTTGACCGCGTCTGGCACGGGGCATTGCTTAGCAAACTCCGTTCATACGGACTTTCCCAACAACTTTGCGAATGGACGAAGAACTTCCTTGAGAATCGATCGATCCGGGTTGTTGTGGACGGCGAGTGTTCGGATCTGTATCCTGTTAATTCGGCGGTGCCCCAAGGTTCTATTTTGGTTCCAACCTTGTTTTTGCTTCACATAAATGATTTGTTGGAGACAACGGATAACAAAGTGTTCAGTTTTGCGGATGATAGTACGCTTGTATCCTCCTTTTCGAGTGTTCGGCCGATTGGTGCTTCTGCGTCGCATCAGCTGAGATGTATACAGATTGACTCTCTGAATCAGGATCTAGATAGGGTCCTGCAGTGGGGAACCTATTTACAGCCAAGAAATATTTTATTCCGGCCCAACTTCTTCTCCTATATAAATCCCAAATTAGACCCGCGCTCAAATATTGCTCTCATGTTTGGAGCTCGGCTCCTAAACAAACCCTCGACCTACTTGAGAGCATACAGAGACGAGCGATCCGCCTGATCGGGGACTCGGCGCTGACGTCGGGACTACAGACGCTATCATATCGAAGGCGCGTAGCCGACCTCTGTCTGTTTTACAGATGTTATCACGGGTACTGTTCTTCGGAGATTCGTGGTATTGTTCCACGCAATTCGGCTTATGTGCGCTCCACAAGACAATCCGACGGATCGCACCCGTTTGTGGTTCATCTCCCGACGGCGCGAACATCCCTGCATCAGAACTCGTTCCTCTACAGAGCGGGGAAGTTGTGGAACTTCCTTCCCACGCTAGTGTTCCCGGGGCATTACAACGTGCAACTGTTCAAAAAGAACTGCAACAGTTATTTGATGGCATCTCGGGGCGCCCACTCGGCGCTATAGGTTCGCCTCTCCCGAGAGAAGAAAAATTTCAAAATAAAATTCTTGGTAGGTTGAGTCCCAAAGCCCAGCCAACTGCTGAAATACCACATCATTAAGCTATAGACTCCGTGAAATGGTTGGGTTAAATCCTTGGTCATCTTTGGGGGCTTAACTGATGGACCCGGTCGAAAAAAATAGCATCTTACTCAGCGACTCAGCGCTATAGGTTCGCCTTTCCTAGGAGAAGTAAAATAATAATAATAAAAAAAAAACCTAACGGTACTTCAGTTACAGAATGTAATGTAAGGTAATAAATATTTAACATAAGCCTCAATTTCCCTTACATTAAGTATTTGTTGAAAATTGTCGAAGCCGTTTCATATGTGTGTGTGCGCGTTTCTTTTTTTTTTGTCAATATTATGACGTATATGACAATCAGTACTAGAATATTCTAGAAAGTACTGGAAGACTGGATACTATGAACAGTACAAAATTCGAGGCTATGGAACGGACGGAAACGAAACGGCGAATCAGAATGAGGAAACGGTATAAATACGTCGCACGCAGATCGAAGAAGTAAGAAGAAGTAAGCAGTCAAAGACGCGAAAGTACGGAAGCGATAAGTCAAGAAATCGTTAAGTGTACGGTAAAAGTAACGGTTGTTATTAACGGACTAATAAAGTGTTACAGTAATTTAAAATAGATTTAACGGCTCTCATTTATTAAAAATAATTAACCCAGCGAACCCTAAGCTCGCAACAATATTTTCAAAAAGCTCTTAACCTTTTTTTATACAGTTATGTTCTGACACATATAGTAGCATCACCTGAATAACAAAGCCAATTAGTAAGAACAGACTTTTTAATTTGTTACTAGTGTTCTATGGAAATTTTTAATTAGGTAGCAAATTCAGCCACATTGTGTATACCAGAAATACCTCGAAATACGGTGCTAATGATAAATTATCGTATTATGTATCATAGCATCAAACCTCAATATTCTGAAGACCTATTATTAATTTTGCACCTATAGACAAAAGGCAACGAACATTTAAGGACTCATTAGCACCACTCGCAACAATGCATCTTAATGAGGCAATTATAAATTAACTTCACGTAATCGTACAGCAACGCAGGCACTAATCAGTTGGCTAAGTAAGTACCAACATTTTTATAATTGTTTTTCGTTATCTGTACTCCCTAATTATGGCTATAAAATTAACATTATTTGATGGAATCCAGCGACCACCTGATTACTAGTGCTAGTTACAATTGCTTACCGTTCCAACGCAACGAAAGCTACAGTTTTTTTCTGTGATAACTAGGTTAACAGTGTACGTGCTCTTTGAGCTTACTTGCGAAACATTCTCCTAAACCTTGGGACTGGTTTTTCGCTTAATAGTTTAGACATTTTAACATAAACGCTTCGATGTGGGAGTTACCGTTGAACAATCACGCAAGCTACAAACCCACAAAGAAGGTTAAACTATTTTCAAAGGGCGTGGTATGTCCCCTGCCGGGTGAACCCTTGTTAGAGGTACAATGATGGTATTCGATGATTATTATACCTTTTTGCTTGAAATGACCTTTCACTGTAATGGAGTTTTCTTGGCGATTGGTAATTTACTAATTGCCATTCGATGTATTGATATCTCACAATATATATTTATAGCAATTGATCATGGTGAGCCATTGGGAAATTTGTATCCTTGAACTTCGTCATCAACCGTAAAATTAGAAATAAACGAGGCGGAGGAAAAACTTGGTAATATTCACGTAAACCATAAAACCGGAAACGACAAATACATTCCTTTAATTTGGACAATGCGACGTAGTTGCTGGGAGGAAAGTATCACGTATTTCCGTTTGGTGGGTCGTGCGAACTTATTTTCTACATACAAGATGTTATCAACGACACAAGAAGATCTGAATGATAGGAACTGCAATGCAGCAAAGAATCACGCAGTGGCGTAATAAATACAATTCGCCAAGCGTGTGTCTGTGATTTTAGACAAATTTAAATTGTGTAACAGTTGTCTCTTGTTGCAAATCATACAAAACGAATGCGTTCGCATTGTGAGAGAAAATTATTTGCGGACATGTTTCATAAATACCAGTCGAAATAAATAAAGAAATCTCATGTTCGATGAAAAGAGGAAAATTAAATCACAAGTTATGATATCTTTGTGTAGCTACTGTTGATAACTCGAGCATGTAAGACTCACATGCTTCACAAAATCCATTACATCAATCCCAATTGAATTCTGATTTATGTTGGTTTATACCGGGCAACATTTCGTGTGAGACTTGTGGGAAGGGCTTTGGAATACACTCGTAAATGGGCAAGCTTGTAGTAAAAAACTATTAACGGTCGATTAGTAGGTCTGGTCTTAACACCCGTGAGATTACACCCGTTGCTGAGTTACCGGGAAATATGTAAAGAAAACAAAAAAACAATTTATATTTCTCTTCAAAGGCTAGGAGTTCATACTTCTTATTATTATCAATGGGGTAGCATCCCGTTAATGGCTTCGTGAAACGATCGGGAGAAATTCTGGACCATCTTTCGGATCTTTGCTGATAGCGTGGTCGGAAAAGGTTAGAACAGAAAGCAGGTCGAGCAATGGGGAAGATCAATAAACTCGGTAAATGGGTCCCACGCGATTTAAATGAACGTCAACTGGAAAATCGCAGTCACTTGTGAAATGCTGCTTCAACGCCACGAAAGGAAATCATTTTTTCATCGAATTGTGAGGGGGGACGAAAAATGGATTTATTTTGAAAACCCGGAAAAAACCGTGGCTTTCACCTGGCGAAGCCGGTCCTTCAATACCAAGGCCAAATTACTTCGGCAAGAAGACCATGCTCTGTACTGGTGGGACCAGAGCGGTATTGTGTACTATGAACTCTTGAAGCCCGGCGAAACCATTAATAGACAACGCTATCGTCAACAAATGCTTAATTTAAACCACGCATTACTCGAAAGGCGACTGTAATGGGCCAGAAGACATAGCAGAGTGATTTTGTTACACGACAACGTGCCGTCTCACACAGCCAAACTACTGAAAGACACCTTGAAATCGCTTGGATGGGACATGTGGGGGTCTCTATACCACAAAGAGAACCAACCCACAATTTCATACCTTATTTCGACCGCTTTCAGCGCGTCATTTCTACCCTTGTTCCCCTTATAAGCTATTCCACCTGTAAATCATGTTAAACGGACGCATAGCTAAACTCATTATCCTATGCAGATAATGCATAATTGAGTTTAGCTATCTTTTCGCCATACGGCAACCCCATTTCGATAACCCATGAGATTTTCACCGGAAATCGCATCATGTCGGTTAGCAACGACAGAGTCTGATCAAACGACGCTGTTGCATAATCATGTAACCGCTGGGGAAATTATCAAAGCATTTAATTTAGTTCCCATGATCAGATTTCCCTAGCCAATTCGGTGTCCTATTCACTTTCTCCAGACACTCTATTCGCTGGGGATCAATGCTCTCTTTTCGCAGGTGAATAGCACCAGCTTAATGTTCTTCTCCTTCACAGTTCTGTCTTCCTACAGTTCAATGCACTCTGAGATCACCACATTCACCGAATTGGGTCAGTGGGCTAGTCTCAGAGCTGCATTGATTCATGCACACACAACCAAACCCACCCCGAAATCATAGTACCTTGTGTTTCAGTTCTCTCATTCTCCCATGTTCGTCGACTATCGAATTAACCGATGTATTCACCACACATCGACGGGCGTGGCAATGAGAGAGCAGAAGTATGATCTCTATTGGTTGTCCTGTGTGTATAAATTAAATTACCCATCTTCATCCCTTTTTCAAGTCAGTCGTTATTCAACAACCGCAGCGTGTGCACACTGGTGTACACGCTACGAGCTCCAAGCGAAAGGAAAGACGTGTCTGTCGGCAATTTGAGTATCAACAACCATTTCCGTTAAAGACTTAAAAAGAGTTTGATTTTAAATTAGATCCATTCCAATTCCGTTCGGTCAGCAAGTTTTTATTCTTCGATTTTTTAATACACACAGTTTTAACTCGTGGAAATGCCACCGTGGCGTACTCACTTAGTGTGTTTGCGTGCCTTACATTCTGCTGCTTCATCTCAACCGTATTCTTGGATTATATATAAAAAAACTGTTTAATAGGATTATATTAATAATTGAAATAAAAAATAAAAAAAAAAAACGGATTAACCTCAAAAACAGCATTCAGTGCGTTTATTTATTCCATCTTCTCAGATGAACAATTATTGCAGCAGAACCTGATGGTGATTTATTTGAAACAGTGCCCGTGTTTTGGCACACCTACTTGAACCCCACAGACATCCTTCTGCAACCGCCGTACTCCGCAGACATGGCGCCATCTTACTATAACGTCTTCGAATCAATGGGGCACGCGCTCACAGAGCAGTATTTTGGGGATTTCGAGGAAGTTGGAAAATGGCTCGACGAATGGCTTGCCACGAAAGACAAGCAGTTTTTGGCATCATCATCATCATTATCGGCACTACAGCCGGGATCCGGTCCTGGTCTATCAACTTGGATTGAACAGGGACAAGGCCTATCAACTTGGATTGAACAGGGACAAGGATCATCCTGGCCTTCGCCGGGTTGAAAGCAGAGACTTTGCCATGTATGTAACATATCGTTGCAAATATCGTGGCCAACAATCGCCGAAAGGCAAATTATACAAATGTTAAGTAATGTTTAGCTTAGAGCGTCTGCGAAGGACCAGTAAGTTATTATATAAGATAATTAAGCTAGAATTTAAGCATTTTTTGTCTAGCCTTTAATTTAGAAATTAAGAATATAAAAAGAAAAATAAAAAATGTTGTAAAAATGAAAAAAAAATCGTGGCCAACAAGCACCATCTGACAACACTATTTGTCGTTTGGTGTCGAATTTTATTGAGAACGGGACAGTGGGAGATCGTCGACATGCCGTTTATCAACGCCCAAAGCGTTCCAATGATCTGGTTGAAGAGGTAAGAAAGAGTGTTGCCGAGAACACAGATGAGTCGTATTGTCAGCGCGATCAGCATTTTTGGCGTCAGTGAAACAACCTCGCGGCGCCTTTTAAAGGATGATTTGTATTTGTTTCCGTATAAAGTGCAATTGACTCAAAGAAAACTGGCGACAGACCGTCCACGTCGCTTGGAGTACGGCCAAACAGTCGCTCGAATGGTTGACACTGAACCGGATTTTTAGATGCAAATTTTGATGACCGACGAGACCCATTTCAAAATTGCCGCATTTGACGCACGGAGAATCTACACGAGATCCATGACACACCAGTGCATGACCAAAAAATGACTGTATGGGTCGGCGTTTGCGCCAAAACCATCATTGGGCCATTTTTCTTCAGTTAAAGCGAAACAATCGATGGGTATCGATATCGACGGATGTTGGCTTATTACGTCTGCCCACAAATGTGTGAAATAGGTCTGGACGGTTACTGGTTTCAACAAGACGGTGCGCCATGCCACACTGCAAAAGAAACAATACAGTTTCTGCAACAAAAATTCTTTGGACATGTACTGCCAAAAAATGCAAACATTGACTGTCCACCCAGATCTCAAGATTTGATCCCTCCGGACTTCATTTTGTGGGGTTATTTGAAAAGTAAAGTGTGCGCCAGCAAGCCTCAGACTGTTGACGACCTCAAGGCAAACATTCGTGCCAAAATCATCACTATACTGCCCGTGATGCTCGAAAAAGTGAGAGAAAACGCAGCAAACAGGGCGAATTTTGCATTGGTCAATAGAGGCCACTCACTTGATTGGTTTTTTTTATTTTTATTTTTTTTTTATTAGACTTCTCTCGGGAGAGGCGAACCTATAGCACCGGAGATGCCATCAAATAACTGTTGCAGTTCTTTTTGAACAAATATCAGTCCTCATATATGTAAATTGGTACTTTTTTTAAGTTATTCAATATTCACATACCGGCATAAAAGTTGGCGCACCCTGTATAACAACATTTTAGACCAGCCCGAATTAATACAAAAATATTCTTTTACCATGAGCTTATGTGGGTGGGACTTATTTGCATCTTCTTATGAGTTCTTATCGGTGCTTACCTCACAACAATCTAAAGACAACTAAAGTTATACCAAAAGTTCGATAGCATATCCCACGTTTCACAACCCGCTCCGCGTGTTTCACATGCCCCACAACATGTTTCTCCAAATGTTCCACACGTTCCACAATACATTCCATACCTTCTACACTTCGCACAACATGTTCCACGAGTTCCACAACATATTCCACGTTGTACATATAGATTATACGGGTGATATCTGTTGGGTGAATAACAAATAGGAACGTAGCGGGGAGGGGGAGTGTTTACGGAAGAATGTGATTGAGTGACATTTGGCAATATTTGGTTCGGGACAGTTATTTTGGCACCAAGTTGAAAAGCTATGGGGATCCATTTGGAGAAGTGAGGAATCGAAAGAAGAGCGGATCGCCTTGAAGAGTTTAGTGTCTTCCGCGTATACTAGATCGGCGGCGGTTGACCTTCCCGTAAGGAATCCATGCTGGTTGGATGAGGTGATGAATTTGCAGCGGAAACATAACACGTTGTGAAGAATACCTTCGAACAGTTTTGAAATATGTGACAGTCTGGCGACGGGACAGTAGTTATAATACTAATATCGTTTTTACACCCCTTTTTTTCTGTGTGGGCGTGACAAAAGAGGATTTCCAAATATTTGGGGAGACACCTTTGCATAAACCTTTGGGATAAACAACTGAAGAAGTTCTACGAAAAGTACGGCATCATGTCCCACGTTTCACAACCTATTCCACATGTTTCACATAGCCCACAACATGTTACACTCGTCCCACGACACATTCCACGTGTTCCGCGCACCCCACAATATGCTCCACGTTCCACAACGCGTTCAACGACATATTTCACATGTTACAAAGCATGTTCTACATGATGCACATGGTCCACCACATATTTCATATAACCCATAACAAATTCTACAACATGTACCACATATTCCACAAAACGTCTCACATGTTCCAGAACATAATCTGCATTGGTCCACAACATGTTTTATATTAACTACAGCATATTCCACATGTTCCACACGTTCAACAAATGCTCCAATGTACCACGTGTAACACAACATTCTATGCTTAGGAACATATTGTATGAAACATGTGGGACATGATATGGAAAATTATATCGAACTTTTTATGGAACCTCTTTAGCACTCTCTTGGCTCCCACACGTTCTACGGCAGAGTTGGAGCAAGACATCGTTAAGAAAATTGTTACAGCAAACTTGTATCAGCAAACTGTGAATTGTGAAATATATTGCGGACACATACTGCGAAAGTACGAAAGCAATCAAAACCAAATAGAAGAGCGTGCATAGCTCAATTGCAACGTCTATTAATTAACTGAAGTTTCGTTTAGAAGCTTTATATTTGAATGAATGAATGAATGAATGAATGAAGCGAGGGCACGACCCTCATTTTAATTCGCTGAGTACAAGTGGTATAAACATAAAAATAGATTTACGAACTAACTTAAAAACCAAGACAGGGAGGATTCGGGCAGGGTTTAGGATTATTAAAAATGAAATAGGATTAAGATCTTTAAAAAGAGACATTCAACCAAAAGTTATTGGTGGAACGTATACCATCTCTCCATGGATTGTTGCGTAACATTTGAAATGTATGTAAAATTTAAAATGTTTGGGTAAAATCGACTTGATATTTCGTATTACTTTTAATTATATAGAATCGTTTTCTCCGGGCGAGAAATGTTTAGTTGTTAACTACTCACATGCATGAGCTTCAAGACCACACGAATGATTTTGGAGAGACATATGAGACGGGCCATTATTCCGATAGGAGTAACAGAATACATGCTAAGTCCCAAACAGTGATCCGTAACAAATGATATTCTACGTGACATAATGCAGCAGTTGCGACGCGACGAGCGGAATAACAGGTAAACTCCGTCCCGAACCTAGATGGAATATTTCTTATATCGCGATTCAAAAGGGAATTTTGGAGTACCCTTAAATGCCAGAACACAGTACGAAGCCATATAAGAAGTGTGATGGACTGGTAGATAAAATAAACGAGGGTTTCATAAGTTACGGGAATTATTATAGATCAGAATAGGGGAGTGGAGGCTGCCGCTTCCGTAACAACGTAATTGATAGATTTTTTTTTACACTAACGCGCGCACAAAAGGTGAGTTTCATTAAGTGCCAGAGCACAGTGCGAGCGGAAGGATAAGGAAAGGAGGTATCAATGTACATTGCTCTTAAATGCCTGGACATTACAACGACGAGGAAACACATGATCAGGTAGAGTATTCCACATTCGTGTGGTTCGGCTAAAGAATGACTCTCTATATTAGTTTGTGCGCGTGAAGTTGACTTTCAACGTGAACTGATGTGCATTCTCAGATTGACGGTTGAGCAATGACCGTGATAATAGCTATAGAAAAGATATATGCGCGATACGTTGCGCCTATGTTCTAACGACGGAATTGATCGACTCACAGCTGGGCCCTCAATAAGTTTCACTGCTCGTTTTTGCATCCTATCGAGCACGTGTAGTGCAGTTTTGGATGCGCCTGATCAAATATGGGAGTTGAACTCCATTTTGGGACGAATATATGCCTTGCAAATAGTGGCCAGATTGGATGGAGTGAAGTATCTTTTGCATCTCTTAAGGAGCCCCATGCATTTGGCCGCACTTTTCACAGCTTCACAAATGTGGCCGGTCCAATTAAGAGTCGATTGATAGTTCCTTGGCTTCGTCGATGCAAGTGCCATTCATCGACAGTTTATTTACTTTGGGGTTAACCTTTGACGACAGGAGACATCACTGAGTTTTGAAGGCACTGAACTGTACTCGGTTAGATAATACCCATTAATATATCTTGTTGAGGTCGGTATTCAATGTATTAAGCATAACCTGCTAATTGGTATTGACGTTCAAAGAGTTTGGTCGGGAATGTTCGTATGAGTATCAGAAACTCAATGTGCTATCATCAGCAAACGAGCGGATTGGATTGTGGGTAATGGACAAGAGATCATTTATAAAGATGAGGAAGAGAGTGGGTGAAAGTATCGAACCTTGGGGAAGACCTGCATTAATTTGATGGGAGGCAGATTTGACACCATCAAGAACCACTTGGATTTTACGCCCAGCAATATAGTCTCTTATCCATAGGACCAGGGAATTGCCCACTCCATATGAATGTTATTTTGATAAAAGGGCGGATGCCAAACTCTGTCGAAGGCCTTCGAGATGTCCAGTGCAACAACCTTGCTTTCTCTGAAATAGTGGATGGAATGGCTCCACTTTTCGGTAAGGCGCGCCATCAAATCTCCTGTGGACCTGTTGCTACGAAAGTCATATTAGCGGTCATGGAGGAGGTCATTTGATTCCAGATATTTCGAAAATTGACGGTTAATCAGTGATTCCATTACCTTCGGGAGAATAGAAGTTAGTGCTATGGGTCGATAAGAAGAAAGGGATGATTTGTCGCCCTTTTGGGTATTGGCTGAATGTTCGCTGGCTTCCATCTATTTGGGAAACGGCCAGTAGAGTAAGACAAATGGAAGGATTTCCGCAGTGGTTTAATGAGTGAAGTGGAACATCTCTTCAAGAGAATTGGGGAAATGTCCTCAGGACCGGGGGACTTGTTTCCGTTTAGCTCATTGAGGGTGCGGGCAACAGTACGTGTTCGGAAGCGAATCTGGCTCATCGTGTGATGCTTCTGTTCAAGTTGTAGTGGAACTATAGCGTTTGGAATAATAGTGAAGAACGTGTGATTCGAACAGACGCTATGACAGTTAGAATCACAAAAAATTGAACCAATGCGTAACACATCAGGCTACTGGCCGTGCTTAGAATTCGATTTTTAAACGCAAGTATATTCCACTGATGTGAATTGTTTTGTTATCGCTATGGTATACGGCTCTGATGTATTTTCTTATTTGATTTTCGTTCGGTGTTCTTCACTATTTGCTTGTGTATTGTGTGGGTGTCTGTTAGAGACACGCCACAGAACAGAGGTGGTATCCGACAGTGTTGAGTTGGCTGCAAAATGTGCAGCAAGGAGATCCGCTTTCGTTATTGCACTGGTGACTGGTCATTCATCGACTATTAGTAAAGGAATGGATGAGCGGACCGAGTTTACGATGTTTTTACAAATGCCCAGAAGTTTCTACTACCTGTGGAAGAGTGTATTTTTTGTCTCACTCTCTGGCCATGCAAGAACTTTGCGCGTTGAATAAACACAATTCAGTCGTTTCTAGCTCCCTTAAATCTTTTCCGGGTTTCCCCAGTATTGTTTGATTTATACAACCGGAAGCTCAACTCTTTAGCCTTAATGGCTTCTCTGCACCCGGAGTCAAATCACATATTTCTCTTGGGATTCATACTCTTTACTCTATGTGGAATAGAGGTTCGCATGCCAAGCAGAATCGTATTGTTTGCATTAATTGTTTGTGGAATCAATTATGTTAATTGATTGTGAATGCGAAACTGCATAATGTGCAATGGGGTTATGTAATGGGATACTACATTAAGAGCGCAGTTTCTGCGTTAATTGGATTATGGTAAATGGGATTATGTAGTGGGATACTACATATTAAAAGAAATTTCCGCGGGCATCAACGGGAGTATGTGCTGGCCGGAGGTGGTTTTAGTCGGTAAAAATCCGGCATACCTCTGGATGGGTTCCAATAGTATCGTTTGAAGATTTCCATCTTCCTATCGAAGCCGAAAAAAAAACGCGAGCTGCGACGAATATAAAAATAACAAAAGTGTTACAACTTAAAGTGGCAAATCAAACATGTTCACCACAAGTATTAGCCCTTGACGTAGGAGTACAACTGTTGGAAACATCTTTTTTTAATTGTAAAAATTTTTGGTTTGAAATGTTTATATTTGTTGGCGCCCATGTAATCGTGACGTAACGTCGGAGCCCACGTGATCGTGTCGTAACATTCAGGTCATCTATATGCTTGGCTCTCTTCTATACGCATAATATAATTTGTCGCCCGGAGGAAACTATTTTATATACAATAATAGATAGAAATACGAAATACCAAATCTTGTTTACCCAAATATTTTAAAGTTTATACGCATTTCAAATGTCATGTAACATTCTATTGGCAGGGGGTATGTCATATTGGTGTTTACATAACAGAACGAGGAGATGCCAAAAAGCGTTCCGTAGTGTATAGACCCCTAAGATATGTACATCATCGAAGCGCTCACTCGTTATTAGTACAAATTTGGCTGAAAACCCAAATTTATCGATTCCTCAGAGTTCATAAACTCTGGGTTTGCCTTCCCCATAATAAAACATATTTGGACTTGGACTTGAATCATAAATTGAACTCACGGAAGAAGTGAAACTCGGTGACCATAGAATGCACCGTATGTCGATTGGGCGCTCGCAGTGCCAGTTGATTTTTCTAACACTGGCTTTTTTAGTCATGAGATTCTTTCTTGATCGTCGAATTTTTTGTACACTAACGCACGCACGAAAGGATACGTAAATAAGCAAATCTGGGGGTCTGACGACCTTCAAGTGACGGAAGAGGTGTTATTGCATCTGTAGAAGATAACTGGTGTGCGGTGTGATTAGGATCTGCTAGTGGCCCGTATTAATTCGAAATCGAAGGAGTGACGTGACTGTCAATTCTCAGCGCTGTGTTTTTATGCCTACCGAATTTCTTTTGGTCGGGAATTGGCAATTTTCTACACAGACCGCGCCACAAGCCAACCTTGGTTTTTTTTTTGCTAAACTTCCCATGATGGGCAATTTCCAGAGTTGCTGGTGTTAATTGGCGGCCGACATCCTGTGGTTTCACGCCGTTGGACTTTTTTTGTCGAGCTACAATACATAAAAGATCATGTTTACATGGGCAATTTTTAAACTCTTAAGCTGTTGCAAACCGACACTCGGCAAGGCATAACGAAAATATCAACCAAAATGTAGGAAAGTCAAATCACCTCAAAAGGATTAAGCCATGACAGCATTCACATGGTGGGCGTTTAAATGACGTCGTAATTATTAAACTTTTCTGAACAATAAAAAAGCCATTGAAATCTTAATTCTCTGTGTTTTGATTTACTTAATTATTATTACGTATACCTTTTGTATAAAAACTATCCGGCATTTGTCAAACGGACCGCTTAGAAGGAATCGGTAAAGTTTATCATGTGAAGCTGGTAGAACCTACCTTAATTATCAAGCCAAATGTGAGCGCCCTCTGTCAACTAGTATGTTTACGGCAGCTGTCGAAATAGGTCGACCTCAGAGTTGCTCTGCGAATTTTTCTAAGGAACGAAAATGAAATTTCGTTAGAAATGTTAAAAAAGACTTATTGTGACTTGCCTATGTCAAAAACACAAGCATACGAGTGGTACAAATTGCTCAAAAAAGACCGTGAAATGGTCGAAAATTTGCCTTTCGTGTTCCTTATCCTTTCATTTTTCAGGGAATCACAATTTCACGATGCTGCAAGTTCTCTGTGATTTCTTAATACTCATTTTTATTTTTCAAATTCCAAAGCACTCGAAAGCCACAGCGTTTTCTAATAAGTGAATGACAAATTCAGTAATCGAACTAAATACGCAAAATAAAAACCCATTCCGTTATCAGGTTTTCTAAATTTGAAATTCCATAGACCCCAGTATACAACATCACAATACTTAGATGGGCATACGATAAACGCTCAAGATTGAGGAAATAGTTGTTGAGAAAGTGAAAAATTACTTTTTGATCATACCTCGCATAAAAGGGAGAATTATTACAAGACAACTTCAATTCAATCAACTTTATTTTCATCCCACTGATTGCATCCACAGGCTTACACCCTGACCCATTCGGAACTTTAGTGCCGCCTAAGCTGATAATTAAACTTCGGAAACCCGCAAAAAATCTTGCTCAAATGTGGATTACATAATTTCATTAAACATTTAATGAACGCTATAAAATATTATCTCTGGTTGGAAGTTAATTTCGTTAAGCGTTCGGCTACCTTAATTTTAATTGATTTGCGTGCTGTCACAGCAATAGGAATGGGGAAGCACTTAGACGGTCCTTCATAAACGTTCCTTTTTGTTAATTGCTTGCGAAATGCGAAGGTAATGCTTTATGGAAAATTGGAAGCCATGGGTGTATGAGTTCCTCTGATTTTGTCATTTTCATGAGGAGAATTGCAGAGATTCACCCCAAGAAGCTGAATTAAGTGCTAATCTGTGTTTTCAGGAAGCAACTTGCCTAAGGCCAGATTTGATTATTTGGAGAGGTCATATAAATGCCGTCTTTATGACTAATTTGGTGTGTAAAATACATATTCCAACATTTTGAATATTAGAGTCATTAGTTTAAGGGTATGTATAGGGGCTACAAGAGCCTTTAGTTTAAATGTGTCTGTACGAGTTACACGACTCTTTCAAGAAGTAAATAGCTCAGTCTTAGAATATTGATATGTTTGCATCACTCGAGTTAGTTCGTTACTTGTGAAAATGTATTCACTTTTTGAGTATGGTTTTGCTATAAAAAAGAAGTGTTTAAATGAAGTCGTGTCTGCTAGCCATTTGACTATGAAACTGAAATCCCGTCTCAAGAGGCGGCAATGGTTGACGTCACTGAGTTGAGTGCAGAGATTTGTTATCAAAGGAGCGCATGACTATAAAATGGAGGCGGTATTTGGAAGTGAAAAGCTTGAGGAATATGCAACCTATCTATTATTCATTGGGTAATTATGTTACACGAAAAAAATTGCCACCCACAAATACGTACCTATTGAAGCTACCCAATGATCGAAGTCACTTAACGTGAATTCTCCGTTGCTTGAGTTTGATCAATACACCAAATTATTGATGGGAAAGCCTGTGAAAATGCCTGAACTGCATAAACACGGAATAGAGTCCAAAACCCCATATCTAAATAAATTGTCTCATCGGACATCAGACAAAAAGTGCTGCCCATTAAATAAACAAATATGTCGAACCGATGCTAGCAACATATACACTCGTAAAATATCAGTTGTCGTTGCTTGGGATCGTGATTCCAAAATAACAGAACAGGGACTCGTACGAAAACAGTCATCATCCAAAACCAAGAGTAAACAGAGATGTTGCACATGCGATGCATGCCTAAAAGAAAAAGATTCAGCTCACATCTGTAAATAGCGTGCCTTATAGCGTGCCACTATAAAAATGCAAGGCTTGACTGACATTGGAAGATCCTTAAAAAAAAATTAAAGGGCGTATTAAAATACAAGATTGTTGTCCCTTTTCGGAAGCACTTACACTTACAAGATTAAACTATTCAGTCGTTTACCATTATTACTCTTAAACTATTATCTTGTATACTATTCAACCTTATACCGTCCACTCTTATACTGTTGACCTTTATCCTATTTACTCGTGCACCATTGCCTAGTGTATTTATCACTCTTATACTACTCACTCTTATACTGCCCGCTCGTATACTACTCACTCTTATACTGCTCACTCTTAAACTGCTCACTCTTATACTACTCATTCTTAAACTATTCACTTCTATACTAAATATTGTTATGACTTATGAGTCAAAGTCAATGTTTTGTTTGCGTACCGAACATTTTTTTCTTCCCGTTTAACGGGACGCGCACCCCGCGACTGCCAAGAGACGACTGGTTTTTTATGTGTCACTAATGTTATAATTATCCTGTAGCACACCAAATTTTACATTGGCATAATGACTTAGTGTTATACCCTCGTGGTGCTATACCATTCACCCGTACACTCTGAACTTTTAATACCGTAAACTCTAATACTGCAAAATTTTACACTCTAAACTCGTATACTGCCAACTCTAATACCGTAAACTCGTATATTATTAACTCGTGTACTGCCAACTCGCACACTGCCAAATCGTATACTGTCAACTCGTACACTACCAAATCGTATGCTGCCAACTCGTATACTGCCAACTCTAATACCGTAAACTCGTATATTGTCAACTCGTGTACTGCCAACTCGCACTGCAAACTCGTATACTGTGAACCCATACAGAAAACTCGTACACTGCAAACTCGTATACTGTATACTATCACACAGTAAACCCCTATCCTCCAACTGGTTATACTAAAAATTCGTATACTGCAAGTTTGTCTACTGCCAACAATTATACAACAATCTCTTATACTTCAGTCTTATACAGCGAACTTTATCCTGATCATCCACCCGTATACTGAGCTCTTATAGGGTGCACTCTAATATCTTAAACTCTATACCGTAAACTTTTACACGCTAAACTCGTATACTGAAAACTACTATATAGAAAACTACTATACAGAAAACTCGTATACTGCAAACTCGTATACTGCAAACTCGTATACTATCAACTCGTATACTGCTAACTGGTGTACTTCCAATTCGTATACAACCAATTCGTATACTACCAACTCGTATACTGCCAGCTCGTATTCTGCCAACTCGTATACTATATACTATTACAGTGTAGACATTTATCCTACAAACTCGTATACTGCAAACTCTTATGCTTAAAGCTCGTATACTGGCAACTCTTATTCTGCAATCTCTTATGCTTCAGTCTTATACCGCAAACTCGCATACCGAGCATTCACCCGTATAGTATGAGCTCTTATAAGTTTAACCCGAATGCCGTAAACTCTAATACTGCAAACCTTTACACTCTAAACTCTATACTAAAAACAATTATACTGAAAACTCGTATACTGCCAAGTCTTGTATTGTCAACTCGTATACTGATAGCTCGTACACTGCCAAATCGTATACTACCAACTCGAATACTGCCAACTCGAATATTACTAACTCGTATGTTGTCAACTCACATACTGCCAACTCGTACACTGCCAACTTGTAGACTGCCATCTCATATACTACCAACTCATATACTACCAACTCGTACATTGTCAACTCCTATACTACCAACTCGCACACTGCCAATTCGTATACTACCAATTCATACAGTGCTAACTCGTATACTTCCAACTCGTATACTAAAAACGTGTATACTGTAAACTCGTAATCCCTAGTTCTTAAGTTAGTTCGTAAGTTTTTTACTTTTAATTTCTTTTTTTTCTAACGCTTGTACTAAGTGAAATAAACGAGGGTTCTGCTCTCACTAAATATTAAAAAAAATATATATATATATAATATAACATATACTACTACACTGTAGACTCTTATCCTACAAACTCTTATAGCAAATTCGTTTATTTCAACTTCGTATACCGCCACTTATTATACAACTCTCATACTTCAGTCTTATACAGCAAGCTCTAATACTGCCAACTTGTACACTATAAACTCGTATAATGAAAACTACTATACTACTAACTCGTATGCTGCCAACTCGTATATTCCCAAATCTTATACAGAAAACTCTAATACAGAAAACTCGTATACTGAAAATTCTTATACTTGAAGCTCGTATACGGCCAACTCTTATACAACAAACTCGTATACTGAGCATGCATGTATGTATATATGAGTAAGTCTTATACGTTTTCCTCTTATAGTATTCATTGTTGTTCTATTGTGGTTTTGGTACAATATTTCAATGTTATATTTATGATACACTATTTTACTGCTGTGCGTGTATGCCACTATACCACTATTCCTCGACATCTGATTCACTAGGCTTCGGTTGGTCGAGTCGGTTTTTTTTTAAAAACACGTTTTCATAAACCTTTAATACTGTGCATGATAAAATTCGAAAACACACGAGCGATTAAACGTATCCGAAGACGTCCTTACGGGACGGGTGTCCTTCCGCAGGGTTACCATCCCGAATATAGGTCATCAAAAACTCGGTGTTCTTATATATCACTCACAATTTATGACAGTCCAATCAGCAACGTAATAAAGATAGCGAGTCTATTCACTGTACATTCGGCGTGATACGTCGTATTCGCCTCAACTTATACACAAGCTCACTTTGTCCACCCAAAGACATAAGAAAAAATAAATAAATTGATTTTGTATAATTTAAAGCGCTTGCGAAGACCCAGTAAGTTGATGTAAGAATCATCATCATCATCGGCACTACAACCGGGAACCGGTCTTGGCCTTATTTAGCAAGTCCTGAGGCTTGTTAAATTTTTCCATAATGATTTGTTTTTTCCGGGCAAGGTCATTAGTCTTGCGCCACGGGCTCCCCGGCGGGGAATCGAACCCCGGTCTCCAGCGTGACAGGCGGGTATACTAACTATACTATCGAGGAGCCTTAATGTAAGAATGATATGTATAAAATAGAATTCAACATTTAGTCTAAGATAAAATCTGTAATTGTATTGGAAATAAATGTGGATTTAAAGCCAAAGC
This sequence comes from Microdon myrmicae, assembly GCA_963931805.1. NCBI lineage: Eukaryota > Metazoa > Arthropoda > Insecta > Diptera > Syrphidae > Microdon > Microdon myrmicae. The sequence goes on from OZ007502.1 coordinate 43,461,710, forward strand.
CAGAATAAACACAAGCTGCACTCCCTGCTGTAGAAATTGTCTTTCGAAGTCCTACTACAGGGTTTTTGCAAAGTAGTGAAGAACGTGATATGAAGGCTAGAACCAAAGCATCAAACCATGGCCTTCTGATGTTTCAACAACTTACTTAAGCTGTGGATAGCTAGATTAATGCTCAGGTATATGGTGCTGATGAATTTTTCGATTCCCTTTTGGTGCTGTGCTCTTCACAACGAAACCATGTGCGTCATTGTTTGGCATCGTCACAACACTATCGCTCAGACATTTAAAGAGCTGGACATTAATAAGTCCGCTTCCCCTTATACTTTTGTAGAGATGGTCCTTTTGGCCCATTTCACTGGTGCTTTTCTATGTCTTTTTCAAACGACCAATTCCCAAAAATTAGCAACCTGATCTCAAAACAGACAACCCAAGATGATGGGTTACATTTACCAATTGACCCGTTGCACTAACTTCTATTCTGATCGACCATCAACTTTCGAAATAATGAAATCTGAACAAATGGAAACCGTCGATATGGGTTTCATAGCAAAATGTCCAGAGGATGTCTTATGATGTACCTTATCAAAAAGTGGAGCCGCTTAGTACAAAATATCGATAAAAACAAGGTTGTGCACTGTGTATCTCGGAAGCGTTCACCAGAGTTTGCCATCCCATCTTGTTGCCCACATAAGACACTGTGGTTTCTAACAGATACACACACAATACACAGGCAAATAGTGAAGAACACCGAACGAAAATCCAATAAGAAAATACATCAGAGCCGTATACCATAGTGATAACATAACAATTCAATTGAGTGTAACATACTTGAGTTTAGTAATCGAATTCGTACACGCGGCCAGTAGCCTGACGTGTTGCGCCTTGATTCCATTTTTTTGTGATTCTAACCGCCATAGCGTCAGTTCGAATCACACGTTCTTCACTATCGTCGCAAATGATATAACACTCGGGCTGCTTAGTCCAAGTAGTTCTGGGTGATATTAAATCTGACTTCCATCAAATTAATACTGGTGTTATCCAAGGCTTCGTACTCTTGCCCACTCCATTCCTTGTTGTTATAAACCCTCCCTTCTCGATTATTCGCAACCCAATACAAACATTTGCTGATGACAGTGTGTGACTCTACGAGTCCCCACAAAGCTCATTGAAACCCCGAACCCTTCACCAGAGGAGTGGGTTCATATGTCCGCGTGTTCCACGATACACGGTATCTCATGACGCGAGTAACTACAAAATGGGAATATACACAAAGGATGCAAACAAAGCCCATGATCATCAACAATCGATACGCAGTATATATGTGCGACATAATCGGGAGCCAGCCGTGCCACCTGAATAAATAAATCTGTGTATGATGTATTACATCGAAGGGATAACGACCGGAACTAAATTGCTGGATCGTACACGATGATCCTTAATAGACCAGATTGAGATGAGATTGACGACCAGTTATACATCCACAGAGAGCGATTGCAGCGACAACGATGACGATATTTTTATATTTATCTGTGATAAATTAAGTGGAATGCTTACAATGGACACTGTAGATAGACCGAAATGGGTTGGCGACCCGTTTGCTGGATAAACATATTGGATAACCACAGCATCGCTAGGTGCTGGCAGCCTGCAAAAATCCAGGCATTAAGAACACAATCAAACAGGCATCGAGCAAATTTCATGATCCTCTTTGAGCCAGCGCCGACTGAGTTGTTCGTTCATGGATCTTTGTCAATAGGAGTTTCGTTACAGAGCGGGAAAGCTTCCCCTCTGTAACGAAGCCCCGCGCGAATGTTTCACGAGCGTTACAACCTGCAACTGTTCAAAAAGAACTATTCCACTTATTGGTCTATAGGAACCCGAAAGTTTTTAACTCAGCTGTGCCATTGTTCCCCGTCCCGCGCACTTTCCCGCTACGCTTGACCATCCGATCCGATTTTCTCAAGGTCAAACCTAACATTGTCCTCCCATCTCGGTCGCGGGCGTCCTGTCGGTCTTTTGGCGGATTTAGCCCTAGTCAAAGTGTTCCGCCGAACACTGTTAACCGCAGAGGGAAATACACAAGCGGAGCAAAACACGGTGGCAAAGGAAGCGACGAATTACCTTTAGGTGAACCAGGTCTGTTTATTTTAAATAAATGAAACACGAACTATTTTTAGTGTATACTTTTGTCTATTAACATTTTTTACAATTCCGAGTTTACATTAGTTCACGATTCGTATTAAGCACTCCTGACGCTTTTACTGTATGTTAACTTACGAACTTTGGACACACGTTAACTCGCCGTTCTCTTTATTTTTAACTTTTAAGTCGCGGTTACTTCTTCTAACGTATTCGTCTCGCGGTTCGACCTCCTCGGTGGGGTTCGCTGTCCTGCTGCTCGATATAGACGCGAACATCCCTGCATCAGAACTCGTTCCGTTGCAGAGCGGGGAAGCTGTGGAAGTCCCTTCCCACGCGAGTGTTCCCGGAGCGCTACAACCTGCAATTGTTCATAAAGAACTGCAACAGTTATTTAATGGCATCTCGGGGCGCCCACTCGGCGCTATAGGTTCGCCTCTCCCGAGAGAAGGCTAATAAAAAAAAAAAAAAAAAAAAAAAAAAAATTGTCTCTATCTTTAAAATTCAATCCGAATTCTCATCCCCGCATCTGCAAACGAAAATGTTCCATCCAATCTGCTAAACTGAATTTCCCCTCGTATCTGTAAAGAAAATTTTCCCATCATCAATTCATCATTCTCCTTTCCGTCTTCCTTATCGGAATCTTGTTCCTTTGTTTGAAGATCGGATGCCGCTGCTTATTCTCCAATCTTTTCCTTAGGATTTGTTTATACCGCACATCTGACCTGAAGAAGCAAAGGTTCCCATGCTATTCAGATGGGTACAAAGGACTATAGGGTGTAATGCTTTGTTTGTACTTCCACTCATAAACATCTATCGCGGGTTGTGTTAAAAGTTTATGGCGGCATGACTGCTAATCGGCAGCGCAACGATATGCTTTGTTTGCACAAGTGTGCCTTTAGCGTTAGGGTCATGCCAGGGATTTACGTGTTAATTGCCATTAGCTACCAGAATAGGCATCCGTTTGATCGGTTTATTTACCGACAATGGTATTTCATGGGAAACATCGGGTTGATGCTTAGGATGGGTGAGTGATTTACATGCGACGCTATCCTGCATGGTGCATTTGCTTAGATGCGATGCTTTCCTGCCTTTTGGAATTGGGTTGAATACAATGTATGGATGCGTTGAACTCGATATTGGGAGCATTTGAACGTTTAGTTCCTTGCTTTCTGATATCGGGTTCAACGTCGTTGCATGTCCTATAACCTTTTGTTTCAGGTATGGTTACTGACTACTGGGACACGTGTCTGTGGGCACGTGTGCTGAAAAAGGTGAGTAAAGTTCCTTGGCGGAAAGGATTACCTCAATCTGTAGTGAGTTGTATGGTTCGTAGAACCGCTACAGTCTCTTTCGCACTGGCCTACCGTCAAGAATTCTACACACGATCCTATCGTTGCCCATTCTTGCCACAACTGGCCCATCTTAAGTTCAAAAAGAACTGCAACAGTTATTTGATGGCATCTCGAGGCGCCGATGTGGCGCTTTAGGTTCGCATCTCCCGAGAGAAGTACAATAAAAAAAAACCATAAGGCAGAACATGGAATATCACGACCAGGACTCATTTTCCCATAGAAAATTGAAACAAGCAACCACCACGATTGGGCTGGATTGGCAAATCCAAGCGAGAAGAGTCATCGAGGTCACAAATCGCAAAGAGGAAGCTTCTTCTGTTGAAAAAATGCAACGACAGCCTACCTCAATTGAACTTTATTTTTTAATATTATGTGTGCGCTGAAATCTCAAACATACAACATTAATGTTTTCCTTGGCGATCATGAACTTTCTTGTCCACCTTGTATTTTTTTATGTTATAAACGTAATAATAGTCCATTTAGTGTGTGCACTGTGCTTCGATTTCTACACTAGATGGTTAGATATCACATGCTTTAACAGCAGATAATAAAGCGTTAAACTATGAAGCACACAGCCTCACGGAAATGAATTTGGAAACAGCTTACTCGTTAAGTTTCTTACAGCATATATACTCGTAGCAGCAAATACACAATTGGCATTTAATAAGGAGTATACTTAGGTTACAAAGAATCATCTACGAAAATAAGTTTCAATGCCACGTCCTTCGCATCTGTAAAAAGCACCCCCATATACTACTTCCTCGTTGTTTTAATTTTTTTATCCCGCAGTTTTGTCGTCAATGCTTTATTATATGCAACAAAAGCAATTAAAAGTCTTTTAACTGAATTCTTTTAATCATTTTACCCAATTTCGTATTGACCCACTTTAGGCGGCAGATCAAAGACGCTAATTATTCAAACGACAAACCTGCCGATACTTCGTATTTATTTTACTCACTTACCTTTCTGCCTAATTACAAGCGACACAGTTTCCAATGAATCGCACGATTTGTATATTGTTTCTACTTTTATTTCACAACTCGTAAGTTTTTCGAGTACGTTATTCATTTTGCTGACGAGGCAAAGCAAAAGTAAAAATAAAATAAACAGGTTGACTTGCTGGACCGAGTGTAATTTTAAATGTCTTTTCATTTAGTCTCAAAGGCATTGTCGTATACGAGATATCAATTTTGTACACCTACGTGATTTTAATTCAAATGTAAAAACTCGTAATTTGCTAAATCTCAAGTGCAGTGGTTAATCTTTGTAAAATAAAATGCCAAAACAACAAGCCACAACAATAATGGCAAAATGAGATTTAAAAAGTTTCAAATTCATCAATATGCCACAATTTTACGTCAATGAAAAGTTGCCTTATTCAGAGGCCTTACTATAAAAACTATTGAACTAGTATTCGATTACATTCTCTATATATACAGCGTAATATGTAACACATAATTCTATGGAGCCCTTTAGTTATAAAACAGTAATTTGATCAATCTCAGAAGAATTTGAGAAACAGGAGTTCCATCATATTACAAAAAGTGGTATCCAAGCATTTGGCTTACAAATTGACGCAGTACTCACAGTACACACATTAAACGAACTTTTAATGCTCTTATAGCTTCAAAAGATACAGGATGAGCATGAAACTGTTAAAATAAACATCATTGTCATAGTACTCACAGTCCCCTTTTGAGGTGTAATTTACATCAACAAGAAAGTGTTGCAGAGATCGGAACGAATTATATTTCACCGTGCAATGTACGAACTATACGGTGGATGCACGAAAATTGCCCAACAAAAGTCTTTCAATTTTAATTAGGTCGGAAAAGATCAAAGATATGAATAACTTGGGTTTGTCATGAAGTATGGTAAAACAACGCATTTCCTGTTCATCAATCATTCCGGTGTTTTTATCGATTTCATGCTTCAGACGCATTATCTGCTGGCCGCAATGAATCAAATCACTCCTTTGGTATTAGCTCATAATGGGTGAGACTCTTGTAATCAAATCAAACCCACAGCAACACCTTCCTTGCAGCCAATTGTGGATTTTCCATCGTTGGTGGAGCTTCATGTTTTTTCATCTCAAACCGTTTTCGTACAACAGTTGCCATCTGATGTTAACATACCATACAGTTCAAAAATGGCTTGATGTTTTTTTCATTTCAATAGCGATAATCACGTGTAGAAAATTAGTGAAGAACGTGGTTTGAATCCACGTTACATAAAGGTTGGATATAAAATACCAAACATCAGTCCACGGCCTCGAGTATGAGAAGATATCTTTACTAATTCTATAAGATATTGCTATGTTAATACGCTGGTATACAGCGCCCCTTGAAATCAATTAATGCTTCATAATATACCACCATTTTACAACAATACATAGTAAATTCATTGCCTAATCGCCCAAAACAACACAGAGTCGCTAACTGAAATAACATATACGAGGGCAGTCCCTGAATTAGTCGGCCTAACACATAGATGGCAGTATTTAATGACTGTGGTAGATAGTATCAACCTTATAAGGATTAAGTTACAAGTTTAAAGACGCTGGACCTGTGAATAGGGGGTTAGAATATACTCACAGCTAGGCCGGCTTGTCGTAAGAGGCGACTAAAGGCCGAGTGATGAGTGGAGTCCCAACGCCCTGTCGCCCGGTGAAATATCACCCCATCAAGCTATAGACACACGGCTGCCGACTGGCGGACTGAGGATCGGTAATTTATACCAGTCGCTCTCTTTGTTCCTGTGACAACATGCGAACGTGGGAACGGGGACAAAAGAGAGAATAAATGCAGCGGCAGTTGGGGGGTACAACCAGTACCTCAGATATTCCTCGCCCTGTGGATTTTAAGGTAAACCAGATTTGCTATGCGGATGACGTCCTAGTCTACACGTCATATACAAGCCCAAAACTCGCAACAAACCGACTCAACCGTCATCTGGACAAACTGTATCAGTATTACAGTCGATGGAAAATTCGACTTAATCCATCCAAAGCAGAAGCTATAATTCTGAGTAGTAAGCACTCCCAACCTACTTCTCGATATTCACATAATATCCGAATACAAACAGGAGGTACTACGATTAGACCACAGGACAGGATGAAATATCTTGGGGTCATCTATACACCGAAAATGAATTTCATCAAACATGTGACTCACATTTTTAAAAGGGGCCTCGGTCGGTCTAAGCAACTGCACAACATATTGAAGTGGAGCAACAAAGTTGACACCAAAGTTAAGCTTCTCTGCTATAGGCAGCTAATCCGAATATCATATCTTCGGCCCAAAGGGAAAAACTTCGGGTTTTCGAAAGAAAAACTCCTCAGAAGATGCATCAACCATTTTAGAAGGCCTGACGGACGCCATTACCCGAACTCTCACCTATACGAAGGTGGCTCCATTATCCCCATCGACGAGTACTTGCTACTACTGACTACAACTACTACTGACACACTACAAACGCGCACGCACAGTACAAGACAGCACAAACACACACACATACACACCGACCAAAGCGCAGATTATCAGACGCCAAAGACGTGATCTGCGTTTACTACCGCACTCAAGTACCGGTCTTGTACGATTTCTTTTCCCCCATTCAAGTAGTTAGAGAACAATTGAACTAACCCTGTCCACACTATCCTTAGATACGTCCTTCCCCTTTCTTTTCAGATATCTTGAGACCGAGCCCAACATCTTCACGGATGTGGGTGATTCTGGTTATCGCAAGATGATCAGAAGCCAGAGACAAGATGAGAGACACATTTGGCCTTGTGTCCCTAAAGCCCTCGAATATGGGGAAAATTTGAAATTGCTCGGCATCGCGGTCTGTAGGAATGCATCGTGGCATAAACATATGTCGAACATCGCCTGGTCCCCCTCAGGAAATCTGAATTATCTTTTTAGGGTCAAGAAATATTTTACTCCGGCTCAACTTCTTCTCCTGTATAAATCCAAAATTAGACCTGCGTTCTGCTCCTAAACATATCCTCGACCTACTTAAGAGCATACAGAGAGGAGCGGTGCGCCTGATCGGAGACACGGCACTGACGTCGGGACTACAGTCGCTATCACATCGAAGGCGCGTAGCTGATCTCTGTTTTACAAATAACATCAGTACTGTTCTTCGGAAATTCGCGGTATTGTTCCGCGCAATTCGGTTTATATGCGCCCCCACAAGACAATCCAACGGATCCCACCAATTTGTGGCTTATCTCCCGACGGCGCGAACATCTCTGCATCAGAACTCGTTCCGTTACAGAGCGGAAAATCGGTGTCCCTCTCCGCGCGAGAGAATTCGGATCTCGCACAAACGCCCCCCCCCCCCTGGGGGGGGCTTCCTTCCTGCTAAACCAGCTGATATCATCTGTACCTTCGACACGTGACCTCGGGATCTTATATGCCAGGGAGTTTAGCTTCATCCTGCATATTGATGACATTATTCTTAACGCACATCTGCCCCTGGGTTTGTGAAACGCTGGTCTAAAGAATTCTCTACTCCTTACGTTCCCCGTTCTCTCTACATAGCCTTCGTCCGCCCCCTTCTTGAATATGCCAGTCAGATCGGGTCTCCTCACTACTCGTCCCATATTCACAGGATCGAAAGCGTGCAACGTCGTTTTCTGCGTTTTGCCCTCCGCGGACTGAACTGGGAGAATCCTCGGATTCTCCCCCTATACACAAGCCGGCTCCATTTGATTAACCTCAACACCCTTGAGGAGCGCAGAATTCATGCCGATATCCTTTTCATCCACCGTCTCCATGGCACTCCACACTAACCCCCGTAACCCCCGTAGCCTGTGAAACCCTCGTCTCTTCTATTTGCCCACCCACCACACTTCTTACGGCTCTAATGAACCCATTTCGCGAATACTGAGGTGGGCAAACTGTTACCCTACCTCCTTCGAATTCTTCCTCACCTCTACTGCACTCAAACTCCGTCTCCTCTCTTTCCCCTCCTGACCTTGCCCCACCCACCGTCTACACACTTATAACCCGTACACATTCCAACACCCTGACCTTTTATTCGACCACCCTATCCTTCACCACCGCACCACTCACACCATCATCTACCCACCATATTATACTTTAGTTTTAAGATATATATTTGTCTTTTTTTTTTCTTTTTTGCCGTTCACTGACACTGTCTCACAAATGCCACATTTGCTACCTCCACATACACTCGCTCTTCCCCAGCCTCCTACCTCCCCTACCTCCCCTACCGCCCAGGCCTCTCCTATTTCCTGTTTTTTTTATCCTTTTTTCTTTTTTTAATTACTTCTGAATTACTACTTTAGATTTTAAGTTAGTCTGTAAGGTATTATATTAATTTATGCTTGGATTAAACCTAATAAATGACGGTTCTGCCCTCACTAAACTAAACTCGACGTTTCTTGCTATAAACAGGGTATCGAAGCTATTGAACATCGCTGGAAAACGTGTATCGAGTTAAAAAGAGACTGAGAGAAATAAATAAAGTTTTTGCCAAATATTTTGTGTTTTCTTTGCCAGGCCGGATAATTCTGGGATTGCCCCCGTGCACAATCTCGTTACATCTTGAGGCACTGAGAAAGGATTTACAACCCAAAAAGAGCAATTAATTAACCTTGTTGAGAATAGCCTCTGCGAAATTAATACTTCTGAGAATGTTACACGATTTCTTCATCAACCATTTCAGTCACTTACTGAATGCTATTTCTTTTGATACAATTGTGCGGTTTCGGTTCCCTATGTTTTTCTAACTGGCGATTGCCACAATGTGGCCAACCGTATACCCTCTTCCGCCTATAGCCGTCCTCAATCAGTTACTACACCAACGCAGTATTCGACAGTTTTAAGATCAAAAATACCACTTTTCTCGTTTGATTTTGTAGTACGCCCTTTCTTTTATTTTACATACCCTTGGTTACGCATATTTTAAAAGTTTCATCTTTTCTCCAGCATTTTGCACCACGCCTAACCTAGTTTTATAATTTACCTTCCAGCAGCGTTCTAATGACTTCTAAATTTCTACCCACCTCTTAATTTCGGTATTCTAATTTCCATCGTCCTCAATGTTACAATGTATCTCAATACGTCGAATCTGTTTACCACTTCTGTATAATTCAATTATTGGAATTGAATAAATTTTAATATCTCACTTGGAATTAGAAACAGTCGCTACTCTTGTGGGTAGAACTCGGCTCGTTCAATCAGTGATTCCGGTTTCGTATCGCAGTCGCGAACGGAACAATAAAAGAAGTCAGGAAACGTCACGAATAAAACTCATTACCACGTAGTGGCTTCATTACCCCGTCGGTTCAAAACATACGGGAATGAAATGGCCACTAAATTAGCTCCCACGCTGCTATTCGTAAACAGACACAATATTCGAAGACATGGCAGAGGAGTATTTGAAATTTGCGTCCTGTCCAATTAAGTTAGTTCTTTTGCATTCATTCATCCCCCATAGAGAGGTGAATTTATAAGCTCACTGAGTGATGACCAGTGATTCATCGGTTCAATTCACGACTGTGATATAAAATATATGCAAGGTGGATGATAACTGATGATTGGCATAGACTTGGCAATCTCAAATGTTACAACCCAATACTAATTAGGTGTTCTTGAATGCCGCCGAGTATTTAACTTGACCAACTGAACAAGACCGGTTGATTATGAAGAGAATAGCACTGATGTAATTTTAGCAATGACTATATGAGTTCCTCTACTGATGAGGAGGGAAAACAAAGGACGAATTCATATAACTACAATTAATCGACGATATCAACCTACAAACATTACAGAGACAGGAAGTTACTTTAAAGTACCCGTGGCTGAGCTCAATACCAATTTATCAACAGTTTTAAAATTTTTTATAATGTGAACACGTTAGATAATTGTTGTTCCCTTATTTTTTTACACAAAATAAAATTGATTTTTGAGTTGCTCTTAAATGTTAAATCGGTGTGAGCGGAATATATAAAATATCATCATCATCATCGGCACTACAACCGGGAACCGGTCTTGGCCTTATTTAGCAAGTCTTGAGGCTTGTTAAATTTTCCATAATGATTTGTTTTTTCCGGGCAAGGTCATTAGTCGACGGGGAATCGAACCCCGGTCTCTCGGGTGACAGTCTGGTATACTAACCACTATACTATCGAGGAGCCTATATAAAATATAGGGCGGTCATAAAGATGGGGAGGGGTAGTGGAGATAGCTTAGAAAAATTAGTGAAAAAGAACTAGAGAGAAGGGAATGAGTGTCATCATATTTTGACTGTGACAACAATGAACAAACATATACAATCCAAGAAAAACACCGCCAAGCAAAGACGAAGGTGAACACCCAACAGTGTTTGTTGCCACCTACTTCAATAGAATCGCACTCACTATTTTTATTCCTCGTCAACTGTAAAACTTTGTTGAATATTAAATAGGGTTTGCTGATTCAGCTGCAACACACAAATATAGTACTATACTGAATAATTTAAATAATAAATCGAAGTATCGATAGATAAGGGGACGGAAGGCATTTTTCACTGACACACGATCCACAAAAGCTAACATACTACGATTGAACTATGCCATTTGAATTTCGTTTAGTCCAAGAACACTCAACGATTTTCTTCACTTGTCGCTTGCTTCGCTTTCTCCTCTCTTGTCAGTCACCATCAGCTGTCTCGACGTCTTTTTATCGTTTCTCACATTCTCATTTCGTTTCCGTCCGTTCCATAATCTTGGATGTTCTAGCCTCCAGTTTTCCAGTACTTTATAGAATATTCCAGTACTTGTTTTGGACTTTCCCGAATATTCCAGTGCTGACTGTCATATGCGTCACAATATGAACAAAAGGGGGCCCGAATGTCTGCCCTGAGGGACTGTGGTACCACGAAAAGGATTTGAGAGAACGGATCCGAAACGCACCCGTAGAGGCAGTTTATTATTATTTTAATTATTTATTTATTTTTTTTTTTATTTATTTATTTATTTATTTATTTATTTTATTTTATTTTATTTTATTTATTATTTTTTTTTTTTTTCTATTACACTTCTCTCGGGAGAGGCGAACCTATAGCGCCGAGTGGGCGCCCCGAGATCGCACCACATACTCAAGTATGACGAAATCCACCTTTTTAATAAAGGTTCGAAGCCCAAGGTGGATAATTTAAAAAGTATCAGTCTGCGCGAAATTTTATCGGAGGATTCAGTAAAATCCGTAGTAACAACGTCGACCTCGTTGCCCTCTCTACGGCTAGGACTGTTTGGGGCGTAAATTCGACTGTTAGTGGTGGTAGATGTACTACCAAGAAAGCTGTGTTGCCTAGGTGAAATTAGGGATTTGCAGTGGTAGAGAATGCTTTCAAACACTTTGGGGATGTGGGAGAGTTTGACAATAGAACGATAGTTTGAGATATCACCTTTGGATCACTTTTTATGCACGGGGATGATAAACGATGTTTTCCAAATATTAGGGAACTCATCTTGAGAGCGCGGCAGGTTAAAAATAGTCGAAAGAGGGGAAGAGAACGGAGGAGAATTTTTTTAAGGAATATAGCGAGAAGACCATCGGGCCCGGCGGTGAATTCGTCCTAGAGCTGGGTTAATTTGTTTTCAATCGTGGGTGGTTCAATAAATTTAGAAAGAAATGGACCATTGTAGAAATTTGGTAAGCAATTGAAATAGGTTAGGTAGGGAACGAAAGAGTCGTCTGTGAAGGATTGCTTGAAAAATGAGGCGAGGAGGTACGCGATCGCATGTGAATCCGTTGAGGGTAGGAGAGAGAGGTAGGATAATCATCGGATTTACGTTTGTGGTTAATAAATTGGAAAAACGTGTTTGGGTTATTTATTAAGTTAGCCTGAGTTTTTGTTAGGTATTTTTTGTAAAGATCATCGTGAAGTGCGTTGAATTAAAAATAAGTGCCAAGGTAGTTGGAGTAGTCGCAGACGGAGCGATCACGGAGTAAGGTAGCTCACAACTTGTTCCGTTTATTACGTAACGAACGAAGCTTGCAAATAAACCAAGGAGGTGAGCAAGTAGGATTTCTGTCCCTGGAATAGGGAACATAAAGGGAAATAGATTTAAAGGTTTCGATGTAATGGTTGGTTGTAGCATCTACCGTCAAATGATCAAAATTGAATGAAATTTTGTTAAGGTAATCGTTAATAGGGCGAAAGTCGCTTTGTGGAAGTCATGTGAATAAATGTCACGGGGTGGGATGGGCTGTGTTGCAAATTATGAAAAAAAGACAGGGTAAGATACGGATGGTGATTGTCGATAGTAGACAGAACAAGGGGAGAGGGGGCTGCTGAGGAATTAGTAGGGTCCGTCGTGAAAATAAGGTCTAGGTATCGGTTTTGTGAAGCATCTGCAAGATTTGTCGGCACTTAGAACGGAGACCTCTCACATTGTGCTAATAGAAGGTACGAGGGAGATTATGTGGGGCTATGATGGGAGAAACGTACGGTGACAGTTCAGGACCGAAAAAATGTATTACGATCAACTCTATTGCGTTAAAGATTTAAGATCATGGAGTGAACGTATTGACCAAAAAGTCCTTAGACACTTTCTGTGGTGGTAAGTTTAGATTTACATGAAATTGGATGAAAAGTTTATATTGGTTATGGATCCAGGGGATTTGTTTGAGATTGCCCGATGGGTGGGATTAGACTTAAAATAAACTGATTTACTGGTGGCTTTAGGAGTGGATCCGTTTCTAAGCGTGGATCGGTGGAGAGATTTTGAGGGATATACGCAACAATAGTGAAGACCGTGTGATTCGAACTGATGTTATGACGCCGCTCGCCATGCTTCCTCAATAGCGAGGGTTTTTTACCATTTTTCTATGTTGCTCTTACACCATTGATTTTATTATTAGGTGCGCAACTAAGTTCTCGCTGTTTTTTTTTTTTATGAAAAAGCAGCTTTATTGTAAAAAAAACTAGTTATACAAAAAATAATGATGAATATGCACCTAATTTTGAGCCTTCTACAGTGGCTATACCCCTTATCGCCTGTTTCTTAAAAAAAAATGTTTTAAATCTACGATGTTCACTAGATGTTGGACTATACCAGGTGTACCGGTCTGAAGTGAGCGTCAAGATACAAATGTATCGATAGGGAACGTTTGTTGTGAATGAGCCCTAATATTTTTTTAATTTGGTTGCTATGACATCTATCAAACACATTTAGTATGCACCAAGTCATTCTACAAACAACATCATTTCTTTTAATCCTGTTAAAAATGTCGAAATTTGTACCAGAAAATGATGGTTTGCGGAAAGCATTAATTTTTTTATTTTCATTTGAAGAAAAGTGCTGCAGAGTCGCATCGAATGTTCTGATCATGCTCTATCGGAAGCAACATGCAAAAGATGGTTTAAGCAAAAAATCATGGGTACATCCAGGAGAAGCGTCAACATCGACTGCAAAGCCCGATCGGTTCGGAAATAAGACAATGCTCTGTGTTTGGTGGGACCAGAAGAGGGTGGTGTATCATGAACTTCTAAAACCTGCCGAAACTGTTAATGCGCAACGCCACCGACAACAAATGATCAATTTGAACCATGTATTGATCGAAAAACGACCAAAATGGGCCACAAGACACGGAAAGGTAATTATTTTGCATGATAATGCTCCGAGTCATACAGCAAAACCCGTCAAAGAAACGATAAAAACTCTCGGCTGGGAAGTGTTACCCCACCCGCCGTATTCACCAGACTTGGCTCCTTTCGACTACCATTTGTTTTCATCGATGGGACACGCATTGGCTGAGCAGCATCTCAATTCGTACGAAGAAGTCGACAATAGGGTCTCCGAATGGTTTGCCTCAAAAGACGACCGGTTTTATTGCCGTGATATCCAGAAATTGCCAGAAAGGTGGTCGAAATGTGTAGAAAGCAATGGCCAATACTTCGAATGAAATGTTTTTTACTTTCCCAAAATAACCTTTTTTACCTTTTAAAAAAACGCTCACTTCATACCGGTACACCTGGTATATTAACTCTTTGGTTTTTTGTTCCAGATTAAAAATTGTGACCTGTAGCGGTGCGGCCATGTCGTCCACCCGACATTTTTTTTTTGCTTGCGGCCGCTGCCCTGCCGCCATTTTGTTTCGTAATATTAAAATAAAACATGTTTTTTTTTAGTTAAAGACTAGTACTTTCATATGCACAAAACCTAACATCTCTATCTCTTTTCTATCGTTCGTGGTACTATAGCGTTTGCGGCGATAGTGTAGAACGTGTGATTCGAACCGACGCTATGGCCGTTAGAATCACTAAAAGAGTAAACCAATGCCCAACACATCAGGCCACTGCCACGTGTACGAATTCGATCTTCTAAACTCAAGTACACTCAACTGGTGTGGAATTGCTATGTTATTGTGCTATGGTATACGGCTCTGACTTTGTTTTACTATCGATACACCGATCCTCAATTTTCCTCACACGTGTGATGGGGGTCCCGCCTTGGTCTAAACTAGGCCTGCGAGCACTGATCCCCCGATCACCCCGCACGCCCTATTCGCCGGCTTGGATCGACTTGGGCCCTTGAAGAGTGGAATGAGAGGGTCACTAAAACAACTTCCCTGCTTTTACTATCACCGGCATCCCTACCGACGCTGACTTCTTCCTAAAGAAGGAAGGCCTCCAACTCATTTTGTTTTTTCACCCGCTCTCCCCATGAATGGCTATTCCATCACCCGACAGATGATGCTCTTAAACTGGGTAAATTTTCCGTTTTTAAAAACGATACTAATATCAACACTTCCCTTATTCATAAGAAGAATAGCCCCACTCGGAAACGTCCTCACCCCCTCTTGGTAATTCAACAAGACCCACCCAACACTTCTCAGCAACATAGATATTTACCACGACACAGCCGATCCTCCGAACCCGCTATCACGCCATACCCCACCCCAACCCCAAATCTATCAACCGGCCAATGCATACCCCCAATCGCGACGGCGCTCTTCGTACAGCCCGCGCCCACACCCACACTAGCCCTCTCCCGACCTAATCAAGAGAACTCTTTTTCCCCCAATAAACGGAAAACTGGTAACCACAACCTCTCTCGTAAAAAGAAGTTTTCCTTCAAACTTCTGTGGGGGTTCTTTAAGCCATTTACTAAGAACCACCCATTCCCTTTTACCTGTCTCCCACTTCCCACGCAAGTCATTCATACTTACCTGCAAATGAGCAGCGTAAGCTACCCCGCATCACCTTACACCTGAAAACATGAGCCAACTTTCACCTCGGAGCATGCTTGCATCCAACGCATTATGCCCCTGAAATCTAATTCGGTAACATCAGGTAACCAACATGAATGCGCAATGCAAAGAAGCATTTTCTCATGCACGTGCATGACATGTTCAGACTCGCCTTATCTGCTGAACCATCGGCCGATCGATCAAACAACAATCTACAGCACAGCCCGTTGCTGGCTACCAACAGGAATTTCAAGTGTTGTTTTAACATAAACACACACCAACCGATGGGACGTTGGCAATTTGCGTACAAGCGTATTGATGCTGTACGTAGTGGCCAATGAGTAAACATACAATGTTTCCATGTCTATTAGGTTTTCAGCAGCCGCAATAAATTTCCCAGGATCGACCACCAACCGGCCATTGAATTGGATACAATCATACCCATGATCGTGTCCCTCGTTATCTTCCTCTAAAACAAACATGCTCACATCTATTCTAGTCCCTAGCCATCGTGGGCAAAGTTCTGTTGACTTAACGTCAATCAAAAATCTATTCTCTATCGTACGATGGCAATACACCCAGCTCGTACACCGATCATCATATTTGACCAACGGCATGTTTGTTTTTCCTTTTTCTTCGCCCAGCGCATGTCTCGTTTGTTTTTCTTTCCAAGAAAAAGACATTCAAAGTATCTGGACGACATCCATGAGAACCTTCCAAAGGGATGCAAACCGTTTTTCATTGGTCGTTGGGGCGAAGGAAAAATTGCTTTCCCCGCCGATGACATGAGTGAAAACTCATCTCAAGCGCTGAGGCTGGGTCAATGTCGTCCAAACGAGGTGTCAGATTTCTGTCAGCACAGCGGAAGGTCGCGCCGCTTAACCTATTTTTATCCTTCGCCGCGTTACGTAGTAGTCAAGTTTTAATCACGTAAAGACACACGATTTTGGAGCGTGAATCAGAGTCCAGTGTTTTAGTTGTCGAATCGACAAACGCGTTTAGTCCATAAAAGTGAAGTTCGTGCAAAACTGTCGGCGATCCGGAAGGAGTTGTAGGCGTTCATCGCCGAAGGATTAAGTGAACATTGATGCGAATAATTACTGAGTTAAAGAACACTAGAACGTATTAATATAATACTTCCGGTAGTTTTGTTGTGGACCAATTCTCAAGACTGATGTACGCTCTATATTGTGAACTCCCCATTCTATGCGCATGTGCCGATGCCATAGTTTGAATTAAATAAAGAACATTTAACCAACTAAGTACTTGCCTGCCTTTTCATTTTTGCTTGCTCGAAGTTAATTTATTTCGTAGACATTTTACAGTGAAGCAAACGGTAAGTGTTGGAGCGTTGAGTGGATCTAGTGCCCATGTCTGGTACATAATTCAATACCCACACTTCCCCCTAATAGTCTCTTTTAACCCTAACTCCACCCTTTCGAACGCCTCAAAATCCCTAGGCCACACTCTCCTCGTTCATCCCATACCACCCCTTGCCACAATAACACCAAACAAATATCCCAATTTCATTACAGCCCATTCTATTAACCCATCACACCTGTTTTTTTTTCCAAGTCCTTTTACTCTCCCAGTTCTACCCAACTATCTACCGTACCATTTAAGGGGGTATTCTGGTCTAGAAATTTGAAAAAAATAATTTTTTTTCATATTTTCAAAGCCTAACCCTCTAAGAATATGTCTTTAAGAGGATTTTAGAAAATTCAAATTATTTTCGGAGGTATGGCTGTTTTGCTGACGCGCCGCCTAAACGAAACATATTCATTCCGGACTTTACGTGAAACTTTAAACGCGTTTTTCTCGAAGCTGTCTTTCTTAAAACAATACCCACGATTTTTCAAGTTCTACTGAACCGATTTACTTCAAATTTAGTATATGTCTTCTTTATAGGCTTTTCTATTGCATGAACTATCCTCATCCCCAAATTTCAATGTTAATTTTTTTTAAAAAATTCGAAAAGCTAAAAAAAAGTGGTACAAAAAAAATTTTGTTAAAAAAACTTTTTTCAACTTTTTTTAGGTCCAACGATAGAGGCATTTCTTCTGGCGCAAGACTAATGACCTTGCCCGGAAAAAAAACAAATCATTATGGAAAATTTAACAAGCCTCAGGACTTGCTAAATAAGGCCAAGACCGGTTCCCGGTTGTAGTGCCGATGATGATGATGATAGAGGCATTTCTGTAAATTAATATTTTTTTTTTCAGATTGCTAAGAGGGTTGAATCGTGGGTATGGTCGCGTGCCAACTTATTGAGATCCCCCACTTCATCAGCTGCTAACTTTATGAATTTTAATAAACCTCCTATAAAAAAATGAATAGTAAAAATATTGATTGCTTTTTTTACAGCACTTCAAAAATTGCGTTAAATTCGTGCGTCTAGACCAGAATACCCCCTTAATTCTAGCCACACATCGCCTTCGCCCTCCTATTAGAAACGCCACAGTACGTCTCAGAAAATCACGTGAAATTTGTGAACACAAGGTGATATTACCCCTTAAACACTTCTTCCTCTCCTTCCACGCAATTGACGCAAACTTTTTCATAGCTTTTTTTTTTATCCCAAGATTGGTCTCCCCACCATAACTTGATACTCGTAATTTTTTTCAGCTGGTGCATCAAAAACAACTTAAGGATCAATATTACCAAATGCCAATCCATAACTTTGCCAAGTAAATCATTTCTTCTACACTGTTAAGCTATACCCCTCGTTAAAGTGACTGTAATGAAGTGGATCTGTACCTTGGCTATATGCTTTGTTTGGTTTTATGTAACTCCCGACAGCAATGGACAAATTGAACACTTTTTGGCAGCCATTATTTCGTAGATATTCAGAGAGAGGTTCATTATCCATGGCTCTACTGACCTCTTTCTCATCCATACTTGCATCATCAAAATCGTTGCCAAATTTACAGAATTGTGTCAGTTTCGTTTTGCCTTTGTTACAGAAGTAACTCACGTTACTGTCATAGATTTCTTCACAAATGAACTCGAGGCTCAGAAAATCGAAAAACGGGAAAATTTCTCAGGTAGTCGAATGTAAAATAGAGATGGGCAAAATTCTCCGACAGACAGTTGGTTCAACAACTAAAGATGTCCTTCAAGATTTCGAATACATTCAATTTTCCGAACGGATTTTAGATATACGAGTATACTCTGCTGCAACTGTATAATTTCCTACCTTCAACTTTGGAAATCAAGAATAAGGTGGACTTTCTGTACCTCATGTAGAAATGTTTCCCCTCACAAAATGAGTTTATCGAATGCCTTAAGTATAGGTATAAACAACATTCGGAAGGTTGAACAAACTGAAGATTTCACTGAAAGTTTTCCACCTATTAAGGCTATCTGATGAAATAGTAGCTCTATGGGCACTTGCCCATAGATATTCCAATCTTTAAAGACTCCATATGAAGAAATCAATTTCCGAGAAAACATTGAAAGAAAACTGTGTGGCTTCTCTTGTTAGAAACACAAAAATCTTTCTATCACTGTTTTTTGTGTGTTTTTAAAGCTATCTTACTTACACATCTCGCCAGCTCCAAGTAGCGACAATTCCTTCGCAATGACCTAACATCTATTTATCATAAGCTTCCCCAGGCACATATCTCAACAA
Organism: Microdon myrmicae; assembly: GCA_963931805.1. NCBI lineage: Eukaryota > Metazoa > Arthropoda > Insecta > Diptera > Syrphidae > Microdon > Microdon myrmicae. Next base: position 43,481,041 of record OZ007502.1, read on the forward strand.
CTCTATCTGCTGCACATCTGGGACCCACAAAAATGTCATAGAAATGTTTAGAAAACAAACTCAAAGCCATCCTGTAATAGACTCTTCTATTTATCTTCAAAGTGGAGTCTTTCCTTCTAAATCACTCAGATGTTGTAACCCACAATCCAATGGAGATCCAAAATATCATTGTCATCACGATAGTTGTTTGTTTTCTAACTTATCTATTAGTTGGCCTTCCATAAATCACATTTCACCTTGACGTCTGAGTTTATGCACAAAACCAGAAGAAGAGGAAATTATAGTTTAGATGCTTATTCTCTTGCAAGCGATCGTTCAATGCGACAAACCCAAGGAAATTGCAAAGTAAGCCGCCGACAGTGTTGGTCCACTTTATCATAGTTAATTAGCGTCAGCGTCTTTTTCCACGTCATTGTAAGCGACCTCGTACTGCCGCCAGCAGTTGTGCCAATAAAGTCTGCTGCTGATTTATATGGCTTTTGTGTTTATCTCTGCGTGAGATAGATGGGTCAAAGGCTATTGGTCCTGTGAAGCATGCATTCTGCAAAATTCTCTTCAACCAACTGTCTTTGTTTTGAAATATTACAATAATTCATTTTAAACATAACGCGACGCTTATATTGGACGGGAAATCGTTTAAATTTATTTCTGTCACGGACTGAACTATGATGTATTGTAAATTGAAGTACGCAAGTTTATTGGTTCTTCTTATTCTTCGAAGTCGCCGACTTTATCAGAGATAATGGCGGTCTGATTAAAAACAAACTAGTGTTTATTTTGTCTCGTCAATTTTTTGTAGTTGTCGGACTGTGCGAAATAAATCCTTTGATTTGGTAATTTTTTTAAAAATAAATATCGGCTTAGACTTTTTCTTAAATTTTTTTCAATTTTGGTGAAGGCAGAATCCTCATTTACTTAGCTTAATACAAGCGATATTGCAAAAAAAAAAAAACTTAACTACTAACTTAAAAACGCAAGGTATATTAAGGACAAGGCTCCTCGATAGTATAGTGGTTAGTATACCCGCCTGTCACGCGGGAGACCGGGGTTCGATTCTCCGCCGGGGAACCTCTGGCGCAAGACTAATGACATTGCCCGGAAAAAACAAATCATTATGGAAAATTTAATAAGCCTCAGGACTTGCTAAATAAGGCCAAAACCGGTTCCCGGTTGTAGTGCCGATGATATTAAGGACAAGAGTGCATTTATGTAAGTGTGTGTCTGTGTGGGTTGAGCGGCGGGCTAGGAGGAGATAGTGAGGAGATGGGGTTTGCGAAACGGCGTTATGCGAGGGCTTCCGTAATTTTTGTATCATGTTAGAGCGAAACCGGGGGAATGGAAGCGAACATAGAGGGCAAAGTCACTGATTGCTTTCAACCCGGCGAAGGCTAGGACGATCCTTGTCCCTGTTCAATTCAAGTTGACATGCAGTCTCCACGTGACACACCTGGTACCCGCCAAGTAGTGAAGCAATGAATGCAGCGACATCCTGAGAATGGTTGGCGCATGGAACTTGCCGGGAAAAACAAATTATTATGGACAATTTGACATGCCTCGGATATGGACCGATACACGACGACGACCACAGAAACAAAAATGGCTATACGGTTTGAGAATTTTCTCAAGGAATGTCCGCTCACTATACAGAGCACGAGCTGCCCAGCAACTAGCCGATGCCCTGTCCGAATATAAGGGTGACATAACAGCATTACTGGCGCAAGACTAATGACCTTGCCCGCAAAAAACAAATCATTATGGAAAATTTAACAAGCCTCATGACTTACTAAATAAGGCCAAGACCGGTTCCCGGTTGTAGTGCCGATGATGATGATGATGATAACAGCATTACAAGAAATGGGATGGACGGGGAGTGGTGTTATTCGAAGAAACGAGTGGAATGGAATGTTCGATTTTCGCGCAGTTGGCATTAAGAATTTCTTGAATGAACATCTATGCCAAATAAAATTATCTTTTATTATATAAATATTATACCGGGCAATGCAGCATTCTCATAGAACGCAGGTGCGTGGGGAAAAATACAAAGTGCTCAAAAGATCTGAAAAAAACTTCACAGACAAAAGAAAAGTGCTTGGGGAAAAAACCTTGTCTGTGAAATAGGCAAAAAGTAGAGGGCGAGTTCTACGCCAGGCACGGAAGTTCTGTGACGGTTCCACCAAATCCCACGGTTCACTTACCTGAAAAACCCCCATAGCTTCCACCCAATCTCATAACTTCACTAATGCAATCGCATTAGCACCTTAAATGCTTCGCGCATTAAAGAGATCAAATCTTTAATCTAAAAGTCCCTGGAAAAGAAAACTTACCTTTCATGCATCTCTTCGCATACAATTCCCTGTAAGATTGCTTTCTTAACTTATCAGGAATCTCAAACCAATTCAAACCAAGCAAATCTCCCTAGAAGAATTCCTGAAAACAAGATGATTTGGTTTACATACAATGTAACCATCATAACAGGGACCATACACATTGCGTCGCCTATTTCTCGTCCTCACCAAGTGTATCATAAATCACCATACAAACACATTGGCTGGCGACCTACGCCCAAGGGACCAAAACAAATATACGCATCTCGCCTCTCTTCATCATCATCATCATCATCGGCACTACAACCGGGAACCGGTCTTGGCCTTATTTAGCAAGTCCTGAGGCTTGTTAAATTTTCCATAATGATATATTTTTTCTGGGCAAGGTCATTAGTCTTGCGCCAGGGGCTCGCCGACGGGGAAACGAACCCCGGTCTCCTGGGTGACAGGCGGGTATACTAACCACTATACTATCGAGGAACCTCTCTTACCACCAATTAAACCCTACAGCATAAGCAAATGCAAATAAGAATTCAATACCTACCCTTACCAGCGAAGCCATAAACACCATTTCCCGGTAATCTAGCCAAAACCCATTAGCACATTTTCACATTGCATTGCCGCCTATTTATTTAGCCGCAATGCACATCTCAGACAAAGACCCAAACGTTCCCTTTGTCTTTTCATATTTCGGGATCTGCTTCTCATTACCAGTGACCTCCTCACATAAGCAAACAAAGACCCAATTAGCATCCAATGAGATTCGGCTTGTTTGCTTAGCCGAACTCACATCGTATGGGTGCACATTATGCCCTTCCTTTGTTTTAGATTCGTTCTCATGGTTTCGTTCCAATGTTCACACATACATGTGTACCATCATAGATCTTCGCTAGAAGATCTGGTTCCCTACCCCCAAAGAGAGACTTCACGATTCTGTTGGGAAGAAAATCCACCCCTAAAAGTAAGAGAGGCAGTTTCACTAGCCAAATTTCTTTGACAACGAATGAATATCGTTGAGTCCGTTTCCATCTGCCGACCACGCTCGTGCGAGCTCCCGCTCCTCGTCGTGCCGAGGACGCGATAATACCTGGAGTCGTGTGTGTATTAAAATAAAATAACTAAAAATCAAGTTCATGTCATAATAAGTTTAAGTCAAGTATCAAAACACTAACATATTTAATAACGGCTAAGAAAAAAGATAATCACGTCGGAAATAAACTAAAAATTAATTAAGAACCACGAGTGTTTTATTTTTGGTTCATTTTGGGTGAACAGTGTTCGGTAGGGGAACAATTAGTGAACAACTGATTTGGCACTAGTTTTGATTTTCTGCCGGCGGAACAGAGGACCTTTGTGACAGTGAAAGTGGTGGGTTGGTAGTAGAACTCGCGTCCATGCTGGCGCCACGACTACCTACCCCACAGTTCTACCAAATAATCCGCAGTACACACCACGCTGCATTTGCTGCAAGGATAAAGAGGGTAATCTGATCACTGATCCTGAAGGCATTCTGGAGCGATGGGAAGTGCACTTCAATGAATTGCTAAATGGTCAGCTCACAGAAAAATTGGAGGCTCCACCAATGCAAGATCAATACGAAATGCTGCCCACACCAAGCATTAAAGAAACAGTAAAAGCCAAAAGACAGCTCAAATCAAATAAAGCCCCGGGAGCTAATAGCATACCAGTTGAGCTGATCAAACAAGGGGGGACAGCGTTACATCACACAATTCATGAGATCGTGGTGCACGTATGGAAGCAAGAGGAGATGCCGGAAGATTGGCGTTACGGAATAATTTGCCCCATACATAAGAAGGGAGATATCACAGTGTGCAGCAACCATAGGGGTATAACATTGCTGAGTACCGTCTATAAGATACTCTCCTCTATCATACAAGACCGGATAGCCCCATACGCTAAAGTCATCATCGGCCAATATCAGTGTGGCTTCATATCAGGCAAATCAGCGATTGATTAGATATTCACCCTTAAGCAGGCAATGGGAAAATGTCAGGAATTTAAGATCCCATTGTATCATATATTTATAGACTTTAAGGCCGCCTACGACAGCAAAGGCAGGGTAGAACTATATAATGCCATGAGAGAGTTCGGCATTCCCAACAAATTGATACGACTTTGTAGGTTGACCATGACCAACGTAACTAGTCAAGTAAAAATAGCGGGATTGCTGTCCAACCTAATAAACATTTTTAATGGACTCCGACAAGTGGACGGTCTGGCCTGCCTCCCCTTTAACCTGGCGTTGGAGAAAGCAATCCGTGACTCTGGCGCTTTAATAGAGGGACTATTATCACCAAGCCCAGCCAGATACATGCCTACGCAGATGATACCGACATCATCGGCAGAGCCGATTCGGTTGTACAGGACTCCTTCACCCAGATTGAGCAGGCGGCACAAAAACGGGGAGTGCACATTCATGAGAGAAAATCTAAGTGCACGATGGCAACATCTGCGAAGAGAAGACCTAACGTTGGTGAAATTATCGAGGTAGTGGAGCACGAATTTGAAGTAGGGCAATCCTGTAACTACCTTGGGTCAATAGTATCAGCCGATAACAATATAGAAAAAAAAATACGCGAACGGCTGATCAAATCCAACAAAACCTACTATGGTCTATCAAGGCTCTTTAAATCCCGAAATTTATCCAGAACATCCAAGCTACTACTGTACAAGACCATGGTCTTACCAGTACTAGTTGTATGTGATCTACCTTGAAGCTACTTCGGTGGCGGGACACCTAGCTCTAATGAGCGAAGAGGAGCCTGCCCGAAAAGTCGTTTGTGGCAGGATGTATGGAAGGAGACAGCACGGCAGACCTTGTCTGTGATGGAGGGATGGCGTACACCAGGACGCCCAGAGCCTGAGAGTGCCAAACTGGATGACATCGGCCCGAAATCGGGACCGGTGGAGAGAGTTGTTAAATAAGGACAAAACAGAATCCCGGTTGTAGTGCCGATGATGATGATGATCGCTGATAGATTGAGCAATACTTAGAAGTTGTTTATGAAGGAAAGACAGTGGGCGGGGAAGGGGGGTGCGTTTACGAGTTAAGATTGATATTCAGCAATTCTAAGGTCGAAGCAGTTTTACGACACCGAACCGAGAGGTAGTCGAGGTCGGTTTGAAATAGTGCAGAATTTAATCAAAAGACACAATTGCCACCAGTCCATCTCAGATAGATGACTTATGGACTAATTTCACGTCTAAATTCCGTTACAGTCTTGCTTATTCCCCCACACATCCGCGTAATTAGTTGTCATGTTCTTGCTGCTCTTCATTTTCTTATCCTCTCCGAAGGTTCTGCATAACATTATCAAAACATGAAGTAATGTACAGGTGGCCCTCCTATAACACGCTAGATACGTTCTTAGAAAATGCCGCATTGTGTGAAACCGTGTTACGTGAGACCCCAAGCCAGTACGAAAGGGAGGATTACGTTGCGAAAACTTTTTAGTTCGGTGGTAGGAATATTATTTTAACGTTGGGATGATTCAAATCTTGAAAGTGACATGGAGCGCCTTGAAGCTCAAATTTCCCCATTTTCAATAATTTTCAAGGTCTAACATACAACAACCGAAAAACTAATTGTAATAAGTATCCAGTAACCCAAGCTCTTGAATTTGCTTTAAGGGGAGGTATAGCGTTTGAAATAATAGTGAAGAAGAACGTGTGATTCGAACTGACGCTATGACAGTTTGAATCACCAAAATGGAACCTAAGCGTTACCCATCAGGCTACTGGCCGACTTTAGAATTTGATTTTTAAACTCGACTATACTCCACTGATGTGAATTGTTATGTTATCGTTATGGTATACGGCTCTGATGTATTTTCTTATTCGATTTTCGTTCGGTGTTCTTCACTATTTTTGCTTGTGAATTGTGTGTGTATCTGTTAGAGACGCTACAGAGGTTCTCATCAGGATCGACCAAAAAATCGTTTTTTCTTTTCATTTTTTAGTGTTAAATTATACAAGGTGGTGCAAAATTAATCACCCTATCGGAAGATGTTATAATTTTTGCAAATGGCGTCGTACGTCAATCATATTTGACATTTGTGAACTAGACAGGTGCAGAATACAAACAGACAAGCAATAGAGCACTATACTCCGCAAGAGCGTGGTATAATTGTGTCGATTTTTTGAACAACGAAGAGGGCGACTTTGTGTCGAAACTCATCATGGGCGACGACGCGCATTTCCACTTAGGCGATTACGTCAAGAAGTAAAATCTTCGTTTCTGGGGCACTGAAAATCCGCATGTGATGCACGAAGAGCCATTACATTTGCTCAAAGTCACTGTGTGGTGCAACGTTCACACGGGAGGAGTGATTGGGGCGTATTTTTTTGAGGACACCATCGGCAATACGGTCACTGTTACTAGCGAATGTTACAGGGCCATAATAAACGACTTCTTACTGCCGGAATTGGATGCGCGGGGCTTGGTGAACATGTGGTTTCAACAAGACGGTGCAACCGCACATACAACACGAACCACAATGGATAATGTGAAGGAAGAGTTTCCTGGTCGCGTAATCTCCCGTTTTAGTGATTTGGCATAGCCAGCAAGATCGCCTGATCTTTCCAGACTTCTTTCTTTGGGACTACTTGAAGTCCCCGGTTTATGCCAACAAGCCTCAGACAATCGCTGCCTTTAAGGAGAATATTCGGCAGGAATGCGAACAGTTATCGCCGGAAATCTTGCCGAAAGACATGGAAAATGCCATAAAACGGATACAAATGCGTATCAACACTAGCGGCAAACACTTGACGGATATAATCTTTTCCACTTAACAGAAAAAATTGTAAAGGTCCAAATAAAGATTTCCATCACTCAAAATTATTATTTTTTTTATTTAGTAAAAAAGTAATTCAAAACAAAATCGGATGATTAATTTTGCGCCACCCTATATGTAGAATATATTCCCAAAACAATTTGTTTGAATATAATTTTTTTTAAGTTATGGGACAATAACGAAACCCACCTTTTTAGTCGAAAATTGAAATCGAGCGTCCGTATATCCATACTACGAGGGTTGCCTTTTATATTTCGGGATTAGAGAACAAAAACAAATACTGATCATCGAAAATCACTTTATTGTTTTTCAAAATATTCCCCATGAAGATCTATACACTTTTGCATGCGTTTGAACCAATTGTCGAAGCACTTTTGCCACTCTGATTGAGGTATCTCCAACACATGCATTCTGAATGCAGCAACCGCTTCTTCAGGTGCCGAAAAACGTTGACCTCTAAGTTTGTTTTTTACGTACGGGAATAAAAAGAAGTCATTCGGTGCCAAGTCAGGACTATACGGCGGATGACCCATCAAATCGATGTTTTGGGTGCTCAAAAATGCAGTTGTCGCAGCCGATGTGTGAGAGCTCGCATTGTCGTGGTGAAGAGTGATCCGTCTTCGGCGGTTGGTTTTTCTGATTTCTTGGAAGAAGACTGGCAAACAAATGGTTGTGTACCACTCAGAATTGACTGTTCTGCGTTGTTCTGGTGGTACGGTTGCGACATGTCCAGTTTTTCCGAAAAAACAGGCGACCATTTGCTTGGAAGTGCTTCGTGCGCGAACAACTTTTGTTGGATTTGGCTCATCTTGAAACACCCAGACAGTCGACTGCTGTTTACTTTCGGGCTCATACGCGTAAATCCACGATTCATCACCTGTCACGATGTCATAGACGTGTTTCGAAGCACCGCGACCGTATTTTTTGAGCATTTCTTTCGACCAATTGACACGAGCCTTTTTTTTGGGGGATTGACAAGTTGTGTGGGATCCAACGCGAACAATTTTTTTTGACGATCAAATGTTTATGCAATATTGAATGTATGCTGGTCCCACTGACGCCTAAGGTTGTCTCAATCTCACGATAGGTCACATGGCGATCTTCCAATATCAGTTCGCGCAAAGCATCAATGGTTTTCGGAACAACAACTGATTTTGGACGACCTTCACGAAATTCATCTTGGAGTGAACTACGACCACGATTGAATTCACCATACCATCGATAAACACTGGTCCTTGATGGAGCTTCATCGCCAAAAATTGAATTAAGTTCATCCATGCACTGTTGCTGAGTTAATCCACGCCGAAAGTTGTAAAAAATAATCGCACGAAAATGTTGACGATTTAATTCCATTTTTGGGCCGAGATGAATCTTTTAAGTTACTGTACACAACACAAAAAGCGCTCGTATGTCAAAACGTTCTGAGTGCGTATAACCTCAAAAATGTCCAACTTTACGACAGAGCTGTCAATTGCCGGATTGCAACACTAGGGTTGCCAAATCCCGAAACATAAGAGGCAACCCTCGTATGGTAAGTAGAGTTACCAAAAGTACCACCAGATGCCGCATGTATGCTATGACTCCGAAAAAAAATCGAGGGTACGACTCTATACACAGAAAAATCGTTAATAAAATCCTTAATCGCGTTTCTTGGAAAATCATGTTCTTCAAACTGTTGGCCAAAAGATTTCTCAAAAACTACTTGAGGTTTTTTTCTTTTTTTACGTTAAAGTAGATTTGAGTCATTGGAACCCCGTACTACAATTAAGATGATATATGCATAATTTTTTTTTACAGCACTTTAAAAGAGCCGAAAAATGGTGAAAACCCACATTAATAAAATCAAATATCCCTCATATTGTTAAGTTTCGAATTTTATGAATGAATACACTCATATATTTATGAAAATTCTTCGATTATTGATTTTTGATAATTTTTGCAGGTGCTAGAGTGCCAACAGCTAGGTGCCCCTTTTTTGAGACCGTCACCTTACAAGGCGTGTCAACAATTATTTTCCCTACATTTTTTTAAAAAAACATTTTTGTTTTGTACTTTAAAACATATTAAACAAGTGACAAAGTTTGAGTTCTTTATTTAATTCCTTCTATGAAAAAAAAAATTCGAGAAGATTACCTTTTTTTTTTTTTGAGGCTCTCAGATGAGAACCTCCCCTTAATTTATCTTTCGTGTTAGAGCGAAACCGTGCTGTAGGATGTCGGAATCCGAGTCTTCTTATGCTACCCACATCCACTGCACCATGAATTTGGTCGGTCTGCATAGCACAATGCTACTCATATCATCATAAACGCTATAGTACTCAAATGAATTCAAAGGTTGTCCTCCTTGTTAGATATATTTCTTCTTTTTTTTATAAGATCGCGCATAAATGAAAAGATTTTCAGGTACCCTTAAATATCAAGGCGAAAGAGAAGCGAGAGAATAATTAAAAGATGTATAATACATTAGTCTTGAATGGCTGCGCATTATAAGGACGATGAAACGCTTACTCAGGCAGAACGTTCCACATTCGTGTCGTTTAACTATACAATTCTCTGTGTTTACTTGTACTTTCAACATGAACTGATGCCCACTTTCTGATTTATGGGTATCACGGAATTATATTTGGGCTGGTGAAATGCATTCACCGAATTCAGTTGAGCAACGAACGTGATAATGCCAACATTTGCCAGAGATATCCGTCAAACCAAGATCGCCAACGACTCTCAACCAAAGGTAAATTATAGACGGACAGATAAACACAGGAAATCCATTTTACAATCAAACTACCCAGGTGTAAAACAGTCTGTCTGCTCATGCCCAATATCCATCTCAAGCAACCAAGGCGCACATGCATTGACCTTTCCTGCCCATTACACTTTCCATCGGCATTTAAGAGCAAAAACCAAAAAAAAAAAAAAAACAAGTAACGTTAAATTAACATTTACCAGTTAATTTAGTATTGTAAACATTTTAATATATTTGTTGGGATAATAATTGCGAAATCCAACAAAACTGACAAGGAACGCTGGAAAAGAAATATTCCAATAAATATTTCCTAAATTCCAATCAAATTAACACCACTAATCAGAAAATTATTGAATTCCAGTGGTTTTACTTCAAATATTCACTTTCGTAATTTATTCTTTGTGTTTGAAATCATTGTTTTTTGTTTACCAACTTTTCCTACTTTAGAGGTTGGACAAATTTGATGTCAATCTAAAGATTAAAGAATTTTGTTAGTCGATACAAGAAATACCGTACACTACTACATTCACATAAGAATATTTAATAATTTAATACTCCCCGAGAATCATTTACCCTCAGTATTCATAAACACACAATGAATGGGGCATTAAGGTTCCCCTTTTCCAACCAGAGGTTTGTTTACTCACTTGTTGGCGCGATAGACACGTTCAGACAATTAGTATTCTCCCTTTTACTGAAATTAATTTAATTTGCACGTCGCAAACTATACCTTCCCTTAAAAGTTCTCTTTTTCTTCTTTGTTACAATTACGAATCGTTATTTAACGATTCTTATCATCAATTGTTGAGTGACATTTCGTTAAGGGTCACGTTGCATTGCTGCACCCCTATTCGTTGTTTTTTCTGTCAAAATTTGACAATGATATTGGTGGTATATTCTACTGTTAAAGTGCTAAGCACGAAGTACTCAGTTCGTTACCATTCGGATAGAAGACAGTCAGAGTCGTGTGGTTAGGAAAATGGTGGAAATTCTACGTTCACTGACTTAAGGATAATAATGAATTTCTTTAACAAGGTGCGCCGATAATAGCTGAGGGGTTTATGTAAATAGTAAACTTGTGAAATATTTATTCAGACCATTTGGTTATTATCATTTGACCATTATAATTTTCTGTCAGATGTAGAAAATGTGTTTAAATACTAATCTCATTGTGTACGGTGAGGGAATAAAGAGTCAGTCAACTATCACGAACTAAGGGCAGGATTATGCGGTCCATCATTGTCGTACAATTTCTTTCTCTATCCAACTTTTTTGCAAGTTTGCCTTAACATTATCCGATAATAAATAAACTTTTATTACATGAGCAATCACACATTATCGAGTCAAAACCTTAAAAAAATAATTTTGGGAGCCGAGACTGGCCACACAGGAATAAATAAGTAAATACTCGATCTCTCTAGGAATTTTGCATCAATCAATTTCAATGAGTGATAAATGATCATGTATTTCATTTCATGGCACATTTGTTTGTATGGGAATATGTATGGATTCCCAATTGAAGATATAGTAAGGACTGTAGCGTCTCTAACAGATCCACACACAATACACAAGCAAATAGTGAAGAACACAAAACGAAAATCGAATAAGAAAATGCATCAGAGCCGTAAACCATAGCGATAACATAACAATTCACATCAGTGGAATATACTTCAGTTTAAAAAAAAATCGAATTCTAAGCACGGTCAGTAGCCTGATGTGTTACGCATTGGTTCAATTTTTGGTGATTCTAACTGTCATATCGTCAGTTCGAATCACACGTTCTTTACTATCAATCCCAAACGCTATAGGACTATAGTCCGACACAACGGTTACCGCCCGCTCATATGTTCCCAAGAAAATTCGAAGGAGAGTTTTCATAACATACCACAACACAGTTACCGTCCGACGTCAACTTGTCCCATATGATCAGAAACCTTACGCAGTGAGCTCGCATCTACACACAGAGTCTACATTCCATGATAGATAAGCACAATATGTTGCAACCAGTGCTGTTAAGCTTCAGAAGGCATGTTTCGCCCACGTCCATGATTGAAAGGACGTATGTATTGGGTTGTACCACATGAAATGTCCGGTTTTCTCTCAGTCGAAAATAAGCAGTTCTGGAGTGAACATTTGTGCCAGAACGTTAAAATTTCTTTTTTTATAAAGTAAAGTGGTACGTGTGCTTAACGTGTGAGAATTTTAGGGTTCGTTACAAGTACTGTTCCTTTTTTTCTTCTAGGAATCGTTTACCATGCTGTCGGCAGTTCAAGTTCGAACCCTCTTTCTTTATGAACTTAAAACTGGCAATGAAAAACATGAATGACGCTTTTGAGGATGTAGCGGTAGACGAACGCAATATACCACGTTGGTTTGGAAAGTTCCGTTCGGGAGATTTCATCATCATCGGCACTACAACCGGAATCCGGTATTGGCCTTATTTAGCAAGTCCCGAGGCTTGTTAAATTTTCCATAATAATTTCTTTTTCCGGGCAAGGTTATTAGCCTTGCGCGGGAGATTTCAGCCTCGAAAATTAACAACGTGGGAAGCCGAAAACTTTAGTTGGGGACGATGTTTTAAGAGCAACGATGGCTGCGGGCCCAATCAAATTGATGCGGGAGATTGCACAAAACATGGGAGTATCCCCAATGACAATAAGTCGACACTTTTCTGTCATAGGAAAGGTAAAGAAACTCGATAAGTGGGTACCCCATGAACTGAACGAGTGCCAAAAGCGACAGCGCCTGGAAATCTGCGCATCGTTTACATTAAGAAACCAAACTGAACCCTTTTTGCACCGGATAGTCACCTGTGATGAAAAGTGGATTCTGTATGATAACCGTACAAGACCTGGGCAATGGTTCGATGTAGGTGAAAAACACACCCCCAAGCCCGATCTTCACACAAAAAAGGTTATGGTGACAATTTGGTGGACATCGAAAGGACCAATCCACTTTTCATTTCTTCAACCAGGAGAAACGATAAACGCTATCAAATATTGTGAGGAAATCGACATATTACATGCCAAATTGACTGAAAAGGGCAATAGGCACGGCCTGATCCTTTTACATGACAATGCTCGACCCCATACCCCACAAGTAACGGTGCAAGAACGGCTGCAGTTGAGATTTGAAATTCTTCCGCATCCATCGTACTCTCCTGACATTTTCCCAACGGATTACCATCTTTTCCGCAACCTGCATTCAATTTGCCGACAGAAGGTCTTCCGGAAGCAAACAGAGGTCATAAAAGCCTTTGAAGATTTCATTGGAATATTTGACCCATCACGTTGGAAGAATGTCATAGATGCCAATGGATCCTATTTTGATTGAATAAAAATGTACGGAAAAATATTTCATGTGGTAGAACCCAATATAACCTCATGGTGACAGACACACACCACACGATGACGAAAAACGAAGCCGTTAGCGTCGAAAGCCTCGCTAGGATGTTTTATTTATCTGTAGGTGCCGTTTCGGTGTCCCACTTCCGATCGAACACCATAGTTCGAGTCGAATGTTTTCTGGCAGTTGACAATTCCATCGGCTGCCACAAGTTGCACAACCCTGTACCATCCCGCATCCAATGAAATGACAGAGTCCTGGCACCGATCATTCGAAGCCTTCCTGATATGTCGCAACGATAGCCAGTGGCTCGACACCCTACCTACCGTCCTCCAAAGTTTGATGACAATTATTGAGGTAAACCTGGGTACATCCGGTTAAACAAGTTCCTGAGAGGGACGAGTTGGTTTAAGGCATGTACACACGAGAAAAAGGTGTAAGAGTATCGAAACGCGTCACTACCCGACATATTGAGTAGTCGACCTACCGCGACTTCATGCATACAGTGAGGGTGGGTCCGGTAAGTAGGCACAGTGCCAAGGAGTTTTTCATCCACCCCGGATTGAGCAGTTGCACGAATGTATGCGTACGAGTGAAAAAGTGAAAAAAACTCCTCAAACCCCCGTACAATGGCCCATACAATACAATTTTTTTATCTACGTCGGTGATCGAGTGTACTCGATCGACGTTGTGAGAAAACCATCTACGCGGAGTGTGAAAAGGCTTGAACAGAGTTATGCATCGACGGAGCTTTCATACAGTAAACACCCTGGCGATCACCCGATCATCACCTGTTCCGTACTCTACAACCTGCGTTCGCTGAGGACTCACTAAGTTTCTTTTCATGTTGCAGTCAGTACAACCCTACAGAGGCCACACAGAGGACCCCGGCGCATGACCAGCAAGAGGTGGAAAACGCAATGTTAGTTCTCGCCCCCCAGCCTTATTCAATATCTCAGACGGCACAAGTTGCAAAAAATACCAACGTTAATCGAGGAAGCACGAGAATTAGTTCCAAATTGCTTCCACCCAAAACATCGATCCTGGAGGAGGTGCATGTTGTCTGATCTCGGTAGGCACTATCGGAGGTCATTTACGTGACTGTGTCACTGGAGACGGGAGCCCTGTACCAATTCTACTTTAAATAACACGACATACTTTATAATCAAAATGGAAAGAGAGAGACTAGGAAAATCGTTCGGGTGCAAAAATTGAATTGCAAAAAATTAAGTTGAACTGCAAACTTAAATACGAATTAATTATCCAACATGAGAATCATTGTATAAAGAAATTTATTTATGAACTGCAAATTCAACTAGGAATCAATAACCAAACAGGATTAGATCTATCCAAAGTAGGTTTTTAGCTGATTCTGTTCCATGACATCCCGTGGTGCGAGAGAACCCACATGTACCGTACCGTCACCGCGCTCAGCATTTGGCGTCAGTGGAACCGCCTTGCGACGCATTTTAAAGGATGGTTTGCATTTGTTTCCATATAATGTGCAATTAACTCAGAGAATATTGACGACAGACCGTCCACGTCGCTTGGGATATCACCAAACAGTAGCTCGAATGGTTGATACTAAACCAGATTTTTGGAAGCAAATGTTGATGACCGACGAGGCCCATTTGACACCCTCTAGCACCGTTAAGTAGCAAAATAACCGCATTTGGGGAATGGAGAATACACATGAGATCCATGAAACACCATTGCATGACCAAAGAGTGACTGTTTGGGTCGGCGTTTGCGCCAAACCTATCACTGGGTCATTTTTCTTCAGAGACAAACAGTCGATGAAAATCGATATCGGTGGATGTTGGCTCATTATGTCTGCCCACAAATGGTGAAAATGGTGTGGTTTCAAGAATATGGTACACCAGGCTACACTACAAAAGAAACGATTGAGTTTCTGCAACGAAAGTTCCCTGGACGTGTGTTATCAAAAAATTAGGACATTCACTGACTATCCAGATCTCCGGACATATTTTTGTAGGGTTATTTAAAAGGCAAAGTGTATGCTAGCAAGCCTCAGACCATTAGCGAGCTTAAGGCAAACATTCGTGTCGAAATCATCGCTATACCGCCAAAGATGCTCGCAAAAATGATGGAAAATGCAGCAAAAAAGGCACATTTTGCTTTCGTCAATAGAGATGGCCACTTGTTTGATGTTATACTCAAAACTAAATCCAAATAAATTGTAAAGGACTAACTTATATTAAAATACCTCATATATGGAAATCGGTTGTCTTTTTTTTAAGTTATTCAATATTCACATACCGATATATAATATGGCGCACTCTGTGAGCTGATTTACCACTTGACTTAGCTAATATCAGGACATGAATGCTTTCGGCTATACTTGCACAAGTATAAGCATGTGAATCACCCCTACTGCTTGTATTCCGAAGGCAAAATAGAAAAATGCGGAACACGTACCACAGATGCGTGAGATTCGAAACCGCACGAACGATTCTGGACAGACATATAAGACGGACAGTTACTCCGGCAGGAGTAATAGGATAGATCCTAAGTTCCAAACAGGCATGTTCCGTAGCAAATGATATTCTATGTGACATGATGCAGGTTCGAGCGGAGTAACAGGTAAACTCCGTCCCACCCGGCGATGAAATATCTAAAAGAATGTACAGCGGGGATCAATGGGAATGTGGTAGCGACAGGTGGTTTTAGTCTGTGAAAATCCGGCATGCCTCTGGCTCGGTCGAGATGTATCTTTTGAAGATTTCCACCTCCCTACCGAAAGCAAAAAAAAAAGACTTCACTGTGTCGACATATAAGAGATACGCTAAAAAAGTAATTAGACTGATGTTTTTTAGTAGCCATGAATAATTCGTTTACACATCAAAGTTCTCGTCTTCAAAACAGGTCCCCGTTTCTGGCGTTACTTCCAGTTTCCGTCCCGTTTCTGGAAGGTTTCTTCTGGAATGCCTTTCAGCTCATCGTTACACTATTCTGAAAATTTCCAAAAGTTCCCTAATGGTACTCATTCAAGTGGTTTTCGAGGTGGGACAATAAAAAGAAGTCGTGTGAACTAAAATTGGCGAAAAAAAAAAGGGGGGGGGGGGGGGGGGGGGGGCATTTCTTGCCAAAAATGCGTTGATGGAGATTGTCAAAAAATGTATGACACAACGTTGCTGTATGCTAAGATACAATACCTTGACAAGGTAAAGCAAAAAAAAAAAACCAGCGCGTCTGGAATCCTATTCGTGTTCAACCGAAAAACAGAGAAAAGAAAGTCGGAGTTAGCTTTTGAATAATTTTATTTACTATTTGAAACGAATTGCTGCACAGAATCACTCAAGATTCGTCATACAATTAAAAACCAACAAGTTTGAAACACCTCTCACGACAGACTCTGCGAAACACTGCTGAAATCAAGACGACGAGTTTTTTACTGCAACTCTTGGCCCGTACCAAACAGCAATTTTACGATGGCCTTGATTCTCGGCCACTGACCTAGAATTCCTCTACGATAACTCTTCATCTCATATCTCTCTCGTTGACGTAAATTCGACCAACCTTTCGATTGGTTGTTGCTTGTGGAAGCTATGTGAGCGTTTGGATCATAATTTTCCTTATTTGCTTCACACGTTCGTTTGGTCTCCATCTTAATCGGCATTGCAAATATTTCGACGGCGGCAGTAAAGTCGGTCGTAGGCGTGTCATATGGTCTTTTACAGATTACCGGCGTCCGTAGTCGAATTTTACGTGATTACGTAATTGAATTGAAATCTACGTGATAGGTTATGTTTTGGGTGGATCATGTTGCATTTTGCTACAGTTGCTCATATTTCTTTAGGTTTATGATCGTAGTGCATATCGCAAATACTACTCCATTGCAGATACTTCCAATAGTCATAAAGTAATTGCAGCGATGTCAGCGTTACCGATTTATGTACAGTGTAATGGGTCTCATAACTTTTCTAATCTTGTACATCTTGCAAAGTATTAATCGAACAAATTCAAACGTATGATCGTTGTACAGATGACATTCCCCACTAATAAAATTTCTTAACAATTTTGTGATTGCCGAATTTGGTTTCTAGCTATAGGGTGTAAAGCAAGCGAGTACAAACTGTTTGGCAGCAAGGGCGAAATTAAAAATGTTCATGAACGGTGCGGGGGCAACAATTTGTAATGGCAGTATATTGTGACGCATATGACAATCAATACTAGAATATTCTAGAAAGTACTGGAAAACTGGAGACTATGAATAATAGAAAATTCGAGGCTATGGAACGGACGGAAACGAAACACCGAATCAGAAGGAGGAAAAACGATATGAATATGTCGCGCGCAGATCGGGAAGGGGGAGTAAAAAGTAAGAAGTAAGCAGTAAAAGACGCGATAAGTACGGAAGCGATAAGTCAAGAAATCGTTAAGCGTACGGTAAAAGTAACGGTTGTTATTAACGGACTAATAAAGTGTTACATTAATTCAAAAATCGATTTAACGGCTCTTATTTATTAAAAATAATTAATCCAGCGAACCCTAAGCTCGCTACAATGTTTGTTGTCAATATGGCTTATGAGCCAACTTAGACCCGCGGCTGCAAGTTTGGCTACCCCTGGTGTAAAGTATTGAAGTCAACAAAGGCAAAAACTTCGTGCGTTTTTAGATTTTTGCTATCGTGAAGCCGAGAACGCAAGCTAAGCGGCTAAAATTGTGAATGGTAATTGTTGGCGATGCGATTTCCCAGGAAAGACAAGGCAAACACCAGCAAACAAGTTCCTGGGAAGCACAACGATCAGCTGCACACCGATTGCGGAAAACCACTCCAGAGGAAAAAGGCACTCAAGAAAAGAGCTTAAGAAAAAAACACCCTTTAGGAGAAAACGAGTGAAAGAATAGAACAACCAGGCATCGAGCGAAAGTAAGGACAGCTGCGGGTTATATAAGGCGAGCGCATCGACAGAACACCAGGGGTCGTCACACGAACTCCTCAATAAACGGTCTTAACGACACCATTTTAAAAAGAACTAACGGTAAAGGATAAGAAATCAACGTGGAAGATTTTATAATACGAAAACAATTAACAGAATAAATAGACAATTAGAATAAGTGAACTTATACCGCGTTGTTTTTGTTTCGTTTCCGTTTTCGTTTCTCGTTTGCTGAATTGTGGATTTTAGGAAATTGTACTGGGCAAGACAATAACGTCCAGAGCAGAATCCGGCTCTGGAAGTACAGTCTACTAATTCAAAATCCAAATCATCGTTGCCCGGCCAGTGCCCTATTTACAGTCCACGAAGAGGAAAGCTGAGATGTCGCTGGAAAAGGCGCAGTCCGCAGTTTTAGCAGTAACAGTAATTATGGTCCTCATACTGCCACAGCCAATTACATGTATTTGGGACGTTAAAGATACACTTCACACACAACGAAGTGCCTGACGGGAGGTGGTTTCAGTCAATAAAAATCCGGCATTCCTCTGGAGCGGTCCAAGGTATCTTTTGAAGATTTCCACCTTCCTACAGAAAAAAAAACAGGGCCCATCGTCGAAAATGAGTATAAAATCATGAAATAATCGAAGTAGATTAACACATAAGCTCTCGTAAGCCAGGGGCTAAAAAAATCACAAAACATACATCGTATATGTTTACAGCCAGTTAAAGAAAACTTGGCGCATTTTTTTCCCCAAACTATTGTTTGCTGTGTTAAAGTCATAAAGTCTTCAAATAGAAATCAATATAAAATGGATATGTTCTTCATGAACTAATAATTCGTCTACCTCTTGTCAAAAGCCTTGATGAACTAATGTTGTTGTTAAAAGTTTCAATTTAATGTAATTGCATTGTAATAAATAATTTTAGAAATCACATATCCGTGTACCAGTATTAAGACTAAAATAGCTACAACCAGTTATTTATGTAAGACTTTAATTACTCATGAACAGAATATGAAATATACTTATGCAGGGCTGCGACCTTTAACTTTGGTTAATTACCTAACTCTCATTTATTCTGAAGCAAAAGGCCCCCTGTTCCAACGCAAGGCTGCGACCTTTTGCTTTGATTACTCAACTCTAACTCTGCCTATTCTCTTTGCAACCACACCTTTTATACACATATTATGGGCGAACAATCGCAAACGATGCATCCATTTTTTCTCCACTCAGCATGACCTCAAGTCGTTTACCCTGCTTTAAAAGCTAGAGCATATGGTGGGTGAAAGAAGGAGAGAAAGTATCGATGAATGCCTTAAGAATGTACTGAAGGGCTTGCAGTCATACAGAGCGCTTAATGTGTGTGCGGTTCGGCCGAAGAACGACTCTTTGTGATGACGATCACTTACAAATCTTTATGTGACAACCTAAAAAAGCTTATATCGGTTCGATGTGCCTTCGAATATGGCTTGGGTGCTTGTCGAACAATGCATTTGCATCTACCAAATTGCAATATTGCAAATAGTAAGAACAACAATGTTGTTTCGAGACGTATACACGTAGAAATGCCTTCTTCCAAGAAGACAAAAAACCACAAACTACTTAACGCTGCCGAAGTACACCAGTTGCCAACATTTTACAGAAAGCTTATCAGCCATTCACCACAATAGTCAAATACTCATAGTGCTCTTACGGTCGCACGCAGGTCTCAACGTCGGTATTATCCGGACCGCAGTTGTGGATTTTAGACCAAAGTCTATTCAGATAAGCAGTCATCGGAACACTACCACTATACCCATATTTTATCCAAAAACGTTCAAGGTCGAAATGAAAAAAAAGCTGTGCAGCCATAAAAGCAGAGGCGAGTTGCCTGACTTGTGCTTAAAGTCCAAGCACCAAGTCGAACTAAACTCTGACCATAATGCATAGCAAGATCGAAGAATTGCAAGTCTAAAACATGGTGACACCTTTTAGAGGCAGGGCAATCTTGCGTAGGTAGACGTGAACTTAAATATGTCGCTTTATGTGGCGCACCACACAAAACCAGGGCATATAGAAAGATTTACTACAGAACAACCAGTGATCTGGACCTATTATCACTTGTATTGTTTTTGAAACCACCTTATTTTCATCTTTCCATTCACAGTCACCAGATTTAATTTAATCTACATACTAAGAGATTTCTTTGTTTTTCATCAGCTGCGGGTAAGGTAGGCGTCACGCCAGACGGCGCCTGGTAAACATACAACTTTTATCGCCTTATGGTCATCGGAAGGCCTAAATTACGAATTTTATTTTTGGCTTTCTCATGAATCTCGTCCCTTATATGCGCGAGTTTGTAATCAATGTGGTTTAGCTTACACAACGTTCCGTCGCCATATGACACCACCTCTGCGTTGCCAGTACTAAGTAAACATTTTTAATCAGATGACCCTGACCATTTTCGCATAACAACAGAGGAAACCAGAACCAGTCACCAATTAAAAATATATTATTGTCCGGTCTCAAAAGCTGTTGTTGTTGACAAATGTCATTAAAGACTTAACACACATGTTATGTGCAAAACTGGATGAACTGTTACGACTACCCAATCCATTAAAAAAACCTCCCAGAACCAGTTGGGAGTAAGACTTAAGCAAGTATTTATCTTGGACGCCTCACCGAACCTCCACTGGCGGATGATGGAAATTTGTAACACAAAGCCAGCGATCGGAAAGCCTGCCGATCGTGCCCTGGAACTAACGTGACGATAGTGCAATAAACGTATGAATTGCTGGCAATTGGTGAGGCAGCCCACGAGCTTCGCCTACGCCCAGTTCCGATGCACCTCTAGCGAACTGGTAGTGACCGCCAATGGGCCGCCGACAAGTAAGTGATGAACATTTCGAAAGTTTACTTTGGAGAGGTGGTTTTCGTTTTGGTTCGCCGAGCAATTAAATCATGGCAAGGATAAGAATTTCTTTCGCACAAGACAACTCACTGTTTGGACATAAATATGTACTCCCTACTAAAACTGTTTTACCTCATCGTCAGGGGAACTTGTGGTCACTACCGATTTCTTTAAGTGGTACGAATCTCATGTTAACACAACGGGTTCTGGTTTCTTTACAGGAATAATTTAATTTTTTGTTTAGTTTTTAAACGCAAAAGTTTATGCGAACGCGGATCAAGGTGCAAATTAAATGAACATAAACAATTTCCTTTGTATTTTGGACCTTGACGGCGTAAAGAGTTCGCCCAACAATTGCTAATTAGAAGCTAGGCGAGTTTCTGGAATGGGTCAAAGTAATGCCAAAACCACTGAATCACCTTGTCTAAAGTGTTTACCAGCATTCGGGGAAGTGATATTACGAGTGGACGGTTTATTAACGTTTTATAATGGCGGCTGGAGAAGTTAAGAGTTCCTTGTCAAATGTTAATGGACTACTTTGAACTTTGGCCCCACATGAAAACACCTTGTGGAAAAATAACGTTTTCTCTGTTTGCTTCATTTTTTGTTACTATTTAACAGTGGGAAACATCTCAATCGTTTTTATACAGAGTTTACTGCTGACGCTAAGTTTGGAAGCCTCGAAATGAAAAGAAGGTCAAAACCCGATCAATGTGAAAGAGAACCCACTTATTTTAGTCAAAGTAAGTTCATTGTCGGGGGGATGGGAGCGAAAATGCAGGGCAAAGTCACTGATTGCTTTCAACCCGGCGAAGGCCAGGACGATCCGTGTCACTGTTCAATCCAAGTTGACATCCGGTCTCCGTGTGACACCCCTGAATAGCTACTTTGGCACCCGCCAAGTAGTGAAGCAATGCATGCAGCGACATCCTGAGAAAGGTTGGCGCAAAGCTAATAACCTTGCCCGAAAAAACAAAATATTATGGAAAGTTTAACAAGTCTCAGACTTGTTAAATAAGGCCAAAACCGGATCCCGGTTGTAGTGCCGATGATGGTGATGAAGCTCTTTGTCGCTTGGCAGAAACATCAAAAAAAGTTATATGAATCAAACTAAATACGACGACAGATACATTTTTTGAAATGGCATCCTCTATAGAAATCCTCTGATAGAAAATACATTTTTGCAAATGGCAACACTTGATTTCTTAAAAACCGTTAGAGGAAGGGGCGCGCGAGTGGCGGAGAATTTTTTATTACGTTGTTGTTCGAATTGTTTATACGTTTATTACGTCCCGCCAGTCAACCTAAGGGTTTTTAAGAAATCAATTTGCAAAAATGTATGGCCCACCCTATATAACGTTTTGCGAAAAACTGAAGAAGGTGATTCGAAACCACGTTATGAAAAGGTTAGAACCAAAGCAACAACGCGTCAGACCACGACAGGGTATTGGGCAAGAAGATCTTAACACCTACATAGTATGATTGCTACATTAATGCTCTGGTACCGTGGCGGCGAAAGTATGGCACGCGTGCCAGAGATGGATTGTACGCAAATTTTGCGGGCACGTGAACGATTTATTATTAATTGGATTTAATATAGAATAATTTTAAAATTAAATCAGGTTTTTGATGAATTTGCATGGGCCAACCAAACTCTGTGCATCATGTATCTATGCACCGTTAGTAATTAAAAAGCAATTAGTGCTAATACCCGACAAAAAAAGTATTCTTGTGCGCCTGTGTATGCGCATAGTATACGGAAACAAATACGTAAAAACTTGTGAATAAAACATTTATATAAATAAACAAAGTGACTCCCCCGCTTGGTAGAAACCTCAACGCGGTGCGGAGACTTAAACTGCAATGAATCACTCAGGCTATGTTGACGGAAGCATATGTTTTCAGTAGGGCCACCCATGTCAGACAGACTAGCGGGGAATAACACACAAATATCTACCACCCCTAATCCAGGGTGTTACGCGTCACCGTGCTCATTGAATGGTTTGCAGCCAGGCATATACCGGCTGTATTATAATGGCGCCTCTCTGACACCGGGTTGAATCAGAGCATTAAGCAGACCTTATCATATCAAAACAGGGCTCTGATATGGCGTACTATTTGAAACCTCAAGACTCGTGGGAACAAAAATGAATAATCAATGTACAAAAAACAAATCCCACGAAAAACCCGGTAGGCGTAGGTGTGATGAGCCGACACTACCACAAGGGAACAAATCATCAAGAAAACACCGACTCGCCAAAAAGAAGACGTAGGGAAAAACGGAAAAAAAGAGATATACGCGTCGGCACGTGGAATGTTCGATCGTTATATAAACCAGGCGCGATACAGACGGTCGTAGAAAACGCGAAACAATATAAAATGGACATCTTCGCGCTTCAGGAAGTCCGACTCCCACATCAAGCAGAGGGATGGCCTCTCATTATGTCATTTTAACCTTGTGCTCGAGTATGTCATAGAAAGGTACAAGACGACAACATGGTCGAACCATCCCTAAACGGGGTCAGACAAGTGGTCGCATATGCGGATGACATCGCCATTCTGAGCGATGATCTAGAAACTGTAAGTAAAAACATTGAAATCATCAGCCAAGCGCCAGAAGAAGTGGGCCTAGAAATAAATGAAGATAAAATAAAATATATGATTACGGCGAGAGCAGGTGGACCTCGGGATCACTCATAAACGTCAGAGACAAGATATTTGAAAAAGTTAAAGAATTTAAATATCTGGGAACAATACTGACGGCCAGTAATGAAATGTCGAAGAAAATTAACAAAAGACTGCATTCCGGCAACGCTAGCTGGCACGCAGCCAGTAAACTGCTGAAGTCCAAACTGCTATCACGTAATATAAAGCTCCGTGTTTATAGAACCATAATCATGCCGATTGTTCTATACGTATGCGAAGCATGGGCTCTCACAAAAGTGGAAGAAAACAAATTCCGTGTATTCGAGAATAAAGTTTTAAGGGGTATCTTTGGAGGTATATACGACGAGGGGGCAGGACAATAGAGGAAACTCCACAACTACGAATTGGAAGAGCTGTTTCGCAAACATACAATGGTGAGAGTAATTAGGTCGCGAAGATTAAGATGGGCCGGACATGTGGCGTGATTGGGCAACGATAGGACCGTGCGTAGAATTCTTGCAGTAGATCAACGGGAAAGAGACCGGCAGGACGGCCGCGACGGAGATGGGAGGACAATGTTAGGTTTTACCTTAAGAAGATACGATCGGATGGTCAAGCGTGGAAGGTGAGCGCACAGGACAGGTAACGATGGCGAAGTCGAGCCGGCGAGGTCATGAACTTCCGGGTTCCTACAGGCCAATAAATAAAAAATAATAATAATAATTATTATTATTATTATACTTCTCACAGGAGAGGCAAAGCCATAGCGCCGACTCACCGCCCCGAGATACCCCCCAAATAACCATTGAAGTTTTTCTTGAACAACCGCAGGTTTTAACACTCCGGAAACACTCGCGCGGGTAGGGAATTCCACAGCTTTCCCTCTCTGTACCGGAACGAGTTCTGATGCAGAGATGTTCGCACCGTCGCGTCGGGAGATGAACCACAAATTGGTGCGATCCGTCGGATTGTCTTGTGTAGCCCATATAAACCAAATTGCGCGGACCAATACCAGCAATCTTCGAAGAACAGTACCCGTGATAATATCTGCAAACCAGACAAAGGTTCGCTACGCGCCTTCGATGTGATAGCGACTGTAGTCCCGATGTCAGCGCTGTGTTCCCGATCAGGGGGATCGCTACTCTCTGTCTGCTCTCAAGTAGGTTAAGGATATGTTTAGGAGCAGAGCTTCAAACATGAGAGCAATATTCGAGCGCGGATCTAATTTTGAATTTATAAAGGAAAACTAGTTGGGCCAGAATGAAACATTTCTTAGCTCTAAAAATATAACTCAGTTTTCCTGAGGCGGACAAGGCGATGTTCGACACACGATGAGAATGTATCATGTTTATGCCACTATACATTCCCACAGACCGTGATGCCGAGCAATTTCGTGCTTTCCTTAGATTCAGGGGCCTGACCATTTATCATCAGCTGTGGAACCGATGATCCACTTGTCCTATGATTGTTGTGTATTGTATCTTCGTTACATTGAAGTCGACGAGATTGGTCTTCCCCACTGCAGGACCTTATCCAAATCCCGAATTAAAGAGTTGATCTGGCCACATCTCAACTGGTGCGACGTTGATGCACTAATCGGCCGATCACTCGAAAAAGAAGAAAGAGTGTACTATCATCCGCAAAACTGAATACAAATCATTAATGTGAAGCAAAAACAAGGTTAAGGCCAAAATAGTACCTTGAGGCACCGTGGAATTAACAGGATACATATACGAAGACTCGTCGTCTACAACAACCCGGATCGATCGACTCTCGAGGAAATTCTTCGTCCAGTCGCAAAGCTGCTGGGAAAGTCCGGATGAACGAAACTTGCTCAGGAATGTCCCGTGCCAAACGCGGTCAAAAGCCGTGGAGATATCCAATGTCACCGCCCTTGACTCACCATGCCGTTCAATCGCAGATGTCCATATAACGGTTATAAGGGTCAAAATGTCTCCCGTGGACCGCCTGCCACGGAATACGTACTGACGACCATTCAGAAGTCCGTTGCACTCCAAATACTTAATTAACTGGGCATTGACGACTTTCCTGTCACCTTAGATAAAATAGAGAGTAATGGTATCGGCCGGTAATTATGTGGGAGACACTTTATTCCCCTCTTAGGGATTGGCTGAACTCGAGCGATTTTCCAGCATGCATGAAAGGACCTCTGTGCATAAGATCAGCGAAAGCGTCTGCCAAGAACCGGCGATAGTTCTGGAGCACAATTCTTAAGGACTATTGCTGGTATTCCATCCAGGCCGGTGGCCTTCCTATAGTCCAGTTCACGTAAAATGTGTTAAATAGTACAAGGGTGGAATCTGACATCTCGCATCATAACCGTACCGGCGCGGTCACAGGTGGCTCCAAAAGATCTGCATCGAGGTTTGAATTCGCTGAAAATAAATTCGCGAGCACATTAGCTTTATCTTTTGAATTCGTGACTAATGTCTCGCTGCCCGTCACTAACGGGGGAAAAGAGGAGGAAGCCAAGTTATTGCTGACAGTCCCTGTCATTGACCAGAAGGAACGTGAACCAGTTGGTCACTCAAGGAGTTTAATAGTCACTTTGTCGTTGTAAGCCTTCTTCGCGGTATCAATCGTCTTGTTGGACGCGTTTCTCATTATAACCAAATTCGTTCTGTTGACCTCGATGAGTTTGGAGCGCCATATTTTAAGTGCTCTAATTTTTGCCACTGCAATCTTCTTGCATTTTTTATCAAACCAAGGTTTATCAGATGAATTTCGTTTGATGGAATGCGGAATGTAAATCTCTATCCAGAGAAGAATAATCTCTGTGACCGATTCCGCGCATGCGTTAACATCCGAGTCTCCAAAGCACACCTCCGACCAGGGAAAGGATGCGAAGAAATCTCGCAAATCGCCCCAGTTGACAGCCCCATACCTCCAAACTTGGCGAAGCTGCTTAGGTCGGTTATTCGTTTGAAATGCGAATGAATTGGTTACGCGGCCAATGCCAAGCAATGATCTGAGTTTCCCAGTGGCGCCGCAACTTCCATGGCATAAATGCTCGGTTCGGGTGTCAAAAACAGATCCAAGGTGTTCGCATAATCAACTTGGGTATCCGGCACTCGGATAGGTTCCTCCAAGAGTTGAGTCAAATTGCGGCTAACAGCAAACATCTCCGCTAGCCTCCCAGCCTCGTCGGTTCTGTTAGAATGCACCAACCAACCGTGTACATTAAAATCGCTAAGGACGACAATTTCAAAAGCCGGGTGGTTGATCTGTTTCCAGTCGCCGGTACCTAAAAAGGGTTCGAGTAAAAGTCGCTAGTCGATCGTTATTCGAGGAGCGGTAAAGACAACAAAGAAATTTGACGGAATTCTTAACAATTCAAGAACCAAACCGGTTATGCGATGACGAATTTCTTAAAGTTCGATTATTTATGGAAATATTTGCATAATGTTCCCCCTGATATAATCTCTCGCGGAGATTCGAATGCGAAACTAGTTTACCTCCCGAATTCGTTATCTCAGAAGATATCACCATGACTTATCTCCATGTCAGTCCGGGCCATCAGCAAAACATCCGAAAGATAGTCGAAAATTTCTCCCTGCGATATCGCGAAATGTATAGGGTGAGGGGATGGTATCTCACTTTGGGACCGACTTACCACCTAAACCAACGCCCTCTTGGACTAGTCCATCAGCCAAGCTCCAAAAGATGGCCAGAGATTTCTCCTGACCATTTCATCGAGTCTGTACCTTTAAGGGGTTGGTACGAAAGCAGTCCCAGAATTAATCGGCTTGACACATAGATGGCGGTAGTTATTAAAATGTAATGAATGTGGGTAGACAGTACCGACCTTAAAAAAATTGTGTTTCAAGTTTAAGGACGCTACGCTGTTTATTACTTCTTGGAGAGCCTATAGCGTTTGCGACGATAGTGAAGAACATGTGACTCGAACTGACGCTATGACGGTTAGAATCACTAAAAATTGAATTGAACCAATGCTTGTACGCGTGTACGAATTCGATTTCTAAACTCAAGTACACTCAACTGATGTGGAATTGTTATGTTATCGCTATGGTATACGGCTCTGATACATTTTCTTATTCGATTTTCGTTCGGTGCTCTTCACTATTTGCTTGTGTATTGTGTGTGTATCTGTTAGAAACGCCAAAAGCCTTCAATAGTGAACGCTCTCTCTCAGTGAATTTGTAAATATGGAAAAAATTCAAACATACGTTATTGCAGTTTACCACCGACCCACTTCTTCAAGTTTAGAAAGAGAAAATAGTCGGGGGCTGCTAAAGAAGTAATTCGTTTTTTAAATCATTGATTTTGGCCACTGCAGTAACGGATGTATAGCGTTAGCGACGGTAGTGAAGATCGTGTTATTCGAACTGACGCTATGACGGTTAGAATCACTAAAAATTGAACCAATGCTCAACACAGCAGGCCACTGCCGCGCGTATGAATTCGATTTCTAAACTCAAATACACTCAACTGATGTGGAATGTAGGGCTCCTCGATAGTATAGTGGTTAGTATACCCGCCTGTCACCCGGGAGACCGGGGTTCGATTCCCCGTCGGGGAGCCCCTGGCGCAAGACTAATGACCTTGCCCAGAAAAAATAAATCATTATGGAAAATTTAACAAGCCTCAGGACTTGCTAAATAAGGCCAAGACCGGTTCCCGATTGTAGTGCCGATGATGATGATGATGATGTGGAATGTATGTTCTCTTTTGGGATCTGGCAAACACTCCGTTGCATTTCACACGATCATTTGGTTGTTCTCCCTTTGCCGCTGCTCCTGTTCCAAGCGCCGAGCGAGGCGCTTTACCTATTCCTTCGGCTACGTGTCTGCAATGGCCGCGCGATATGAGACCGAGTTTGTTCGGTCTAACGATATGAATATCTTATTTTCGCGTTTTCTTTTGGGGGCCGGTTGTTCGTTTTAGTTTCGGT
Source organism: Microdon myrmicae (assembly GCA_963931805.1). Taxonomy (NCBI): domain Eukaryota; kingdom Metazoa; phylum Arthropoda; class Insecta; order Diptera; family Syrphidae; genus Microdon; species Microdon myrmicae. The sequence continues at coordinate 43,509,641 of OZ007502.1, forward strand.
GGGGATTTAAAACCGTCCCTTCCCGTCTTGCAGCGATTTGCGGATTAATAACTAACGCGGGCTCCCCATCGACTCGACTTGGGCAAGAAAGATAACACGCGGATGTGCGCACTCTACGGTGGTTGGACAACGACTGTCTGTGCGAGTGCGGACGCGATGGTGGATGAATCTCGACTATTCAGGGATCCGCGCTGGAGGGTATGAAGTGACGTCTGTCCTCTGTGGTGGTTATTATTCGACTGACTAATGAAAGCAAAAGTTCAATGCGTCGTGGCAGTGGAGTCATAGCTAAAATAAACTCACTGCCACTTACGAGGAATTTCGAGAAGAGTTGCTATGCTGGCATAAGAATTCAGTTCCAGCGAATCCTCGCCGTATAAGCTCAGTTGGATTAGATTCCTCGGTCGCTATGTGTACCGAGAAATCGGTTTTGGGGACACGAGCAAGTATGGGCATGAGTTTTCGGGCGAAATTGGAATTGCTTGGGTGCAAGCGAGGGATATAATTTGGATAGAGAATTAACCGAAGCAATTTCGGGGAAATGTATGCGGCTCGGTGTAGTTGGTGGTAATGGTTAATGTTCCGTTTTAGGTTTGAATATGCGTTTTATTACAGCATATGAATTTCGGGGAAATTAAGATTGCTTGGTCGCAATGAAGGGATATCGTTTAGATAAAGAATTGACCGAAGCAATTTTGGGAAAATGTATGCGGGGATGATTTAGAACATATTCTGTTGAATTGTATTCTGTTGCGGGTTTTGGAGTGTGTTTATTGCAAAGTTTGGGATGTATGCTATTGCGGATTTTGCATGGGGAGTTGGGTTAAAGTGATGCGCTGTTAACGGTCAAGGTTGGTTAGAATTGTGGGCTGGTTCTCCATGTGGTGTAGAGAACCCCCACAGATGCACCAAACCATCCCAACCAAGCACTCGGGGATTCTGGCTAGTCATTAACAATCGATGAACATGTAAAAAATTGGAAGAAATGGTTATGAATGATCGCTGAATCACGATCAGAGAAGTCGCCAATGCTGTTGGCATATCAATTGGCTCCCGACGATATCGCGGGATGTACAGCGTGACGATGTGGTATTTCTCTTTGGGACCGACGTACCACCAAAACCAACCTTTTCTGGAACTGGTCCATCAGCCAAGCTCCGAAAGATGCCCAGAGATTTCTTCCAACCATTTCACGGAGCCTATAGCTTGATGGGGTAGTATTTCACTGGATGACTTGCCGTTGGACCCCACCTACCAGTCAGTCTCGTTAGTGGCAATACTGGAGTTCACCGTAGCCGCGGAAGTCCAAACAAACGCTGTCTACCTGCGCGAATCTGTGAGGGAGTACCCTGAGATGGTTATACGAAAAATGTCGCAAAAAAGCTGCAAGTCCAGCCTTTCCATCGATGTATAACTTATTGTTAATAATCGTGTTTTTCTATGTAACAAAATGGACACCTCGTGCATGCCTCATATACAGTTCACAAAAATAGCAGTGCTCAATCCATCTATTCTGTTGAAGGTCGTAGAGTTACTGAATAATTGTTACCCTTCGAAACATTTGGAAACGAACGACCTCTCCAATAACTGTCAGTATAATGTAGTATTGTAATACGGCAAAAGGTCTTCAGAAGATCTGCTGACGTAGCTTAAGTGGAGCCACTCCATCCACAGCTTCGACGAAAGCAAGGTTGTTACACTGGTTTCCCTAAAAATATTCAACAGAGTTTGACACTCAGCCCTATTGTTCAAAAACCACTTCTGAATCTGCATATGAAACATTATTCTTAAGTATAATTCAAAAGTTTAGCTCAGCGAATATTTGTTCTTCATCGATGACGAACCTTCAAACTCACTACTCATCTATTTCCCCTATTGACTGAAATGCAACATCTCGCAAAGTTCTGTCGCCAATTTCAAACATTCTCAATTCCGTATTTAATTTGTTTCTACCCAGGTGGTTTCGTTTGGTTGTTTTTAAATAGTCCACGCATTAGTATTAAATGAAATGTGCAATGTGATCTTGACCGCTAGCTGTTTTCGTGTTTCCACTGATAGTAAACTTTCTCCTGAACTGGGTTGACCTTGCCCCTAAGCGAAAACGCACACAAACTTTGCGTGTGTTTCCTTTATTAATAGGGTGCCCCTAGGCCCTATGAGTGGTGACACAATGAATTATTCTCGTTATTACGCCGTCATCAACCGAGGGGATTTTTTATACACGCAACGTCAGTTTGTTTTAAGGCTTTCTAAGCTAAACAAAACGTAATTATTAAATTGAAAACATAAGCAAATGCAAATGTCATTCATTTAACATGAGAGGTGGGTGAGGTAAGCAAGCCTCTGGGGATTTTCATATGTCACTTTAATGCCTAGAAGCCAGAGATTTCAACTGTCACTATAATGTTTGAGTAATTGTATCCTATTTTGTGTACAAGTATTCCTATCATAATTTTCTGTGCGACTCCTTAGGTTCTCGACGTTTGGATTACCTTCTGCTAGGCGCCATGGTTTTAATAAATGCCAGTTTTTGATAGATAACAAGATGACAATATCGGGCTATCCATCTTCTTTGTCATGACGACTTCATGTACAATGTGTAATGTAGCTCGGTACCTATTACTTTCTGTTTAAAATACATGTTGCGAGTTGCAACTAGTGGTAATGAGAGTGTTCATAATGGTTTGAAATAACTCTCCACGCTCTACACTCGGCGGGTTAGCTGTGTCACAGCCGAGTGATATCGATTACGATTAGTGGTGACACAAAAAATATACTGGGGCGAAATCAAGAGAATAGTGTCGGGTTTTCCAATAGGGACTTGACAACTTTGAATTTCATTTGTGAACGCACCCTTTCACTAATCATCGAACTGTCACTGTCAATTTATTCAGTAAACTCAACATTTTCATCGTGGTTAAGTACACGAACGAACAACTTCTGCAAATTATAAATATTTACTACCGAAAAAAGTTGACATGTCCCTATTGGAAAATCCTATACAACTGTATTGCTCTTTGAGATGACGGAAAATTTGCAGGATAGTAGAGGACGGGCGGAGATGCGTAAAAGAGAAAAAGAAAAGAACAAAGGAGCAATCAAGAGGATCAGCGGGACAGCTGGTAAAAGAAAGTAGTAACATATCAGATTGGTAAAGGTGGTGCGTATTTTTACTAAGATTTAGGCAGAAATCTCCAAGGTCAATTAAAAATCGTTTACTTTTGAGTTAAGAAAACCCTGTAGTATTCGAAACTTCATCAAATTAATACAGTCCACGAGCAGCACGCCACGACACAGCGAGAAAACATTGGTCCTTCGACCCGGATCTTTGGAGGAGCCGAATACACATTTGGAACACACGGATTTCTTTTATATTTGGAGCTCCGCCGCATATCACACATCCGAGTTTTAAATACTACTTTTTCACCCACGCTCATGATTGAAAAGATGTACATATGGTAAGTATTGAGTTGTACCACATGAAATGTCTGATTTTCGCTCAATCGGAAAGAAGAAGTTCTCGAAGGAATTTCTGTGCCAGAACGTTCAATTTTCTTTTTTTATAAAGTAAAGTGGTACGTGTGCTTGACGTGTGAGAATTGTGGAGTTCGTTACAAGTACAGTTATTTTTTTCTAGGAATTGTTTACCATGCTGTCGGCAGTTCAAATTCGAACCCTCTTCCTTTATGAATTTAAAATGGGGCATAATGCGTCATTGTCAATGAAAAAAATCAATGACACATTTGAGGATATAGCGGTAAACGAACGCACTATACGACGTTGATTTGGAAGGTTCCGTTCGGAAGATTTCAGCCTCGAAAATGAAGCCGGAAACTTTAATTGGCGATGATGTTTTAAGAGCAACGGTGGATGCGGACCCAATCAAATTGATGCGGGAGATTGCGCAAAACATGGGAGTATCCCCAATGACAATAAGTCGACACCTTTCTCTCATAGGAAAGGTAAAGAAACTCGATAAGTGGGTACCCCATGAACTGAACCAGTCCCAAAAACTACGGCGCCTGGAAATCTGCGCATCGTTTAGATTAAGAAACCAAACTGAACCGATTTTGCACCGGATAGTCACCTGTGATGAAAAGTGGATTCTATATGATACCTGTAAAAGACCAGGGTAGTGGTTAGATGTGGGTGAAAAGCCAAAACACACCCCCAGGCCCGATCTTCACCCAAGAAAGGTTATAGTGACAATTTGGCGGACATCGAACGGAGCAATCCACTTTTCATATCTTCAACCAGAAGAAACGATAAACGCTAGCAAATATTGTGAAGAAATCGATATATTGGATGTCAAATTGGCTGAAAAGCAACCTGCGTTGGTCAATAGGCACGGCCCGCTCCTTTAGGATGACAATGCCAGGCCCCATACCTCACAAGTCATCATCATCATCAGCACTACAACCGGGATCCGGTCTTGGCCTTATTTAACAAGTATGAGGCTTGTTAAATATTCCATAATAATTTTTTTTTCTGGACAAGCTTATTAGGTTATTACCTCACAAGTAATGGTGCAAAAATGGTTGCAGTTGGGATTTGAAATTCTTCCGCATCCACCTTACTCTCCTGACATTTTCTCAACGGGCTACCATCTTTTCCGCAATCTGGATTAATTTTGCCGGCAGATGAAGAAATAGAAACATATCTTCGTTATGTGCCGGCAGGGGAACTGGTTCACTAGATTTCCTAACAAGTTCATGTATGAGTACACTTGATTGATGCTCGCCTCCCTAATACCAAGTCGGATTTGAGATGCACCCAGATATCCTATAGCTTGATGCAATCTTTTATTAAGAAGGAAAATAATTCACTATTTCTCAGAGTTTGGGCTTTATTTGATGTATTTATATTTATATTTACTTTAAAACTCAATACAAACATTCACTGAATACATAATTATGCACGATGCTGTTTCTTGATTTAATGTGCAGCAGATCTTAATTTGTCTTCGCTTGAGGTTATTTCACTTTCGCGATTTCAAGTGTTGTGGTTATTGTTCATATCCTCTATTTAATGTAATAATGGTTTTGTTCAGGAAAACACAACTCTAACTCGACAAAACACTCTGTTAAACTCGGTTGTAAAAACTGAACTCGGACACTCTCGACTCCGTAGCGAGAAACACTCAGGGGAGTGCACACAAGAGTACACTCTTGTGGCGAAAAGATGATGCGCGCGCGATGGTGGTTGAATTGCGACTCCTCATTCCACCCTTGGCTCGTGCAAAGCCGACTCGCTACTGGGGCGAGTTTCGTGCGTGGTGAGAGAAAATGTCTCTCTCTGGTGAATAGGGGACCGGATCTCTCAGTGTAGATCATAGTGGTGTGTGAATTGATCGTGTAGATCGCATTGTTTACCCCGGTACTGCGGCCAAGGATAAACGAAAACCGAAAAGGGAAAAAGAACAAAGTGAAAATGGACCAAGGGCATCATGAGCTGGTGAGAGTGCAGCTGAGTAAACAAGCTATATCTCATTAGGGAAGCATTGCGTGCTAATGTATTTTAAATACTTACACAATGGCAATCTATTGCCGGCGGGAAGAATCGAATTCTTTGTTTGCATTTGTTTATGCAGAAGAATTCGGTTTTGGTGGCTATGCGCGAGATGCGGTGATTGTTTGTCGGTTAGACAAACAGATCGTGGTAATTGGTATTGCAGCTGTGTAAGCAAGCTGCCTGCCATTGCTTTTGTCGTTGGGCAAAAGGTTGGCTAGACGTGTGCATGCAGAAAAATTGCTGCATACATGTTGGACAGGAATTGCCGGCGAGGAGAATCGATAAGATCCTTAATGGTTCACGTTGGATGTGAACCGAAATGCTTTTTTAGGAAACTCGATGTTGCTTGATGCGGGGAAATGATGATGGCCTTGGGGAGGAATATTTGCAGGTTTGGGGATGGGGAGTTAGACTGAAATTATGGGTGGTTTTTCAGGTAAGCTTTAAAGAACCCCCACAAGGTCATAAAAGCCTTTGAAGATTTCATTGCCTCAAAAAGTCAGCTCTTCTACGAAAAATGAATATTTGACCTTATATCCGGGGGGGGGGGGGGGGCATACAGCAAAGTCTCTGCTTTCAACCCGGCGAAGTCCAGGACGATCCTTGTCCCCGTTCAATCCAAGTTGGCATGCAGTCTCCAAGTGACACCCCTGGATAGCTACTTTGGCACCCGCCAAGTACTGAACCAATGCATGCAGCGACATCCTGAAAAAGGTTTGCGCAAGGCTAATAACCTTGCCCGGAAAAACAAATTATTATGGACAATTTAACAAGTCCCGGATATAGACCGAGACTTGCTAAATAAGACCAAGAGCGGATGCCGGTTGTAGTGCCGATGATTGTGATGACCTTCTATTACGTTGGAAGAATGTCATAGATGCCAACGGATCCTATTTTGATCGAATAAAAATTTACGGAAAAATAATATTGGCTTTTAAATGTTTACTATAAAATCGGACATTTCATGTGGTACGGCCAAATAAGTTACTCAATACTGTGGTGGTTCTATTAACGTCACTGCTTACCTTTCCACTTACCCCCAAATCTTCCCAAAAGCTCCAAAGATCTCATCGTTTTTCGCTTATGTAAGCGCATTAACACCCTCAAGCATTTTTCCCATCAAGGGCATTCACGCACTTCATGCGTTATACCATTTTCCCTGAAAGAAATCGGTTGCCATTACCGCATACATCAGTGCATCTCAGCATTGTTCTGAAACGAAAAACATTTCGGCTTCTGTACTAGGCAACCGCAATAAACTATGGAAACAATCATCGAAACCCCTGGGTGCCTACGTTTTCAGTCCCACACGTGCGCGGCAGATTTTCATAGTTTATCTGTACCCACGGCGACTTCTATCCAACCTAGAAAGCATATGGCAACTCGCGCCTAGCTGCCAAGAGCCGAATTCTTTGCCAGTGTAAATATTCACACTGGAATTTGATCCTTGACTTGCTATGGATGCAATACACAATCAACGTGGATGTAAACACAACCGTCATTGTGTAATCATCCCAAACGCATCCTAATCACCAGTACCATATTTAAACAGCTGCAAACACTTCGTCCAAAGATGCTCTTGCATGTCAATTTTCATTCCTATGGTTCGTACACCCAAGAACTCGCATCACGAGCAAACAAAGTGATCCGCGCGTAAGTGGACACACCCTCGTTAGGATCTATGTACCGGAGATCCACTCTGATTGGTCGGTCTCAAAAGGAAAATTTCATTTCCTTTTCACCACACCACCAAACTCACCCCAAACGAGGGTTGAATCTTCGAGTCGTATTACAACCATCATAGGGGCCGGTCGGGTCGTCTCCCCTTCGCCGTACCGTGTATGCGGTACGGAGCATTGCCTACTGTCTTAGATGTTAATGCCAGATTTATTATTATCATCCGCGGTGTGCATCAACAAATCGGGTGTCCATTCCGTAATTATTATGTACGAAGTGAAATTGAGCGAACTCTAGTAAACCAGTGTTAATTAAACGTGTGCCCAAATCGGTTTAAAAACAAAAATCTCTACCAACGTAATTGTCCCGCTGAAATACCAGTTCTCGTGTTCGGATTTGTTGTGTCCTTGTCAACCAGTACTTCTAATAAATGTTAATTAACACAAACCAATAAAAACAATAAAATGTCAACCAGTTTTTTTATTTCTCTTGTTGTGATCGTTGTTCTAGTTTTCAATCTTGCCTCGGCGACACGACAAACACAGTGAGTAGGTAGTAGTAGTTCCGCCAAACCACACCTTAAATGCTTTACGCATCTAGCATTATCTACGGTATAATCTAAAAAGCTTCAGTAAAAGAATTCTTACCTTTTCCTGCATTCCCTTCGCATACAAATTCATGTAAGAGTTCTTTCTTACCTTATCATAAATTCCCTGTAATAAAATTCATCGGTTCGCATATCATACGACCGCATATCAGGGAATCTTACCCTTGAGTTGGCTAATCCAAGCCTCAATATGTGTACATAAAAACTATCTACCCACACATCGGCTGTCGACCCTTTTAGCCAGCGATAAATAGTCCAACACCAGCTGCATGTAATTAGCACCATCCATTTATTATTTATTATTTATTGGCCAGTAGGAACCCGGAAGTTCATGACCTCGCCGACTCGGCTTCGCCATCGTTCCCTGTCCTGGGCACTCTCCTTCCACGCTTGACCATTCGATCCGATCTCCTCAAGGTCAAACCTAACATTGTCCTCCCATCTCCGTCGCGGCCGTCCTACCGGTATCTTTCCCGTTGGTCTACCGTCAAGAATTCTATGCACGGTCCTTTCGTTCCCCATTCGCGCCACGTGTCCGGCCCATCTTAATCTTCGCGACTTGATTACTCTCACTATTGTAGGTTTGCGATATAGCTCTTCCAATTCGTGGTTATGAAGTCTCCTCCATTGTCCTGCCTCCTCGTCATATTTACCGCCAAAGATGCCCCTCAAAACTTTATTCTCGAATACGCGGAATTTGTTTTCTTACCGTTTTGTGAGAGCCCATGTTTCGCATCCATATAGAACAATCGGCATGATTATGGTTCTATAGACACGGATCTTTATGTTACGTGATAGCAGTTTGGATTTCAGCAGTTTATTGACTGCATGCCAACTCGCGTTGCCGGAATGCAGTCTCTTGTTAATTTCCTTCGACATTTCATTACTGGCCGCCAGTATTGTTCCCAGATATTTACATTCTTCAACTTTTTCAAATATCTTACCTCTGACGTTTATATGTGTTATCTGAGGTCCACCTGCTCTCGCCGTAATCAGGTATTTTGTTTTGTCTTCATTTATATCTAGGCCCACTTCTTCTGCCGCTTGCATGATGATTTCACAGTTTTTACTAACCGTCTCTAGATTATCGCCCAGAACGGCGATGTCATCCGCATATGCGAGCACTTGTATGACCCCGTTCAGGGATGATCCGGCCATGTTGTCGTCTTGTACCTTTCTGATGACATACTCGAGCACAAGGTTAGAGAGACACGGTGATAGACCATCTCCCTGCTTTAGTCCGTCCCGGATTTCAAATGGTTCTGAGAGGTGGTTTTCTATTCTGACTCGCCCTTTGTTTTCGTTCATGCAAATTTGTATGAGGGCGGCATATTTTTTTGGGACTCCCAGCTCAACTAGAATATGATAGAGTCTCTGCCTTGCGACTGAGTCGTAGGCTTTTTTGAAGTCAACGAACAGTTGGTGAACCGTCTCTCCGTATTCCCACTTCTTTTCCAGCAGTTGTCTTATTGTGAACATTTGGTCGCTTGTTGACCGGTTCCTACGGAATCCACATTGGTAGTCTCCCAGTATCTCTTCTGCGTACGGTGTGATTCTCGCCAGGATGACATTTGTTAATATTTTGTATGCGGTTGGGAGCAATGAAATTCCTCTGTATTTTTCGCAATCAGATCTGTCGCCTTTTTTGAAAATGGGGATGACTATTGAGGTTTTCCATTCTTCCGGAGTGACTTCCTTATCCCATATTGTTTGGATGAGCTGGTGGATTTTTCGAGCGGTTGCCTCTCCTCCATGCTTCACAAGCTCTGCTGGTATGCAGTCGACTCCAGGAGCTTTGTTGTTTTTCAATCGCTTTATTGCGTCTACAACTTCGTTGAGAGACGGCTCTGGTATCTGAGGCTCGGCTGCATGTACGCTTGGTGCATTTATCTGTGGTTGATGGGTGCGTACATTGAGCAGATTTTCAAAGTACTGCTTCCATCTTGTCACGACATTGTTTGTTTCTGTGACCAGACAGCCATTTGCGAATTATTTTGGCTCTTCCTCGGTAGCCATTTCTAATTGAATTTATGCCGACATACATACCCCTGATGTTCTTTGCCCTAGAATTTTCTAGGATTTTTTCGATCCGAGTCTTCTCCCATTCGCGTTTTTTGCGTTTGAAGAGCCTCATTGTCTCTCTCCGAATTGTCGCGTATCTTTCTGCGTTGACTTCATCATATCTTTCTAAGTGGATCACTCTGAGGCGTTTACGTTCTTCGATCTTCGCCCTGCACTCATCGTCAAACCAAGGTTTGGACTTAATTGTTTTCTTAAATCCTAATACCTTTTGGGCTGTTAGTTTGATTGTGTCTCTGATCGATGTCCATTCAGTGTTCACACTATTAGCTTCCTCTTCCTCACTGCTCACATTCTCTAGAATGCTAAATCTATTCGTTAGTTCGTCTTGATATTTAGCCCTTTTGCGTAGGTCTTTTAGTTTATCAGTGTCGAACTTTTTGCTTGTCTCCCGTGACTGCCCATGTGGGATTGCTGCGAGGCGACTCTTGATTTTGCCCATCACTAGAGGATGATCGGAGTCGCAATCTGCTCCTCTATATGATCTTACGTCAAGGATATTCGAGTGGTGTCTTTTGTCTATGAGGAAGTGGTCTATTTGGTTACGCGTTAGGCCATCGGGTGATATCCATGTGGCTTTATGAATTTCCTTGTGCTTGAACATCGTGCTTTTTACTAACAGATTTTTTGACGCTGCGAACGTGATAATTCGAATTCCATTATCATTTGAAACGTCGTGTAGGCTTTCTTTACCTATAGTTGGTTGGAAGATATCTTCCTTTCCAATTTTCGCATTGAGGTCCCCGAGGAGGATTTTAACATCGAATGATGAGATCCCATGAAATACATCCTCTAGGGTCTCGTAGAACGTGTCCTTCGTTTCTTCGTCCGCAGATTCTGTTGGGGCGTGTATGTTTATAAATACATAATTGTACCATCGGCCCTGTATTTTTAGCACAGACATTCGGTCATTAAAAAATTTCACATCTTTTACATGGGGCGTAATCTTCTTGCTTATGATGAACCCGGTTCCGAGCACCATCCACGTTGAGACAATTTCCCTAACTCACACCATGAGTAAACAAAAGACCGCTGTCCTTCAGCAGGCATTCTGGCGATACGCAAACGATTCAATCATCCTCGTGTCCCAAATGCACCTACCATCTAATGTTTACTCAGTTGAACTCTCAGGCCATAAATTCCTTTATCCTACATAGTTCTGGATTCGTTTCCCAGTAACCTCTCACATAAACAAAGAACTCCGCGACCCCTTTTTCCTTTCTTTGTTTCAGGTTCATTTCCATGGCCTTGTGTATGAAAAAAACCAATGTGATCTTCACTCACACATACACATACATTGCCAAGCCTTTCTTCCTTGTTTTCACCACGGGAGAAACACTTTCTATCTTGGGTAAACTCACCCCAAAACGATTAAATATCGTTGAGTAGTTTTCCATCCACTGACCGCCATGGTCACGCGTCACTCCCGCTCCCCGTCACTGCGCGGACGCGCATATATATCGGAGTCGTGTTCTTGTTGTACCCCGAGTCGTGGCTAGTAGTATTATTTATAATCAAAAGCAAGTCCGTACCATCAGTGTTCGAAATAGTTCATGTATTTTAAACAGTGCTACCGTAAAATGTTAGTATCCAATAAGAAAATGAAACGGAACAATAATCCATGGATTCAAACAAGTTATTCCAATAATAGTGTTTTTCTTTCAAATAAAAATAAAACTAAACAAGGAAATGGTGTGTTTTCTATTTTTACTTGTCCTGTGTTGGTGTTTCCTTTGATACGTGTCGGAACAATTAGTGACAGTCTGATGGAGATAGGAGTGAACGGAGTGCCCATGCCTGGCACAATACTCCTAATCTCCACAGGCCAATCCCATTCATTAAGATATCGCTAATCATTAAATTAAGTACAAGTATGTTTGCGTTTCATTTTCATAACATCGAGAGTTTAACTCAAGCGAATTAATACAGTCCACAAACAGCGCGCCAAAACTAAGGAAAAAACACTCACCATCCTTTCCTGACTTTCAGAGAAGGGTTTTACCTTCATGTATTTTAAAAAAGTTTAAATAAAAGACAAACAAATATAAATAAAAATATGAACTATTCATTCAGTCCGAATGTTCTCCGAGTATTAAGTGACACATCTATCTCACATTTAGTCCAGACAAACATAGTAGAATGCCTAGCACACACTTCAAGAAATAACCCTCAGAAGACCCATCCCTTTTCCGATTATATTATAAAAAACTCTATTTACATATTTAAACAATATCGTTACGAGAACCACATTCTTAAGACCTGATTATACCCGTTAAACGTTGTCGGATTGGTTGACAATCAAATCAATCCTCCAACCCATAGACTCAATCCCCTGGTCAATGGCATAATTAATCGAATCGAGAAGGAGCAGGTCCGTATTTTACGAAATGTTTGCGTGTGAAAAATCGTTATTCGTTTTTACTTTCATTGACTTTTGTTCCTTCTCGCATGACATGGGCCAGAGAAAAAACTGGTTCTCACACAAGACTCGAGACACCATGTATAGCACACACTGGCTTCTTAGGGATTTGAAACCTCGAACGTCATCAGACAGGATCCAAAATGTATGTTTCACTGCAACTTTAACATGCTCTACACGTGTGAGTCACTGCTTAAGACGCAAGTATAAATATCGTGGAGCGGAGTATACGAGGTAAACAGTGAGGGCGTCGCACGCAACAGAAATTAGGTGATCATGCAACATCAGCCTCTGCACACATTCGTTGTCTGTCTTTAACTTTGGGGCAAGATTTTAATTTGTAATCAGCCCAGCAGATACACAAAGTAGTTTACTAGAACTTTTTTTGGAAAGTTTCACCCAGAAGTCGCTGAGAGAAAACAACATCAGATAGCGGCGTCAGAAAGTCAGAATTGTAATTTAAATATTGACTAACATAATTTATGTGCTTTACATTTTCTCCTGAGTTGTGATGGTTGCAACGAATGAGTATCCGAATGACAAAAATAAACATCGGCTTTCCATCTAATCTTGAACTATAGCCTCCTGAAATGAATTCCGAATTGCGTAACTTGCCACAATTAGATGGAAGTAAATGACACGGTAGCCATCAAATAAGAGAAACAATGTGCAGTTGAAGAAAGTAAGTGGTTCTAGACTCACAGAAGTCTAATCATAGCCAACTTTCATGACCACTGCATACTATTCCCTCAAAAGAAAAATAGGGATAGGCGCTTAAAATCCCGCGAATTCCTGTTTAAGGTTTAGCCACAGTTTAGTAAGCAAATGGAAACAAAACTAGAATTCAATTGGAATACTTGATCAGAGGCACTAACACTAGATTGCCCAAAGAAATCAAATTGGTATATAAGACTAATAGACACAAATACTTTCTTCGGCTATTGTCTTTCTCTCCGGTTGTCCTAAAGTAGCGTCACTCAAACGACTGTAACTTGTAAACGAATGGACGAAATCTCACAAAACTTCATACATAAATTAGTGATAGATGAGTCCATTGAAGTGACCCATGTTCATTTCCTGGTGGACCCATCTATTGAAAAGTCCCCGGATTGTTCATCCCATGTAGAACGTAGATGCTACATATTTGCAGTGACGAATGTCCAACGAAACTTTTTCCAGCTACTCAAAAGAAAAGAAATAAAAACAATTCACCGGATGCACATTGGTCACAACTGACAGTCGAAGAATGCACATTTTTTCACTTAAAAATCAACTTCAGACACACCACTAAAGATAAAATAAATAAACAGTAAAAATAAATTTCAGATGGATAAACACATGCAATTAAATGTTTGCCAAACCACACTTGCCTACAATTTTCTGTTTAATTTCCTGTGGTTTCCAATCTTCGGGCATATAAGACTAATAGCCACAGTGACCTGTGAGTAGGGCGTTAGAATATACTCATAGCTAGGCCGGTTTGTTGTAAGAAGCGACTAAAGGCCGAGTGGTAGGTGGTGTCCCAACGCGCTGTCGCCCGATGAATTACCATCCCATTAAGTTATCATCATAATCATCATCGGCACTACAACCGGGATCCGGTCTTGGCTTTATTTAGCAAGTCTCTCCACCGGTATCCGGTCCATATCCGCGACTTGTTAAATTGTCCATACTAATTCGTTTTTCCGAGCAAGGTTATTAGCCTTGGGCCACCCATCAAGCTATAGGCTCCGAGAAATGGTCGGGAGAAATCCATGTCCATCTTTCGGAGCTTGGCTGATGGACCGGTTCAAGAAAATGTTGGTTTAGATGGTAGTCGGTCCCAAGGTGAGATACCACTCCGTCACGCTGTACATTCCGCGATATCGTCGAGAGAAATCTTCGACCGTGTTTCGGATGGGTGACTGATGTCCCGGACTGACATGGAGATAAGTAATGATGGTACCTTCTGATATAAAGAATTTCGGAGGTAAACTAGTTTCCCATTCGGATATCCGGGCGGGACTATGTCAGGGGGAACATCATGCAGATATTATGATAAATAAGCGAACTTTAAGAGGTTCGTCATCGCATAATCGGGCTCGCTCTCGAGGCTCTGCCCACGCTCGACTGTAACATCAGGGGCATCGGTTTCACCAATACGAATGTAAACGCCGTCCACCAATATTTGCAAACAACGAAACCTGATATCCTGGCCCCAACTGAGACCCAGATCGATTCGTCAACTGATTCGACATATCGTCGTTGCTCAGGATACGACTTATATTCGTGATTTCGTTTTAGGGACGGAGTCTGCGTCTTCGCGCTGTCCGATCTAGCTTGCCAGAGGATGGAGGCGTTGGAACCCAATAACAAAGTCGTGCTGGGGAATTCTGTTAAATTTCTTTGTTGTCTTTACTGCTCCCCGAATGACGATCGACCAGCGACACTCTTTGAACATCTTTCACGTACCATCGACTGGATACAGATCAACCACCCAGCTTCTGAAATTATTGTCCTTGGCAATTTTAATGTGCACAATTCCGGCTGGTTGTTACATTCTAACAGAACTGACGAGGCTGGGAGGCTGACAGAGATGTTTGCTCTTAGCCACAACTTGACTCAACTCGTAGAGAAACCCACGCAAGTGCCGGATGCCCGAGGTGATTACGGGAACCCTCTGGATCAGTTTTTGACATCCGAACCGAGCATTTATACCGTGGAAGTTTCTGCGCCAGTGGGACTCTTAGATAAGTGCTTGGTATCTGTCGCGCAACCACTTGTATTTTAAGCGAATAATTGGCAATGGCAGCTTTGCCGTGTATGGAAGTAAGGGGTTGCTAACTGGAACGATTTGCGAGATTTCTTCGCATCCTTTCCATGGTTGGAGGTGTGCTTCGGAGACTCCGATGTTAACGCTTGTGCGGAGTCGGTCACAGCGGTTATTCTTCTCGGGATAGAGATCTACATTCCACATTCCATCAAACGAAGTTTATCTGATAAGCCTTGGTTTGACAAAAAATGAGCAGATGACAGTGGCAAAAAATAGAGCTGTTAACCAATGGCGCTCCAATCCCACCGATGTGAAAAGAACGAATTATGTTAGAATCAGAAACGTGTGCCACCAGGCGATTGATACCGTGAAGAAGGCATTAAACGACAGAGTAGCTAGTAAACTCCTTGAGTTCCCAACTGGGAAGGGACGGGCTGTCAGCAATAACTTCGCTTCTTCCTCTTTTCCTCCGCCAGTGACGGGCAGCGGGACGATAATCACAAATTCAAAGTATAAAGCTAATGTGTTTGCGAATTTATTTTCCGCGAATTCAAACCATTGATGCTGGTCTTTTGGAGCCACTTGTCATCGCGCCGGTACGGTCTTCGATGCGGGATGTGAGATTCCGTCCGCGCACTATTCAAAGCATTCTACGTGGACTGGACGTGAGCAGGCCACCGGTCCGGGTGGAATACCAGCAGTATTCCTTAAGAACTGTGCTCCATAACTATCGCCGGCTCTTGGCAGATTCTTCCGCTTATCTTATGCAGGGAGGACATTTTCCTAGCTGCTGGAAAATCGCTCCAGTTCAGCCAATCCCAAAAAATGGAAAAGTGTCTCCCACAAATTTACCGACCGATAGCATTACTGTCTACGTTGTCTAAGGTGATGGAAAAAGTCATCAATGCCAAGTTAATTACGTATTTGGAGTGCAACGGACTTCTGAATGATCGTCAATACGGATTCCGTGGCAGGTGGTCCACGGGAGACCTTTTGACCCTTATAACCCATATATGGCCATCTGCGATTGAGCGACATGGTGAGTCACGGGCGGTCGCATTGGATATCTCCAAGGCCTTTGGCCGCGTATGGCACGGAGCATTGCTGAGCAAACTTCGTTCATGTGGACTTTCCCAGCAGCTTTGCGACTGGGCGAAGAGCTTCCTCGAAAATCGTTTGATCCGGGTTGTTGTGGGCGGCGAGTGTTCGGATCTGTATCCTGTTAAGTCCGGGTACCTCAAGGTTCTATTTTGGTTCCAACCTTCTTTTTGGTTCACATAAATGATTTGTTGGAGTCCACGAAAAACAAAGTATTCAGTTTTACGGATGATAGTACACTTGTACAGTTTTCGAGTGATCGACCGATTAATGCATCAACGTCACACCAGCTGAGATGTAGACAGATTAACTCTCTGAATCGGGATCTGGATAAGGTCCTGCAGTGGGATAAGGCCAATCTCGTCGACTTCAATGCAACGAAGACACAGTATACAACATTCACAAAGAAGAGCGGATCATCGGTTCCACAGCTGATGATGAATGTTCAGACCCTCGAATCTGGAGAAAGCTTGAAATTGCTCGGCGTCACGGTCTGTGGGAATGTATCGTGACATAAACACGTGTCGAGCATCGCAATATCAACCTCAGGAAAACTGAGCTATCTTTTTAGAGCCAAGACATATTTTACTCCGCCACAACTTCTTCTCCTGAATAAATCCAAACTTAGACCCGCGCTCGAATATTGCTCTCATGCTTGAAGCTCGGCTCCTAAACATACCCTCGACCTACTTGAGAGCATACAGAGACTCGGCGCTAACGTCGGAGCTACAGTCGCTATCACATCGAAGGCGCGTAGCCGACCTCTGTCTGTTTTACAGATATTACTACGTGTAGTGTTCTTCGGAGAATCGTGGTATTGTTCCGCGCAATTCGGTTTATATGCACTCCACAAGACAATCTGACGGATCGCACCAATTTGCGGTTCATCCCTGCACCAGAACTCGTTTCGTTACAGAGCGGGGAACTGTGGAACTCCCTTCCCACGCGAATATTCCCGGAGCATTACAACCTGCAACTGTTCAAAAAGAAGTGCAACAGTTATTTGGTGGCATCTCGTGGCGCCTACTCGGCGCTATAGGTTCGCCTCCCCTGAGAGAAGTGCAATGACAGTTTTTTTAATTTCAATTAGTAACAAATTTATATTTATAAATGCAGTTATTAATAGTTTTATTTATATCAATTTCTAGGTTGCAGCAGATGTCAGTAGTAATTTTTTTTTTTTTTTTTTTTTTTTAAATTAGTCTTCTCCTGGGGAGAGTGAACCTATAGCGTCGAGTGGGCGCCCCGAGATGCCATCAAATAACAGTTGCAGTTCTTTTTGAACAGTTGTAACGCTCCGGGAACACTCGCGTGGGAAGGGAGTTCCACAGCTTCCCCGCTCTGTAACGGAACGGGTTCTGATACAGGGATGTTCGCGCCGTCAAGAATCTCCGAAGAACAGCACCCGTGATAATATCTGTAAAACAGATAAAGGTCGGCTACGCGCCTTCGATGTGATAGCGACTGTAGTCCCGACGTCAGCGCCGTGTCCCCGATCAGGCGGATGGCTCGTCTCTGTACGCTCTAAAGTAGGTCGAGGGTATGTTTAGGAGCCGCGCTCCAAACATGAGAGCAATATTCAAGCGCGGGTCTAATTTGGGATTTATATAGGAGAAGTTGGGCCGGAGTAAAATATTTCTTGGCTCTAAAAAGATAACTCAGTTTTCCTGAGGCTGATCTGGTGATACCCGATACGTGTTTATGCCATGATACATTCCCACAGATCGTGACGCCGAGCAATTTCAAACTTTCCCCAGCCTCTGGGGCCCGGCCACTCATCATCAGCTGTGGAACCGATGATCCAGTTTTCTTTGTGAATTTTGTATACTGGGACTTCGTTGCGTTGAAGTCGACAAGATTGGCCTTTCCCCACTGCAGGACTTTATCCAGATCCTGATTCAGAGAGTCAATCTGTCTACATCTCAGCTGGTGCGACGTTGATGCACCAATCGGCCGATCACTCGAAAAGGAGGAAACAAGCGTACTATCATCCGCATCTGACCAATTCGGCCCTGTATTGAAATGACATTTCTCATTTTTTCAATTCGCGTTACATGTTAACATCTCGGTACATGAACAATTTTCGATTCGAACGTCCACCAGATAACTTGCAGCTGCTCAGTAAGCTAAACGTATAAAGAAATTTATCGCTCGGAGGAAACTATTTTATATAATTAAAAGTAATACGAAATAGTAAGTTAATTCTCTTGTGGGACCGCATGCAAAGCAGCGTTTTCCTTAGGTGCAATGTCAAGTTTCCTCTCGGCCAAGACATTTATGGCATCTTCGGATACCGTTCGGAATGCACAGCATACTTTTAAACCATGTGCTGAGTTCACCCCCCATCGATCATGTTAAGAACAATTCTGACGATTTTCAATTATTTTTTTCATATATTTTTTCTTCATTTCCTCTGTTTTCACTTTTGTAACCTGCGCCGTCTTTTTCATAGGTCACAAAGGTGTCCTCCCTGGCAATGGACGTATTTTTCCAACCAGATTTTAATAGATCTCTGTATGTGAATAACATTTTCAAGCCCCATCCTATTTTTCTGTTATTCCTATCTTTCTATTCTAACCATTTCTTCTGGCTTTTCCCACTCAAGCTGTATACTGTGTACCAAAAAGCATTCATAAACCTCATGGTTTACTCGTTTCAATACAATATATAAAAACAATTTAAAAACACAAAAGTTGCATATCCGATATATGACCGAAAATAAACCAATGTTTTTTGTCGTCACTGTATTACCGACAATTTAAACATCAAAACGTCAAAGTTATGGCACGTCTTCACGGAAAACAATTTCTAAGCAAAACAATTTCCTTCACGAAAGCCGGTGTCATTGTTTTTAATATCAACCGCAAAACAGATAACTAAGCTAATAAGAACCTATGGCAATGATAAACAGCAAATCCAACTTTAATCTTCTCAAATTCCAGATTGTACTGGAACTGATGGGGCAGTCAGTCAACTTTTCAATCATTCTTGTAGTGAAATTTTCTTCGTAGCACCGACTGTTTTCCTGTTGGCATTACGTACAATTGTAACACACAGACCGCACTTGGTTTGGAATGTGGAATTTGAAACTTGCTCACATAATAAGTAAATAAATAAACAATCAAGAATAGCGAATGAAACTAAGTGGAATCCGTAAGGCTTAGAGGCTAATAAATAATTTTTATTGCTCGACTTCCGTCGCTGTTAATGGAAATAACGTGAAAGGAAATCGAAGATAAATATTCACTTTTAAAACGAATCTGCATTGTTGGTTTCTTCAACTGGTATTAAGCTCAAACTCCAGCGCGTATTTATTTCGAGTTCATGCTAATTCAGATGAAAGACTCGAAAAACCCACGGAACCCAATTCTTCAGCAAAATATTCTCAACATCTCACAGTTCAATTTCCCTATTTCACCCACTCCAAATATCCGATATCAGAATTGTTTGCTTTACAAGGGGAAATATTTCTCATTCCTCAAATTACAATAAATTGGTCAGCAATATGAAATGTAAATGTCGGAAACCTTAAGAACGTCAGCAGCCCACATTTTTCAATACTGTGTCCCAATGCCACTAAGGTATTATATTTTGTAGATGTAGCTTAAGTTTGTGTTTGCAAGTAGATACTCGTATGCATTTAAAGTACTATTGAATGCGGGACTAAGTTCTCCCCCTTTTTTTGGAAACCAGATATTTCAAGAAAGGAGTACAATTATTTATTTAAAGAGTGAACCATGTGAAGTAATATTCATCCATCGTTTCGAATGGGGGCAAATTTCTCATAAATGTGTTTCTTTTGAAATCATTCGTTGGTCAAGTCCCTTTTTAATACGTTCAAACCTTTTTCAGAATAAATACCTCTAAGCCTCTTTTTAATACCCTCAAGTTTCTTATTGGTACAATCATCAAGCTTCTTTTGAACACTCCCAATACTCTTTTTAACAGCCTCAAGCTTATTTTTTGTACTCTCATACCACTTGTTAATACGGTTAAGCTTCTTCGAAATACAAGCAAGCTGATTCTTGCATGTAATAGACCCTTCGACCTACGTGCGCCTAAAGCTAATAGGTTGCAATTAATTTCTTAAGTGAACTGATCTATCTGAGTGCCAGATATCTTGGGAGAATTATCAGGAGTGTGCAAGGCTAATAACCTTGCCCGGAAAAACAAATTACTATGGAAAATTTAACAAGCCTCAGACTTGTTAAATAAGGCCAAGATCGGATCCCGGTTGTAGTGCCGATGATGATGATGATGATGATTATCAGGAGTGGAATACCAGCACAAGAAGGGTTTTCAAAATACCTTTGAATCACTCAGCATAGTGCGAGCGGAAAATGACGGAGGATAAAGAAAGGAATCGATATGTATTGGCCTTGAATGTCGAGGACACGCATTCACAAAGCGGAACGTTTGTGTGGTTCGGCTGAAGAATAATTCTCTGTATTTATCAGTATGAAGTTAAATTTGAAAGTTAGTAGACCTTTAACGAGTGTCGCGGGAAATAATGTTAATACTTGAGATGCATTCACCATGTTCCGTTGGGGAACGACAGGGTTAGTATAAAATAAATAGGCAAGATACGTTGCGTTCATGTGTTCGGTGGTGCTTGAAATGCTCTTGACCAAATACGGGATTTGTGTTCCAGTTTAGGAAGAATATACGCCTTTTAAATTGTGGCCAGAACGGATGGGGTGAAATAGTTCGCGCATTGTATAATAAACTTCATGCATTTGGTGGCGGCTTTCGATTCAAATATATGTTCCGAATAAAAATCGATATAATTCGAATGCCAAGAATTCTTAATCTGCATGCGGTAACGACCCATGTGCCGTTCGTCAACAATGGATGTAGGGTCTTAGTGGTAAAAGGCATCTTTGGCATTGAATTCTAGATTTTCAATGATCAGGTAACCAGTTCGTGCAGTTTTAATAACGGAAGTTACTTTTTATGCAATAGTAATCCTATCCACTGCTTTTAGAGCTTTTCTGAAATCGAATTCATCGGCACGTTGCGTTGGCAAACGTAGAGAACCGGTTGGCAATGACAGTTCAGAAATTCGTAGTTAAGTATGAAGAAAAGTATGTGAAGCGTTCGGAGAAAGTAGTGTTAGTGAACGAACAGCTCAAAAATCGTTTCAGACAGTTTCGACTGGCGACGAGACTCTGGCGTTTCTAACAGATACACACAATATACAAGCAAATAGTGAAGAACACCGAAAGAATATCGAATAAGAAAATGCATCAGCCGTATACCAAGCAATAACATAGCAACTCCACATCAGTT
Organism: Microdon myrmicae; assembly: GCA_963931805.1. NCBI lineage: Eukaryota > Metazoa > Arthropoda > Insecta > Diptera > Syrphidae > Microdon > Microdon myrmicae. The sequence goes on from OZ007502.1 coordinate 43,531,073, forward strand.
GAGTGTGCTTGAATTTAGAATTCAATTTCGTACACGCGGTAGTGGCCTGATGTGTTGAGCATTGGTTCCAGTTTTAGTGATTCTACCCGTTATAGCGTCAGTTCGAACCACACGTTCTTCACTATAGTCGCAAATACTATAGATCTACCACCTGGGGAGTGGGAATGAACATACATTCCACATCAGTTGAGTGTGCTTGAATTTAGAATTCAATTTCGTACACGCGGTAGTGGCCTGATGTGTTGAACATTGGTTCCAGTTTTAGTGATTCTACCCGTTATAGCGTCAGTTCGAACCACACGTTCTTCACTTTAGTCGCAAACACTATAGATCTACCACCTGGGGAGTGGGGACGAACATACATTCCACATCAGTTGAGTGTACTTGAGCTTAGAATTCGAATTCGTACACGCGGCAGCGGCCTGATGTGTTGAGCATTGGCTCCAGTTTTTTAGTGATTCTAAACGTCATAGCGTCAGTTCGAATCACACGTTCTTCACTATCGGCGCAAAACGCTATAAGACCCTTGAAGATATACCTAGATCAGGTAGACCAAAATCTAGCGATTTAGACTAATTAAAAAAAGCAACTAAAGAGGATTCTAGCCAAACATGTCAGGAACTTTCTCAACCGTTTTGGCACCAGTAAGAGAAAATCGAAGATTTTGCCCTAGAACCTAAAACGATTCCCTCCCACCATTGGTTTCTAAAAAGAACTAATGGGTTAAGGAGATCCCCTACGAACTGACTACCGCGAACTGATTCCAGTGACTCAATATTTGCTCTTCTTTGCTCAGCAGGATCAAGAATTGTCCGTGTTGGCGATGCATCACGTCGACACGAATTCCCAGGAAAGGCAAGGCAAGCACCGGCACATAAGTTCCTGCGAAACAACGATTAGCGGCGCACCGATTCCAGGAAGCCGCTAAGGAAAGCAGCACCCAGGAAAAGAGCGAACAAGAAGACAGCTGCGGGCCTATATAAGGCGGGCACATTGGCAGAGCAGGAGTGTAGCTATAATTCTGAGTAGTAAACTCTCCCAACCTGCTTCTCGATATTTACAGAATACCCGAATACAAATAGGAGGTACAGCGTTTGAAATGATAGTGAAGAAGAAAGTGTGATTCGAACTGACGCTATGACAGTTAGAATCAACAAAAATTTAACCTAAGCGTAACCCATCTGGCTACTGGCCGTGTTTTAGAATTCGATTTTTAAACTCAAGTATAATCCACTGATGTGAATTATTTTTGTTATCGCTGTGGTATACGGCTCTGATGTATTTTCTGATTCGATTTTCGTTCGGTGTTCTTCACTATTTGATTGTGTATTGTGGGTATCTGTTAGAGACGCCACAGAGGTATTACGATTAGACCACAAGACAGGATGAAATATCTTGGGGTCATCTATACTATATATAAAAACAAGACCTTAACCAGTACTCTAGAATTTAGGATAGTCTGTAAGGTTTTATGTTGAGTTAATTTTAAGCTTGCAGTAAGTTAAATAAAAAATGGGGGTTCCGCCTTCAATCAATCAATCAATTCTATCCATCTTTGTTTAGTTCCCCATTCTGTTTTTAAGTTACTTTAAAGTTAGTTCCCCACCCCCAACACGCATGCCTTAGTTTTTAAGGTAGTTCGTAAGTCTATTTATAAGTTTATATGTTTAGACGACTTTTACTAAGCGAAATTAAATGAGGGTTTCATCAAACATGTGACCCACATTCTTCAAAGGAGCCTCGGTCGGTCTAAGCAACTGCACAACATCTTGAAGTGAAGCAACAAAGTTGACACCAAAGTTAATCTTCTCTGCTATAAGCAGCTAATCCGATTTGGAATATCATACGCCTTTCCCATATCTCCGGCCCAAATGGAAAGACTTCGAGTTTTCGAAAGGAAACTCCTCAGAAGATGCACCAACCACTATAGAAGGCCTGACGGTCGCCATTACCCCAACTTTCACTTATACGAAGGCGCCTCCATTATCCCTATCGACGAGTACTTGCCACAATTAGCATATATGTATTAGGTGTACAACTTTGCTTCCGCCGTTTTGCAATAGATGGCTGTAGCGGTAAGTGGTAGTTGAAATAAATAGATAATAGATGTCATACAATAAGCTTAGGTATTTGTAAACATAACGCCATCGAAATATTAGTCGATTTGTGTCTGCGTCAGAAAGTTATCCTCGATTAAACATGTCAGCTTACGAGCCAAATTCTCGTCATTTGCGGGAGGTTTTAATTTTCTGCTTTAATATGAATAAATGGATTCGTATGCTGCCCGAAAGATGGGAGAAAGTAGTGGCCAGCGATGGACAATACTTTGAATCATAAATGTATAACCAGTTTTTTACAATAAAGCCTCGAATTTCGGAAAAAACGGCGGAAGCAAAGTTGTGCACCTAATACCTCGAAAGCATTCAGAACAGCGAGAACCCACTTGTGCGGGTGTCTTGCGTTTTTGACCCTTCTCTCTCTCGATCTCTTCGGATCAGACCACCACAATTTCTTCTTCAGTACAAAACTGAAGAAAGCATCCTTCCCAACAACATTCTCCTGTATAATAGAGGATTCCTGAACCCATTCCATAGGGTATACTGCTGACACACCACAAACACGCACGCATAGTACAAGACAGCACAAACACACACACACATACACCGACCAAAGTGCAGATTATCAGGCGCCAAAGGCGTGATCTGGGTTTCGATTTCTTTCCCACCATCGCCCCATCCAAGTAGTTAGAGAACACTTAAACTAACCCCGTTCACACTATCCTTAGATACCTCCTTCCCCCTTTCTTTTCAGATTGAGACCGAGCCCAACATCCTCACGGATGTGAGTGCTTCTGGTTATCACAAGATGACCACGAGCCAGAAACAAGATGAAGGACACATTTGTCCGTCTCTCCCTAAACCCGACCTCTAGCCAGCCCTTTTTTTAACACCAGGGGTCTTCACGGGAACTCCTCAACGAACGGTCTTAAAGATACCAAAGAGAAAATTATATAATAAACCTCAATTATCATTATAATAAAATAAGGAATTAGATTAAACCAATGGTACCGTTTTGTTTTGTTTTCGTTTCTTTCTTGTTTGTGGAATTGTGAATTTTAGGAGATTGTACTGGGCAAGACAATAACGCCTGTTCGTCCAGCTCTGGAACTACAGTCTACTAATTTAGAAATCCAATCATCGTTGGCCGGCCAGTGCCGGATTTACAGTCCACATCGGGATGAGGGGGGGGGGGGGGGGCTCTAAGAGGCTAGCTCCCCTTTTCCAGAGGCGGACCTGGCGATGTGTCTATGCCACGATACACTCCCGCAGATCGTGACGCCGAGCATTCTCATGCTTTCCCCAGATTCGAGGGTCTGCCCATTCATCATCAGCTGTGTAACCGAGGATTCTTTGTGAATGTTGTACATTGTGTTTTCGTTGCATTGAAGTCGACGAAATTGGCCTTTCCCCACTACATGACCTTATCCGAACCCCGATTCAGAGAGTCGATCTGGCTATATCTCAGCTGGTGCGACGTTGATGCACTAATCGGTCGATCACTCGAAAAGTGTACAAGTGTACTATCATCCGTAAAACTGAATACTTTGTTTTTCGTGGACTCCAACAAATCATTTATGTGAACCAAAAAGAAGGTTGGAACCAAAATAGAACCTTGAGGTACCCGGACTTAACAGGATACAGATCCGAACACGCGCCGTCCACAACAACCCGGATCGATCGATTTTCGAGGAAGCTCTTTGTCCAGTCGCAAAGCTGCTGGGAAAGTCCGTAGGAACGAAGTTTGCTCACCAATACTCCGTGCCAGACGCGGTCAAAAGCATTGGAGATATCCAATGCGAACGTCCTTGAATCACTATCCCGCTTAATCGCAGATGTCTATATATCGGTTATAAGGGTCAAAAGGTCTCCCGTAGATCGCCTGCCGCGGAAGCCATATTAAGGATCATTCAGAAGTCCGTTGTACTCCAAATATTTAATTAACTCGGCATTGATGACCTTTTCCGTCACCTTAGATAACATAGACAGTAAAGCTATCTATACCCGACCGACGCACGTGATAAATCAACGGTATAGCAGATTCATTTTGTATGTTTTAATCGAGAGGTTGCGCACACTAATGAAGAGAGCCTGCAGTTCAGTACGGCAGTAGCACAGAGAGATCGAAAAGACGCGAATAAGCAACACCAGAGATTTTGGTGGCTGAGTGGCAATTAAAACCCTGTTTCCTTATAAAACTAAAGAAATAATAATAATAATAATTAAAAAAAAAAAAAAAAAAAAAACCGACAAACAACGGAAAGCTTACATAGATTTAGCATTTCGAAAATTTAGTTTTGATGTTAGGTTTAGAATAGGGTTAAATTATAAAAAAAAAAAAAAAAAAAAAAAAAAAAAAACTATAGATAGTTTAGTATTTAAGTTAGATATAAGGTAAAAACAATAACAAGAACAAAGTTTTTTCTTTTCTTCATTTTCTTTGTATCCAATTAAGTTCCCTAAAAATGCATGTAAACAAAATAACCATAATGTCGAAAGACAAATTTTCATGCTTTAAGCGTATGCATGTAACTTATAGAGTCCGCAAGGGACCAGTAAGTTAAGAAATAAGATAACATAAGCTAGAGTTTATTCATTTTTGTCTAGCAAGTAAGTAAATTATAATAATAGGAAGAAATAAAATATGATATCTATAAAAAAAAAAAAAAAAAAGACAGTAAAGCTATAGGTCGGTCATTTTGCGGGAGACACATTTATCCTCTCTTTGGGATTGGCTGAACTCTGGCGGTTTTCCAGCAGGTGGGAAAGGTTCTTCGTTCATAAGATAAGCGAAAGAGTCTGCCAAGAACCGGCGATAGCTCTGGAGCACAGTTCTTAAGAACTACTGCTGGTATTCCACCCGGGTCCAGTCCACGTAAAATGCTTTGAATTATACGCAGGCGGAACCTCAGATTCCGCATCGAAGACCGTACCGGCGCGATCATAGATGGCTCCAAAAGACCGGCATCAAGGTTTCAATTCGCGAACACATTAGCTTTGTCTTTTGGATTTGTGACTAACATCCCGCTACCCGTCACTAACGGGGGAAAAGAGGAGGAAGCGAAGTTACTGCTGACAGCCCTTGCCATTGACTAGAAAGGACGCGAACCAGTCGGGCACTCAAGGAGTCTATCAGTCACTCGGTCGTTGTATGCCTTCTTTGCGGTAGCAATCGCTTGGTTGATCTCAAATACGCACGGAAGACTTTTTCCAAAAGTATCAGACCATAACGAAATGCATTATTTAAGTTACATATTATACTTATTGTACAAAGGCATTTTGCATATTTATGAAACAAAAAATCAAATGCAATCACTGGCACTGTACTTTTCTTGCTTGCTTCTTCCTGGTTTCACTCAATTTACAAAGAAGACTTTTCGTTGAAAATATGTTACATAGTTGCTGGCATGCAACAGGAAACATAACCGAAGGGTTACAATAATAACCGATTTTGCATACAAACTTGTGCCACCGCAGGAATATGAATATTACAATTGATCATCCTACATTGATACCCTCCTATATTTCTCGAAAGTGCCAAAGTTTTTACAGTAACCCCTATTGCCCTATAGTCGTTCCGGTTGTGTCCTTATTTAAGGTCAAAAGTTTCAAACTCATAACAAACAAACCCACACCTATTGTTGCTCTACACAAAACTTACCCCATCGCATTCCTAGTTACGACAATTCCTTCTTAATGGCCCTACAAAAGGGATTCAAAGGAGAATCAGACATTTATATTATGTGAAACCTACTCCAACGCAAACTTCCCTTTCGACTAACCATTCATCCCTCCCCAAAATTCCTAACTTGACTGCACAGAAAATACTAGACAATACTTCGTTGGCATGGCAACCCTGACATATTTTTATTTCCAAAAAATGCGTCGGCTTTCGACATCCACTTCCTGTGTGTACATTCGTGAGTGTGTTGTGTATTCACTTCACCACTCGACCCAACAGGCCATCCACAACTGGACGTGCCACATGAATACAACATCAAGAATTATTATTATTCAAAATAGGCGAACGCCATTCAAGAATCATTCGAATGTACACTGCGTGCCACAGCACTTCCAGGCCAGCTTCCGGAGCAGAGCTGCCATTCGCCGGCAATGCAACACCACAAAAGTAATTGTGTCTACATTCTGCACATTACTCTTCAATGTGCGAACTATGGTTTTTCTGCCCTGTTTAACACAGTCCAACAACATCAGATAACTGATAATAACAAATAAATGAGAAAAGCAAAAAGCAAAAGGCCAAAAGGGAATCAAGACCCAATTGTGGTGCTACCGATACGAGTGTTACATTACACTTCGTGATCGCAGGCGGACCTCTGGCGCAAGCGACATCGACACCCGAATGCATTTCCTGGCTACATTAACATTCCCCATCGGCTGCACGCTTTCTCGAACCCATCAACTGCAATCTTATTTATAGCGCGTGCAGCACATAAAGACAAAAGCCCGAGTATCCCATCCCAACCAGAACGAGTAACTCGAGGCAAACTGAAAACTGAAAAGTGAAGACTGAAGACTGAAAACTACAAAAGAGAAAAAAACCTAAAACATACGCTCCACACATTTTGTGCATATACATAATCCAAGAAGGCTGAGAAAGAAAGATGCAAAAACATCTGCTGGCCCTACATTCTCGATGGAAGTTCTTCTCTCCCCCTCAAAAAATGTTGTTTATTAATAAAACTGCTGAAATAGGTTTGTTCAAGAATGTGGTCCCGAATTCGAATCGGAAACAATAATTAACTGGGTTTGCTGTAAAATGGAATGTAAAAACAACCGAAATGAATAAATACAAAAACTGTCACTTACGGATTCGTTGAGGTAATTAGCAATCGAATCATAGTCTGTGAAGCTGCAATCCATAGTAGGTGCTGCTGTTCGACAAAAGAAATACGAATGCGATTTCTTTCTTTCTGTCTTTTCGTATTGCTGTTAATATAAATAAAATTCGTATTGCTGCGACTCGTGATTCCTTTAATATGATGATGATTCGCAATAATTGTATCACCCCGATTCGATTTAATTCGATTCACGAAATGATTGGGTATTTCACAGAACGCCGGAAGACAACCACAGAATCGGATCCCCGTTTAAACCAATTTCCAATATTGCACCATTCCATTGAAGAATGAAGACGTCCAACCTGTACAAGGCAACACACAACTGTGCTTACACCCAAGATAAGTGCATTCAAGTCTTTCTCACTTCTATTTTCTGATTGATGTGCTGCAATTTTCTCACACAAAATATTTATGAATTATACAAATAATTTAATTTCGACTCCTTGCTTTTGTTTTCAATACTAATTACGAGTTCCACAATTTACTTGTCGCACTGCACATTTTCGGTTGCAGACACTCAGCCATTTTAGAGTGCACGCACAACCATACACACTAGTTTTCCACTGGACACGAATTTACAAGACACAAAAAAAAATTCGGAAGAATCAAAGAAATCTAAATGATTCACATGGTAAAATGATTTTCGTGATGGAAATTGTTCGAAGATAAAATAGAAAATTTTGGAAAATTAATTTAGTCACAGAGATATTTTTATACAAGACCGATGTTTGGTAAATGGGAAACAAAAATACTAGCCAAGGTGTTTTAACAGTGCAATTACCGCCACCGCCCCCAATGGAATACTACACACTGAGTGGAACAATTCACCAGGCTGAATATCGTGCATGTGAAGAAGAGAGACTGCGAGAAAGAGTACGCTGCGCTTCGAGTGTTTTTACGGTGGCAGCTTACGTTACGTTTCCAATTCCAATGCGATGGGTTTGGTGAACTTTGAGGGCTTTTATCAATTCAAATATATTGTTACCATCCAAATTCTTCAGTAATTATGTTTTTTAGTGTTTTTTGTGACTTGTATAAGTTATTGTCAACAAACATGACTACAGTGGTGTTCTTGAAACATTTTATTATTAACTCATGTACATTATCTGCCACTCGTATTCGTAGTGAACCAAGTGTTAAGATAAATCAGGTAAAGAAATCGAAACAATGAGTATTAATTTTTTTTAAACAAGGTCTAGGTCGATTTAATACATGATTAAAGAATACATTACAATCAAAACATTTTTTTTATATATACTACTCACGGAAGAAGCGAACCTATAGCGCTCATTGCGAATATGAGTGGCCCCGAGATGCCGCCGAATAACTGTTGCAGGCCTTTTTGGACAGTTGCAGGTTGTAATGCTGGGCAACACTTGCGCGGGGAGGGAATTCCACAGCTTCCCCGCTCCGTAACGGGACAAGTTTTGATACATGGATGTTCGGGCCGGTCGGAGAAAGTGGTGCAAAGTGGTGCGATCTGTCGGATTGTCTTGTAGAGCGCATATAAGCCGAATTGCGCGGAACAATACCAAGAATCTCCGAAGAACAGCACCCGTGATAATATCTGTAAAACAGACAGAGGTCGGCTACGCGCCTTCGATGTGATAGCGACTGTAGTCCCGACGCCAGCGCCATGTTCCCAATCAGGCGGATCGCTCGTCTCTGTATGCTCTCAAGTAGGTTAAGAATATGCATAGGAGTAGAGCTCCAAACATGAGAGCAATATTCGAGCGCGGGTCTAATTTGTGATTTATACAGGAGAAGAAGTTGACCCGAAGTAAAATATTTCTTGGCTCTAAAAAGAAAGGTCAGTTTTCCTGAGGCGAACCTGTCAATGTTCGATACGTCTTTATGCCACGATACATTCCCACAGACCTTGACCCCAAGCAATTTCAAGCTTACCCCAGATTCGAGGGTGTTGCGGACCCCACGTCCAAGGCCTCACCCAAGGCTCCCCTCCCTACTTCTAAAATTATAATACGCCAAGTAAGAAAATTTGCATAAACTACTTTTTGCAAATTTACGTAAAATCTACTTCGCAATTTTAAAAATTAAAGGCGTTGGCGCCATAATTTAAAAAACAGAAGTCTAAAGGGAAATAATTAAAATTTCAATTGAGAAAAAGTTTTCATTAAAGACGGACGCTAAGTCCCGTGAAATTATCACACTACGGCGCGAATCCCATATATATTACGGCACTACACTCGGACACCTTTGTGGTGATACGTTTGTTTACCTCGAATCCCACTGAATAAAATAACAGGGGGGTCAAGCATCCTACGCCCCTGGCAACTGAAAAAACGACCGAGAAGCGGTCCAACGACGAGATATCTAACTAAGTCTATTAATCAGCCCTGTGAGTAGGGCGTTACAATATACTCACAGCTAGGACGGCTTGTCGTAAGATGCGACTAAAGGCCGAGTGGTAGCCGGGGCCCCAACGCCCGGTGAAATACCACCCCATCAAGCTTTAGGCCCCGTGAAATGGTCGGGAGAAATCCCTGGCCATCTTTCGGAGCTTAGCTGATGGACTGGAAATGAACCTGAAACAAAGAAAGGAGAAAGGGATCGCGGAGTTCTTTGTTTATGTGAGAGGTTACTGGGAAACGAATCCAGAACTATGTAGGATAAAGGAATTTATGGCCTGAGAGTTCAACTGAGTAAACATTAGATGGTAGGTGCATTTGGGACACGAGGATGATTGAATCGTTTGCGTATCGCCAGAATGCCTGCTGAAGGACAGCGGTCTTTTGTTTACTCATGGTGTGAGTTAGGGAAATTGTCTCAACGTGGATGGTGCTCGGAACCGGGTTCATCATAAGCAAGAAGATTACGCCCCATGTAAAAGATGTGAAATTTTTTAATGACCGAACGTCTGTGCTAAAAATACAGGGCCGATGGTACAATTATGTATTTATAAACATACACGCCCCAACAGAATCTGCGGACGAAGAAACGAAGGACACGTTCTACGAGACCCTAGAGGATGTATTTCATGGGATCTCAACGCCCTGTGAGTAGGGCGTTAGAATATACTCACAGCTAGGCCAGCTTGTCGTAAGAGGCGACTAAAGGCCGAGTGGTAGCCGGGGTCCCAACGCCCTGTGCGCCCGGTGAAATACCACCCCATCAAGCTTTAGGCCCCGTGAAATGGTCGGGAGAAATCCCTGGCCATCTTTCGGAGCTTAGCTGATGGACCGGTTCGAGAAAAGGTTGCTTACGTGGTAGTCGGTCCCAAGGTGAGATACCACCCCGTCAAGCTGTACATTCCGCGATATCGTCGAGAGAAATCTTCGACGGTGTTTCGGATGTGTGGCTGATGGCCCAGAGTGACACGGAGATAAGTCATAATGGTACCTTCTGATATAAAGAATTCCAGAGGTAAACTAGTTTCCCATTCGGATCTCCGGGGGGGACTATGTCAGGGGGAACATCATGCAGATATCATGATAAATAATGGAACTTTAAGAGGTTCGTGATCACATAACCGGGCTCGCTCTCGAGGCTCTGCCCACGCTCGACTGGTGACGGCATTTTGTAACATCAGGGGCATCGGTTTCACCAATACGAATGTAAACGCCATCCAGCAATATTTGCAAACAACGAAACCGGATATCCTTGCCCTAACTGAGACCCAGGTCGATTCGTCAACTGATTCGACATATCTTCGTTGCTCAGGATACGACTTATATTCGAGATTCCGTTTTAAGGCGGAGTCTGCGTCTTCGCACGGACCGATCTGGCTTGCCAGAGGATGGAGGCGTTGGAACCCAATAATATGGACATCATATGGTTGAGGGTCGTACCGAGGAATTCTGTTAAATTTCTTTGTTGCCTTTACCGCTCTCCGAATGACGATCGACCGGCGACATTTTTCAACCATCTTTCACATACCGTCGACTGAATACAGATCAACCACCCAGCTTCTGAAATTGTTGTCCTTGGCGATTTTAATGTGCACAATTCCGGCTGGTTGTTACATTCTAACAGGACGGACGAGGCTGGGAGGCTGGCGGAGATGTTTTCTGTAAGCCACAACTTGACTCAACTCGTGGGGAAGTCAACGCGAGTTCCGGATGCCCGAGGCGATTATGCAAACACCCTGGACCTGTTTTTGACATCCGAACCGAGTATTTATACCCTAGAGGTTTCTGCGCCACTGGGAAACTCAGATCACTGCTTGGTATCTGTCGCGCAAGCACTTGCATATCAAGCGAATAACCGGCCTAGGCAGCTTCGCCATGTATGGAAGTATGGGGCTGCTAACTGGGACGATTTGCGAGATTTCTACGCATCCTTTCCATGGTCCGAGTTGTGCTTCGGAAACTGCGATGTTAACGCTTGCGCGAAGCCGGTATCAGGGATTATTCTTCTGGGGATGGAGATGTATATTCCACATTCCATCAAACGAAGTTCGTCTGATAAACCTTGGTTTGACAAAAAATGCGAGCTGATTACAGCGGCAAAAAATAGAGCTTTTAAGCAATGGCGCTCCAATCCCACCGATGTTAACAGAGCGAATTTTGTTAGAATCAGAAACGCGTGCAACCAGGCGATTGATACCGCGAAGAAAGCTCACAATGACAGGATGATCAATAAGGTCCTTCGGTGCACAACTGATTCGCGCTCCTTCTGGTCATTGGCAAAAGCTGTCAGCGGTAACTTCGCATCCTCCTCTTTCCCTCCGTTGGTGACAGACAGCGGGACGTTAGTCACGAATTCAATGGATAAAGCTTATGTGTTCCCGAATTTATTTTCCGCGAATTCAAACCTTGATCCCGGCCTTTTGAAGCCACCTATGGTCGCGCCGGTACGGTCTTCCATGCGGGATGTGAGATTTCGTCCGCGCACTATTCAACGCATTCTACGTGAACTGAATCGTAGGAAGGCAACCGGCCCGGACGGAATACCGGCAGTAGTCCTTAGGAACTGTTGTCCAGAAAATGCCAGAACAAAGGACATCAGAGGTATGTACACATACATACCCAGAGCCCTCTTTCAACGAAGTTGTAGACGCAATAAATCGATTGAAAAACAACAAGGCTCCCGGAGTCGGCTGCATACCGGCAGAGCTTATGAAGCATGGAGGAGAGGCAAACGAAAGATCCACCAGCTCATTAAAACAATATGGGATAAGGAAGTCACTCCGGAAGAATGGAAAACCTCAATAGTCGTCCCCATCTTCAAAAAAGGCGACAGATCTGACTGCGAAAACTACAGAGGACTATCATTGCTCCCATCATCATCGTCATCATCGTCACTACAACCGGGAACTGGTCTTGGTCTTATTTAGCAAGTCCTGAGGCTTGTTCAATTTTCCATAATGATTTGTTTTTTCCGGGCAAGATCATTAGTCTTGCGCCAGAGGCTCCCCGACCGGAAATCGAACCCCGGTCTCCCGCGTGACAGGCGGGTATACTAACCACTATACTATCGAGGAGTCATCGCTCCCAACCACTTACAAAGAGAATCATTAATTAATTAATTAAGTAATTTCACATTCTCCTCTTTCCCTCAGACAGCGGGACGTTAGTCACGAATTCAAAGGATAAAGCTAATGTGTTCGCGAATTTATTTTCAGCAAATTCAAACGTCGATCCCGGTTTTTTGGAGCCACCTGTGATCTCGCCGGTACGGTCTTCCATGCGAGATGTGAGCTTTTGTCCGCGCACTATTCAACGCATTTTACGTGAACTGAATTGTATGAAGGCAACCGGCCCGGACAGAATACCAGCAATAGTCCTTAAGAACTGTGCTCCAGAACTATCGCCGGTTCTTGGCAGACTCTTCCGCTTATCTTATGCACGGAGGACCTTTCCTGCCTGCTGGAAAATTGCTCGAGTTCAGCCAATTCCAAAGACGGGAAAAGAGTGTCTCCCACAAAATTACCGTCCGATAGCATTAGATACTGTCTATTTTATCTATCGTAATGGAAAAAGTCATCAATACAGAATTAGTTAAGTATTTGGAGTGCAACAGACTTCTGAATGATTGTCAATACGGATTCCGTGGCAGGCGCTCCACGGGAGACCTTTTGACACTTATAACCGATATATGGACATCTGCGATTGAACGGCATGGTGAGTCAAGGGCGGTCGCATTGGATTTTGACTGCGTCTGGCACGGGGCATTGCTGAGCAAACTTCGTTCATATGGACTTTCTCAACAGCTTTGCGACTGGACGTGGAACTTCCTCGAGAATCGATCGATCCAGGTTGTTGTGGACGGCGAATGTTCGGATATGTATCCTGTTAATTCAGGGGTGCCCCAAGGTTCTATTTTGGCTCCAACCTTGTTTTTGCTTCACATAAATGATTTGTTGGAGACAACGGACAACAAAGTGTTCAGTTTTGCGGATGATAGTAGGCTTGTTTTCTCCCTTTCGAGTGTTCGGCCGGTTGGTGCATCTGTGACAGATTGACTCTCTGAATCAGGATCTAGATAAGGTGCTGCAGTGGGGAAGGGCCAATCTCGTCGACTTCAATGCAGCGAAGACACAATATACAACATTCACAAGGAAGAGTGGATCATCGGTTCCACAGCTGATGATGAATGGCCGGGCCCTCGAGGCAGGGGAATGTTTGAAATTGCTCGGCGTCACGGTCTGTGGGAATGTATCATGGCATAAACACGTGTCGAGTATCGCCAGGTCAGCCTCAGGAAAACTGAGTTATCTTATTAGAGCCAAGAAATATTTTACTCCGGCCCAACTTCTTCTCGTATATAAATCCCAAATTAGACCCGCGCTTGAATATTGCTCTCATGTTTGAAGCTCGGCTCCTAAACATACCCTCGACCTACTTGAGAGCATACAGAGACGAGCGATCCGCCTGATCGGGGACTCGGCGCTGACGTCGGGACTACAGTAGCTATCACATCGAAGGCGCGTAGCCGACCTCTTTCTGTTTTACAGATATTATCACGGGTACTGTTCTTCGGAGATTCTTGGTATTGTTCCACACAATTCGGCTTATATGCGCTCCACAAGACAATCCGACAGACCGCACCCGTTTGTAGTTCATCTCCCGACGGCGCGATCATCCCTGCATCAGAACTCGTTCCGTTACAGAGCGGGGAAGCTGTGGAACTCCCTTCCCACGCGAGTATTCTCGGAGCATTACAATCTTCAACTCTTCAAAAAGAACTGCAACAGTTATTTGATGGCATCTCGGGGCGCCCACACGGCTGTATAGGTAGGCCTCTCTCGAGAGAAGTCTAATAAAAAAAAATTAAATTCCCATTTTAAAACTCCAACGCATCCAACAACAAACGAAAGAATCAGGCCGTCAAAGAAAAAGAAGCGCCAAAGAACCGCCTCTCTCTCCCGTCACCCCCCTGCCCAACATCTCGGCGCGAAGACTCGAAGACAAAAACTCGGCGAAAACGGATCGACAATGCCAGGAACCTTAGCTCCTGTAGGTTCGTGCACCAGCTGTCCGTGCCTTACACCAATCATAACGTTGGTATTTAAATTTTAGTTTAACATTGTGGAAATTGCTTGTATGTATGTTTTTACTATTTAATGCTCAGTAAGGTAAATGCATAGTTTAAACATGTATCTGAATGTTTTTAATATTTTATGTTATGTAAGGTATCATCATCATCATCATCATCGGCACTACAACCGGGAACCGATCTTGGCCTTATTTAGCAAGTCCTGAGGCTTGTTAAATTTTCCATAATGATTTGTTTTTTTCCGGGCAAGGTCATTAGTCTTGCGCCGGAGATGTAAGGTATATGTATAGTTTAAACAGGTAAATGAATGCGTTAAATCTTTTATGTTATGTATTCCTCCGTTTTCAAATGCTCTCCCCGCCGATACAAGGGCGGCGTGGGGAAGTTACCACGTAACAAGGCCAAGTAGTCTTCATCCATAGTTATACTATTGTACATACACTTTTTTTTGTGTGCCATTTTTCTCTTTGTTAAAGAAATGCGGTGGGATGATTTCGCCCGTGAGGGACTCAACACCTATCATATAAGTGGTTTTTGTAACAATTGGGACATCCTCAAGGTTATATAGGTGACGCCATAGGTCATTCCCTCGGGTGATTTTCGCATCGACATTAAAAAAGTTTTCCATAAAAAAAACCTGAGTTGTCTTATAGCTTTGCTTCTTAAGGATACTGCTAAAACAGCTCTCTAGCATTCAACTTGCTTAATGCGGGCGACATCGGGAAGCAAGACAACCAACCAACGACAATTCTCGTGATTGTCGTGGAGGCTTAAAAATCAACTACCCAGCTAATGCGGTGGTGATGACTTTTTCGATTCTCTGTTGGTACTGTGAACTCCACTTCAGTTGCTCTTTTGGCATCACCACACTAGTTCCTCTTTTGCGATACGATATACCAGGTGTAGTAAGTGACTTAAAGTTATAGTTTATTGTAGAAGGAGAGTGTTTTGCTATGTGCATAGATTACGTCAAAGGGCGCAGTATATTTATCTGGAATCGCCACAGAGCCAAAGGTCTGCCACGGGCCTTCACCTGTTAGTATGTACTGTGTTATTAATTAAGCGGCATGTGCGTCTTCGAATACTTCGAGTGGGTCGAGGGAAGGCTTATGAGCAGAATTCCAAACTTGTCAGCAGAATGGTTATAATTTGGGATTTATAGAGAAGTTGCACCGAAGTGAAAGGGGCAGAGTAGAATAAGGATTGGAATCTAAGTTATCTTTGTTAATATGATTACACACTTTGTTAATATGATATACACTGACTTGTGGCCAATTTTGATTGTTATATTCGACCGGTCCGGTAACTGTTGTAATTAGACAACGGCCATAGTTCGTCCTATTTATAGTCCCTAATAAGGATCTGCTTTCCTACTTGGAACCTTTTGGTCTTGTTGGTTGATTTATTTGAACCCTTGGGTGTTGTTCTCATTAATTACATTCATTTCCTACATTGCCTAATATATCTCCTTATATCAGGGAATGGCCCCCGTTTGGTAGACCCCTTGACGTGGTGCGGGGGCTTACACTACAATGAGTCACTCAGGCTACGCTGACGGAAGCATACGCTTCCAGTAGGGCCACCCATTGCAGACACGCTAGCGAAGAGTAACACACAAAGATCTACCACCCCTACCACGGTGTTACGCATCACCGTGTCCATTGGATGGTTTGCAGCCAAGGGTATACCGGCTGTATTATAACGGCGCCTCTCTGATACCGGGTCGAATCAAAGCAGTAAGCAGACTTTACAAAGAAGGACTCTGATATTGCGGACTATTTGAAACCCCAAGACTCGTGGGAACAAAAATGAATAATCAATATACAAGAAACAATCTCACGAAAAACCCAGTAGACCTAGGTGTGATGAGTCGACGTTATCACAAGGGAACAAATCATCAAGAAAACACCGAGTCGGCAAAAAGAAGACGTGGGGAAAAACGGAAAAAGCGGGGTATACGCGTCGGCATGTGGAATGTTCGAACGTTATATAAACCAGGCGCGATACAGACGGTCGTAGAAAACGCGAAACAATATTAAATGGACATCGTCGCGCTTCAGGAAGTCCGAGTCCCACATCAAGTAATCGAAACCAACGAGCTTACACTTGCGTGTGGATGTACCGGCACACATAACATCGTAACCGGCTTCATTATAAGCAAGATTACGTCCCATGTAGAAGATGTGAATTTTATTAATGACCGAACGTCGGTGCTAAAAATACAGGGCCCATGGTACAATTATGTATTTATAAACGTACACACCCCAAGACAATCTACCGACGAACAAATGAAGGACACGTTCTACGAGACCCTAGACGAAGTATTTGATGGGATCTCATCATTCGAGGTTAAAATCCTCCTCGGGAACCTCAATGCGAAAATTGGAAAGGAAGATATCTTCCAACCAACTAAAAATAAGAAAGCCTACACGATGTTTCAAATGATAACGGAATTTGAACCATTACGTTCGCAGCGTAAAAAGATCTCTTAGTGAAAACAACGATGTTCAAGCACAAGCAAATCCATATAGCCACATGGATATCACCCGCCGGCGTAACGCGTAACCAAATACCACTTTCTCATAGACAAAAGACACCACTCGAATATCCTTGACGTAAGATCATATAGAGGAGCAGATTGTGACTCCGATCATTTTCTAGTGATGGGCAAAATCAGGAGTCGCCTCGCAGCAATCCCACATGGGCAGTCACGGGAGACAAGCAAAAAGCTCGACACTGATAAACTAAAAGACCTACGCAAAAGGGCTAAATATCAAGACGAACTAACGAATAGATTTAGCATTCTAGAGAATGTGAGCAGTGAGGAAGAGGAAGCTAATAGTGTGAACACTAAATGGACATCGATCAGAGACACAATCAAACTAACAGCCCAAAAGGTATTCGGATTTAAGAAAACAATTAAATTCAAACCTTGGTTTGACGACGATTGCAGGGCGAAGATCGAAGAACGTAAACGCCTCAGAGTGATCCACTTAGAAAGATATGATGAAGTCAACGCAGAAAGATACGCGACGATTCGGAAAGAGACAATGGGGATGACATCGCCGTTTTGGGCGATAATCTAGAAACTGTAGATAAAAACAGTAAAATCATCATGCAAGCGGCAGGAGAGGTGGGCCTAGAAATAAATGAAACAAAATATATGATTACGGCGAGAGCAGGTGGAACTCAGGGAACACATATAAACATCAGAGGCAAGATATTTGAAAAAGTTAAAGAATTTAAATATCTGGGAACGATAGTGGGGGCTGGTAACGAAATGTCGAAAGAAATTAACAAAAGACTACACTCCGCCAAAGCTAGTTGGCACGCAGTCAGTAAACTGCTGAAATCCAAACTGCTATCATGTAATATAAAGCTCCGTGTCTATAGAACCATAATCATGCCGATTGTTCTATACGGATGCGAAACTTGGGCTCTCACAAAACGGGAAGAAAACAAATTACGCGTACTCGCATTCGAGAATAAAGTTTTAAGGGGTATCCTTGGAGATAAATAGAAAGAGGAGGTAGGACAATGGAGGAAACTCCACAACCACGAATTGGAAGAGCTATACCGCAAACGTACAATAGTGAGAGTAATCAGGTCGCGAAGATTAAGATGGGTCGGACATGTGGCGCGAATGGACAACGATAGGACCGTACGTAGAATTCTTGACGGTAGACCAACGGGAATAAGACCGGTAGGACGGCCGCGACGGCGATGGAAGGACAATGTTAGGTTTGACCTTGAGGAGATCGGATCGGCTGGTCAAACGTGGAAGGAGAGTGCACAGGACAGAGAACGATGGCGGAGTCGAGTCGGCGAGGTCATGAACTTCCGTGTTCCTGCAGGCCAATAAATAATAATAAGGATCTGATTTCCTACATGGAACCCTTTGGTCAATAAACCTACAGGCCAATAAATAGTAATAGTAGTAATAGTATTCTGTCTTTGTCCATTCTGGCTACAATCCATACAACAGTCAAATAATAACTTTCAGTGAAAGTTTGAAATTTTTGGCAAGCACCCTTGGATAAAATATTTGAACCGCAGCAAACTCATGAATATGTGGGACCATGAAGGAATTCAGAGTCCAGGAAATATCTGATATACGAAACGATTCGGATGAGTGTTATGTATGAGATGAGCCAACAGAAATAGAAACTCTGTTATGATTTAATTATTATTTATTGGCCTGTAGGAAACCGAAAGTTTATGATCTCACTGACGCTGTTACGTCATTGTTTACCGTCCTATTTACTTTTCCACCACGCATCCCCATAGCGGTCTTCCTATCAGTCTCTTTCTCGTTGGTCTTCCGTCAAGAATCTACGAGCTATTCTGTCGTTTTCCATTCTTGCTACATGCCCGGCCCATCCTGATCTTCGCGATCTGATGACTCTCACTATTGAAGGCTTGAGGTATTACTCTTCCAATTAACGCTTGTCATCATCATCATCATCATCATCATCGGCACTACAACCGGGATCCGGTCTAGGCCTTATTTAACAAGTCCCGAGGCTTGTTAAATTTTCCATAATAATTTGTTTTTCCGGGCAAGGTTATTAGCCTTGCGCCAAATTAACGCTTGTGGAGTTTCTTTATTCTCCGGCATCTTCATCATATTTACCGCCTAGGACACTCCTTATAATGTTATTCTCGAATACATGGAATCTGTTCTTTTTTCGTTTTGTAAGCGCCCATGTCTCGCATCCGTATAAAATAATCAGCACGAATATAGTTTTATAAGTTTATTTTTTGTGACAGCAGTTTTGATTTTAACAGTTTGCTGACTGCGTGCTAACTAGTGTTGGCGGAATGCAGTCTTTTGTTGACTTCGTTGCACATTTCGTTACTGTTCGTCAGTTTCCAGACATTTAAACTCTTTAACGTTCTCAAATATATTTCCCCAGTCGTTTATGTGTATTACCTGGGGTCTATCTGCCTTTGCCGTAACCACATATTTCACCTCGTCTTCATTGATTTTTAGGCCCATCTCTTCTGCCCTTTGCATGATGCTCTCACCGTTTTTCTTACAGTTTCTAGATCATCGCCCAGAACGATGATGTCATCCGCTTATCCGAGCACATGTTGCCAAGTTGTCGTCTGGTAGTTTTCTGATGACATATTGGAGCAGGAGGCTAAAAAGGCGTGGTGAGAGACCATCCCCTTGTTTTGATTCCGTCGCGGGGTTCGAATGTTTCTGTGAGGTGGTATTCTATTCTAACTCTTCCTGTATTTTCGTTCATACAGATTTAAATGAGGGTGGCATATTTTTTCGGTATTCCTAGCTCAACTACATTGTGGTAGAGTATATTCTTAGGGAGGGAGTCGTGGGCTTTTTTGAACTCAATAAAAAGTTGGTGAACCGTCTTTCCGTATTCCACTTCTTTTCAATCAATTGCCTTGTCAGTGAGGTCATGAACTTTCGGGTTCCTACAGGGCAATAAATGGTAACTGTCATGTTTTTTTTTACACTAACGTGCGCACAAGAGGGGATTTGGTTTGGTTTTAATCTCATTTGATCTGCAACGTATGTTTCGAGGCGATTCTTCAAGATGGGGACGAAATATAAAGCTTGAGACTGGTACTTCCTCAAAATTACGTCCAAGCTCTGTCATTATATTGCCAGGTCGCTTAATATTGTTTAGCCACTTTGAACTTTAACTGTCTAGCTCTTTGCGCGTAGTAGGTAAGGGGCGGTTTTGCAGGGTCTGTGAAAATGTGATCGCTTGTTGATCAGTTCCTGCGGAAACCACACTGATAGTCTCCCACTATTTAGTGCATATGGTGTGGTTCTCACCAGTCAATTGTGTATTTGCTTGAGTGGGAGGTTAGAAACAGGGCCAGTGTGTCTATGTTTGGTACCCATGTTGGTTCATTGCCGAGTTGAGTTAAACTATTTAATACAGCTGGCATATTGGTCTTCAGGTGTTGTGCGTCCGGAGTGGCGAACTCATTGAGAAATATGCACATTGAAATCATCCGCAATAACGGTTTCAGTGTGCGGATACAGGGTCGAAATCCTGTCGATAGAATCAGAAAGAGTATCCAATTCGTTTGTTTTGTAGTAGTGTTCGTAGTTGTCCGCTGTCCCCTTCAGAAAATGTTGAGCGGTAAGCCTTGTATGACGTTACCCTTGACGAGAGGAATCCAATGAAAGGCAGGATTGATTTAATTTAATGTATATTCTAAGTTGTGTTAACAATGACAATGATTAACTTCTTGTCCGTTTCACTCGTGATGACGATGCTTGCTCCGATGCCGTTGAAGGTTGGTTGCAGACTGACGAAATGGCATAACTGCCAATTCAAAAAGTGACGCCATGTCATCATCGTGGTGACAATGATGGCCAGTTGGTGTCAGCTGCTGCGCAACTGGTATACATGCGAATGTACTAGATTTCTCCAGTACATTCCAGCACATTTAATTGCCAATCCGCAACATTCCGCCCGCCTTCGCCAATCATTGGCTAATCATTTCGTTCCAGGGGACGGTGGCCAAGGGCCGGGAGTGTGCGGTCTGCTGGTGGCGGTTGGTCTTGGTCGGCTGTCCACTTTCACGTTGATGATCGGTTGAGAGGGGGCCGCCCGCCCTGAGGAGCGCTGGAGGCTTGAGGGTCTGGGATGGCCCGTATGAGCGATGGCGACAGGAACCTCTTTCCCATCGCTGATGTCCGTTGCCTCTTGTGGTCGCGGGACCGGCCAGTTGATCCGGGTTGGAGTTGTAAGGTCGCAACCCACGATCAATGACCACGTGATGACTGGTGATGGGTCTAGCTATGTCGAGACCGGTGGTGGTGCCATGTACTGCGCACGTTGGCGCCCGTCTGGAGTGAGTGGCCGGCAGGTTGCGACCGTTGGGGGTGTGTGCTGTAACGTGGAGTCGGGTGCGGTGTCTACCCTGGCACTGTCCACGTGTCCTTTCGTAGTGGCAGTCACGGGCCAAGTGCCTCCCGGGGTCGTCGGAATGCAGCCTCTGTGGGTGCACAGAGGGGCGTGCTATCTTGCTGGAGTTCGAGAGACCGCTGGTTGCTGGGTAGCGCCGCCCGCCAAGCGGGGCATTGCGCGCTCCTGGTCCTGTTGTGGTGGCTACAGGTGGTAGCGGTTGGCCTGGGTAGCTTTGGAGCTGGGCAGGAGCTTGACCACGTGGTGTCCTGGGTGTGGTGGGATGCCTTGAAGTGTTCGAGTGGGTAGGCTCCTGGTTCCTCGATTGCCCCCTGCCCCTGCAATGGTTCAGAGGGCGGGGGGTATGTCTTGTAGTTGGGTCGCGCAAGTGATCGGTGGCTGGTAGTTGAATGGGCTTCGTAGGTGGCCACCGCGGCCGATGCCGGCGAGACGTCCTTTGGGTTCTCTGATGGAAGCCGCGGCCCTCAGTCGGAAGGACGACCAGTTCCTCTGGGTCAGAGTTGTAAATTCGTAACCCACGAGGAATGGCCATATGATGGCTGGTGACAGGCCTTGTCACCTTTGCGCTGGATGATGTGGTGGGTGCTGCGCCTGTTAGCACCCATCCCAGTTCAGTGGCCTGCGCGACGAGGCCGGAACGTTGGTCCTTCCTGAGACCTTCGACGATGATGTTGGGGTATATGTCTGCCCCAAGGATGATGTCCACCTTCTCGGCGGAGGCGATGTTCGGATCTGCAAGTTCCAGATCCGCCACGAACGAGAGATCCCTTGTCGTTGATCCTGGTGGTGGTGTATACACTGAGAGCCCGGACAGGATGAAGGGCCTCAGTGTCCATTGTCTCGAGCCGTGGAGGCGAGAAGTGATTCTGATGGCGGCCTGAGTCCTGGTGGCAAGGCCACGAGTGCCCCCAACACCGTAGGTGGGGACGGGTGATGCTTGGCATCGGAGGTGCAATCTTCGGGCGAGTGATGTTGAAATGAAGGTGCCATTGGAGCAGGGGTCCAGTAGAGCACGGACTTCAATCCTCTGTTCGGTCTCCGACGTCACGATGACTCTGGCTGTTGGCAGCAACGCGGAATGCTGTGAAGGGGTGCTGATTGTATGTGCGCAGACCCCTTCCTGGCGGTCGATCCGGGGGGCGGATCCTTTGGCTCGTTGTGGCGGTGATGTTGTCCTGTCGATGGCGGTGGACCGGACATGCAGCAGGGTGTGATGTCTCCGCTGGCATCGACGGCACGTCTTGTTGGAGTGGCAGTCGCGCAGGCGGTGGCGACCCAAGCAGTTGGTGCACAGGGTTCTTTTGTGTGCGAAGGACTTTCGACGGCCAGGTGTGAGTGATCGGAAGCCCTCGCAAGCGTAAATGGTGTGTGAGGCCCTGCAGAATGTGCAAGCACCCCGTTGCTTTACGGGTGTCGGCGGTGTTTTGTGCATCGGGACACTGGGCTGGTTAGTCATCGGGCCGACTACTGTTGCTGGAACAGTCGAATTCGTGGAAGGCATTGGCGTTGGATCTGACACGGACCCTATGTACGCCGTGCCCACTGCTTGCTCTGGAGTCCGTGTGATGGTAGCCAGTTCCTCTGGGTCGGAGTTGTAAGTTCGCAACCCACGAGGAACGGCTATGTCATGGTGTGCCCCACAATGCGTGCGCGGCATCGTCTTCTGTGGCGGCTTCGGCACTGGGTCGATCATCGGGACCTTGGGTAGGTGGGGCTTTGGGCAGGCGGCACTCTGGTCGGCGGCCTGCTCACTCTTATCCACTGTTCTGGGGTGCAGTTCCGTTTCTGATGGCTTGATGTCGGCCATTGGCAGCTGCACTGGGGGTAGCTCGCTAGGGTGAAGGCGATTGGTGCTGTTGACCATGGTTGAGGAGGCTGCTTTGAGCGCGTACTGGGCCTCAAGGAGCTTCGTCTCTTCCTCGAGGTATATCTCTTCGGTTTCGCCGAAACAATCATCCGCGAAGTACGCGTGTTGCTGATCCTCAGGTGCCGCCAGGTAGAAGATGTCGTAGTGCCGCTTGGAGAAGGCTTCCCATTCGGCGCGGAGTGCGCATTTGGTTGCCTCGATTGCTGTCGGACTTGGTTGTCCCTTTTCCTGTATGTTGAGGAAAGTACCGGAGATGGTGGCCTGTGCCGCGAACTGAGCGGCGATGAGTTCCTTAATCGTGGTCGGTTGTTGTATTGGAGCAGCTGTCAAAGACACGTTGGTTTGAGCTATCGTTGTAGAAAGTTCGTCATCCTGCTTTCGTTTTGCATCAACAGCGGTTTCCATTGAATTTTTCTCCAACAAATCACTTAGCGTTTGATTTGCAATGATCATCTGGCGGCCGCTGTCCTCTGATCCACGACTTAAGGAATCCTTGGAACTGTCATCTTCTTTTGTGCATGTCCTTACATTTGTACTCGACTCGGGTTGGTGATGAACAGATGTATGATCTCTGCCGACCGAGGAATGTCGTCGGTCGAGATCTTTGGTGTTCCGCCGATTGAGGAATGTCATCGCGGAACCGTTGTCAAAGTTGTCGCCGTCGCCGCCGCCACCACTGCCGTGGTGATTGTCGGCTCCGTTGCGCATAGTGTAGCGAGAAAACGTATGATCTCTTCCGAGCGAGGAATGTCGTCGGTCGAGATCTTTGTTGTTCCGCCGACAGAGGAATGTCGTCGGGGAACCGTTGTCCCTACGGGGGGAATTTTCCGGGTGCATCATCCGTGATGGCAATCCGGGTGGAGGGCCGAGCGGCATATTAACTCCTAATTGCCGAGGCAAGCCGCCAAGGCAGGGACGAACCGTGGTTGGGCCGGACGGCATTCGCATGTCAAGTCCCGACGGAGTTTCCGGGCGCCGTAGAGGTGGCCGGAACATCATTGGCGGCGAACGACTTGCTGGCGGGGAGATGGCCGGCGCACCAGTCCGAGGAGCATCGTTACCAGGTTTCGACGTCGAATCACTTTCCCCCGTCACCAGCTTCACTCGATGTATCACTTTCTTCCTGCTTGTCACTCTCACTGTGGTTAGGCTTAAGGTCCTGTTCCTTTCCTCGTTTCCTTTGAGCACTCTCCGTTCCCTTCGGGGATTCACCAGCATTTTGTCCGGATATTGCCAGCCTTCGCTGTTGCACTGGGCGCAGCTTCGATAGATCGGCTTCTACCTTTGCCTGTGGTTTCCTTTCACATATTTTTGTTGCCAAGTCCTTTTGGCTCAATCCTTTCCCTTGACGTTCCTGTTGAATGATCTTGCCGACTTCTAAAGGTATTTTTTCATGTTTAAGTTCTTCAGTTTCCCTGTCCAATTTAGCCGTGTTGTTAGTGTTGATGTGCTGCTTATTAGTACCGGCACCAAGTTTCTGTTGAGTATCCGCTTGAACGCCCTGACGACGTGCCTGATTAATAGCACTTTTTGTTTTGAGGGCAGGTGATTTCGGAGCCCGTTTACGTAAAACCGTAACTGTGTCCCAGTCAGACATCTTGTGTTTGTTTCACAGACGATTGGATTGAAAATTAAATTGATACTTCAGCCAATATTGCTGCTTGCTTGATTATGAATAACAGATACAAAACGTTTAGTAATACCTTCACATCCTACAGATATTATGATTTCTTGAATGTTGCAGCTTCAGTTCCTTGATGTGTCGAGGTGATTGGCAGTTATCGATCTAGTTGCAGTCTACAACTGATGGTGCACTATCTTTTTGTGTTGTGGTTTTGGCGCTCTTTTGTCGTGTGTACCTGTCACAGGTATGTTGTGCCACGAACTGGGCGGCGATGGTGTAGATCCAAATCGGCACTGGATCCGTTTCGAAGGACCAGAAATGTTTTGTAGTAGTGTTCGTAGTTGTCCGCTGTCCCCTTCAGAAAATGTTGAGCGGTAAGCCTTGTATGACGTTACCCTTGACGAGAGGAATCCAATGAAAGGCAGGATTGATTTAATTTAATGTATATTCTAAGTTGTGTTAACAATGACAATGATTAACTTCTTGTCCGTTTCACTCGTGATGACGATGCTTGCTCCGATGCCGTTGAAGGTTGGTTGCAGACTGACGAAATGGCATAACTGCCAATTCAAAACGTGACGCCATGACATCATCGTGGTGACAATGATGGCCAGTTGGTGTCAGCTGCTGCGCAACTGGTATACATGCGAATGTACTAGATTTCTCCAGTACATTCCAGCACATTTAATTGCCAATCCGCAACACGTTAAAGGATGCATTTTTATTCAAGTTTGGGCTTCTGAAAAAATGCAGTGATATGATATGGTTACGAATATGAAGTTTTAGCTACGAGAAATTAAATTCTGAATTAGAGCAGAGCCAATAATGTAGCAGAAACATCAATATCACATCGTATGTATGAGGCTAGATCGCGATGTGGAAAGAACTGAGGCACTAAATTATAACCAGGTAGATGGAAATCGGAAATATCTGTATTAGATATTACCTGGGTTTCGCTAAGTGCAAGGATAGCTGGTTTGTGTTTCGAAACGTGGGCAGACACAGAGGAGAAATTGCATCTCAGGCCGCGAATGTTACTAAGATCGACGTGAAATTCCTGTTCCATGGAAATGGCCCTACACAGAAAATCAATACCGCCTCAGAAAAGGATGCAAGCCAGGATCAGGGATAGATGAGCGAAAGCAACCACTACAGGTTTTATCATCATCATCATCGGCACTACAACCGGGATTCGGTCTTGGCCTCATTTAGCAAGTCTCTCCACCGGTATCCGGTCCTTATCCAAGACTTGTTAAATTGCCCATAATAATATGTTTTTCCGGGCAAGGTCATTAGCCTTGCGCCAACTACAGGTATTATGCCCTGTCGTATTTCAACATCGACAAAAATGCTTTAGGAGAACTGCCATAACTTTTCTATTTATCAACTGAGTAAGGTAAAATAGAAACTACCGAAAAGAGGGATGTACAGTTTTCAAATGCTAGTCATATATAGCGGTACAGTTGTTCTAACACGGTTCGAGTTTTAGAGTTTCTTCGTCGCTGCGCGTACATGTAGCGACTCGGCACGGACTGCCCTGCAAGTGCTGATACCAAGATAGCTTTTCAACTAGTAAAGTCTGGGTCGCTCTCACGCACAGGCGAATGTGTGACGGAATTTGCGTGAAGTTGACACGCCACCACGTGAATCTCGCTCCCACCAAAAAGGGAGAACAGACGTGAGAATTTTCCCGCCAATATTTTATAGCACCAACAAGTGCTAATATGATTGGCAGGGATAGTTGAGTTGGAAATTGATCACTGTAGGGTAAGTCAACCCCAGAGCAGAGGAGCAAAGGATCCCTTGGAGTTAAGGCGTCAAGCCCATTCTTCAATGCGGTTTACCCCGGTTTATTGCAATTTAATTTTAATTTCAGTTCCAATAAAGGACCGCAAAGGAGAAATGTCTTATCTATTGTGACGAGCTTGACGATTGGGAGACGAAATCACCAAATATGAGCAAATTTATAAATAAAGATTTTGAAACACGAAACATAGTCGAAAGGACTTATAGGCCAACTGATCATCAATGTCATCTCACTCAATTTGTGGCGTTTCTAGCAGATACACACGACCAATAGTGAAGAACGACACCACCTAAAAGACAAAACAAGAACAATCAAAGCACATCCATTAAAGCCGTATGCCATAGCAATAGCATAGTGTGACGAATTTGCAATCGAAGTTTCACGAAGGTACTTGAATGGAACCTTCGTAAATAATCGCGAATAGCATGCAAGTAATAAACGCGACATCTAGCACGAGACAGAAAACATAGAGAGATCGACAATTTTCTAGCTAGTTCCAGAACCACCCAAGTGTCACCTCGCATATAGGACGGCCAGAGGGCGTCTCAGTGATAGTTCAATTTTGGCGGTTGAACAAAAAGACATCGTGGCAGAATAAGAAAACTGACAGCGTGATACGGAGTGTTAATTATAGTAGAAAATAACAAGTGTGGAAAATAAGAAGTGTAAATAGTAAATACCATAAAGTAAGAAGAACAAACTTTTGAGTTTTCATGGGATTATTCACAATTCAGAGATCGAACCGAGAAAATCGATAGACGTTGAATTAAATAACGTTACAATAGCATTTCCACATCAGTCGAATGTACTTGAGTTTAGAAATCGAATTCGTACACATAGCAGTGACCTGATGCGTTGAGCTTTGGTTCTATCTTTTAATGATTCTAACTGTGATAGCATCGGTTCGAATCACACGCTCTACACTATCGTCGCAAATGCTATAAATTCACTCTAGACATTCACCTAGAAATCTAAAAAAAGATACCAAAGAGTTACTGTGATTCCTCTAATGACGAAGGATAGATTTCATATGAACACCGATTTTCATAAAGTGAAAATGAGTAAATAAAATGAAGCTTATTCTGAACGTAAATCTAATAATTGTTGTATATTGTACGTATCATTATTATCATTCCCAGCTTTTTCTTTGACGCAATCCTCTTTTTTAATAATATTTTTTGGTGTTATTCAAGTTTTCAAAAACTTCTTTTCTTCGAAGTACCATAAGGGTGGTTATATTACGTCGTCCACGAAAGAACCTCTCCTCTAAGGTCCTTCATTCGTTTTAAAATTTGATGATAGTGCAGAACGAATTTATATTTTGTAACCAATTCCGGCTCGGTTAATTTTTTTTTTATATATACGGAGCATTTAGTTTTTTTTTTCTAATCTTGTGCTACAATCTTTTCTATTGATCTTCCACAATGTTAGTAAAGTTTACCAGTGCTCATTTCTCTGGCCAACGCCAACGCTCCGCTCCTACCTTGACAGGATTCGTTAGCGGTGATCAGTTTTTTTGCAATCTGCAAAAACAAAATGTTTAGATTCCAGTCACTGAATTTCGAACAATGTCTTGACCCGAACAGATGTTACATAGCAAATGAAATTTTACGACAATCAAATGTTAATTGTGACATATTGGTATCACTGAAGATCACTTTGTGAAACTTGTAAACCTGTCAGATCACATAGAATTGTTTGTTAACAAAAGCTCATAATTCAATGTTTTAAATCAGAACACTCTGATGGATTCCTATGGAGTGGATTCTCTGGTAGCTGCGGCTTTTGGTGCCTTAGGTGTGATATTTGTAGGGGCATTTGTTGGGCTGATACTGATATGTCGTAAACAACACCAAAGAAAGAAATGGAGTCGTCTTGAAAACAGGTTTAGAATTTATTTTTCTTTATTATTTCGCAGTACAAAGTAATTTAAATTTTGTAGGTCAATAAAAAAGAACCGAAATGATCATGACTTGGCGATGGCACTTGGAGACATCGGTTTAAATAATGCCCTAGAACAAATTCTGAGTGATCAACAGTGGGTGGATGATGCGACTGGTCTTATACCCCATTGCTTGGTCATCCTTAGGACTTGTCATAGTTTAACTGAGAAATTGGCAACCTTGGCAATGGGACCCAGTGTGAAACGGCTGGGAAATAGACTTACTGATGCAGCTAAACGGATTCCATCACGTGTTGATGATGTTGGTACGTTTTTCCTTCTCTTTAAACACTTCTAGAAAAGTGGGGAATTCATATTCTTAAAACTTTATGACATAGTGGGCGATTGCAATGAGATAGTAACTATTAAAATGATGATCGTTACAGTTCAAGCTATGTACCCGCCCCTTGATGCACGTTTACTAGAGGCCCGAGTTGCTGCCCTGGTTTTGGCAGTGGGACAACTGGCACTTTTAACACAATCAACAGTTGGCTCACAAGTAACATGGATCGACGAAAGTTTAGAGGAAATGGATAAGCATTTGCTGGTAACGCTTCAAATTTGACGATTGATGGATAGAATATGATTGCTGTTTTTTATAGCTTCTTAGAAAAGCATCACAGGAAAAAGACAATTCCAGCCGCACTGAAATGAATGCATTTGTTTAATAATACTCATCGATCGAGTAACTTGGAAAGGAAAGAAGGAAACTCAGTTAGTTAACATTATATATTTATGTTATTCCAGGAGGGCAGTACAAATAACTCCCATGCACATCAATTTAATAATTGTGATTTTAAGCGTTTTAATTAATCGTTTTTATAAATTACCCTTGGGTAGGGACCATGTGGAAGCCTAAATGAAATAGACTATATTATACTATTTATTGGCCTGTAGGAACCCGGAAGTTCATGACCTCACCGCCTCGACTCCGCCATCGTTCCCTGTCCTGTGCCCTCTCCTTCCACGCTTGACCAACCGATCCGATCTCAAGGTCAAACCTAACATTGTCCTCCCATTTCCTTCGCGGCCGTCTTATCGGTCTCTTTCCCGTTGGTCTACCGTCAAGAATTCTATCGTGCGCCACATATCCGGCCCATCTTAATCTTCCCGACCTGATTACTCTCGCTATTGTAGGTTTGCGGTATAGCTCTTCCAATTCGTGGGTGTGGAGTTTCCTTCAATGTCCTGTCTCCTCATCATAGGAAATATACTATAGACTTTTAAATTATGAACTTGATGATGATCACATCCATAAAACACAGAACAATATAAATTAATGGTGCAGTAAGATATAACCACCGATTCGGCAAAAAATATGGGTATAAATAAGATTAAGGGAAATAACGTACGATACCAAATAACTGGTCAACATGATGCTGGAAAAAAAAAGTAGTACTTTGCAAGGGAAGACCCAGAAATATCTGACCTGATGTGTAGATATCACTTATTTGGATGGATAGTATGGCTATCGACCTTATTTTGAAAGAATGGCGATCAATCAAGCACAATCCTTTAAAAGCTTCAATTAACCTTTAATGGCGCTATGCTTTTTAATTTTTTTGTCGTTTTGGACAACTATCAAAAGTGAAAAAATTGAAATCGTAATGTGATGCAATTTTTTCATTTGAAATGCCTCGGTTCAGTCAATATCAAAACGGAACTAGATTCTATTCTGGGGGTGCATTTACAACAGTAAAATATTGGGTGGCAGAGTTTAAAAACGCCTAAACGAACATTGTAGTGGTCAAACAAATGAGGTGACTACGCCAAAAATCCACAAAATGGTATTTATTGACCATCAAGTGAAAGTTCGCGAGCCAGGAGGTGTGGTAGGTATTTCAAAGAATACTGTACAACGTGTATCAACCGAAAATCTGGATGATTACTTCGGTTACTCACAGTGGAACAAGAACAGAGTTGTAAGGATGTTTCAATCACAATATAAAATGGACATCGTCGCGCTTCAGGAAGTCCGACTCCCACATCAAGTAATCGAGACCAATGGGTTTACACTGGCGTGTGGAGGTACCGACACACATAACCTCGGAACCGGCTTCATCATAACCAAGAAGATTACGCCCCATGTAAAAGATGTGGAATTTATTAATGACCGAATGTCTGTGCTAAAAATACAGGACCCATGGTACAATTATGTATTTATAAACATACACGCCCCAACAGAATCTGCGGACGAAGAAACGAAGGACACGTTCTACGAGACCCTTCGCAAAAGGGCTGAATATCAAGACGAACTAACGAATAGATTTAGCATCCTGGAGTATGGGAGCAGTGAGGAAGAGGAAGCCAATAGTATGGACACTAAATGGACATCGATCAGAGACACAATCAAACAAACAGCCCAAAAGGTATTAGGATTTAACAAAACAATTAAGTCAAAGCCGTGGTTTGACGATGAGTGTGGGGCGAATATCGAAGAACGTAAACGCCTTAGAGTGATCCACTTAGAAAAATTTGATGAAGTCAACGTAGAAAAATACACTACAATTCGGAAAGAGACAATGAGACTCTTCAAACGCAAAAAACGCGAATGGGAGAAGACTCGGATCGAAAAAATCCTAGAAAATGCCAGAACAAAGAACATCAGAGGTGTGTATGCCGGCATAAATTCAATTAGAAATGGCTACCGAGGGAAAGCCAAAATAATTCGAGACGCAAACGGTTGTCTGGTCACAGAATCAAACATATCGTGACAAGGTGGAAGCAGTACTTTGAAAACCTGCTGAATGTGCACACCCATCAACCACAAATAAACGCACCAGACGTACATACAGCCGAGGCGCGGATCCCAGAGCCCTCTTTCAACGAAGTTGTAGACGCAATAAATCGACTGAAAAACAACAAGGCTCCCGGAGTCGGCTGCATACCGGCAGAACTTGTGAAGCATGGAGGAGAGGCAACCGCTCGAAAGATCCACCAGCTCATCAAAACAATATGGGATAAGGAACTCACTTCGGAAGAATGGAAAACCTCAATAGTCGTCCCCATTTTCAAAAAAGGCGACAGGTCTTACTGCGAAAACTACAGAGGAATATCATTATATTGCCTGCAAACACCTCTTTAACTTCCCTGATCATCCACAATGCTCACCTGAAAATGCTACACGGTGGTCAACAGCTGATGATGGCAACCCTTCGAGCTGAATACTGGATATTACATCTCAAATCCAGCGTCAAGGCTTGTATCCATAAATGTTTGAAGTTCTCCCGATACAAATAAAAATAAATGCAGCAAAAAATGTGTGATATACCCCCACATCGTATCAACCAAGCACGCCCCTTTCAGACCTCTGGAGTGGGTTATGCCGGCCCAGTACAGCTTAAGGCATGGAAGGGAAGGTGCAGCAAAATCACCAAAGCGTACATAGCTATTTTTGTATGCTTCTGTACGAAGGCAGTTCATCTCGTGCTTGTCAGCGAGTACAGCACAGCGGCATTTCTGGCAGCGTTCAAACGCTTCACGGCGCACCGTGGTATCTTTGCGCATCTCTACAGTGACTGCGGAACTAATTTCCAAGAAGCTGCTAAAATGATGAAGAATGAACAGGCACACGCATCGAAACAATCATAGCATTTTAGTCCTCCTGCAACGCCTCAATTCGTGGTGAAAGCCACGAAATAGCACTTCAAACGAGTGGTAGGACACCACACTCTCACATATGAAGAATACGATAGCATATTGGCCAGGTAGAGGCCCGTCGGAATTCGCGCCCACTTTGCCCAATATCAGAGGATCCCGATGATTTATCTCTTTTAACACCGGGACATTTCTTAATTGGCGCTGCACTCAATACTGCACCGGACAGGGACTTGACCCAGACCAAGTTCAACCACTTGAACAGATGGCAGTTAATGCAGAAAATACAGCAGGACTTTTGGAAAAAATGGAAAGCTGAATACCTCATTCATCTGCAACAGCGTCCAAAATGCCTTGCACCAAGTTTGAAACTGAAAATACGTAGTTTGGTGCTTCTACCCGATGAACAATCACCGGCGACCCTATGGCGACTGGGTAGACACATAGCAACACATCCAGAAACTGATGCAAGAATCCATGTTGTTACAGTAAGAACGGCTACTACAACATTGAAGCGGCCAATAGCTAAACTTTGCCTTTTGCCCATGGTCAACTAAAATACACACATATGGTATACACACCCACACACCACACACACACACACACACACACTGATAACTTGAAAATGCACATGCCACTATAACATACCCACTTATATTTGATAGCTCAAGACCACTAATAGATCAATGTCAAATAATTTAATTAACAATTGCCACCCTACCTTTGCACCGTGTCGATTCATAAGTGACACAAGCATTTAAAAATATTTGTCTCAATCGCAAGCATTCTCGTGCTAACATTGCCCAAGGCCACCATTGCGCTGACACACCTCACCTGGACAAGGAAGGAAGAAACGCCCAATGATGCTTCATCGCCGGCCCGGGAAGATGTTGCAAAAGCAACAGCATAACAAACAAAATGCATCAATTAAATGAGTCAAACGAATTCAAATTACTCGGCGAAGTCTCATACTTTTGCAGCGCCTAAGAGTATGCAATTGCAAGGTGGCATTCGAAACTTAGCCATGCCGCTGAATAATATTCGAAGTGCTCTCTCAGGCAACGTAGAAGACACAGCTGTTGAATAGCAGGCCCCGTTGCTGTAATCGCTGGAGTCGAATGGAAAAGAGAGTTTACATCTCTATAGCGGGAGGAGATTGTTTTTTAACGTTTTGTTTTTTGACTTGAATATGTGAAGCAGTAAAAAGATATCAGTTAATCGGTTTTTTGAAAAATAGTCGGTAAATCAATTGTACGATTAGATTGCCTTTTGAATTTATAAAATTTGGAGCTGCAATTGTGCTCAAAAAGGTGAATTGTTCCTGAAGTAATAAAAGTGAATAACAATAATCTTTAAACATTTTCTTGTTTTTTATTGCTGGGCTCTAACGCCAACCAATGGTAATAGTATGGAACTTCGAGAACTTTCTTTAATTCAAAATTTCCTCTCTATTGTATTTTCCTTGAACTGTTGTAAGATTTTTTAAGTGTAAGTCTAGTAATTGTAGTCTTGCATGAACTGATTTGAATCCGTCAACATAATGTTTGTTTTATCCTTTTGCCGATTACGAAACTTGCTTGAAGATAGTGTTTTGAAATAATGTAATATCAATTCTTTTTCTGCAAGACACCATACCCCTAGTATAACTCTCACAGTCCTTCCACGTTTAGGGAGATCTCGAAATTCGCTTCTGTGCGCGTTAGTATAAAAACACCCTTATAGCTCCAACTAGTTGGCTTCCCAAATGCTACTTAAAAAGAGTATATGTTTGTACTTCGATCAATTTAGATATTCCTCAAATAGGTGGTCATCAGCCTCTTGACTCTGTTTACGCCATAAATAAGATTAATCACATTTCCAATAAAGGAATGATTATTGTTACGTAATTTTGATTTTTCGTTTATCGACTTCCTCGGTTCGATCTCTAGATTGTGAATATTCCAACGAAACTCCAAGTTTGTTCTCTTTTTCTGAACAGATTTATTTTATTTTCACTTATTATTTTGGCACTTAATATCCGCTGTCAGTTTGCTTACTCAGTCGATGTATATCTTTCGACGTCCAAGTTTGAACTAACTGAGAGACGCCCGGCATGCTATTCACGATTATTCGAGTGTAAATTCGTCATACTGACCTCCACTTAAGTCTGATCGTCTCGATCAGACACCAAATTCCTTGATCCATATGAGGCTAGTCTCTCCAAATGGATGACTTTCATTTTACCTCGTCTCTGCGTGTAGGATTGTATGCGATACACAACATCGTTCAGTCGCTTTATGACTTTGTATGACCCTTCCCACGATGTTTGCAGCTTTGGAGACATACCCTTTTTCCGGTGCGGATTGTACAACAACACCAAGTCGCCTTCTTGAAATCCATCTGAATTCATAGCTCGGTCACATCGATCCTTCATTTTGTTGCTCATAAACTCTGTTCGTGCCTCACATGTTGGTGTATGTCATCCATTTCGGACTGAAGCATTTCCCAGTAACTGCCTCCAGTTTCGGTAAGTTCGTTGTTTCTTCCAAATTTGAAATCTGAAGGAAGTCTCAATTCTGTGCCAAAAATAACCCTCGCAGGTGAATGGCCGGCAGTGTCATGGACTGCCGATCGGTAAGCCAACAGAAACATTTGAATGTGCTTGTCCCAATTGCGCTGACATTTGTCTACTACTTTTCGCAAATGTTCTTCGAATGTGCGGTTAAACCTTTCTACCATGCCGTCCGATTGTGGATGTAAAGTCGTTGTTCGAGTCTTCTTGATACCCAACAGTGAGCACATTTCTCGAAATATAGCGGACTCAAAGTCACTCCCTTGATCTGAATGTAACTCAATTGGTATACCAAATCACGTGACCCAATTGTGCACAAAGGCTTCGACCACAGTTTTAGCCTCCTGATTTGGTATAGCGTATACTTCTGGCCTTCTTCTAATATGGCTGTTATTCTACGTTCTGTTAGGACAATCAAATCATTGACGTGTTTACCATCCTTGCTTTCCCATGAACGATGCAGCACTCCACTTATCAATTTCAAGCTATTCCATTGCACCCTGGCCAATGGACTTTCTGATGCCATTTCCTCTTTGGTTGGTCTTCTACCCATTTCTTTCGCTCTAATGACCTTGGCCAAGTCTGTATTCTCCAGTTCACCCTAAAGCGCTGAATTCCCATTCATCATCCGGTTGCAGATTTGTTAATCGGAAGCCGACTATACCTTCGCATCTCTCAGCCTTAGAGCAATGCCTACACTCCAATGCACATGGGCGTCGAGATAGTACATCGGCATTTACATGTTGCCCACCTTTCCGATGCTGTATTTCACAATCATAATTCTGCAACCTTTCTATCCATTGCGCAATCTGCCCTTCCGGATTTTTAAACTGGAGTAACCGTCTGAGTGCTGCATGATCTGTCCTCAGAAGGAAGTGCTGTCCATACAGTTATTTGTGAAAATGTTTCACACATTCGACGACTGCCAAGAGTTCTCGCCTTGTAACGCAATAGTTCCTTTCCGGATTTCCAAGAACTCTGCTGAAGTACCAAATTACTTTTTCTTGACCATCAATGATCTGTGATAGTACGCCTCCTATTCCATGTGCACTAGCATCTGTCTCCAGAATGAACTTTTCGCCAGGAACTGGATAGGCCAACATTGGAGTTGTACAAAGCAATTCCTTCAACTGCTGAAAGGCATTCTTTTCCTCCTCTTCCCACACAAATTTGCAATTTTTCTTCGTCAAATTGTGTACGCTTCTTGCAACATTGGCAAACCCAGGTACAAGCGTTTGTAATACGTACTAAGCCCAAGGAAGCTTCGCACTTCATAAACATTTTTGGGCCGAGGCCAATCTCTTACCGATTTTATTTTGTCTTCATCTGTCTGAATACCTCCAGTAGTGATTTTGTGGCCCAAATAAGTTACTTCGGTTTTAAATAAATTACATTTCTTTGGGTCCAATCGTAATTCAGCAGAAGCAATTCGTCGAAAGACTTCCTCTAAATTTTCCAGGTGGTCATCGAAACTATTGCCCATGACAACGATGTCATCAAGATACACCAGACACGTTTTCCAGTGAAGCCCTTTTAACACGTGTTCCATTAAGCGCTCAAAAGTTGCTGGAGCGTTGCATAATCCGAATGGCATCACCGAGAATTGCCACAATCCATCTCCGCTGCTAAAAATAGTTTTCTCGCGCTCGCATTTCTCGGTCTCCGCTTGCCAATAACCACTTTGTAAATCCAGCGTTGAAAACCATTTCGCAACGAATAATGTGTCCAAGGTGTCGTTTATTCGTGGCAGTGGGTAGCTGTCCTTTTTAGTGACATCGTTCAGCTTCCGATAGTAAACGCAAAACCGGGTGCTTCCATCTTTCTTTTTCACTAACACGACCGATGAACTCCATGGGCTTATTGAAGGTTCAATGACTCCACCTTTCTGCATTTCGTCGATTATCCGTTCCGCTTCTTCTCTTTTCGCCAGTGGGACTCTGTGTGGACCTTGCTGAATCGGTCTTGCATCTCCAGCACCTATTCGATGTTTCACGATGGCAGTTCTTCCAAATGCCTTCGTTGGCAAATATGGAGCTATACTTTTCCAGTAACCGTTTGGCTTTTATCCTTTCTGGCCCGCTCGCCTCATTCAACCAGGTATCCATGACAGCAGGAGTTTTCATGCCCTCTTTAAGAACCATGTTTTCGCATTTCTGGGGAGGATTGTCACAATTAACCACGGCCTCCACAGCTTGGCATTGTCCCACTAATTCTCCTTTATTAAAAGTGATCGGTGACCTGAACTCATTCATCACTCGAACTGGGATCCGCTTCTTCTTTTCCGTTTGTACCAAGGTTCGTCCAACCAGTATATTCGCAGTGCTTTCTGATGGCTCTACTACCCACAATTTGCCTGCTCCGCAGTCTCCCTCTACACATGCCCACAGAACTGCTTCAGACTTTGGTGGAATCTGCTGATGGTGACTTACACTTACATTCATGATCTGGGGCCGTTCATACCCAGTGCTTAGGGGTATCTCCACGTTCTGGCACGTCAGCATTCTTTTCTTCAGATCTAGGGTGAGACCATGGGCTAGCATAAAATCCACACCGATTATTCATTATCATCATCACCGGCACTACAACCGGGATCCGGTCTTGGCCTTGGCTTGTTAAATTTTCCATAATATTTGTTTTTCCGGGCAAGGTTATTAGCCTTGCGCCACGCCGATTATTACCTCGTCCATTATTCCAGCCACTAAGAAGGTGTGAACTACTTCTAGCATTCCAATCTGATCCTTACACTCCAGTTTTCCAGAAATCACAGCTTCCTCTCCTGTAGCTGTTCGTAGTTTGCAACCACTCAGCGGCTCAACGTTATCTCCCGCCAGGCCTGATCTAATGATGGAATGTGTTGCGCCCATATCCAGAATCAAGACCAGCCATCGTTCATTTACGGTTA
Organism: Microdon myrmicae; assembly: GCA_963931805.1. NCBI lineage: Eukaryota > Metazoa > Arthropoda > Insecta > Diptera > Syrphidae > Microdon > Microdon myrmicae. The sequence goes on from OZ007502.1 coordinate 43,568,651, forward strand.
AATTATTGTTTTTACGATGTATTTGGAAAACGGCAACGGTGGGGCAGTCAGTTGCGGGAACCAGCTCATGCCCCTTTGTGCTGGTCCGTTTTAGTTTAACGATTGCCTTTCTCCAGAGGCATTTCCACTCTCAGCGCGGCTTTTCGGCGTATTTTCGTTTTTCTTACGAGACGCATTACAATTCCGTGCGAAGTGTCCTGTTTTTCCGCAGCTGTAACACTTTGCTTCAGAGCCTTTGTGTGAGGCTGGCTTCAGTTCCTGGCGCTGGGTTGGCATCATTTGAGAAATAACCTACTTCCAGCCGATGAACTTTGTGCGTCTGTTCAGAAGGCTTGCTGTTTCCTGCGTAAGAGCAAATGGCACTGTTTCGGCAAACGTCTTCTTTGGCGTGGAATAGACTGCTCGTTTGGTATCCGCATCTCGTACTCCATTCATAAGCGCTTACATTTGAGTAATTCAATTACTTCCGCTGGTGCGTCTGCTTTGGCCAAATGCGCGAGCCGCTCTCTCTCCGTTGCATATTCTTGTAACGGCTCGTTAGCTTTTTGGTACCGATTCATGAGCTCCATTTGGAATATTTGTTTCCTGTGGTCGCTACCACATCGCCGTTCAATCGCTGCCATTAACGCGTCGTAATTTTCACGTTCAATTTCAGGAACCGTCTGCAAGACTTCAGCGACGGAGCCCTTCAATGATACAACCAAAGCTGCCACTTTGTCTGCCGTAGACCAGTAATTGGTTCGCGCTGTGGTCTCGAACTATAGTGCGACGGATATGACAATCAGTACTAGAATATTCGAAAAAGTCCGAAACAAAGTACTAGAATATTCTATAAAGTACTGGAAAACTGGAGACTATGAACAATAGAACATTCAAGGCTATGGAACGGACGGAAACGAAACACCGAATCAGAATGCGAGGAAACGGTATAAATACGTCGCACACAGATCATGGAGACAGGTAAGAAGTAAGCAATAAAAGATGCGATAAATAAGCGATAAGTCAAGAAATCGTTAAGTGTACGGTAAAAGTAACGGTTGTTATTAACTAATAAAGTGTTACATTAATTCAAAATCGATTTAACGGCGCTTTTTATTAAAAATAATTAATCCAGCGAACCCTAAGCGCACTGCAATAATTTAAAAATGTTGAACGGTGCAGTTCCGTCAAACGTTGGCGCCTTCAATTTCGTTGTACTAACAGCTGCAACTGGCCCACTGAACTGTATCTCTCGGATATGACCATCCAACCTCAATATTTCTGCTTCCAATTTGTGTAGTTTTGGGTAACGTGGTGCAATTGGTCCTCCATTTCATCTTGCCTCGCCTGCAGTCTGGCAGAATTCCCTTCGATGCGCGATAGTTTTTCCTGCAGTGTGTTGTGCTAGCTGGTTCTCCATACGTGAGGACTGTTGTGTCAGCTGCTCCTCCATGCGTTGTGCTAGCTGCTCCTCCATGCGTGAGGACTTCTGCGCCATCGCTGCTAGAAGCACATTCATGTCAAATGCTGGCTGCGGCTCTACCCTCTGCTCTTCGGCTTTAAGTGAAGCACCTGAAGCATCGTGACAAAACTCATGTCCATCAACCTCGATGCCCTCGCTCTCCATTGCTTTACGCAATCGTGCTTGTAGATCCGCCTTATTCCCTGTCACAGGCAATCCTCGAGACTCCAATTCTTCTCTTAAATGAGTTATCCTCAAGTCGATTGTCTCCGTGGGGGCTCCGGCACTGGTCCATGCATCAGGACATCGGTCGGGTCGATCTCTGGGCAGGTGGCACTTCGGTCAGCGGCCTGCTGATTTGCACTCACTGGGGAGTGGTGCGGCTCCTTTTCCGCTGCCTTGGTGGTGACTGCTTGCAGCTGCATTCGCCAATCATTGGGGAATCCGTTTGTTCCAGGGGACGGAGGCCCAGGGCCTTGGACTTCTAGTGATGCGGAGGTCGGGAAAGAGCCGTCCGCCCTGCATTGGTGATGACGACTGTTCCGTCGCTGGAAGGTATCTACCGATGGGATGCGGCCTATGGACTGAGGTCGCAATGCTGCGTCTGGTGTGGCTTCTTCCATGGCACCGTCCGCGGATCCAATGACAGGTGCGGACCCATTGCCTGTTGGGTTTAGTGAGGTACCGCCTCTTCTGGATGACTGAGGCGCGCTTGTTGACCGGGATGCGGTTGATCCCTGGATGCTGCGGAGCGCCACCCGCCAAGCGGGGCATTGCGCTCTCCTATCCCTATTTGGGAGGCTACATGTGGTAGCGGTTTTTGACCATCGATTGATGGAAGGTGGACCCGTTCCTCTGGGTCGGAGTTGTAAGTTCCGCGCATCGGAACAGGGGTCTGGTTGAGCGTTGGGCAGGCGGCACTCTGGTTGGCCGCTTGCTGGTGCATACCCATTGGGAATGTATGCGGTTCTCTGCTAGATGCTGTCGGACTGAGGACCGTTGATGTCTCAGGGGACGGTCGTTGGGCATCATTGCCTTGTTCGGCACGGTTTGACGTAATTGAGGAGACTGGGTCAAGCGCATTCTGAGCCTCGAGCAGTCTTGTTGATTTGATATCCTTGCCTTGCTCGGCGGGTTTCTCTGCAACAGGCTCCCCTCCATCTTGGGCTGCTTCGGATGACTTGGTATCTTTCTTCGCTGGTGCTGGTGCACTGACAGCTGCTGGTGCCTTATTGCTGAAATCAGACCGTGTGTGGTGTCGCTTTAGCGGTAAGGGATGCTGCTGCAGTCGTTTTCGCTTCCTTCGCTGCCTCTGGAACCTTCTTGATGTCCTTGGCGGCGTTAGTTGCGGGTGGTTGCGACATCAATGGCGGCACACGATTTGTTGGTTGACTAACAGTGTCCGTCCCAGTCTTGGATGCGATCGGACGGTCGGATGTGAGGCCGTGCCGTGCCTCACCAAACTTTGTGGCCTCGTCCCGATATATCTCCTCGGCCTGACCGATGAACCCGCCCACGAAGTAGCGGTGGCCGCTGGTTATCTCTGGACTGGCCAGGCGTTTTATCTCTTCATAGTTCTTTCGGATGTCCTCCCATTCGATCTGGAGGTTGTGCTGGCGTATGTCCACCGCGAACAACGTTGGCAGACCTCTTTTTTCCAGATTGAGGAATGCACCCGACATCCGTTCCTGGGCGGCGAACTGGGCGCTGATAAGTTGTTCCGCCAATGTAGCTGTCATGTTTGACTTCGCTGACATAGCTCTGCGCTCTGGGCTTTGAGCTAACTGTTATCACGAACTTGATAACGGTGGGTCTTCGCGTCTGGGCCTTCTAGTCAAACCTTACCATTCTGTAGGACTATTCAGCAATCCCACTTCTGACACCAATCGTTACGTAATTTTGATTTTACGTTTATCGACTTCCTCGGTTCGATCTCTAGATTGTGAATATTCCAACGAAACTCCAAGTTTGTTCTCTTTTTCTGAACAGATTTATTTTATTTTCACTTATTATTTTGGCACTTAATATCCGATGTCAGTTTGCTTACTGACTCGAAGTATCTCGGCGACGTCCAAGATCGAACTAACTAAGAGACGCCCAGCATGCTATTCACGATTATTCGAGTGTAAATTCGTCACATTATTAATTAAACAACAATTTGAAATTCAAAATTTACCTATTGAGAAATTTATTGCATTTAACATCAAATAAATAGATAAAGGTAAAGTATTGTTATATTGATATATCAGTAACAAGTTAAGCAAATTATTAAAGGTGAGTTGCTCAATTAGCTATAGTCTCCAATAGATTAGAATGGATTTGTTGGTGTTTCTCTTTTTGCCTTCATATCAGTTATCGGTTATTATTAAATTAAAAATCACAATGGGCAATTTCTTACAACCAAAACTGTTAAAAAATATATTTATACAGACATTCATATCAAAATAAACTAAATTATTTCTTCTTCGGTGCGCCATTGTCCTTGGCGATTTTATTTTTTAAATGGTCCTTGTAGTCCAAAATGTTTCCATTCCATTTAGTAACTGTTTCATTTTCACATACCCAAATCTCTTGCGCAACCTACGACAATGATAAAATATAAACTAATTGGTGGATACAGTTTATAAATGTATATCAATGGTCTTACCTGATTAATGAGTCGGAAATCGTGACTAACTAGAACCATTCCACCTTCAAAATCGTTTATAGCATCAGCTAAAGCGTCGATCGTTTCCATATCCAAGTGATTGGTAGGTTCGTCAAGCAACAATAAATGAGGCACTTGCCATGCTAGCCAAGCAAATACAACTCTACAACGCTGTCCATCGGATAGCTGACGAATGGGGCAAACTTGCTGACGCCCTGTTAGGCCATATCGACCAATAATTTTACGCATTTCTTCTTTTTCTTTCACTTCGGGGAAAGCTTTCATCATGTACTCCAACGGGCTGACATCCAAGTCCAACAACTCATGCAAATGCTGATGATAGCGGGCTATACGTAAATGGGAGTTCTTACGAATCATTCCGGCTGAAGGCACAAGATCACCATATAAAAGTTTCAACAATGTACTTTTGCCAGCACCATTTGGGCCGACTAAAGCTAACCGCGTATCTAAATCAATACCAAATTCAAGGTTTTTATAAATCCACGGGGTGTTCTCATTGTATCGGAAGCTAACATTCTGAAAAAGATTAGAAACACGTAAAAAATATAGTACATTAATAAAATATGAATGTTGAGTTGATTCATTAAACATGTCTATTATTTTATTAAACAAATTTTGTTTTGAAAAATCTTTTCAGGACACCCTGCATGTTTACGACGTGTCAATCCATGTCCACGAGAGACGCCGCTTCGATAACTAACAACTCGCTTCCCGGGAGCACGCAAGCATCAACAACCAATAATTCGCTTCCTGACAAGACACTGCTGAGGCAAAACCAGCACACAGCAGTGCTGGCAAGACAATGGCACACGAGGTCGATCGCCGTGTGCGTCATCATCATCATCATCGCAGTACAACCGGAATCCAGTCTAGGCCTTATTTAATAAATCTCTCCACCGGTCCCGATTTCGAGCCGGGGGATGGGAGCGAACATACAGGGCAAAGTCTCTGATTGCTTTCAACCCGGCGAAAGCCAGGACGATCCTTGTCCCTGTTCAATCCAAGTTGAGATGCAGTCTCCAAGTGACACCCCCGGATAGCTACTTTGGCACCCGCCAAATAGTGAACCAATGCATGCAGCGACATCCAGAGAAAGGTTGACGCAGGGCTAATAACTTTGCCCGTAAAAATAAATTATTATGGCAAATTTAACAAGCCTCAAATAAGGACCGGATACACGACGATCGCCGTGTGCAGGACGATATAAAAAGCAAGTAATCTCGCCTCTAATTGAGTTTGATGATAGAGTTCCTAAGGTCGCTTAGGTTCTACCACACTGTTGCTATGCAATCCGGTAGAGAGAATGCAGTGTCCATCAACGTCACCAGAACAGAAAAGAACCACCCCAAATCCCGATGCAGACAACTCTCGTCTTCGAATTAAGTGAAGTATTGCTTAAATAGTGGCGCAATCGTTTTTTATTTTTCTTTTATTTTATTAGACTTCTCTCGGGAGAGGCGAACCTATAGCGCCAAGTGGGCGCCCCGAGATGCCACGAAATAACTGTTGCAGTTCTTTTTGAACAGTTGCAAGTTGTAACGCTCCGGGAACACTCGCGTGGGAAGCGAGTTCTACAGCTTCCCCGATCTGTAACGGAACGAGCTCTGATGCAGGGATGTTCGCGCCGTCGGGAGATGAACCGCAAACGGGTGCGATTCGTCGGATTGTCTTGTGGAGCGTATATAAACCGAATTGCGTGGAACAATATCACGAATCTCCGAAGAACAGTACCCGTGATAGTATCTGTAAAACAGACAGAGGTCGGCTACGCGCCTTCGATGTGATAGCGACTGTAGTCCCGACGTCAGCACCGAGTCCCCGATCAGGCGGATCGTTCGTCTCTGTATGCTCTCAAGTAGGTCGAGGGTATGTTTACGAGCCGAGCTCCAAACATGAGAGCAATATTCGAGCGCGGGTCTAATTTGGGATTTATATAGAAGAAGTTGGGCCAGAGTAAAATATTTCTTGGCTCTAAAAAGATAGCTCAGTTTTCCTGAGGCTGACCTGGCGATACTCGACGTGTTTTGGTTCGAGAAGAAGGGTTGAAGCCAGGCGGAAATAATGGCTGCGAGAGAGGAATTGAAAATCGCCAAGGTAAGGACCAGAGTAGCATGTGAAGAACTAAAATTGTTGGAAGTAAGTTCGGAAGAAGAAACGACGGTCGACAATTCGAAGCCCACCAGACCACCAGAGAGATTAAGAATGCAACTGCAAGGTTACGAACGCAAGCTCTCTAGCAATGGAAAGAGCTGCGGTCGATCAAAAGGAAGACGTGTTCCACGAAAAGCCGAAGAATTTTATCGATGATAATTTCTCTAACAATGCCAAGTGCTGCGGTTGACCAAAAGGTAGACGTGTTCCACAGGGCGACCAATTTTATCGATATTAATCCAATTGACGATGATGGCCGCGAAGAAGAAGAGCAGCACGTTGTTGAAGGTCTAGCAGTTATTGAAGAAACGTTGCTTTCAAGGACAAGGAAATGGTCATAGAAAAGACCCCGGTGTACCACAAAGGACATTGGATCTTTTAATGTCCAAAGTTGAAGAAGCCAGCACCAATGGGAAATGGCAACAAAAAATCCAAATGGCTTTAAATGCTTCCATCAACATAGGAGATCAAGCTGCAAGGCGCCAACATGCAAGAAGTGTAAAGAAAGCCGTGGCGGTCCTGCGAACCGCACAAACCACAAGGGGACATACCTACAGTGTCCTCAACCCCACATGGGCCCAAAATTTACCTTCCCGCCTAGCTAAAGGGGACATGCATACTGGCGTCCTCAACCCCGTGTATCCATAGACACGTGGGCCCAAAATTTACCTTTCCATCTAGCTAAAGGGGACATGCATACTGGCGTCCTCGACCATACATATCCTTAGACACGTGGGCCCAATTTCTCGACGGATTTCTCATGCCTGCACGGCTATCGAAGGACACTACCCAGAAAAGAAATTGTTTGACTACCCATTAGCTGGGCAAACACAAGTGACCGGCGCGGCAGCGGTAGATGCCGACAGCCAGAAAAATCCCAGGCGATAAATATATGGGGCTCCTCGATAGTATAGTGGTTAGTATACCCGCCTGTCACGCGGGAGACCGGGGTTCGATTCCCCGTCGGGGAGCCTCTGGCGCAAGACTAATGACCTTGCGCGGAAAAAAAATTCATTATGAAAAATTTAACAAGCCTCAGGACTTGCTAAATAAGGCCAAGACCGGTTCCCGGTTGTAGTGCCGATAATGATGATGATGATGATGATGATAAATATATGCCCCTTGAGCCAACCACAATTTGGTTTTCCTTATCGAAAGGACTATTGTGGGAACAGAGGTTAAACACGAAACCAAACAACCGACACTGTTCCTACAAGGAAATAAAATAAATAAATAAATATCGCAGCCGAAGATAATGACTTCGACCGAGGAAATCACCAGGCCCATAAACCACACGCGGGTAATGTACACAAAGGGATACCGCAGATATGTGAAAATCCTGACGATCCTCAGCATATCTCCGGACACACGGAAAGCAACGTTCGAGTCTGTGTGTGTGTGGGGTGCATCCACACAGTATTCCTACGAACAATACGAAATCGTAGGACAAGTGAGGGCGCGATCTCCTGGAAAGGAGAAATCCCTTGGTAAAGAGAGGACACCGAGGGATAAGGGAACGGAAGAGAAAGGAGGAACAACCGGGTGAGTTTCTCATCCCTGGAGAAAAATTCGTTTAACCAGTCAAGTGGTAACGTTCGTGGAGGAATGATCCACCACAAGAAAACGGACAAGAGTGTGTCAGTGTGAAACGGTGTGTCGGCGCGAGTTTTTTTTTCTCAAAAAAATAAAATAATAAAACCTTGAAAAAAGAAAAAAAGTAACTTTTATTTGTGGACAGTATTCGGCGGAAACCTAGCTCGAATACGCCAAAAAGCCATTGCATCATCCTCCACTTAGACGAACCTCCACCCAAGATGTTGCAAGAAATGAAGGAAAACAACCCTGCAGTACGCTCCGATCGGACTACAAACCTGACGACACACCAAAAGAGTCGAGAAGAGAGGTGGTCACTTCCACGCACATCGGCAGCAGCGTTAAGCCCTACTTAAAAATGGTATCGCGTATTGCGACGATAGTGAAGAACGTGTGATTCGAACTGACGCTATGACGGTTAGAATCACTAAAAATGGAACCAATGTTCAACACATCAGGCCACTGTCGCGTGTATGAATTCGATTTCTAAACTCAAGTACACTCAACTGATACTGATGTGGAATTACTATGTTATTATTACTTGATATGCGGTTGGTTTCTTATTCGATTTTCTTTTGGTGTTCTTCACTATTTGCTTGTATATTGTGTGTGTATCTGTTTGAAACGCCACAATGGTACCAGACGATCTCTATGCACCAAAACGATAGACCCAACTCTTAGCTCTCCTGGACGGGGCATTCACCATCGCACAATTGGATTCAGCAGTCGTCAGGAAGATCGGCGTAGGGAGCAGACAAGAAGCGCTCACCTTGCAGACAAACATTAGGAAGAGTATAGTGTACTCATCAAAACAAAAACGCATTTCCTATAATATACACCGGATAATAGGATCATAAATCGAAATTCACGATCATGAAACAAAATACTGGATGGAACACCCCAAAGCGCTGACACCATAAGAAGTCAGACAAAAAATATAACATAACAATACTCATTGCCCAGGTGTGTCATGTATGGTATACGATATCTCGCTGCAACACACACACCTATTAACATGTCATCTAAGAAGTGATTCATTGTGGATTTGCTATGCAATGTGTATTAAGTGTTTTGAAATTAGGAACATAGCTTTTGGGTCATAATTGGGAAGCCGAAAGATGATGGCATGTGGCCTACTTGATATCGATATGCATCGAGAATGTTGATGGGGGAAATAGTATTTATTAGTATATAATAAATACTATTTCCCCCATATATATATAAATAGTATTTAAGGACAGATTTCTTGAAGAATAAAGCAGATACAAGCTGACTACATCCGAACTTGCATCTCATCTTTTTTTGGTGGATATTTATGGCATTCGTGTCGTGCCCTTCGAATACACTCATATGGCAGAAACTTCATGGCAGAAACCTATGGCATTCGTGCCCTGCCAAATAGTCAAGCGGATATCTCTCTGTCTCTCTCTCATATCACACTCTACCTCTGTTAGCACTGTTTGGACCAGTAGGATCCGGCTCAACATTACGTTTCCCTTTTCAAACAGCACTTTACTCTTTACCTTTACATCGGATTTTGTATTATTTTTCATGGCGATCTTGCATTACTTTACATCTCATAGAGGTTCGAGTGAAGTTCAAAGGAGCCCACAGGAAAAATAAAAAGTCGATGGAAGTGGGAACGATCGACAACCTGGGGCTCCCTGAACAAGAAAGAAAGGAGATGATCAGAAGATGTAAACCCATACGGAACATAGAAGACCAATTGATTTACACACAGGAGGGATCGAAAATAGTAATAGGACAGGACAACTGGGATCTCATAGTGACGAGGACATTAAAGAAAGGAACAAGTCTCAAACCGGTCACCTTGTTCACAAGTTTAGAGTGGGTTTTACATGGATGCAACGCTAGAGATAGCGTTCCTGTAAGTAAAGTCAATCATTCCAGGCAAAAGGAAAACAGAACAGACGTGCTAGTTCGGAACAAAGGAGTAAAGAAATCCCAAATAAGATGTAGAAAAAATCGTCGAGCTACAACGCACCACAAGAAGTTCCGACCAAAATAATATGTGGGGAAATCTTGACTGTGTTGAATGTGCCTATCGCGCAGAACGGGGCCAATAGACACGATAAGAAACGCAACAGACGGAGTGTACTTAACATCGTTGAACAAAGGAGTAAAAAAATCCCAAATAACATGTAGAAAAAATCGTGGAGCTACAACGCACCACAAGAAGTTTCGGGTACGACCAAGAAAATGTGTGGGGAAATCTTGACTGTGTTGAATGTACCTATCGCGTGGAACGAGGCCAATAGACACGATAAAAAACGCAACAGACGAAGCGTGCTTAACATCGTTGAACAAAGGAGTAAGGAAATCCCAAAGAAGATGTAGACAAAATCGTGGAGCTACAACGCACCACAAGCAGTTTCGGGTACAACCAAGAAAATGTGTGGGGAAATCTTGACTGTGTTGAATGTACCTGTCGCGGAGAACGGGGCCAATATACACGATAAGAAACGCAACAGACGGAGCGTACTTAACATCGTTGGCGACTAAAAGAAAGGCAAAAAAACAAAACGTAAGCTAAGGGCAGACAAATTAAAGGATAATGCCAATGACGGATCCCAGGTGAGCAGAGCGATGCAGATAAATACGTTGACATATATATATATGAATCCCAAGCAGTAGAAATCGGCGTGGGATCTAAGGACCCGCGAAGATGCGACTAAATAGACTAAACTCGGATGCCAATGCAACGTACCAGAATTCAAAAACCTAATACCAGATACTGAAAAAATGGGATCCGTCGCCCAGAACCGACAAAGCCTGAATTGGCACAAAGTGACCATCATAATCATCATCAGCACTACAACCAGGAACCGGTCTTAGCCTTATTTAGCAAGTCCTGTGGCTTGTTAAATTTTCCATGATAATTTGTTTTTCCGGGCAAGGTCATTAGTCTTGCGCCGGAGGCTCCCCAACGGGGAATCGAACCCCGGTCTCCCGCGTGACAGGCGGGTATACTAACCACTATACTATCGAGGAGCACAAAGGGACCATGATAAAAAAAAAATCAGCGGTCTCGAGCTCATCCCAAAGGCGAACCGACAGCAGCACATCAGCTAATGGACCACAGCGGGGAACAATGGACCAGAAAACATGCTATCATCACGATAGGAACCTTGTGACGTTTCTAACAGATACACACAATATACAAGCAAATAGTGAAGAACACCGAACGAAAATCGAATAAGAAAATGTATCAGAGCCGTATACCATAGAGATAACATAACAATTCCACACCAGTTGAGCGTACTTGAGTTTAGAAATCGAATTCGTACAAGCGGCAGTGGCCTGATGTGTTGAGCATTAGTTACATCTTAGTGATTCTAACTGTCATAGCGTCAGTTCGAATCACACGTTCTTCACTATCGTCGCAATACGCTAGAATTGGTGACCCCGACGTGATCTGTGTACACACAGTACGCACTTCCCCATACTAAACAGAACTTCACGACACGATCACGACTTCCGCATAGAGCACCGGCACACTCGCCTGCTCGTTCCTCGCTCCGTCGTTTGCACACGAAGTTGATCGTAACAAAGTTACTGAGGATAGACTAGTGTGGCGTTTCTAACAGATACACACACAATACACAAGCAAATAGTGAAGAACACCGAACGAAAATCCAATAAGAAAATGCATCAGAACCGTATACCATAGCGATAACATAACAATTCCACACCAGTTGAGTGTACTTGAGTTTAGCAATCGAATTCTTACAAGCGGCAGTGGGCAGATGTGTTAAACATTAGTTACATTTTTAGTGATTCTGTCATAGCGTCAGTTCGGATCACACGTTCTTCATTATTGTGGCAAACGCTATAACCTCATGACCTGGAAATACATGGCTAGAGAAACACTAACAAGCAATGCATCCGGGACTAATTACTATATTTCAGGAATATTTATAAATTGAAATACTTTTTATGAGAAAGTAATATAATAATGTTTGCAGAAAAGAAACACCCTACGATTCCTTTCTATAGGAATCCGAAACTTCATAACGAAGAATTAAACAAAGCAATATTAAAAATAGAAAAAAATAAATAAATAAATGCTTACCTGAACCATGATGACAGGTGGTGGAACCTTGCCACATGCAGGGAAATAAAAGTTCAATATTTTATCATCAGTAACCTTCTCAGTTAATCCCTGGGCAACCATTTTAGCCAAAGTTTTCTCCTTAGATTGAGCCTGTCGTGCAAGTTTTGCAGAACCGTGACCAAACCGAGCAATGTAATTCTTCATATGGGCAATTTGATCCTGTTCCCAGTTATATTGTTTCATTTGATTTTCCAACAGTTCCATTCTGGTCCTAACGAATTGTTCATAATTACCGGTATAGTACTTTAAACGTTTTTTAGTTAAATGGATTATATTCGTACAGACACCATTTAGGAAATCTTGTGAATGCGATATCAACACAAGTATTCTTTTATATTCCTTAAGTTCTTGTTCCAGCCACACACAAGCATCTAAATCTAAGTGATTTGTGGGTTCATCCAAAAGTAATAGATGTGGTTTGACAAAAAGTGCTCGCGCTAGAGCGATTCGCATGCGCCATCCTCCAGAAAAATCTTTTGCTTGCTTCTGTTGCATTTCTTTAGTGAAACCTAAACCATGGAGGATACGAGCAGCTTTTGCTTCAGCCTGATCCGCTGCCATGTCATCCAAACGTTCATAAATATCCATCAATTGCTCCTGGGCATCATCATCTTCACTAGTTACTAATGCATCAGCTAATTTTTCTAATTTGATTCGTTCCTCGTCGACTTCCATGACACATTGTAAAGCACTCTTTGTGCTAGCAGGAATTTCTCGAGTTAAATGAAATATATCTATATGATCTGGAATGGGAACCTCTCGTTTTCCAAGTACGGCTAACAGTGATGATTTACCACACCCGTTGAGTCCAATTAAGCCATACCGTCGACCGCAGTTCAATTCCAACATGGTATCTTGTAAAAGCTCCGAACCGAAGAAGGTGATAGAGAAGTTAGCTATTTTGACATCTCTTGATCTTGGATGAACGGCTAAGGAGCCAGTACAAGATCTGGCTTCGGCACTAATTCTAGCCTCTTCCTCCAATTTCGCACATAGTTTCTCCTCTTCGGTCATCTCGACGACACCGTTAGTGTGGGTGCCATTCATTGCCTTTGGTCCTCCCTTATTTGATGTGGACGAAGACGAAACTTGTGCGATTTTTTTATTGCGTGCCTCTTTTTTACGTTGGGCATCACGTTTCTTGGCATCGGAAGGCATTTTGATAACTGAAAGTAAAAGGTGAGGAGAAATTAGATAGTTAGGGAATAAAATAAAATAAAAGAGACATCAACATGTAGCATGATCAAAGAATTATGTAAATATTTTGTATTTCATTGAAGATTGATATCTTACGGATGTCTGGTAAAAAATTCAAGAAGAAATCGAAAAATGTAATGAAGTTTTAGTCTAAAGAGTGCGTGCAATTCTTGACTATATGTAGTAATATATAATGCGTAGCACATAGCGATAACACATGCGACGCACAGCGAACAAAGAATGATGTCATGCCTTAGGAACGGACACCACAACCAGAATCCACACCCAACATAGCGATAACATATTAGTATAAATACCAAAGTCATTCTTGAACCATGCTCTTTGTTCTTTACAGATTGAACTATCTATAAATCGTAAGATTCGAGACCGCATCAACGATTTTGGAGAGACATATGAGACAGAAAACAAGAGACGTATAGTTACTCCGACAGGAGTAATACAATACATGTTAAGTTCCAAACAAGCATGATCCGAAGCAAATGATATTGTGACATGATGCAGCAGTTGCGACACGACAAGCAGACTAACAAGTAAACTCCGTCCCGCCGCGCGATGGAATATAAAAAAGATAGTTCCATGGGGATCAACGGGAATATGTACCTGGCGAGAGGTGGTTTTAGTCGGCAAAAAACCGACATGCCCCTGGATCGATCCAGGGTTATCTTTTTCGAGGAAAAAAAAAAGATCGTAAGTTTTATTTTCCCGAAAAAAGCCAGAATGCACAAGTAGCCATAGTCACTCTCTATATACTTTCACTGAGCCATAACATTAATTTATACGCCGCGCTGCTGTCGAGCTGGCGATTCAGGCGCAGGTAGCAATAAGTTTTATTTTCCCGAATGAAGCCAGAATGCATGAGTAGACACAGTCACGCAGTCAAAATACATCACGCATCTGCAGTGGTGGAAAAAATAATAGAAACAAAGGTTTAGATAACGATCAACAATCAGTAACTGCGTACAATTTGATTTTTCTTCGACTCCAATTCTATACCCGAACCGTACCTAACAGTACTTTGATATGGTGCATCAATTTGCTCTTATCAGTTTTTTGTTTCTGCCTAGTAGTAAAAAATGCAACGAAATGGATATTTTGCCTGGAAAAAATAATAGAAGCAAACCATCATCAGCATAATCTTGGCCTTATTTAGTAAGTCTCTGCACCGGTATCCGGTCCATATCCGAGACTTGTTAAATTGTCCATAATAATTTGTTTTTCCGGGGAAGGTTATTAGCGTTGCGCCAAGAAACAAACCATCACCACCGTCTTCAATCGTGATCGTGAAGTAAGTAAACTACTGGCTCGTTTTTGTTGAAATCTTCGTAAATTTGTTAGACTTGTGTTTGAAATAGCTAAGCTAATGAAGTGCTCTAAGAAAAAAATATTCACAGCTCTTCATTCAGGTCGCAAAATGCAAACCAGAGGCAGAAAAAGAAAAACAACCTCACGATTCGACAAACTGCTAATCCGACTATCCAAGAACGAGTCGTTTTTTTTTTCTTCAACGGAATTAAAAAATGACTTAAACGCACCTTGTAGGAGTCGCACAATTAGAAACAGACTAATAGAAGCGGGTCTTCCTGGAAGAAGTCCCAGAAAAGTTCCATACTTGAGCAAGAAAAGTATAAAGCAGAGACTCGTTTTTGCCAAAAAACACCTTCACCGTGCGAATTGGAATAACACCTTATGGTCGGATGAAACCAAGATTAATTTGTTTGGTTCCGATGGAAAAATGTACGTCAGACGACCAATGAACTCAGAATTCGATCCAAAGTATACGAAAAAGACAGTGAAACATAGTGGAGGCAATTTAATGATTTGGGGGTGCTTTTCAGCATCTGGTGTTGGTCAAATTTTTCTTATAAAGGACAAAATGTGTGCTAAAGATTATGTAGAAATCTTAAACACCGTTATGCTATCATTTTCTGAAGAGGACATGCCTATTAAATAGGAGTTTATGCAGGATAATAACCCCAAGCACACCTCAAAATTGGCTAAAGAATGGTTTCTTCAAAACAAAGTCGATGTTGTGGAGTGGCCATCGCAGTCGCCTGATCTTAACTCAATAGAACACCTATGGGGCATTCTTAAGCGCAAGATCGGAGACTGCAAAGCCAAAAATAAGCAAGAACTTTGGTCCAAAATAAAAGATGAATGGTACTCTATACCACCCTCGACTTGTACCAAACTAGTCAATTCCATGGGACGAAGATGCGAAGCAGTCATTAAAAACGAAGATGCAACAACTAAGTATTAAAAGGATATGAAACACTTACTGTAAATTGATTCTTCACAAAACACAAACAAAAAACTAATTTGTTTCTATTTTTTTTCCAGGTAAATCCAAGGAAAACCGGAAGCAATATTTTTTTTTTCACTATTTCTCACTTTTTTTTTATTAAAAATTTAGTATTTCTTTTATGTCTGGCGCAAGACTAATGACCTTGCCCGGAAAAAACCAATCATTATGGAAAATTTAACAAGCCTCAGGACTTGGTTAATAAGGCCAAGACCGGTTCCCGGTTGTAGTGCCGATGATGATGATTTCTTTTATGTATTACAGTGCACCAAATCTGTTAGTATATTTTCAATTCTTATTTTTCCCCAAATACATTTTTTCTTAACGATTAATGTCGAAGAACAAGCTTGTTTCTATTATTTTTTCCACCACTGTATGTATGCTCTGATTGAAATGAGCCTTAAACAAAGGCAACTTCAATATTACATTGAACGAAAAACTCCACCAACTCTCTCTTCCCACTGACAGGAACTTTACGACGGTTGAGATAAATAACACTGCAACTCGACTTCACGAGATTCTAATTGAAACTTCTGAGACTCATGTCCCGAAGTACAAACTTGAAAAGACATCAGATTCCCCTTGACGACTTGATGCTCTGCAGCATGAGATATCGTCACCGCTTTACCCAAAGGGACCTGTGGCGTTTCTAACAGATACACACAGAATACACAAGCAAATAGTGAAGAACACCGAACGAAAATTGAATAAGAAAATGCATCAAAGCCGTATACCATAGCGATAACATAACAATTCACATCAGTTGAATATACTTGAGTTCAAAAATCGAATTCTAAATACGTCCAGTGGCCTGATGTGTTACGCATTGGTTCAATTTTTGGTGATTTTAACTGTCATAGCGTCAGTTCGAATCGCACGTTCTTCACTATCATCCCAAACGCTATAGACCCATTATTGCGATCCATCATTCACAATATTGGTACATTGATAAAACAAAGAATCCAAAACAATCGTACCCGACAATTGGAAGACAAACTCAAGGGTATTCAGATGGACCAGAACGTTTATGAAAATGTTAAAAAGATATGTGGCTCTTCTCGTATCACTGGGTCCAATCATACACAACGGGGTTGTTGTTAATAATGACACCAATAAAGCAAATATTATCGGACCTTTGAAAATAATCACAGGATTACTCTCCAGGATGGGGACCCGGATACTAATGCAATGATTAATTCAGAGGTCCAAAATAAACTAGACAACTTTAACGAGCCAATTGTTCTGTTTAACCCATCTAGCAGTGAATATTTCGATGACACATGTGATGATGGTCACGGTTTCGTCACGCCAAATACCCTACAAAATCTAGTTAAATCTCGAAACCCCAAGAAGTCACCCGGTAACGACAACATGTTCTACCATTCATTGCGAAGGTTTTCTGCTTTATTCTTTATAAAGCTCTCCATTCTGATCAACCATGCCTACAACATGGGGTACTTTCCCAAAGCCTGGAAGCATGCTGTTGTCTGCTCAATAGCAAAAGCTGGGAAACCAACATATCACCCCTCTAACTTTCGTCCTATTTCGCTTCTCACCTGCATCAGCAAAATATATGAACAGTTCATATACGAGAAGCTAAATAAGTTTATTAGTGCCAGGAACCTAATACCTGATTTCCAGTTTGAATTTAGAAGAGCGCACAGCACCACCATGGCTCTCAACATATTTCAGAACCACGTCTGCGTGCGCCTCTTTAATAACGAACCTACCATTGCGGTGAGCCTGGACATTGAAAAGGATTTTGACACAACCTGGATCGAAGGTCTCGTTTTCAAATTACTGAATACTGGCCTCAGTAGAACGCTGTGTAGTATCATCTACCAGTTCATTCTAAACAGAACCTTCCAAGTTCGAGTGAATGGAAAGCTATCCTGAACTTTCCACACTGCTGCAGGCGTACTACAGGGTTCCATTCTAGGCCCCATCTTATTTAATATCTACACCTTAGATATTCCTCGCCCTGTGGACGGGAGAGTAAACCAGATATGCTATGCGGATGACGTCCTAGTGTAGACGTCATCCAAAGCCCAAAACTAGCAACAAATCGACTCAACCGTCATCTAGACGAACTGTATCAGTATTACAGTCTATATCAGTTATTCTGAGTAATAAACACTCCCAACCTACTTCTCGATATTCACAGAATATCCGAATACAAACAGGGGGTACTACGATTAGACCACAGGACAGGATGAAATCTATATCTTTGGGGTCATCTATACCTCAAAAACGAATTTTATCAAACATGTGACCCACATTCTTCAAAGGGGCATCGGTCGGCCTAAGTAACTGCACAACATCTTGAAGTGGAGCAACAAAGTTGACACCAAAGTTAAGCTTCTCTGCTATAAGCAGCTAATCCGATCTGGAATATCATACGCCTTTCCCATATGGTCCTGCATATCTTCGGCCCAAATAGAAAGACTTCGAGTTTTCGAAAGAAAACTCCTCAGAAAATGCACCAACCACTCTAGAAGGCCTGACTGTCGCCATTACCCGAAATCTCACCTATACGAAGGTGCCTCCCTATCGACGAGTACTTGCTACAATTAGCATATAAGTACCTCGAAAGCATTCAGAATAGTGAGAACCCACTTGTACGGGAGTCTTGCGTTCTTGACCCTTCTCTCTCGATCTCTTCGGATCAGACCACCACAACTTCTTCTTCGGTACAAAACTGAAGAAAGCACCCTTCCCAGCAACATTCCCCTCTATAATAGAGGATTCCTGGACCCACTCCATAAGGTCTACTGCTGACACACTACAAACACGCACGCACAGTACAAGACAGCACACGCACACACACCCACCGACCAAAGCGCAGATTATCAGACGCCAAAGACGTGATCTGCGTTTACTACCGCCCACCGGTCTTGTACGATTCCTTTCCCACCACCCCCCATACGAGTAGTTAGAAAACACTTGAACTAACCCTGCCCACACTATCCTTAGATACCTCCTTCCCCTTTCTTTTCAGATATATCGAGACCGAGCGCAACATCCTCACGGATGTGAGTGATTCTGGTTATCGCCAGTAACAACATGGACACATTTGTCCTTGTCTCCCTAAAGTCGGCCTCTCGCCACCTTTTTTTTTTTTTTTTTTTTTTTTTAAAGCCTTAAACAAAGGGTAAGAAAAAATGAATACTTAGCCGATCTGCACAATCGAAGAGTGAGAGTCGTTGAACAACTGCTAAGAAAAACTTAACAAGTAAATCAAATTGTATTAAAACTAAAAGTCCGGTGTCAACGTGAAGTGCGGTAAACAATATGATAAACGACCGTGCGTTTGTGGCTTTGTTTAGTAGATTTTCGTGTTTAAATAAAGGTTAAATTAAATTAAAACTAGCGTATTTTATTTAAAACAACGAGCATGTGTGCGAGAAATAGTGAGAACAGAAAAGTTTATAATATGCTAGCTAGTCAAGAACAAAACTCTAACGCAATACCATTGTACATAAAATCTAATTAGAATTATAGTACAAACACAAATTATGGTAGATACAGGGCAAAATGAATTGATTAAATTCTCCAACTTATTAAACCATCATAATATACGGTTCGTTGCACTTCATTGCAAACCTTCAGCTGCTGTAACAGAACACGATTGAAACTGGTATTGGTCGACCAAACAACCATGCGATAGATTTGTCGAGTACGACATCTTTTAATTGGAATTAAGACTTTCGTCACTTTTTATGATAAATTGATGCAACTGTGGGAATATTCGAATAGCCAACCACATAAGACCAGAGTCGATAAATGTACTTCCATTTGTTGGAAAAGTTCAGGTTATAAAGTACCACATCTGTAATTTACGTTTATAAAAATCACAACCTATTATACATGGCATAAAAACCGACACTACCATCCCCACCTAACGCAGGTGTGTGATAGATTATTAACACGTCAATCTCTCGGTTAAATATCCCAATTGTTTTCAAACATCTTATCATAAACATAATAGATACAAAAACGTTATTTTAGTGAAATTTGCTGTAACATCAAATGCAAATTTTTGTTGAAAGGTTTTACGATGACGCAACACAAAAGAGGTCACGGCGTTCTGTATGCAGGTTATAAGTAACAATGGCCAAACCGGAAATCGAAGAGCCGCGTTCTTGTTAACCGCTGACTCCACAGATCCCATTTTATATTTCTCAAATTAATTATCAGTTAAACTTAATAGCAGTTTAAATATATTTGGATTTCAACAGTGTTTTCACACCGAGTTGATCTTGAACAAAGGAACAAGCGTCACCATGGAGCACAATAGCAAAAAAAAAAAAAAAAATAGTAGCGACGTTCATTGCGAACGCACATGTGCTCGATGGAACATTTGAATTCACGTATGCAATCATCTTAACCCTTGCACATTTCACACAGAACTTGATAATCAATTCGAAGTCACTGCATCCTATAAGATTTACTTTTTCAAATACTCAACATTTTTAAAATGATCGAAGGGATATTTTCATCGAATACTAAACCGTGTAATATTACATATTTGCCTTTTTTGGATGTGTGAGAGAGCACTGTTTATGTGATTTCAATTGCAATAAACACTAACCTTTTACAGATTAATTGATTAACTATGACGACAAAATTTATTACGGATACTAGGAATAGATATAAATTTACTTTTTTCTAAATATTTTTTTGTGTATTTTAGTTAATTCCGGGACTTGGAGAATTACACCAAAGGCAGAATTTTCTCTGTTGCTTGACAAGACGTTAGGTTGTCAAAGAAAGAAGGTTGTCCCTTCATTTTTCGTTCACTTTCGTAGTTGACACAAAAAACTTATCGAAATACAATCGACTTTCTAATTTTGGTTTAAGTTGAATGCTACATTAGCTACATGACAGTTTTTACTCGTCAGCAAAATTATTTCGCTTTCATTTTTTATGTAATACAACGTTTTTTTATATAGTATACTTCAATCTAATGACACGAATTAATTTCGTAGAATTTAACATCGGCCACAGGATAGACACTTTTTCCTGCACTTTAAAAAAATATATTTTGTTTTAATTGGTTTACATATTGTAATGCAATAAAATGTATTATAATTTGTTTCTAATAGCTGCAGTTTATACTAATTTGGTTAAATATGGTATCGACGTCATGATACATTTTTCTATTTAAAATATTATTACAAAAGTATGTGTGGTCTAATAATGGTCAAATTCTTGTGAGAAGGTTAATAAAAGAATGGAAATATTATTTTGACTAAATTTTTTTCTATCATATTTTTTTAATAATGTTTTTAATATTCCCACAATGATATATATCTTATTGCTTCAGAGAATTCAGGCTACTATCCCAGTTTAGTCAAAGTACCATTAATAGCGAACCTTTCGGCTAGTTTACCGGTCTCTTCTGTTTTATTAGAGTGTACTAATCAGTTTTTGGGGGGATGGGAGCGAACACACAGGGCAAAGTCTCTGATTGTTTTCAACCCGGGGAAGGCCAGGGCGATCCTTGTCCCTGTTCAATCCATGTTGACATGCAGTCTCAACGTGACCCTCTGGATAGCTACTTTGGCACCCGCCAAGTAGTGAACCAATGCATGCACCGACATACATAACATATTTTGGTCCTAAAACTAAAGTGGAGAAACATGAAGGTAGATGATCGAAGCTTTCATTTTCTTTTTTTTATAATTCCCCAAAATGTTTGTTTGGAGGGATGGGAGCGAACATACAGGGCAAAGTCTCTGATTGTTTTCAACCCGGCGACGGCCAGAGCGTCCTTGTCCTTGTTCAATCCAAGTTGACATGCAGTCTCCACGTGACAGCCCTGGATAGCTAACTTTGGCATCCGCCCAGTAGTGAACCAATACATGCAGCGACATCCTGAGAAAGGTTGGCTCAAGACAAATAACCGTGCCCGTAAAAACAAATTATTATGGAAAATTTAACAAGACTCGGATATGGACCGGATACACGACGACGACCACGGAAACGAAAATGGTTAAACGATTTAAGAATTTTCTCATGGAACGTCCGCTCACTATACAGAGCTCGAGCTGCACAGTAGCTAGCCAATGCTCTGTCCGAATATAAGGCTGACATAACAGCATTACAAGAAATAAGATGGCGGGAGAGTGGTGTTATTCACAAAAAACGGTATGACATTTATTACATGATGACGATGATGATGATGAAATCTCACATCCCACATGGAAGACCGTACCGGGGCAATCACAGATGGCTCCAAAAGACCGGGGTCGATGTTTGAATTCGCGGAAAATAAATTCGCGAACACAATAGCTTTATCCATTGAATTTGTGACTAACGCCCAGTTGTCTGTCACCAACGAAGGGAAAGGGGGGAGCGAAGTTACTGCTGACAGCTTTTGCCATTGACCAGAAGGAGCGCGAACCAGTCGGGCACCGAAGGAGTTTATTGGTCACCCTGTCAGTATCCCGCCTGGTTGCACGCGTTTCTGATTCTAACAAAATTCGTTCTGTTAACATCTGTGGGATTGGAGCGCAATTGCTTAAACGCTCTATTTTTGCTGCTGTAATCTGCTCGCATTTTTTGTCAAACCACGGTTTATCAGATGATCTTCGTTTGATGGAATGTGGAATGTAGACCTCCATCCCGAGAAGATTAATCTGTGTGACCGACTCCGTGCGAGCGTTAACATCGGAGTCTCCAAAGCACACCTTCGACCATGGAAAGGATGCGATGAAATCTCGCAAATCGTCCCAGTTAGCAGCCACATACTTCCATACATGGCGATGCTGCCTAGGCCGGTTATTCGCTTGAAATGTAAGTGCTTGCGCGATAGATACCGAGCAGTGGCCTGAGTTTCCCAGTGGCGCAGAAACCTCTACAGTATAAATACTCGGTTCGGATGTCAAAAACAAATGTAGGGTGTTCGCATAATAGCCTCGGGAATCCGGCACTCGCGTTGGTTCCTCTACGAGTTGAGTCAAGTTGTGGGCAACAGCAAACATCTCCGCCACCCCACCCCAGCCTCGTCGGTTCTGTTAGAATGTACTAACCAGTCGAAATTGTGTACATTAAAATCTCCAAGGACAATAATTTCAGAAGCTGGGTGGTTGATCTGTATCCAGTCGATGGTACGTGAAAGATGTTCAAAGAGTGTCGCTGGTCGATCTTCATTCGGGGAGCGGTAAAGACAACAAAGAAATTTAACAGATTTTCTCAGCAGGACCCTCAACCATATGATGTGCATGTTATTGGGTTCCAACGCCTCCATCCTCTGGCAAGCTAGATCGGACCACGCGAAGATAAAGACTCCACCCTTAAAACGGAATCTCGAATGTAAGTCGTATCCTGAGCAACGAAAATATGTCGGATCAGTTGACGAATCGACCTGAGTCTCAGTTAGGGCAAGGATATCAGGTTTCGCTGTTTGCAAATATTGGTGGAGGGCGTTTACATTCGTATTGGTGAAACCGATGCCTCTGATGTTACAAAATGCCGTTACCAGTCTACCGTGGGCAGAGCCTCGACAGCGAGCTCGATTATGCGATGATGAATTTCTTATATTTCGGTTCATCATCATCGGCACTACAACCGGGATCTGCTCTTGGCCTTAATTTAGCAAGTCTCGAGGCTTGTTAAATTTTCCATAATAATTTATTTTTACAGGCAAGGTTATTAACATTGCGCCGAATTATATTTCGGTTATTTATCATAATATCTGCATGACGCTCCCTCTGACATAGTCCCCCCGAAGATCCGAATGGAAAACTAGTTTACCTCCGGAATTCTTTATATCAGGAGGTACCATCATGACTTATCTCCGTGTCAGTCCGGGCCATCAGCCACACATCTGAAACGCCGCCGAAAATTTCTCTTGATCATACCGCGTAATGTACAGCATAACGGGGTGTTATCTCACCTTGGGACCGACTACCACCTAAACCAACCTTTTTTCGAACCATTTCACGAACCTATAGCTTGAAGCTCCGAAAGATGGCCAGAGATTTCTTCCGACCATTTCACGGAGCCTATAGTTGGATAGAGTGGTATTCCACCGAGCCACAGTGCGTTGGGACCCCACCTACCACTCGGCTTTTAGTCGCCTCTTACCACAAGCCGGCCTAGCTGTGAGTATATTCTAACTCAGAGTTAATTGGTACGTTTGTGGGATCTGATAGATAGCTATGAGCATCCAAGTATAAAAATGCTTCAGGTGGTATGTATCCACCTTCTAATGTATTTCTGAAATATTCGGGGTTAGAAAAGAACAATTCTGATATTAGTTTATTGTCTATCATATTTGCCGACCGAACGAAATGATTTCTCACAAGGGTCTGAATTGTATTATCAATACGGTCTCTTATTGGAAATGTAGTGAGGAAAGTTGGAATGTTCGCTTCTGTACATATGCAGGCAGGCTGGCTCTAAGGCATTTTCTTTCAAATATTTTTCGTTTTTCTATATTTGATGTATTAATGTTCCACCATACTCCACTCGCCTAGGTCAAAATTGGACGTACAAACGCTTGGTAGCAAATGATGTTCACATCGGAACTCATATAGTTCGAATAGAAAAAGTTGTTGAGGGACATAAATGCCGCTTTCGCTTTCTTCAACTGTTCATTTATGTGCTCACCGTAGTACAAAATTTGTCCAATTGGACACCCAGATATTTAACCACATTCTTTGACTCGAACCGAATGCCACCCACATTCATTACTTTGAAATTTTTCCAATTACGTCTCAAGTCCGAATTCCCGTGTCTTATTCCGGTGCGGAACAGTATGGTTTCACATTTTGCATAATTGATGCTAAGTTTCCATCATTATCATCGGTACTATAACCGGGATCCGGTCTTGGCTTTATTTAGCAAGTAATATTTGATAAATTTTCCATAATAATTTGTTTTTCCGGGATAAGTGCTAAGATGCTAAGTTTCCAATCGACACAAAATTCTTGGAACTTGTCGAATTTGTTCTGGTTTTCTTTGAATTTCCTCGATTTTTGCACCGCTTGTGTACAGTTTAACGTCGTCAGCAAAAGCTACTGAATTTTCCAATTCTCTTAGCACATAAGGTGTATATATGTTAGAAGGGTACGGTGCAGTTACTGTGCCCTGCAGGAGACTATTTATGACATTAAAAACTCTTGTTGACGAATTTTTTGTCGTAGATCGTTGACGTGATCATCTTTATTAGATGTGGAGAAATTTATGTTGTATGAGTTTATATCGGGTTTTCCAATAGGGACTTGACAACTTTTTTTTAAAATAAAATGCAAACCATTTGAGATATTTCAAAAACTTTTTTATTGGCTTGAAGTAAATGCGATGAGCCGACACTATCATAAGAGAAGAATTCATCAAAAAAACATTGATTCGGCACTACGTAGGCGAGTCAGTGAGGCCATGAACTCCCGGGTTCATACAGGCCAATAAATACTAATAGTAATATCGGGTTTTCCAATAGGGACTTGACAACTTTGAATTTACTTTGTGAACGCACCCTTTCACTAATCATCGAACTATTACTGTCAATTTATTCAGTAAACTCAACATTCTCATCATGGTTAAGTACACGAACGAACAACGTCTGCAAATTATAAAAATTTGCTACCGAAAAAAAGTTGTCAAGTCCCTATTGGAAAGCCCATTAGTAGTGTACAAAATTTGACATTGATATTTGCTTTCGTCTTTGAGAAAAAAATTAAAGAAAAACATGTCAAAGTGAAAAAGATACAAAAGAATAAATGGATGGCTAACATTTTGACTAGAAATCAAAAACGAAATATAGTCAATACTCCTAGATAGCAAAGGGGTTCTAGGCGTTTCATTGGTATTGAAAATGATACAATTTTCAGTACGATGTCATTCGCCATCATAATTAATAAATCATTATTTTTTTCTCATATTAGAAAACTAATAATGACAGGAATGAGATATTACGTTGATGGGCTTGATCTCTTCTTAAAAAATATATTTAACATGTCTATTGGCTTTGCTCTTAGTATTTCAAGTGTATTTTCTTGGGAATCTAAGTCTTTCCTATGGTCACAAATTCAATTAACCGGAAATTTATGGCTTCTTATTGCACGAAACAAACATGTCTGCAGTAAAAGTAGCAACATCGCCTTTTGAATGTTTTGACAATAAGAAAGAAAGGGATGCATAATGCCGGTGCATATCATGTCTCATTTAAGTAATTGTCAAACTACCCTTTTGCAGTTAGAATTATTTTTGTCAGGGGTTTCCGTTTCGCGCGTTGACGGGATTTCTTCTTATTTTGTTAAATATCTAGTATTTTGCTCTAATATCTGTTAGAAATAAATAACCAAACTTTATGGATCCAAATTGTTTAGAGTTAGTTCGTAAAAAGGATATTCGATTTGTAGATAATTCTTCTACTCAAAATCCAGACGAGGAGGCGAATGGTAAAATTGATATTTTAGTTTGATAAAAATAATGAAGTGCATGTTTATCTTTAAGGTGACTCTTTTGGGGGATTTCTGAAGTCTGGACAATGGGCATGGCTAGCTAAACACTCTCAACTACGTATTACATCAGTTCGAACAGGACAATTGATTTCGAAATGTGATCTCTCCTCGAGGTGTGGGTAATGTCTCCAAGTGCGTGTTCTTGTGTGATTCATTAATAATTTTCCTATTCTAGATTGCCCGATGGAGTTGTGACTTGTGTTACAGAGATTCATTTGCCCTGGTTGAAAGAGGTGCTTGTAGCTGTTGGTTATCAATCTAGTCATGCATTTGGAGGTTACATCGTTGTTTATTCTGTGGAAGAGTCGTCTATTGTGCGATGCATAGAAGTTAATCACGCTATAACTTGTTGTAAATTCGTTGGATTGCAAGTAGCTAAATATAGCATGTTACAAGCTTTAAACGGATTCCTAGCTGTGGGAACGGACAAAGGCCGAGTTTTGTTAATAGATCTTAATATTGGCGAAGATGCTGTAATACAATCGAATCCACAGTGTGCAGCAAAGCTGCTAATTCATGTTGTTGACTACAGTCTCAGTTTATTGAACATGCATCGACAATATAAACACTGTCAGGAGAAAGGAATTCATTTTGGAGTTCAATTAGATGGTGAGTAAAATAATTTCAATGCATTTTTAAAATTGTTTATTAAAATGAATGGAGAGCAAGAGCGGGATTTCAAATTGGGAAATGCGATATTCGAAAATAGAAACAGATTCTACCAATCTTTTTGCAATATACTGTTGCTGTTTCCAATATCTACGGCCTTGCAACGGGGGACAAGCAAATGACCGATGTAGGTAAACAACTGTCAACTGTATCGGTGTTTCAAGATTATCTAAATCCAACAGAAGTTGTTCGCGCTCGAAGTACTTCGAAACGAATGGTCGTGTATTTCTCCGGAAAACCTGATTGTGTGGAAACAGTGCACAACCAATTGTGTGCGGGAAATTTTCGGTGAAATAACAAAAGGAAACAACGGGCGTCGAATCTTTCTTCATAAAGATAAGACGATGTCTCACACATCTAACTAACAATTGACTATTTAAGGTCTCAAAAAATTGAATTAATAGGTCATTTGCCGTACAGTTCAAATTTGACACCCAACGACTTCTGTTTCTACCGTCAAGAAAAAATTCCGTGAACAACGATTTTTGTCGGTAGAAGAAGCCACTTGTGCGCTCAAAACCTTTTTTTTTTTACACTACCGCGCGCATAAAACGGGATTTTGAAGCACCCTTAATAGAATAGAATGAGGACAGAACCCTCAGTTTATTTCGCTTAGTTCAAGTCGTATAAACATATAAACTTATAAATAGACTTACGAACTAACTTAAAAACGAAGGCATGCGGGTTGGGGGTGGGGGACTAACTTTATAGTAACTTAAAAATGGAATGGGGAACTAAACAAAGATGGATAGAATAATAGTCTAAGTGGTAGGACAGGAAAGGCGAGGATAAGCCGAATGCTAGGGCGTGAGTATGACTGCGGGAGAGCCTAGGCGAGGAGCGGAGCCTGGTGAGGAGTGTTGTGTTGTTTCAGAGAGGGGGTACAGCTGTTGTGTTTTTTCTTTTCACCACACAAAATATATATATATATATATATATATATATATATATATATATATATATATATATATATATATACATACATATTTTTTCCCGGAGTAACTAGTGGGAAATGGACCAGCTACATCCATTGCAACCCGTTCAAATGATGCTCCTGTGTTGTGCTGCTGCAATCTTCCTCTGGTTCTAGTTTTCGGACCCTTAGCCGCCATGCATTGCGGGCAGTTTTTGATCCATTCCGCAACTGATTCTTGACAATTCACCCAGTAAAACCGTTGTTTAATCTTTTCCAGAGTCTTCGTAACACCCAAATGCCCTCCACTTGGCCAATTGTGAAATTCTTCTAATATGGCTGTTATTCTAGGTTCTGTTAGGACAATCAAATCATTGACGTGTTTACCATCCTTGCTTTCCCATGAACGATGCAGCACTCCGCTTATCAATTTCAAGCTATTCCATTGCACCCAATACGCGCTGGCCAATGGAGTTTCTGATGCCATTTCCTCTTTGATTGGTCTTGTACCCATTTCTTTCGCTCTAATGACATTGGCCAAGTCTGTATCCTCCAGTTGACTTTTCCTTAAAGTGCTGGCTTCCCATTCATCACCCGGTTGCAGATTTGTTAATCGGATGTCGACTGTACCTTCGCATCTCTCAGCCTTAGAGCAATGCTTACACTCCAATGCACATGGGCGTCGAGAAAGTGCATCGGCATTTACATGTTGTCCACCTTTCCGATGCTGTATTTCACAATCATAATTCTGCAACCTTTCTATCCATCGCGCAATCTGCCTCTCCGGATTTTTAAACTGGAGTAACCACCTGAGTGTTGCATGATCTGTCCTCAGAAGGAAGTGCTGTCCATACAGTTATTTGTGAAAATGTTTCACACTTTCGACGACTGCCAAGAGTTCTCGCCTTGTAACGCACTAGTTCCCTTCCGGCTTTCCAAGAACTCTGCTGTAGTATCCAATTACTTTTTCTTGACCATCGATAATCTGTGAGTACAACTCCTATTCCATGTGCACTAGCATCTGTGTCCAGAATGAACTTTTCCTCAGGAACTGGATAGGCCAACATTGGAGTTGTACAATGCAATTCCGTCAATTGCTGAAAGGCATTTTTTTCCTCCTCTTCCCACACAAATTTGCAATTTTTGTGTAAGTTTGTGTACAATAATTGTGTAAGTTTCTTGCAACATTGGCAAACCCGGGTACAAAGCGTCGGTAATACGTACAGAGCCCGAGGAAGCTTCGCACTTCATGAACATTTTTGGGTCGAGGCCAATCTCTTACCGATTTTATTTTGTCTTCATCTGCCTGAATTCCTCCAGTAGTGATTTTGTGGCCCAAATAAGTTACTTCGGTTTTAAATAAATTACATTTCTTTGGGTCCAATCGTAATTCAGCAGAAGCAATTCGTCGAAAGACTTCCTCTAAATTTTCCAGGTGGTCATCGAAACTATTGCCCATGACAATGATGTCATCAAGATACACCAGACACGTTTTCCAGTGAAGCCCTTTTAACACGTGTTCCATTAAGCGCTCAAAAGTTGCTGGAGCGTTGCATAATCCGAATGGCATCACAGAGAATTGCCACAATCCATCTCCGATGCTAAAAATAGTTTTCTCGCGGTCGCATTTCTCGGTCTCCACTTGCCAATAACCACTTTGTAAATCCAGCGTTGAAAACCATTTCGCAACGAATAATGTGTCCAAGGTGTCGTTTATTCGTGGCAGTGGGTAGCTGTCCTTTTTAGTGACATCGTTCAGCTTCCGATAGTCAACGCAAAACCGGGTGCTTCCATCTTTCTTTTTCACTAACACGACCGATGAACTCCATGGGCTTATTGAAGGTTCAATGACTCCACCTTTCTGCATTTCGTCGATTATCCGTTCCGCTTCTTCTCTTTTCGCAAGTGGGACTCTGTGTGTAGCTTGCCGAATCGATCTTGTATCTCCAGCATCTATTCGATGTTGCACGATGGCAGTTCTTCCAAATGCCCTCGTTGGCAAATATGGAGCTATACTTTTCCAGTAACCGTTTGGCTTTTATCCTTTCTGGCCCGCTCACCTCATTCAACCAGGTATCCATGACAGCAGGAGTTTTCGTGCCCTCTTTAAGAACCTTGTTTTCGCATTTCTGCATTTCCTTACCCCGGGCAAGGTCATTAGTCTTGCGCCAGAGGCTCCCCGACGAGGAATCGAACCCCGGTCTCCCGCGTGACAGGCGGGTATACTAACCAGTATACTATTGAGGAGCTAGAGTCAGACCATGGGCTAGCATAAAATCCACGCCAATTATTACCTCGTCCATTATTCCAGCCACCAAGAAGGTGTGAACTACTTCTAGCGTTCCAATCTGAACCTTACACTCCAGTTTTCCAGAAATCACAGCTTCCTCTCCTGTAGCTGTGCGTAGTTTGCAACCGCTCAGCGGCTCAACGTTATCTCCCGACAGGTATGATCTAATGATGAAATGTGTTGCGCCCGTGTCCAGAGTCAGATTTTTTACGATGTATTTGGGAAACGGCTACGGTGGGGCAGTCAGTTTCCGTTTTAGTTTAACGATTGCCTTTCTCCAGAGGCAGTTCCACTCTCATCGCGGCTTTCCGGCGTATTTTCGTTTTTCCTACGAGACGCATTACAATTCCGTGCGAAGTGTCTTGTTTTTCCGCAGCTGTAACATTTTGCTTCAGAGTCTTTGTGTGAGGCTGACATCATTTCCTTGCGCGGGGTTGGCATCATTTGAGAAATAACCTGGATGAATTCCCTCATGGTTTCCTCCAGAGATTTTCTTGGTTCGACTTCCAGCCTATGAACTTTGTGCGTCTGTTTGCTCAGAAGGCTTGCTACTCACGGGTATTCGAGTGTAAATTCGCCACAATATATTAGGAAAGAGCGACCACTCACGTGCCGCCCCGGAGTTTGACTCGACGGGGGTGGTTGTCAGGAAGCACCTCCGGCTGGGGCAGGGGCGCAATGATAATCCTACCCGGGTTGTGGGTCCGGTTGAAGCGGGATACCGTTGGAATTCTTGCAACTTTGGACTTAGTGTTGTTCCTTTAAATATTAAAAATTTTTTTGGGGGGGGGGGGGGGGGGGGGGGGGGGTGGTTTGCCCACCCCTGCATTGGCGAAATGGGTTCGTTAGTGCCGTAAGACGTGTGATGGGCGGGCAAATAGAAGAGACGGGGGTTTTGCGGGGTTCGGGGATTATTGGAAAATGTGATGGAGGAAAGCAGGCTTGGGCAGTTGATTGAACCTGAGAGTAAACTGTGGATGAAGGGGATGTCAGCATGAATTCTGTGCTCTTCAAGTGTGTTAAGGTTAATTAGGTGAAGGCGGCTCGTGTATGGGGGTAGAATCAGAGGATTTCCCCAATTCAATCCTCGGAGGGCAAAACGCAAAAAACGACGTTGCACGATTTCGACCCTGCGAATTTGGGATGAGTAGTGAGATGACCAAACCTGACCAGCATATTCAAGAAGGGGGCAAAACAAAGGCTATATTTAACTATTGGCGATCCTACCAAAAGAAGTAAAATTAAAATTATTATTATCACTATTATTGAAACCACAAAACTTTATATTTAACAATTGGCAACAACAACAAAACCCATCAAATCTAACCATTGGCATTTAAAAAAAATATAGAGCGATCTGGAAACGTAGGGATTAGAGAATTCTTTCGACCAACGTTTCACAAAACCAAGGAGAGAGTTTGTCTTGAGAATAATGTCATCAATATGTGAGCTGAAGTTAATCTCCCTATCACATAAGTGCATAGGAACGAAGCGGGGAGGGGGATCGTTTACGGGAGAAGGTGATTGAGTGACATTTGGTAATATTTAGTTGGAGGCTCTTGTTTTGGCACCAAGTTGAAAAACTGTCGAGATCAATTTGGAGATGTGAGGAGTTGACAGAAGAGCGGATCGCCTTGAACAGTTTAGTGTTGTCCGCGTATAGAGAGATGGAGGAGTGCTTAATACTGGAATCTATATCATTAAAAAAATATCTTAAATATCAGAGCACAGTGCGAGCAGTAGGAGAGGAAGTGGATAAGGACAGAAGGTGTCGATGTATATTGGTCTTAAATGCTTGTACATTACAACGATGGGGAAACACATGATCTAGTAGACCATTCCACATTTGGCGGCTTTTAGTCAATGTCTACGGCTGATGTGTTCCGCCGAACACTGTTCCAAGGAAAACACAACGGAGCGAATACAGTTACAAGTGAAGCAACGAAATGTTTTTTTTTTATTGTATAATTTGCTTTATCTAAGTTTTGTTTTATCTTCTTTGTTTTATTTAAATCGTTGCATTAACTCAGGATTTGATACACTTGAACAACGTCGCTAGTCTATAAAACTCTTTTAATGCCAATTACTTATAAAAAAACACAATTCGAACTAAATTCCTGGTGAGCGTTTTCGAGATTTTGATGGCGCGGTACCAATCAGGAAACTTCTGCAAATTAAAACTTTTGTCTGTACTTTTTGTCTACACTTCGGAACACTTCGCTGAACCACAAGTTCGTTCGCACTCGACGTTACTTTAAAACGACACCAAACAAATTCGCAACGGCACTATTACGTAAACCTTTCAGAAAAAAAAAACCATTCATTCCATTCACCCCATAGTTTTCTTTCTCCTTTCACTTTCCCTGGGTGGTGACTTTCTCTCAATCGAGAATCTCTCAACCAGGGAAGATCGCGCCTACACATACATGGTTGTCGCCTTTAGGTTCATCAGAATTTTCACACTTCTGTTCTGTTGCTTAAGCAAACAATCGAATGTGTGGTTTACTTTGGGCGATCCTGGGATCGTGTTTACTTTGTCCTATGGGAACAGGCTCCTCGATAGTATAGTGGTTAGTTTACTCGCCTGTCACGCGGGAGACCGGGGTTCGATTCCCCGTCGGGGAGCCTCTGACGCAAGACTAATGACCTTGCCAAAAAACAAATAGAAAATTTAACAAGCCTCAGGCCTTGCTAAATAAGGCCAAGACTTGTTCCCGGTTGTGGTGCCGATGATGATGATGATGGGAACAGCGTTTTCGTTTATTGCTGTAGCTGCGCAACGGTCTTTGTTTAGGCGAAGTGCATTGCAGCAGGGACAACGGTTTTGCCGACGGATTGTTTTCCGGCAATTGGATTCTCACCGGGGATGTGATGTTTGTCGACATCTGGCGCAGCTGTGCCACCGTTTGTGTTTATCCAGTTGATAGATCGATACATAATTTCTCTGCTGGGTCATGTCCTTTAATCGCCGCGCAGGCGTGGGAAAATTGTTCGGGACTTGTGGCCCACGTATCTGTGGATACAATTATAATGTTATGGTATGACCAATGTAAAATGTTGAATGTAGTTCGACTCATTGATTAGCACCTTTTCCTTCCAAAAGTAGTCGCAAATATAAGTAGCTTCTTTTGTTCGCCTTACAAGCGCACGGTGGGGTTTCAAAATATAAATGTAAGTAGTTGCACTCACGTTTTGGTTGATTCATCATTGTCAATACGACCGCCCTGTCGTCTGCATGAGGTCCCACCGAGGTTATACGCACTTCCACTCGAACAAACGTCCAGCGTCCTATACGGTGCTGCACAGCACAAAAAGAAAACCCTTCCTTCTTCAATTCAACTGGAAATGGAGTTGCGTCAGCAAGAAATCCTTAGTGAAAACCAAACATCTAGCCCAAGAGACACGTTAAATAAAACTTTTCACACACAAGGTAGTTCCACAGGACTTTTTTATTTTAATCTCCAATTTGGTTACGTGCCCTTAATTTCAGCTTCTCCTTCTCTTCCATTCCTCTCCATTTTACGAGTACAATTTTCCAAAAAAAAAAAAAAAGAATTACAAAACGAAAATCGTGACCAACATTTACTTTAACTTTTAATTAACTTTTACATTAACATTTCCACCGACTAACCAACTGTTGCCTCAACCACCGCAACCCACAAACCGTTAACTCAACTCCTTTGTTGAGACAAAACTGTCTCTGCGGTATCTCATCCCCCGATACCTCTTTGTCCTCTTAACACCGTTGCCTCGGCGAAGATTCTTGGCCACGACTGTCCCGAAACTAATCGTAAACGTCATGGCCATAGTTCAACTTATGTGGGTTTGCGCACACGCTGTTTTAATTTTCTAAATTTGTTTATACCAATTGTGTTTTGAAATTTGTAATGTATATTGTTTATATTTAAATCTGAGTTTAAAGATGTGTTAATTGTTTGCAATGTAGATGTATACTTTTTAATGCTAAGTAAGGTAAATGTATAGTTTAAAAATGTAAATGAATTAAGCAGATTGTTTGTAATGTATGTGTTTAATTAATGTTTCAATATTTTTCTCGTCGAGACAAGGGCGGTGGGGGAAATTACCACGCAACATCAGCTTCTGTCACAATATGGACTCTGCTCCAATCCAGAATTTCATTTCTCGTGGCTAAAACTCTACGTTTGTTTGCATATCATACATTACTGCTTTCTTTACAGAAGCCCAAATTTGGATAGAAACGCATCCTTTAACAAATTTGATGCTTTATCTCATTCTATCGATGGGATTTTGGCCGTGTATCCGCTTACTGAAATCATTATTGCGGGTGATTTCAATGTGCATAACTCTCAGTGGCTTCACCACTCCAGACACGCAACATCTGCAGGGCAATATATCCAGCTCTTTGTTATTCAAATAGTTTAACTCAACACGTGAATGAGCCCATACGGGTACCAGACATAGATGGTCATTCCGCCAACACACTGGACCTGTTTCTCACCTCCCACGCGAATAAATACACAATTGAAGTTTCTTCGCCCGTAGGCACTTCAAACCACTCTGCTGTGTCAGCTAAAATTGCTTAAGCTAACAGCAACGTTGGCGAGAAAACTCCCAAAAAGAACAATATCGTTCTATGAGAAATCCAACTGGGAAGGTCTGAACGACTTATGGGAAGTTATATTGGTTATTATTTTTCTTCAATAACGATGTTGACGATATAGCCAACACATTGACGGACACGATCCTACTTTGTATGCGAACCTTTATTCGCTATTATTATAAAGAATATCACACCCAGAGAAATATGTGCTTCGATGCCGGGTGGACAGAAACCATTAAGGTTAAAGAGTTGAGCTCCCAGTTGTATAAATGAAACAAAACTGAGGAAAACCGGAAAAGATTTAAGAGTGCTGGAAATGACTGCCATGTGCATATTTAACGCGCAAAGTTCTTGCATGACCAAAGAGTGAGACAAAAAAACATTATACTCTCCCACAAGTAGTAGAAACTTCTGGGCGTGAAAAACATTAAAAACTGGTTCTCGTCATCCGTTTCATCGTTTATAGTCGAAGACGGACCAGTCACCCGTGCAATAGAGAAGGTGGATCTACTTGCTGCATATTTTGCAGCCAACTGAATGCTGCCTGAATTCCACCTCAACTTGACCATAAGTAGCACACCATGAGCCAGATTCACTTTCGAGCGCATGTTGGTGCCCGAGCACTCAAGGAGCTAAACGTATAGAAATCCGCTGATTCAGATGACATTCCCCCAATTCTCTTTAAGAAATGTTTCTCTTGACTTACTAAACCACTGCGGAAACTCTTCCATTTGTCTTATTCTACTGGCCGTTTCCCAAATAGATAGAACTCAGCGAACATTCATTTAATTCTAAAAAAGGATGAGAAATCGTCCCTCTCTTCTTATCGACCCATAGCACTAACTTCGGCTCTCTAGCAGGCAATGGAATTACTTATCAACCGTCAATTTTCGAAATATCTGGAATCAAATGACCTCCTCAGTGACCGCCGATGTTGCTTCCGTAGCAACAGGTTCACAGGAGATTTGATGGCGCACGTTACCGAAATGTGGAACCCTTCCATCCACTACCCCGGCGAAAGAATTGGATATTTCAAAAGCCTTCGACTGGTTAGAAACGTGGGCGGACACAGAGGAGAACTTGCATTTCAGACCGCGAATGTTACAAAGATCGACGCGAATGTAAACTTTCGGAAGTATCTTCTTTGATCTTGCTCAGTGGTTTTGAGTTACTGTTCTATGTGGTTATCTATTTGTGTAATGGGATTTCCCAGTAGACATATGTTGAATATACAGATATTAATATCGCGCTATTGAATCCAGATTCCTTGAAGCACTGGTTCATAAACACACACAGATCGCCACACACGGATATTGTGGCGGTCCCGCCAAACCCCACGGCCCACTTACCTGAAAAACCCACATAACTGCTACCCAACTTCCTTAAGTTCGCTAATGCAATCACATTAGCACCTTGAATGCTTTACGCGTTAAATGAAGAAATTTGTAATCTAAAAGTCCCTGTAAAGAATCCTTACCTTTCGTGCATCTCTTTGCATACAAATTCCCTACAAGAATTCTTCCCTAACTAATCATGAATCCCTAAATCATCCGGCACTTTGGTATGCCAAGCAATTCTGCTGTCCACGTGTACACCGCATGTCCCTGGCAATTCCACGGCCTCGGCAGCCTTTTGTCCAAGGGACAAAAGCAAACTAGCGTCTAGTGTCATAAATAGAATTCCTTCGCATGTAAACATGCATAAAAATTCGATCCCACTTCATTCAGCAAGATACGGTACACGACCACCCATCGTATACCTAAATTGCTTTAGCATCACCAACATAATAGCAACACGGCTATTTACCCAACTGCAATAGATTCACCCATGATTTGTTTTCCAACGAACAAACAATCACAACTTCGTGCTTAGCCACCAAACGAATTATCCAGCATATACAAATGCAAGCAAATTCGTTTCAGCCACCGACCCAAGATACGACATACAATTTTCATTGTATAAAGTATCGCAACCATTAGCACCTTTCCCAATGTCTATTCGTATATTTACAACAGGGCATCACTCATCTAAGATTTTACGATGCCTCGGTCTCATCTTTTTTCTTACCACATTTCTTCGATGCATCGTCGTCTATTTATTTAGACGCGATGCACTTCATAGACAACGATCTTCTCGATACCTTTGTTTTTCCGCATGCCTGCTTTGTTTTGCCATTGCCTTCGCGCATGAGCAAACAACACAGATCTAAACGATCACACACATACCACCATGATCTTCATTACGAGATCTGGTTTTCTATACCACCAAGAGAGACTTTACGTTTCTCTGGTGGTAAGTAAAACCATATCCTTAGTGGAGAGGATATCTACCACCACACCATAAACTCACCCCATTAGCGAGTCGGCTCTGCAGGAGCCGTTTCTCGCTGAGTCCAATTACACCCGCCGACCACCACGGTCGTGCCGCTCCCGCTCCCCGATGCACACGTGGACGCGAAAGTCAACCGCGAGTCGCGTGAGTAAAATTTTGATATACAAAGTCGCCGGTGCGTTACAGCGGGCGTGTGCGCGTGATTCCATTGTCTAATTAGATTAATTTACGACTTCAATCTGTAAAATTACGAATTATCCTTCACAATTTTAAAGATAATGACGAATATAACAAAATAAATGCATCAAAATACTTGGATACATCTAAACATCTATAAAAGAACATTTACTTCAACATCACCAGTGTTTAATTGTCCGTGCTGCAGTGCCTGGCCGTTCCTAGAGGTGTTTCCTTAATCGTTGTTCCCCTGGTGTTTTACTCAAAGTTGTAGACAAACGTGGCGGCGTTTCGTTCGTTTACTCGGCGAACAATTTCTCGGAGGAACATTTATGATGGAAGAGGAAGATGAACGGAGTGTCCGTGTTTGGCACAATACTTCCTCCCCACAATATCCTTTCATTTTTTGTTTCGGTAGGAAGGTGGAAATCTTCAAAAGATCCACCTGGACCGATCCAGAGGAATGCCGGTTGATTAAAGAGATACATACTCTTTGTACTTGGTATTAGAATTCGTCTTTATTAAATTTTCTTACTTCGTTTATATTTAAAACTTATAAAGATTAACAATAAACGATTTACTTTTAGACAAAATATGAATTGTTAGCAATTTTTTTATTCGAAACAACTTTTGCTTTTTTGGACAAAATATGAATTGCCAGCATAAGCAAATCAATGCCAACGAATGAATTATTGGGCAGAATTTCGTGTAATTCTCATAAACACCGGTATAAGGTATAAGATCGCATGCGTATTATAAAAAAAAAGCCAAAAGAAATATAAAAATAAATGAAAGTTGATAGAGGTGAAACAACATATTCTTTTAATTTGCAGAAGTCGACAACGCGGACTTCATTCAGTCATTGGCAGTAGTGGACACCATTCTGAGCTTAGCTGTGGGATTTTCCGATGGTCGTTTGGTAATGTACGACTTAACAGATTTACAAAAATTTCACGAAGAATCCTCAGACGTACGAATGTCTCCGCTTGTCAAAATTGATTATATGGAACTTGTGGACAACCCAGAGTTAGTAGTACATATTTGGGCGTTTCATGAAAATGAAGAGAACTCCTCCGCTGTGATGCATTCTCTGATATATGAAAAGCGTGTTGCACCAGAGAAGGGATTCTATTACTTTGAAGTGCGTTTAGTTTTGCCTTCACATAAAAATGATTGAATTTATGTATAACTTTTATTCATTTACAGAATCTTCAAATGGCTTCTATGAAATTGATGATTCCTTTAAGGATACCGCACATAGTGCCAATCGGATGTCAAGTAATCACTAGGCAGTCAAATGAAAATGAGGAAGCGTTCACATTGTGTGCACTGTCTTGGAGATCGAATGACACTTTAAGAACGGATGTAATACTCTTTGACTTCGAACAGTGGTGCAAGTGCGGTGCACCAACTTTTGTCAATTGGAAAAACGATCGGAGATACTTGGATTTGTTTTCCATCAAGGGATACAGTATGATTGATATGTATATCATTCCAAAGACAATTACCGGGTATCACTCAATTCTAAGGGCTGACGATAATTCTTATCCAAGTTCATTAAATTTTGGTATGTTTTAGTGGCTAGAAAAATTGAACTATCTACTTTTAGGAATTGGTGTCTATATATATATTTTTTGATTTTGTTAGATGCCATAGCCTTAGGAGAAAGTGGTTGTCTCCTTACAAATTGGCCAGGTGCACAAAATCGTGTGTTGAAGATGTTGAGAGACACCGGCCCATTGGCTTGGTTAGATCCTAATCTGATATTTACAGAAGCCTTAAAGGCGCATTTGCTGCCTCAGTTTTCGGGCCAAAATTACAATCCGTCACTTTCATTAGTAAGTTTTAAATTTATAATATACTTATGATTCGGTGTTTATTGAATGTTTTTAAAAATCCAATCCATTTGTAATGTTCATCCCTTTCACAGGACGACAAAAGAGAAGCCTTACTTTCAGTGGCTCTTGAACAGAACTGCATAGGACTGTTGCAAGAATGCGCTAAAAATTGGTCAGACGGAAGTCATTTAGGGCATCGTCGAGAAGAAGGTTTATCACTTTCCACGCTCACTAATTGGATATGGTCGAGAGCTTCTCAAATGAAAGAACGATGTAGCGAACTGTGTAAGATTCTGTTTAACAACAATGGTGCTTTACTAAGTGATCGTGAGCAAAAAGAACTTGGTTTTATTTCAAAACAACTAAGAATTCTGGGGGATCTTTTTGATCAAATTATTACTAAATACAGCGATAAAATTCCACCCGACGGTAGGTTAAAAAATTTGGTAAAGAAAGCCATTTCTAAGTGTAAAATATTTCATTACAGTTTTGCCTACTTTGGAGTCTCAAAATCTACGTATTCGATCGGCCCTTGAATATCAAGCAATTCTATTGTGGCTACTGAATATTGGCTTACTTCCTGAAGGTACTGGTTTGTCAAAGGGTGCCAACACTGATCTTGTGCCATACCCTTATCAAGTGTTGAAAAATTTCTATCAAAAGCGAAGGCTGGAATATGCGGTTTTGAATAAGAAATATTCATCCTTTAAAACTCGTAACAGCTGTCGGCTTTTCATCGATTCTTTTATCGAACATATGTTTAAGGGAAACGTTTTAAGAGATAGTTGGCGGGAAAACGGCGGAACTGGACTATATCCACCACAATCACTTCATGACATGATGCGTACTATGCTCATATCAGATGTTACATTTGAAAACAAATGTGCACTGCTACTCTATTTCTTACTGGACCTAAATATGACGATAGAAGATAAGAGATACGAACCAGTTGTGATGAATTTTATTAAGTTTCCCAGTGTATTTCAACTTTCTGCGTCACTGATTAAACAAATTCAGGCTTTTTGGAATCTGGATCACTGCCGCTTCCCGGTGAGTACTTTAGTGTGAATCTGTAAGATCGTGAATTTTATATTACTTCAAAATCAACTTGGAATTTATATTGCATGTATTGTACTAAAATGGGTTCAATGTGGCAAACAAGTAGCTTACATGTATTACATTTATTGTGTTGCAGGAAGTACTCAAAGAAAAAATTAATATTTCTTCAATAGAAAGCCTTCGACAGATTTGCACGTTCTCACAATTCTCAACAATTGCTTTCTTTTAAAATTGAGTCTTATTTAAATTGATAGCTTTCACTGAATCTTCGTTCTAGTTTTGAAGTTCAATTTGTACATTTGACAAATATTGACTCTTGACTAGATTCCTATATTCCATGTCAGTTGGAGAGTGATATGTCAATGTTTGTAAGTGTAGCAAAAACAAATATTAGTGTTTTGTTTTCGTATAACATTTAGCGGCACAACTTAACACTTTACCCACCGATAGCCTATTAATCACCTTTTGGTCGCCGATGTTCACCGACCGACAGCCTATTATTCGGTTGCCATGGCGGTAAACAATTACTATTATATGAGCACTAATTTGTTATTTAGTATTGAGTTAGGTTTTTTTTTTTTTTTTTTTTTTTTTTTTTTTTTTTTTTTTTTTTTTTTTTTTTTTTTTTTTTTTTTTTTTTTTTTTTTTTATAATAATATATATAAATATTAGACTTCTCGGAAGAGGCGAACCTATAGCGTCGAGTGGGCGCCCCGAGATGCCACCAAATATCTGTTGCAGTTCTTTTTGAACAGTTGCAGGTTGTAACGCCCCGGGAACACTCGCGTGGGAAGGGAGTTCCACAGCTTCCCCGCTCTGTAACGGAACGAGTTCTGATGCAGGGATGTTCGCGCCGTCGGGAGATGAACCACAAACGGGTGCGATCCGTCGGATTCTCTTGTGCAGCGCGTATAAGTCGAATTGCGTGGAACGATACCACGAATCTCCGAAGAACAGTACCCGTGATAATATCTGTAAAACAGACAGAGGTCAGCTACGCGCCTTCGATATAATAGCGACTGTAGTCCCGACGTCAGCGCCGAGTCCCCGATCAGGCGGATCGCTCGTCTCTGTATGCTCTCAAGTAGGTCGAGGGTATGTTTAGGAGTCGAGCTCCAAACATGAGATCAATATTCGAGCGCGGGTCTAATTTGGGATTTATATAGGAGAAGAAGTTGGGCCGGAGTAAAATATTTCTTGGTTCTAAAAAATAACTGTTTTCCTGAGGCTGACCTGGCGATGCTCGACAAGTGTTTATGACATGATACATTCCCACAGACCGTGACGCCGAGCAATTTCAAGTATTCCCCAGCTTCGTGGGCCTGATCCACTTTTCTTTGTGAATGTTGTATACTGTGTCTTCGTTGCGTTGAAGTCGACAAGATTGGCCTTTCCCCACTGCAGGACCTTATGCATACCCTGATTCAGAGAGTCAATCTGTCTACTTCTCAGCTGGTGTGACGTTGTTGCACCAATCGAGTGGTCACTCAAAAAAAGGCAACAAGTGTACTATCATCCGCAAAACTAAACACCCCATTATCCGTTGACTTCAACAAATCATTTATGTGAAACCAAAACAAGGTTGGAGCCAAAATAGAACCTTGAGGTACCCCTGATTTAACAGGATACAAATCCAAACACTCGCCGTCAACAGCAACTCGGATCGATCGATTGTCGAGGAAACTCTTCGTCCAGTCGCAAAGCTGCTGGGCAAGTCCATATGAAGGAAGTTTGCTCAGCAATGCCCCAGCCCAGGCGGGGTCAAAAGCCTTGGAGATATCCAATGCGACCGCCCTTGACTCACCATGCCCCTCAATCGCAGATGTCCATAAATCGGTTATAAGGGTCACAAGGTCTCCCTTGGACCGCTTACCACGGAATCCGTATTGACGATCATTCAGAAGTCCGTTGCATTCCAAATATTTAATTAACTCAGCAATTCATGACCTTCTCCATCACCTTTGATAACATCATCATCATCATCGGCACTACAACCGGGAACCGGTCTTGGCCTTATTTATCAAGTCCTGAGGCTTGTTAAATTTTCCATAATGATTTGATAACATTACAGTAATGTTATCGGCCGGTAATTTTGTGGGAGACACTTTTTCCCCCTCTTTGGGATTGGCTGAACTCGAGCGATTTTCCAGCAGGCCGGAAAGGTCCTACGTGCATAAGATAAACGAAAGAGTCTGCCAAGAACCGGCGATAGTTCTGGAGCACATTTCTTAAGGACTATTGCTGGTATTCTGTCCGGGCCAGTTGCCTTCCAACAATCTAGTTCACGTAGAATGCGTTGAATAGTGCGCGGACGAAATCTCACATCCCGCATCGAAGACCGTACCGGCGCGATCACAGGTGGCTCCAAAAAGCCGGGATCGAGGTTTGAATTCGCGGAAAATAAATTCGCGAAAACATAAGCTTTGCCCTTTGAATTCTTGACTAACGTCCTGCTGTCTGTCACCAATGGAGGGCTATGCACTCTTCGCGTGCGAGGCAAGTTTAAGAACATAAGCCTCATAAACGTTCACGGACATACAGAGGAGTCCCCTGACGATGAAAAGGAAGAATACTGCGAGAACGTCGAACGGGCCTTCAATGCCTCCCCAAGATAAGATGTGAAAATC
This sequence comes from Microdon myrmicae, assembly GCA_963931805.1. Taxonomy (NCBI): domain Eukaryota; kingdom Metazoa; phylum Arthropoda; class Insecta; order Diptera; family Syrphidae; genus Microdon; species Microdon myrmicae. The sequence continues at coordinate 43,611,114 of OZ007502.1, forward strand.
GTTCTTGGTGATATGAATGCGAAAATAGGTCGGGAGCCGGTTTTCCGGCACTACACAGGTTCCCATAGTTTGCATGAGAACACTAATGACAATGTACTACGAGTCATCGAACTGGCAGCATCAAAAAACTTGGTCGTTGCAAGTACCAGGTTTCCGCGTAAAGATATCCACAAAGCCACCTGGGTATCACCTGATGGAGCCGCTCGCAACGAAATTGACCACGTGTTGATAGATCGCCGCCACTCCTTGAGCCTGATGACGGTACGGACGTACCGAGGTACCAACGTCGACTCGGATCACTATCGTGTTGGTGCAGTTTTCCGAACGCGGATTGCTTTACGGAGACGTATTGCACCCGCGGAACAGGTTCAAATCAACACGGATGCCTTACGCAACGAGAATACCAGTAACACCTTTGGGCATTCCAAGGACCGGATACCGGTGAAGAGACTTGCTAAATAAGACCAAGACCGGATCCCGGTTGTAATGCCGATGATGATGCTGATAACCTATCATAATTAATCTCCAACCTCTGCCAACTGGCCACTTTTTGAAAAAAAAGTTGATGAACTTCTTTTAAGCTACGCCCATACACCTAATACAAATCATGAAGCTGCAATAATCAATAAAGCAATTAGATCTGCTGCCAATACCACAAACAAATACTAAAGCTAAACCGGTAACCAGGCAACATGTACCTTGGTGGAACTCCGAACTAACATCTCTCCACAAATGCAAAATGTCAGCCCTCTCCCAATTTAAAAAAAGACCCACAGAGGCTAATCTTGTAGGATGTAAAAGAACTAACGCTTTATTTCGTAGAAGGATGAAAGATAGTAAAGCAAAAAGCCTCCTTCAATTCACTTCGACAATCAACCCAAAATCCTCCACAGCCATAATATGGCATAAAATATGCAGCTTAAGTGGAAATTACAATCCGGTAAATATCTCCTGTCTTAATTCCCTAAATACTACAATCACAGATACAATGCAAATATGCCAACTCTTCGCCAAAACCTGGTCACAATCCTCAGACAACCACAATTTCCATCCCGAATTCAACCGGAAAAGACTTGAACCCCTTATCAATTTAGTACATTTGCAAGCCTCCAAACCTGCGGCCCACCGCATCGAAGAACCCATCTCATTTACTGAATTTGAATCAGTACTTAGTATAACCAAAGGGAAAACCCCAGGGAATGATCGAATATCCTACCCAATGTTGAAACACCTTTCGAAAACTACAAAATTGAGAATCATTAATTTATATAATAAAATATTTGAAACATCACATATCCCACAAATTTGGAAAACCGCAGTCCTAATCCCTATTCCTAAACCGAAGAAAGATAAAGATACAATAGAGGGTTACCGTCCTATATCCTTAATCCCCTGTATTGCAAAAGTTTTAAAAAAAAATAGTAGCCAAACGTTTGCTATGGTTTATGGAAACAAAGAAATTGACATCTATCAACCAAGTAGCGTTCAAATCCAAAAGAGGTTGCACAGATGCCTTACTTCACATTGACCACTATACCTCAAGGGCTCTATCAACTGAAAACTACGTTACAATCCTCTCTCTAGACTTCGAGAAAGCCTTCGACAGAATCGGCATCCACGTCATACTTAACAAATTGTTAAAAATGGGGAGTTGGTAACAGCATATATGGGTACGTCAAATCATTCCTAAGTAATAGCAAATTTCAGTGTAGAGTCAACCAGATATACTCCAGTACACTCCCGCTACACAACGGAATCCCTCAAGGATCCCCATTGTCAATGTAGTGTATTTTCCTGCCACAGAATATTTGGTATAAATAGATATGAAATTACCTGTTGTTTCAGGCGACCAGCTCGGCAACGGTTCCTGGTTCAATCAAAAGGCTGCTTGCTTCAATGGATGCGTGACCAAATCGAGAGCGACTTCGGAGACGATTTGGAAAACGATGCCTCTCTTTTCGATTCAGTAAAGCACAATGGTTGGGCGTTCTCCTTGGTGCTAAGGGTCTCACTCTGCATCACTCCTAGTCGCGATTCAATTGTCAATGATATTGTATCGATCCCATCAACATTAGCTTTATTAAACTTAGGTCCGGGTTGTGGCGCCGATGATGATGATGAAATTTCGGTCACTTGAGCTCGCTCTTGTACGCCGCATCGATCGTGACTTTCTATGTAAGCTGAGTTCGCGATTCTTCGATTTAGAGTCGATATCCGGTGCCACCACTAGTACAAATCTAAAAGTCTTCCTTTGTTGTTGGTTGTTTTCAAGTCAATTTTTATTGTTTCAATAATCCTTTCCTTTTCTTTTTCCGCCTCTCTTCCTTCACACAAAAACTGAAAACTTTTACTTTTAAACAATAAGGAACGGGGCTTTTCTTTTCTAATTTTCTGTTGCAACACGGTTCTCAAAAAGTTCCAACTCCTTTTACAGTCAACCAAAACGGGATACCTTTCAAAACAGTATCCATTCAAAACATTAACCGGTTGCTTTCCTCTCTCTCGCTCTCCCTCAACGTCCACTCCGAAAATCGAACTCGAAACTTGTACACGATCCACATTCGAACTGGGGTGTGTCCGCACACTCACATGTGGATCGTGCACTTCCTCCACCACCTTACCATCACATTATATTAAAATTAAATTATATTAAAACAAATAAATGATGGGGGCGGGGGAAGCCGTACGTAACATCAGTCCTATTATTTATTATCGCCTTTGACGACATTAGCACGATAATATATAAACAGAAACATCTAGATCATTGTATTTACGCCGATGATATATACATCTTAAGTAAAGCCAGTGATTTAATCTCCTGCAAAAGCATGTTAACTGACACATTGAAAGATATTTTAGAATGGTCAATTGTTGTTTTCGAGAAACTCCATCATCGACAAAGATATTAAACTAACGCTAGGGTACAAAAACCGCAACCGAATTCCATCTGCAATTACCAGGATAATAGATAAAGTCGACCAATCAGAATTACAATTTAAACAGACTTTTAAGCTTTCCTCAACCTATCCGCCATGGCTCCTAAATGAGAGTGCTATTATAACAACGCTCACAACATTTAAAAAAAACGAACACAAACAAGGAAATGACTTGATTCCTGCCTCCCACAAGCCACCAAAATGGTGGGCTGCCGGGAGAATGAATTTCTAAGTGATGCCGTTGGTGGCCAACTCCGCCATGATCTGGTCCTGGGTAGTTTTCCGGTTTATGTGCTCTTAAACTTCTCGCAGTTCTCGACATGCTCCAACGACATTGGTCCCATTATCACTCCATAGGGTGTGAAAAAAAACCCCACGAGCGAGGAATCTCCTCAGTGCTGCCAGGAAAGCTGGACAGCTCGCTAATCGCTTCGAGATGTATTGCCTTCCTTGCCAAGCATACGAAGCGATAGGAGCAGCCTTTGACTAACCTTGCGCCACGTCTTTTCCATGTCCGAAGAGTGATATGACCCCCATAATCAACGCCAGTGTTATTAAATAGCCACGCAGAATTAATCCTGCTGGCTGGTAATGCCGCCATCTGTTGAGGTAGCACCCGCCCCTTATGACGAACGCAAACCGTGCATTCAGCGATGATCCTCCAGACAAGTCCACGACTCCCTATGTTCCAGTACCGGGAGTTCACTGCGGCGAGCAGTAACCGGCTTCCAGTGTGCATGAGCGTCAAGTGCAATTCCCTTACGATGCTCTTTGCACGGTGATGTTGTCGATGTAAGATTGGTGGATGTCGGGGTTTGTATTCCATCCTTGCTACCTCTAGTCTTCCCTCCACCCTGAGGATAGCTTGGTCATCGATGAATGGGTCGAGCGCAACCAATTCACTTCGTTTTGACAAATTTCCCCCGGCTCTAATGGACGTCAGGTCCGCCTCGAACGATTCAGTCTGAGCCGCTTGCAATATGATGTGTGTGGCCACCCTCACGTCCTCAGCATCGAAAACGCCCGACCCCTTGGCTGACCTGTCGTCCCCCCTGCAGCTACTGTTTTCGATGAACCGCTTCAGCCAAGCTACTGTTCGCACCGTTCGAGTGAAGCTGGAGAATCTCCTTGTTATGGATAGATCTTCCTGCTGGATAACGAAGTATGATTCCTATTGCTCCTCGAGATCTACTGGTGTTCCGGCGTCTGCTTCTCGGGCTTTGTAAATGGGCGTCCGGGCAACCTCAGCTCCTTGTCTTGCATAAAGGCGGGTCCACGCCACCACAGATCTGCTCCGGTGAGCTCCCTTGCGCTAAGCTCCCTTGCACTAAGCTCCCTTGACAGGCAATCCGCTGGATTTGAAACAGTCGGTACATGATGCCACTGGCTTCTCGGTAACCTTTCCAAAATGTACGACGTGCGATTCGCGACGAATGTCCTCCGCCGCCTGGAATGATCCGATAGCCATAGTAGCACTACAGTGGAATCGGTATATGCGAAGCATTGATCCTCGCTTGAAGCGCCTTCCTCACGAACGAAAAGAGCCGAGCCAAGAGATGAGCGCCACATAACTCGAGCCTTAGGAGGGACACCCGCTTAACTGAGGCTACCTTTACCTTTGGCATGATGATACGCACCTGGGAAGCCCCCTCCTCCTCAAGTCTGGCTAGAGCGCTCCGTACGCCTTCTTGCTTGCGTCCGAAAACCCATGTAACTGAAGGGGCTTCTGATGTCCCAACCAACGTGGGATCTTCACCGACTCTAGCGCCGGCAATCCCTCGAAGTACTCCTTGCGAATCTCTTCATCCGGGAGGTCATCCCAATTGACACCTTTTAGCCACAGTTTTTGCAATACCAGCTCGGCTGGCGCCACCATTGGAGCGGCCAAGCCCAATGGATCATACAGCTTGGAGACGTGTAACAGAACCTTCCTCCTCGTGAGCGTTGATACCGCCGGGATCTCCTGTACTTTGTAGCGCAAATAGTTTGCCCTGCGATGCAAATTCACTCCAAGCAGCTTCGTTCCTTCGCTCGTGATGAACTGGTACACTTCTTCATCACCTGGTGAATCAGACGACAGTCACTTCAATAACTTGTTGCAATTTGATTTCCACTTACGTAGCGGAAATCCTCCGCTCTTAAGAGCTTCCGTCAGTTGACTCATCAACCGGATTGCCTCCTCAACGGATTGTGCTTCGGATATACAATCGTCCATGTAAAAGCCCTCTCTGATGCTTCGCGCAGCCCCCGGACACGATTGTTCGATCTCTTCGGCAATCTGGACCAAACAACGCGTTGCTAGAAACGGCGCAGAACGTCCACCGATTGATGCAGCAAAGATGCAGCACATTTGTTAATGCCGTGATCTACGCTGAGGCAGTTCCTACATAACTTATCATCATCATCATCGGCACTACAACCGGGATCTGGTCTTGGCCTTATTTAGCAAGTGTCGAGGCTTGTTAAATTTTCCATAATAGTTTATTTTTACGGGCAAGGTTATTAGCCTTGCGCCGATACATAACTTATGCCGGTGGACCAACTGATCACGCTGTGGGATTGAGAGACTCCTGAATGCGCCACTTCGGAACAATGGATGCGGCTGCGCCCATTTGGGACACAGCCGGCGCTGGTGATGTGAGTACGTCTTCTTGGGTGGACCGGCTGCTATACTTCTGTCCCGAACAAAGTGACCTTGGAACTGCTCTTCGCTGTTGTAATGCTCTCTAGTTCGGTAAGTCGGGCTTCGAGGAATTCGGTCAGCTCCTCGAATGTCGGTATCTCGTTCCTGCTGGTTTCTCTAGTCCACAACTGTCTGGACGTTTCTCGACTGTAGTGAAAACCAGCCAACAACGCCAGTGCTCCACTGACAGCTCCAATACCCGCAAAGCCCGAACCTGCTCGAAGGGGCCGTTGATAAATCGGAGAAACTCCGCAGCACCTGAGGATAGCTGGAATCGACATGAGTGATCGGAGATGTGCCTCCACGATGATCTTCCTTTTGTTATACCGCGAGACTAGTGCAGCCCAAGCTTCCTGATAGTTCGCCGCCGTAACCGGAACGAACTAATGATAATGCGTCCGCTCTCAAGGAAGTCTGGAGAAATTGGAATTTCTCTACCTCTGATAACTGGGGGTTATCGTGGATGAGCGGTTTGTACATGTTCCGGAACGTTACTCACTGTTTATAGTCCCCATCGAAGGTAGGCACGTCGATGTTCCTCAGCTTGATCGGTCGGGTTGCCGTTCCACCTATTGAATCCGATGCTGCCAGGTTTGCTGACCGGGTAACTAGTTGTTCCACCAAGGTGTTCATTAATGTTTGGCTGGAATTAAACGTATCAAGCAACTTCTCCATTCCTGGTTGCTCCGCTGTTATCGTTGGAGTAGTTGCCGGTCTCGGGGTATCTCCTGAAGTATCCAATGCTGTGGCGCCTGTGCCTGTTGATGCGTGTAGCCACTGAGTGAACCTGCCTTGCAGCGAAAAGTATCGGGCCTCAAAGATGCTCGTTCCTCATTCTCCTTGTCGATATCCAGGTTCGGGTCCATCTCCTCGATGTATTCCTGGAGGCGCTTAAATGATTTAAATGCGTCCTCCAGTTTACGCAATCTGCTTGCGACTTCCTCTCGTGAAGCCACCTCATTCACCTTGTTTGCGAACTCCTCCAACCGCATGAGGAATCCCTTGATGATTCCTCGTCTCCTCTTTAGTGCCGGAACTGTCTAATCCGCCATTGACGACCTGCTCGGGGAATCGTTGGTAGCTTTTGCGAATTAGTTTTGCCTTTTCGATGCTTGTGGATTGAAATTGCGCCACTAGCTATTTGAATCTGATGCTTGTGGATCGGGTGTAGCTTGCGCAACTGAGTACGCTGATGGTTTGTTGATGGCTTTGATGAGCTGCCGACCGTATTCCTTACTGCCCGGTCGCGGCGGGTGCACTTCCATGCGTTGCGGTTGAAACGCTTGGATCCCACGTTGCACAGCGGCAGACGTTGTGTTGTCCAGTCGGCAGGTGTTGTCTTTCCCACAAAGACATCCGACTCGAAGGACCAAATTTTTAATCCGTTTTATTCGTTTGGAATGTTTATTAAACTTTAAATACAGTTACTCAATAAATTCGGACTCTATAAGTATTGGTGGAGCAAACCCCTTCCAATCTGTTAAGATTTCTTTGCTTAAAGTAGCGCACCACCAGATCAGGACTCTACTTTGGACGAAGGGCGTTGTAGTCTTGCCCAGCACGATTGCTGTAATATCGTCAACTCCATAATTGCTGCCGCTTGTATTCTCTCTTGTGCCCCGGTCTGTCACAGAAACAAATAGAGCAATTGGTATAAATAAAACCTTAGTCCGCCATCCGACAGTCCTGGGCTGCTCCGTCTCCAACACTTCGTATCATATTGTAATCATTGTTCTATATATTATGCGTCTGGTTTAGTTTCGTTTCACTAGCAAGAAGCACGTCTGGGTTTCGTTTCTAATACCTTTGACTTTCCCACCTGATTTCTTTTCTTTTTTGACATTCCCAAGGAAAGCTTTTTTCTATCCTACCCCATGCATGCGGATAGCGTGCGGTGTTATGACATGTGTTGTGGTAACTGTGCACTCAGGGGACACACGGGGGATATGACTTGCGTGTCATGAGGTAACCGTGTGGTTATTTGGTAATTCTTAGAGTCGCCACATATTTCTTTACCAAAATTGTTTTTTTTTTTTTTTACAGACCTAGCAAATTTTATAACTCTCTTCCGGTGCCATTATTCCGTATTTTAAATTTATCTATTTCACACTAAATAGAAACACGTTCCTATTACACATATATTCTACAAAATCTCTTTGCAGGAAGCCGTTGATGAATTCATTTCACCATTCAACAAAAATCATATTTGCTCACGGTGGCAACTCGAGCTGTTCATTGAATCCCTTTTGATTCAAAATGAACCGAACCTTGCCTTAAGAGTACTCGAGGCCCAATCCTCTCCCATATCACCAATATTACAAATGAATGTGTATTTGGCAAACGATCTAACTTCAGAAGCCTTTCATTATGCAAAATCAAAGGAAGATGATGATCTACTAAAAGTATTCTTCACCTGCTGCTTGCGTACAGGGAAATTCGGGGTAATCCGCGATTTAGCACTTACCGAACAAGAGGGCAATCTAGTACAATCTCTGCTAAAAGCTAGTAAATCTAGGAGTGCAAAGAATCTTCATTTTGTGTACTTGCTGCAAAAGTACAAATATCTGGAAGCTGTATCTTATTTGGATGAACTATCGAAGATTGGAGCAACACGACGTAACATTGACGTTGATACTCCGACTTTAGTACTGTCAGCTTATAATGTAACCATGTCACCGATTTCGAAAGGTCTCTCTGATGTATATTTCAAAATCAAGAATAAGATGAAAAGTAAAGAATCTGAGGAACGGTCTCCATATCCTCTTAGTTGTCAGCTAATTAGACAGAATGCAAATGATCTAGCTGGCGGTATCTACCAAAGTTCTGCTTTAGGTACTCATTTGGCAACACAGTGTCCAGATATGAATACTTCATTGGAAAGCTCTTTACAAAAGTCTGCGAATGTGCCATTTTTAAGAAGACCGCAGTCTTCGCCGGTGGTATTGGACTATGGGCCAAAGCAAAGTGTATCATATCCTGAACCATACAAAATAAAAATGAAACGTCGATTGGAAAAGGAATCTTTAGAAGAAAATGCAAACCATTCTTTACGAGAGAACCCCAAAAAGCGACGTAAAATACTTGATCGGTCTGATGTCGCTGAAGTAGTTTATAATCTTTCGAAACGACAATCCAGCGATAATTTTGGTAAAGACGAAGTGGACAACTTGAAAACGGACTACCAAAAGCCGACTTTATCAAATCAAGATACCAATTTCTTCTTAGAAAGATCATACGAGCAGAATAGCGTTTCAGAAATCTCTAGCAATACAGTTTCATTGGATCGAACAATTGATACTCTATTTAGTAACAACCTAAAAGATGGTCACGTTCAAACAAAGAAGATGAAGGATAAGCACAACGCTGAACGGCAATTGGATAAGATCAATGAAAATGATGTACTGAGCCTAGACTCGAACCCAGCCGAAAGAGATCTTACTCATCCCTTTGAGAGGGATAACAATGTTATTATAACAGCTCAGAAGCCCACTAAGAGGAGGCCACTTAGGTCTACTAGGTCCAATTGTCGAGAAATTGAAAATTTACAGAGTCTGTCACAGTGTAATGTTGATCCATTGGAGACTAATTTGATTCCACAACAAGATTCAGTAAAGCCTAAGAGAATTGGCAAACAAACAGAAGCTGCTTCAAGGGAAGACAGTGTTAGCAATCAAATGAGCAAACATAGTGCAGTGCCGGTAAAGAGTGGTGAGCACAAGGGTCTTTCATTTACTGTGCAATATGAGAAATGGTCTACAACGACGGAAACAGTCAAAACAGAGGAGAGCCAATTTGAGGCAACATATAGTCGATCGCCTGCAAAAGATAGAAGCCCACACTCACTTATATATGAAGGTCAAACCCTAGCAAATAATGTAGACATATGGAAAGACATGATGTATACCCAAGACTCTAGTCTATTTTCCTCAAAGCATACTAGAGACAGGGAAGAAACTGTTTCAGATTACGTGGCCACCCAGAGAAGTCCATTATCAAAAAAGTACAGAGGCATGCCATCAACGGATTATACAAACCAACGGAAGTCTTTGTTCACAACAAACTACCCCACAATCGAAGTACAGGACGATGACGAATCAATCGACCGCGGTTCAATGATGGACAATCTACATCAATCTCAGAAACGTATATTTCGACAAGAGGATGGCGATGACACCCCAATGGATACTACAAGTGTTGAAAAGGACATTTTAATTTCAGAAAACTGTATTAAAACTCCAATGGAGCAGACAAGAGACAATAAGTCCAGACATACACCGATTAAAACTATCTTTACAGTTCAACCAACGGAAAAAAGAAAGGTAGTAATTGAGGAATCCGAAGAAGAAGATTTGACCATCTCAGAACCAAGGAAAATGATAAAATATGACTTCGAGGAAGAGTTCTCATCAGAAGATAATCAAGCCCACTCAACAGGTCAAGACATCACTGCACAAGGTGCCGGGCTCATAGAAAAAAAGGACCGATCTACATTTTCTGTCCAAAAAAGGGCGCCAATTAGCGGTTTAACTCATTCTGCTAATCGTCCACCATCGGTTGAACCCAATTATCGGTCAAAGAATGCCAGAACTGATGACTGTGAGGAGCAACCACCCCAAAAAATATTTGCCTCAAGGGCGACAGACGATTCTTCTGAACACGACTCACTGCCTGAGAATATTGCACAAAAACAAAATGCATCTTCTTTTAAGAAGAAGTGGATTACGTCGCGTCCTTCAATTCATAGATCTATTTCAGTAGAATCTGATGCCTCAAAATCAACAGAAGCAGACGTAATAACAAGTTTGGAAGTAGTTGCGGAAGTTCATACCGTTCCAACTACAACCAAAACAGTTGAAGTGCCCAATGAACCTGCTGAATCCGTCAAATCTAGTGAATCCATTAAAACTAACGAATTCATCGGACCTGCTGACTCCATCAAATCTACTGAATCCATCAAATCTACTGAATCCATAAAATCGACCGAATCCATGAAACCTAACGAATCTATAAAATCTACTGAATCCGTCAAACCTACTGAATCGATCAAAACTAATGAATCCATCAAGCTTAGTGAAACTCTCATTGAGTTTACTCCTTATGTTTCGTCCTCGAAGATAGTGGCATCTGAAGAAATGAATTTTACATCCCAAGAGGTGACCTGTGACCAAACATTTAGCTGGACTTCCTCCTCATGCTATTCATCTGAGGCCAAGGAATCTGAAAATCAAGCTACAAGCTCAAAAGTCCCATATTCAGAACAAACTACTGTCGCAAGTACTCTAGTTACCCTCCCGATTTTTAACAACTCCGATACCAGTGAGGAGGAGCAACTAGTAACAAGTGCCACCGACAATTTTATGTTTGACACCACTGCAGATATGCCTTCCGATGAAGAGATTAATTTACTCGAAACCGATGAATCCTCCCAAAAAAGTCAGGAAAAACCGGAAATAATTGACTTGTCCAGAAATGCGTCGGACACAACTTCATCGACGAACACAAAAACTCCATCGCCCTGTGATGATTCTTCTGGTAGTTCTATTATTGTTCTATCTTCAAATTGCGAGAGTCCAGAAAGGTATGACTATAAATCTAGATATAATTACGGTGTGGCCGTGCGTCAAGTTACTGTGGAAATCAAAGATGACGAGGATGACGAAATAAGAGTTCTCGGAAGCTCCTGCAGTGACTCAGAAGAGAGCAATGCTGCACCTTCGACAACAACCACAGGAAATGAAGGTACAAATGCTTATGAAGTTCCATTTGGTATTTTAAAATAATGTGTCTTGCATTCTAGTGTCCATAGGGGAAGAAACTGTAAATGAAGCTGAAGTATTGACAACGCCTGACAAAGACGATGCCGATAATCCGAAAGATGAAGGTAAAGTAGCCAATTTGTCACATTTATAAAAAGAAAACAAGCTTAGAATGGATTAAAAGCCGAACTAGCTTTTTGGTCCCACGTGGATACTTAAACCTAACTTGACTAAAGAATTCGTCATTTGCCCTTTTATCTTAATCTCTCTTAATTTGACTTCTTTTCGGATATATACAGTGAACCCAAACATAAATTATGCATGATCTTGTTCCTTAAACTTAAAGCTAACTTATGACATTATATTAAGTCAGATTAATCCTAATTTTTAGTGTGTATATAACTTAGTTGGCGCAAGGCTAAAAACCTTGCCCGGAAAAACAAATTATTATGAAAAATTTAACAAGCCTCAGACTTGTTAAATAAGGCCAAGACCGGATCCCGGTTGTACAGCCGATTCGGTTCTACCGATGATGTCGATGCCATCTGCGTAGGCAAGTATCTGGCTGGACTTGGTGCCAATAGACGCCAGAGTCACGGAATGATTTCTCCAACGCCAGGTTGAAGAGGAGGCAGGCCAGACCGTCCCCTTGTCGGAGTCCATTAAAGATGTTTATTGGGTTGGACAGCAATCCCGCTATTTTTACTTGACTAGTTACGTTGGTTATGGTCAACCTACAAAGTCGTATCAATTTGTTTGGAATGTCGAACTCTCTCATGGCATTATATAGTTTTATCCTGGCTATGCTGTCGTAGGCGGCCTTAAAGTCTATAAATAGATGATATAATGGAATCTTAAATTCTAAGCATTTTTCCATCGCCTGCCTAAGGATGAATATCTGATCTATCGCTGATTTGCCTGGGATGAAGCCACACTGATATTGACCAATGACGACTTTAGCGTATGGGGCTATCCGATCTTGTAGGATAGTGGAGAGTATCTTATACCTCTATAGTTGCTGCACAATGTGATATCTCCCTTCTTATGTATGGGGCAAATTATACCACGACGCTAATCTTCCGACATCTCCTCTTGCTCCCATACGTGCATCACAATCTCATGAATTGCGTGATGTAACGCTGTCCCTCCTTGTTTGATCAGCTCAGTCGGTATGCTATCAGCTCCGGTGGCTTTATTTGATTTGAGCTGTCTCTCTTGGTGGACGGCGTTTACATTGGTATTGGTGAAACCGATGCCCCTGATGTTACAAAATGCCGTCACCAGTCGACGTTGGTACCTCGGTACGTTCGTACCGTCATCAGGCTCGAGGATTGACGGCGATCTATCAACACGTGGTCAATTTGGGTGCGAGTGGCTCCATCAGGTGATACCCAGGTGGCTTTGTGAATATCTTTACGCGGAAACCTGGTACTTGCAACGACCAAGTTTTTTGATGCTGCCAGTTCGATGACTCGTAATCCATTGTCATTAGTGTTCTCATGGAAACTATAGGAACCTGCGTAGTGCCTGAAAACCGGCTCCCGACCTATTTTTGCATTCAAATCACCAAGAACGATTTTCACATCTTATCTTGGGCAGGCATTGAGGGCCCGTTCGACGTTCTCGTAGTATTCTCCTCTTTTTGTCGTCAGGGGACTCCTCTGTAGGTCCGTGAACTTTTATGACGCTTACGTTCTTAAATTTGCCTCGCACGCGAAGAGTGCATTGCCTTTCGTTTATTACATTAAAGGCGATAATGGCCGGCTTCAGTTTTTGGCTGACTAGAAAGCCTACCCCGAGCACATTGTGCTTTGCATGACAGCTGTAATAAATGTCATACTCGTTTCTTTGAATACCACCACTCCCCGTCCATCTTATTTCTTGTAATGCTGTTATGTCAGCCTTATATTCGGACAGGGCATCGGTTAGCTGCTGAGCAGCTCGAGCTCTTTATAGTGAGTGGACGTTCCATGAGAAAATTCTTAAATCGTTTAGTCATTTTCGTTTCCGTGTTCGTCGTCGTGTATTCGGTCCATATCAGAGGCTTGTTAAATTTTCCATAATAATTTGTTTTTACGGGCAAGGTTATTAGCCTTGCGCCAACCTTTCTCAGGATGTCGCTGCATGCATTGGTTCACTATTTGGCGGGTGCCAAAGTAGCTATCCAGGGGTGTGACGTGGAGACTGCGTGTCAACTTGGATTGAACAGAGACAGCGATCGTCCTGGCCTTCGCCGGGTTGAAAGCAATCAGTAACTTTGGCCTGTATGTTCGCTCCCGTCCCCCCATTATTATTTTTATTATTGTTATTTTTAATATTATTATTTTTAATATTATTATTTTTAATATTATTATTTTTAATATTATTATTTTTAATATTATTATTTTTAATATTATTATTTTTAATATTATTATTTTTAATATTATTTTTAATATTATTATTTTTAATATTATTATTTTTAATATTATTATTTTTAATATTATTATTTTTAATATTATTATTTTTAATATTATTATTTTTAATATTATTATTTTTAATATTATTATTTTTAATATTATTATTTTTAATATTATTATTTTTGATATTATTATTTTTAATATTATTATTTTTAATATTATTATTTTTAATATTATTATTTTTAATATTATTGTTTTTAATATCATTATTTTTAATATTATTATTTTTAATATTATTATTTTTAATATTATTATTTTTAATAGTATTATTTTTATTATTATTATTTTTATTATTATCATTTTTATTATTATTATTTTTATTATTATTATTTTTATTATTATTATTTTTATTATTATTATTTTTATTATTATTATTTTTATTATTATTATTTTTATTATTATTATTTTTATCATTATTATTTTTATTATTATTATTTTTATTATTATTATTTTTATCATTATTATTTTTATTATTATTATTTTGATTATTATTTTTATTATTATTATTTTTATTATTATTTTTATTATTATTATTTTTATTATTATTTTTATTATTATTATTTTTATTATAATTATTTTTATTATTATTATTTTTATTATAATTATTTTTATTATTATTTTTATTATTATTATTTTTATTTTATTATTTTTATTATTATTAACTTTATTATTTTTATAATACGTGGTGAACCTATAGTGCCTCTTTTCATCATCGATGTAGGACTGATTTCTATTCCGTTTAGCTATAGGGAATCTTTGGATGGAGTCATCATCATCATCATCGGCACCACAACCGGGAGCCGGACTTGGCCTTATTTAGCAAGTCCGGAGGCTTGTTAAATTTTCCATAATGATTTGTTTTTTTTTCGGGCAAGGTCATTAGTATTGCGTCAGAGGCTTTCCGACGGGGAATGGAACCCCGGTCTCCCGCGTGACAGGCGGGTATACTAACCACTATACTATCGAGGAGCATTGTGTCTTTTTTACTAAATTAAATATTCTTCCGCCCCGAGGTGGCACCAAATAACCGTTGCAGTTCTTCTTGAATAGTTGCAGGCTGTAGCGCACCGGAAACACTCGGGTGCGGAGGGAATTCCACGGCTTTCCCGCTCTGTAATCAAACGAGTTCTGATTTGCGCTGTTGGGAGATGAACCACAAATTGGTGCGATCCGTCGAATTGTCTTGTAGGGCCCAAATAAACCGGAATGCACGGAATAATAGCGCGAATCTTCAAAGAACAGTATCCGTGATAATATCTGTAAAACAGACAAAGGTCAGCCTTCGATGTGACAGCCACTGTAGTCCCGACGTCAGCGCCGTGTCCCCGATAAGGTGGATCCCTCGTCTCTGTATGCTCTCAAGTCGGTCGAGGATATCATCATCATCATCGGCACTACAACCGGGAACCGGTCTTGGCCTTATTTAGCAAGTCTTGAGGCTTGTTAAATTTTCCATAATGATTTATTTTTTTCTGGGCAAGGTCATTAGTCTTGCGCCAGGGGCTCCCCGACGGGGAATCGAACCCCGGTCTCCCGGGTGACAGGCGGGTATACTAACCACTATACTATCGAGGAGCCAGGATATGCTTAGGCGCAAAAATGAGAGCATTATTGGCGCGCGGGTATAATTTGGGATTTATACAGGAGAAGTTGGGCCGGAGTAAAATATTTCTCGGCTCTAGAAAGATAACCCAGTTTTCGAGAGGCGGAGCTGACGATGTTCGGTATGTGTTTGTGCCACGCTATATTCCAACAGACCGTGACGCCGAGCGATTTCATGCTCCCCTAGATTCAATGATGATCCATTTTTCTTTGTGAATGTTGTATATTGTGTCTTCGTTCCAATGAGGCCGACGAAATTGGCCTTTCTCCACCGCGGACTTTATCCAGATCCCGATTCAGAGTTGATCTGGCCACATCTCAGCTGATGCGACGTTGATGCACTAATCGGCCGATCACTCGAAAATGAGTAAACAACTGTACTATCATCCGCAAAACTGAATATTTTGTTACCCGTTGACTCCAACAAATCATTAATGTGAAACAAAAACAAGGTTGGAGCCAAAATAGAACCTTGAGGCACCCCGCAGTTAACAGGATACTGATCCGAAGACTTGCCGTCCACAATAACACGGATCGATCGATTCTCGAGGAAATTCTTCGTCCAGTCGCGAAGCTACTGGGAAATTCCGTATGAACGAAGTTTGCTCAGTACTGCCCCGTGCCAGACGCGGTCAAAACCCTTGGAGATATCCAATGAGACCGCTCTTGACTCACCATGCCCCTCGATCGCAGATGTCCATATATCGGTTAAAAAAGGTCTCCCGCGGATCGCCGGCCACGGAATCCGTATTGACGTCCGTTGCACTCCAAATACTTAGTTAACTCGGCGTTGATGACCTTTTCCATCACGTTAGATAACACAGACAGTAATGCTGCTAATGTAATTTTGTGGCAGATACTTTTTCTCCCCTCTTTGGGATTGAATTAACTCGATCGATTTTCCAGCAGGTAGGAAATGTCCTCCGTGCCTAGGATAGGCGGAAGAGCCTGCCAAGAACCACCGATAGTTCTGGAGCACACTTCTTAAAGACTATTGCTGGTTTTCCGTCTGGACCGGTTGCCTTTTTACAGTCCAGTCCACGTAGAATGCGTTAAATAGTACGCGGGCTGATTCTCACATTCCGCATCGAAGACCGTACCGGGGCGATCACAGGTGGCTCCAAAAGACCAGCATCGACGTATAAATTCGCGAATACATTAGCTTTATCCTTTGGATTTGTGACTAGTGTCCCGCTGGCCGTCACTAACGGGGAAAAGGGGGAAGCGAAATTACTGCTGACAGCCCTTGATAATGGCCAGAAGTAACGCGAACCAGTTAGGTACTCAAGGAGCTTATTGCTCACTCTGCCTTCTTCGCGGTATCGATCGTCTGGTTCCATACGTTTCTTATTCTAACAAAATTCGTTCTGTCAACTTCGGTGGAATTGGAGTGCTATTGCTTAAAAGCTCTATTTTTGCTACTATAATCTGCTCGCATTTTAAACAAACCAAGGCTTATCGTATAAATTTCGTTTGATGAAATGTGGAATGTAGATTTCCACCCCGAGAAGAATAATCTCTGTGATCGACCCCGCGCATGCGTTAACATCGGAGTCTTCAAAGCACATTTGCGACCACGGAAAGGATGCGAAGAAATCTCGCAAATTGTCCCAGTTGGCAGCCCCATACATCCATACATGGTGAAGCTGCTTAAGTCGGTTATTCGCTTGGAATGCAAGTGGTTGCGCGACCGACACGAGGCACTGATCTGAGTTTCCCAGTTGCGAGGCAACCTCCACGGTATAAATGCCCGGCTCGGGTGTCAAACACAGATTCAATGTGTTCGCATAATCATCTCGGGCATCCGGTACTCGCGTAGGTTCCTCCACGAGTTGAGTCAAATTGTGGCTAACAGCGAACATCTCCGCCAGCGTTCCAGCCTCGTCGGTTCTGTTAGAGTGCACCACCCGTCGGAATTGTGTACATTTAAATCGGCAAGGAGGACAATTTCAGAAGCGGGGTGGTTGATTTGAATCCAGCCGACGGTACGTGAAAGACGTTCGAAAAATGTCGCTGATCAATCGTCATTCGGGGAGCGGTAACGGCAACAAAGAAATTTAAAGATCCGAATGGGAAATTAGTTTACCTCCGAAATTCTTTATCTCAGAAGGTACCATCATGACTTATCTCCGTGTCGGTCCAGGCCATCAGCCGCACATCCGAAACATAGTCGAAGATTTATCCCGACGGTATCGCGGAATGCACAGCGTAACGCGGTTTTATCTCAATAGGGAAGCGACTACCACCTAAATCAACCTTTTCTTGAACCGGTCCACCAGCCAAGCTCCAAGCTTTCACGGAGCCTATAGCTTAATGAGGTTTACATTTGCAAGATGGTTAGTTAATCAGTTGTTTTTAAATACATTTTCCTCTAATTACAGATGAAAAAGTAATTACAGTAGAACAAGAACCGAGTTCCAGCACTCAGGGGGACGAGCCAATATTAACAGAACCTGTCAGTAAACGATTGTCAACTGATATTGAAATAGATACAAACAAATCAAATAAGCAACCTCGAGAAGAGAGTGAAGAAATGGCTGAAAATCCAGAGAAGAGGAAAAAAATAGATGATGACGACGAAAATAGGGTTGTAGTTGATACACAAAGCAACGAACCTCCTACATTAATTGACAATACGCAAGAAATTCTTAACGTAGAACCAGAAAAACCTATTACAGAAGAACAACTTCCTATAGCAGGAGACAATACGCTAGAAATTCTTAACGTAGAACCAGGTAAACCTATTACAGAAGAAGAAAAGCCTAGTACCATAGGAACAGTTGTAGAAACTAAAACAACAGACATCGCTACACCCCCCAAAAAGAGAAGGAACCAGCAAAAGGAAATAATTTCTGAAGAGGCAGAAGTCAGTGCAGTGACAGTGCCTTCAACAGCTGCCGCAATCAAATCTGATGATGTAGCAGTTGAGGAAGTTGTTCAAACTAAATCTGTTCGAACACGCAGGTCGGGATCTGCATCTATTGACACTGATTCGATCATCCGTCGCAGACAAACTAGAGGATCGTCAGTTCCAATATCATCGAATCAATTAGAAACAAGTTTATATTTAGAACAGTCAGAAAGATTGAGTTCACCTGGTGTAGTAACACGTTTGAGATCCCGTCTAGAATCACTCGACCAGGAGCCGGACAGTCCAAGTACTCGTCCAAAACGATCCCGATTATCATCCATATCAAGTAGTAAATCAGTGGATAATCCTGAAACACCACGGAGAGGACGTTCAAAACAATCATCCGAGAGAGATATAAGTCACACGACGAAGACGCCTCAAAAATCAATAATGGATATGCCTACCCCCACAAAATCTGCAGTGAAAACTCCCCGAAGGAGATCGATATCTAAAAGGGAGCAAAGTGAAGAAATAAGTCCACTAGATCAGTCGCGACAAGAGCCATCTGAAGAAAATCCTGACTACGCATCTTCGCGTAGATTAACGAGACACCAATTAGCAATGCTAGAAAAATCTGCTACTTTAGCAAGGAGTCCTAGTACGTCGCTTTCCATAGGAAAAGCTCGACGGGCATCTATGAATTCTCAAATTGAAAATTCACCAAAATCAGCTCTTAGGGATAGTGATGTTGAATCCAACTCCTCCCGTATAAGTCATTTGTCGTCTAATTCTCGGCGAGTGACGAGGAGCTCTGTCGCAAAAGTAAGCGTTATCGATTTACTAATTTTTTGTTTTTCATTTTATTAATATTTAATTTTTATAATGACTCTTTGACGTCTAGGAAAGTATTGAGGACGATATAATCAGCGTCGCAAGTTCAACAGAGAGTGGTGTGAGAACGAGAAAACGGGCAAAAGAAATGACCGTATCACCGAAGTCAGCGTTGATGGCGATTCCCGAGGAAGACGCGTCTGGTTAGTATCAACATTTAATTATTATTTTGGTCATTTGAAAATGTATTACAATTTATACGATATTTAAAACTATAGTGGAACTTTGCATAACGAGTGTAAGTCGTTCCACAATCTTACTCGTCAAACCCTATAGAGTCTTTCCCATAAAAATTAATGGAAAATACGACATTTATAAATTAGTGAGACTAATCTAATTGTTAGGGTGAGTGATACTGAGAAAATGGGAGGTGCTCGAATCAATGTTACAGAGGGTGACCTTATTAAAGATGACTCTGGAATTAAGTTGGAGTAATTGCAATTAAGTGATACTTCTGAGATTGAAGGACAGATCGCCGTGGTGAATATTGTCACTCGTTGAAAGAGGCAATGGTGAGTGGAGTGCCGAGGGAGAAAATTACCGGGTTGCCGTAGAGCAGGTAATGTGAGCGATCTTAAAGATCCGCCATTGACGTAGGTGTGCGGTTACTCCTCCTAGTTAGGATTTCGAGGATTGTCGAGAGAGCGCTGTGTTCAGGTGCAAGCCAGCAACATGACGAGATACCGTTGGCGTAGGTGAGTCGAACAACTTGAGTTGATTGGCCGATAGACAGCGCTTATCGAAATTGACGTCCCATGAACGACGGAATGTCTACCCTCTATCACTCTATCACCTTGCCGGGTACGAGGTCGCATGGGCCCAAGAAGGGGGACTAGAATGGTGTCACCGCCGCCTCGTGTGTATCATTCGAAATCGCCTATGAGTGATGGCAGTTAGTCATGCATTCTGATCAGGCTTTGATCTGTGACAACTGCTAAATAGGATGAACGAAAATTGAACTGACCTGCCCACAGCAAAAAGGGAGAACAGAATGAAATGAGCTGATAATGCAAGATATTTTGCCAGAGGATAACAGAGGGGGTTCTAAGTAGAGTGGTCTGGTCAAAACAGAGCATCGATTTCCTGGTTAGGATTGGTCATCGTGTCAACCCAACGGGGAATCAATCTTCTAGGATGCATGCAAGGGTGAAATGCACGACTCGTTCCCTCTAGGATGCGGAACTGAAACTAAAACAGAGGTGATGGATAATTTGAAGCAAACAAAGACATGCGCCGCAGTATGTGTCGTCAAGTGACTCGGATGAGAATCCTCACGTTCTGGAACAGATGTTCACTCGAGAACTTCTTATTTCCGACTGAGCGAAAATCGGACATTTCATGTGGTACAACCCAACACTATCCATTCCGCAGATGCTTGTTGCTTCTTGCTTGTTACAGTTCATGTTAATGTTGCTGAGGATTTTTTCTGGGTCCTCAACTCATCAGTACTTTTCGGTTTATACCCTAGAGCATTGAGCGATTGAAAGCGTACCTCAATGAATGTTAGGAAATCCTTTATACACTGCTACTCCTTTGGGTTGTCAAACTTTGTTCGCAAAGGGCATGCGTACTTCGATCCAATCTCTTGTAAATAATGTCGGGGAAAAGTGGATCCCATGTTGATGTTGAAACCCTTAGGTTTTCTAAACCCAATAAGCATTCTTCTGTTGTATCATGCACGACCTTGATGTGGGTGGCGGATGGTTGTTCGGAAGCCTGGCTCGGTTGGTTGAACAACTTATTCACAAGTGAGGCAACAAGATTTAGGTACAGCTAAGGGAATTGGATTGAACGGATCATGTGACTCGAGCGTGGAATTCGGACACCCTGCACAAAATCATTCTCATGGATGATTCATCATCATCATCGGCACCACAACCGGGGTCCGGTCCCGGCCTCATTTAACAAGTCTGAGGCTTGTTAAACTTTTTATAATATTTTGTTTATCCGGGCAAGGTTATTAGCCTTGCGCCAACCTTTCTCGGTATGTCGCTGCATGCATTGGTTCACTACTTGGCGGGTGCCAAAGTAGCTATCCAGGGGTGTCACGTGGAGAGTGCATGTCAACTTGGATTGAACAGGGACACGGATCGTCCTGACCTTCGCCGGGCTGAAAGCAATCAGAGACTTTGCCCTGTATGTCCGCTCCCATCCCCCCGTGGAATCCGGATACCTTGCATATAATCATTCTCATGGCTAGTTTATGTGCAATTACCGAATTCTAAAACCCAGTCTAGCATTCGCATATATCATATCATCCGTTCTGCGTGTGGGAATGGTGGTGGGAATATGAGAATTAAGGTATTTTACAGTGTGCCACGAAAGAAAGTGGAGAGTTTATGTTAATGGTTACAGTAGGATGTGCAAACAAGTATGGAATGTGATTATAACATTCCTAATTCTTGACAGTTTCTGTTTTTTCTTTCCAACCACAAACTCGAAAAAAAAACAATATTTCCGCGAACTCAACCTTACATCCTGGATCTTTAAAGCCGCCTGTTATTCATTTATAAGGTCATTTAGTATTATTAATTTGTGAGGTAATTTATACATCAGTTTGTAAGTACATGTATTGCTTGCATTAAGCCAGTGTATGGGGTGGTGGGACTACTAAACTAAACAAAGCAAAAATATATCTCCAGTGCATTCAAAGGTCATATGTGGATATAAAGTTTCGTCCTTATTCAGTTCAATGCATTTTGGAAGAATGAAAGCAACCAGACTTGACAGAATACCAGATATAGCGCTTAAAAATTGTTTCTGGTTCCTCGTAAACTTTTCTGCTTATCTTTTGCACAGAGAATCGGTCGCATTCAACTGATTCCAAGAAAAAAGCATAAGTACCTGACTGAAAGTTACCGACCAAGTAGCCTGACTCTTCGTATTATCGAAGATGATAGAAAAAGTTATCAATTCCGAATTTAGCGGGCTACTAAATGATCACCAATGTGGATCCACCAGCCAGCATTCATTTAAGCTTTGGGACAAACGTTCAAACAGTTCTGACATGCAAAACGGGAACCTTCTTGAGGTCCAATGCTGCAATTTGCGGCGGTTGGAAAAATACTAACAAGTACCTATCAGCATCTCAACTCAGCGTTATAGGTTCTACTTTCCTGTAAGAAGTTTTGGCGGATTTTTATCGATTGATGCTTGTGTTCCGTCGAGCACTGTCCATAAAATCAAAGTAATTTTTTTTTGTTTTTTCAACACTTTTTTCGAAAGTTGTGGATATTTTCCCTGTGGATGTTATCACTGGACCGGTTAAACGAATTTTTCTCCAGGGATAAGAAACTCAGCCGTTGTTCTTCCTTTCTCTTCCGTTCTCTTATCCCTTGGTGTCTTCTCTTTATCAAGAAATTTCTCCTTTCCAGGAGATCGCACCCTCACTTGTCCTACGATTTCGTATTGTTCGAAGGAATACTGTGTGGATGCACCCACACACACAGACGCGAACGTTGCTGTCCGTGTGGCCGGAGATATGTCGAGGATCGTCAGGATTTTCACACATCTGCGGCATCCCTTTGTGTACATTACCCGCATGTGGTTTATGGCCCTGGTGATTTCTTTGGCCGAAGTCATTATCTTCGACTGCGATATTTACATGGTTTTTATTTCCTTGTAGGAACAGGGTCGGCTGTTTGGTTTAGTGTTTAACCCCTGTTCCCACAATAGTCCTTTCGATAAGGAAAACCAAATTGTGGTTGGCTCAAGGGAAGGTTTATTTGTTTATTCCTTGGCCATACATTTATCGCCTGGAATTTTACTGGCTGTCGGCATCTGGCGCTGCCGCGTCGGCCACTTGTGTTTATCCAGCTAATAGGTCGTCACACAATTTCTTTTCGGGGTAGTGTCCTTCGATAGCCGTGCAGGCATGAGGAATCGGTCGAGAAAATTGGCCCACGTGTCTGTGGATGAGTGGGATCGAGAACGCCCATATGTATATCCGCTTTAGCTAGGCGAAAAAGTAAATTGGGCCTACGTGTCTGTGGGCACGTGGGCTTGATGCCAGGGTATGTATCTCCTCTTTAGCTAGGCGAAAGGTATTTAACCCCACAGTGATTTGTGTGGTTCGCAGCTCCGCCACAAAGTAAAAACGGAAAAAAGTTTCTCGTGTTGCCCAAGCCTTGTTGGATCACATCACATTTTACCTTGCTCTTCTGGTCATTACTCTTTTTGACAAATTTCTGAATCGTAAATAAGAACCGGTCTTTCATTGGTTTGCGGTTGGGGAATAAATTGTCCTCTCATATAAATTCGACTTGGTAACTTTTTCCAGAAAAGACGCATCTCGTCGCAATGACCAACCTCTAAGTAGTATGTAAAAGCTGCTTGAAGTTAAGGATTTCCGCCGCCTTGGTGTTACAGTTTCCGTCTTTACCGCGGCACACAACGCTGAGGCTGCTGGTCAAGGAATGTGTTCTTGGGAAGTATATAATAGCCCCGTGTTTAGGGTTTATATAATTCGACTGCATAAAGGGCCTGAGGGTAAATTTCAATGCACTCACAAGAGAGAGAGAGAAAGAGTGGAGAAAGAAGCATCGATGGACATTAATTTCGAATGCCTGCAAATGAAGATAATCCAGAAATACACGATCAGCCAGGGCGTTCCGCGCTCGTATAGTTCGACTGATGACCATTTTTCCTGTGGTTATTTGTTCATCTATATTTGTGTTTTCATATGGATAACAATGCTATCCAGAAATGTCTATCTATTTGCCAGTAGATATTTCTGGGCATTTGTATCCTTCATCTCACTGTTTGTTTTTGAAAGAACGTTCACTTTGAATGTGTGCTTTGCAGAAATTCCTGACCGTCTAAGGAAGAGCGCTTGGAAAATAGCTCTTCCTTCCTTTTGGTGATACAACTAAATATATATTTTTTATGGTATAATTAAATAAATAGTTTTTGTGGTAAAACTATATATATATATATATATATTTATATTTTTGTGGTATAACTAAATTAATAATTTTAATTACTATTTACAGAGTCTGAAGACGGTTCTGTCCGGAGTCGAAACGCAAAAAAATCAAGGCGCAAGCTAACGTAAACTATGAAGAAGAAACCCTTTAAACAACTTTACATTTAAATTGTCTTAAATATTAATTTATCTTTGTGAATCTATACATTAAAGACGAAATAATTAATAAATTAAATGTATACTAAATATGATTGGGGTGCAATGATATAGTGGTATTTCTCCATAGGCCTATAGTATTACATTACGTAATAATTGACATTGTACACATTCCCATGGAACGCTGAATGCATTGGGCTCGGAATTGAAAAATGAGTCTTGCTCTTCTCTGGTTATTAAATTATAACAAATCATTTTGCTTTCCAACAAGCAAAGAATGTCGGATTTGTAATTTCCCCTGTGTGATATATTTCTAAAAATTAACTATGTGAATTATATTACAGAGCCTTAATTCAATTTAAGCGTAAAGTACTATAAATTTTACGTTCCCAGTATTAAAACTTATCATTTAGGTAAAATGTCGTTCAGCTTGTCAACGAAGCGGCACGTATGAACTTATCTGTCATGTGAACACGTAGAGTAATGGCGCCTGTTTCATCATATTGCATAATTTAGGATTATTGGTCCGTGCTTGCCATTCTAAAATTCCCATAAACATGTAAGGAAAGTATCCTCTGTATAATTGAATTTAGCGATGTAAACCACGAAGTGCACATGTCATATAGAACCAAGAAACAACTCAATCAACAATACACAGTGGCCGAGTGCGGACGTGTTTTCAATTCGGCGATCGAGTTAAATGAAAAAAGTTGCTTTTATGAGTCGCGAGTGGCTGAAATATAAAGACTATTTATAAACAAATAAATTCCAATAATAAAAACATTCAAAACAAAGTAAATATATATAAATATAATCAATTAAAAGAGAACGAAGCCACGTATTGTGACAGTCAAAACAAAGAACACAGTTTAATACAAAAAGTGTGTGAGTAACACGTTAACGGTGTTTACATGTGAGTGCGTGAACATTGTGTGTGTGCGCGCGAGGCCACAATCTGTTTGTCCTTCACGCAATAAAAAAAAAAAACAGAAAAAAAGTGAATACTTTCCATAATACGGACGTAGATCCAAAAAAAGTGAGAACACGCGGTCCATAATATGGACGTAAAACAAATGGATGCCAACATGGAAAATCGGAGAAGGCAAAATACGGATCTAAACCTAAAGGTTAAACGCGTTAAAACAAATGAAAATAAGAATACAGACACGTCGATTGTAACCAGCGATGACAAAGACAACAGCCATGGTGCCCAGTACTCAGGGGCTGGAAACCAATTCAAAGAACTAGCTGTCAGTGAAACAAATGCAGACGCTAGCAATCAAATCGAGGTCCTCAACAGACTCATCCATGAGATTAGTCGTAAAAAACAAGAACTGGATAGACAAATGGAGGAAATTGTTAAACTAAAAAACAACCTGAGCCAGAACGAGCAAAAAACGAAAATGGTAGAACAACAAGAACAAGAACAAAGACAACAGCAACCCACGAAGGCAAAGAAAACACTACAAGATAAGAAAACTCAACAGCAGGAATCACACCAACAGCAGGAAACATCTCAGCAGGAAAGACCTCAGCGGGTGCCAGTCAAAAAAAAAGGGAGAAAGTACCTCCTATCTACATCAGCTACATGGAGACAAAAGATCTCATAAAATTGGGTGAGTTGACATGCAAAACTTTTAAAACAAAACGAATAAATAATTTTAAGATAAGTGTAACATGCGATGATTTATAAGGGTATAACAAAATTAAATCAGCATTGGGGAAATCGAAAAGCGAGTACTACACGTACACCCCTAAATCGGAAGAAACTGTCTTCATGCTCCTCAGAGGAGTTGATCCTTCTTTTACTCCCGAAGAGGTGCTCGAAGAACTAAAAAGCTTCGAAAACGATACCTTGAAATTTACAGGCGTGAAACCATTTTCTACCGCAAATTCTAGAAATCGCAACCGTAAGTTGCCTTTTTTCATTGTGTCGCTAAGCCCCAATAGTAAAATTGATGGACTTAGATATATTAAATACATTAATCACCAAACAATAAGTTGGGAGAGAATAAAGAAGTCCGACCGCGTATTGCAGTGTATGCGCTGTCAACGCTTCGGTCATGTGGCAGCGAATTGCAATATGCATTTCAGATGCGTCAACTGCCTAAATAAGCATATCATTGGAGAATGCCCATTGGGCAAAGAACAGCTCCCGGATAGAAGTAAACTATCCTGTGTCCTCTGTAACAACTCAGGTCATCCTGCTAACTTTAGAGGTTGCCCCAAGTACCAACAACTAAAATCAAAGTTGGAAGCCAAAAAGAAGCAAGTTGAAGAAGAGAAAAGGATGAAAACTCGCTCTTACAACAACTTCGTGGCACCAAGTGTGTCATACGCCCAAATGGCAGGTGGAGTAAAAAATGCACCAATCTTCGAACAATCACGTAATATTATTAAAACGCCTGCTCCAGAAGCACAAACTGATATAACAGCAATATTACTGTCCATACAAGGACAGTTTGCTGCGTTTGATAAAAAATTCGAAATGATCGAAAAAAAACTGACGGAACAAGTGGCTCGAACGGACATTATCTATTCGACCCTGTTTCCAGACGAACCCACACTCTAATCATAATGTTCACTGCGACTGAATTAACCCTAAGAATGTTTGCTGTGAATGTTAATTCACTAATCCGCATGGAAAAAAAGGGATAATCTCAGCAATCTGCTGGAAGCTGTGCTTTTGGCTAGCGAAACTAAGGTAAATCAAAGGCACAAATTGGGCTACCTAAATTATAACGTAATTAGACGAGATCGTCCAAATTCCACTCAGGGGGCGGGGTCGCTGTCTTAGTTAAAAATGGCCTGCAACACAAAGCCGTCTACAGTAGAGATGTATACAAGTTCCAGGTCCTAGAAGCTTGCGTTATAAATATTCCTTTGAAAAGTCAAAGCCATCTATGTGTGATCTCTGCTTATGCTCCCGAATCTCCACAGTGTCTACAGTTTATCAATGAACTTGATACCCTTTTTCGAAGTCTCAAGTTAGACTCGGAAAATAATTATTTCATTATGGCGGGAGATCTCAATTCCAAGCACAGTGCTTGGGGTAACCTTATCACAAACACAAGAGGCAATGTGTTGTTCGACTGGTGGCAAACAAACGCTATCGAACATAAACTAGAATTGTACGCTACGAGTACGCCGTCATATCCACGAGGAAATTCCTTCTTGGATTTACTGTTGCTGGACGAGCGAATACAATTATTAGATACGGATCTAACTACTCGAAATTGTCTTCGTACAATCGAGTACGATAGCCATCATTACTGACTTGGTGCTGTAATACATGTCTCAAACGAACACTCACTACTTGAGCAGTACAAACAGATACATTCTTTTAATTTCGGAAAAGCACACTGGTCGCGCTTTGGTCGGATAATAAAAAGAGAATTACGCTCCAGTGGCATAGATCCACCAACTGACAGAAATCTTCATAATGACGAAATTGATCATTATCTTTCGACGATGAACAACATTGTTACTAATCCAATGAATCGTTCTATCCCAAAAGTGTCTCACATGGAGAGCCTTACAAACCGGTACAGAAACGCAACGATCGACGAGCTGTATAGGCAGAAGCGTATTCTGCTCCCTAAGTTAAAACTGCTCTACAGAGAGTTCAGCGATCCAAATAGCCAGGAAATAAAAACAATTAAGTCACTAATTAAAAATCTTCAAAAATTGATCCGTGACAATTATAGAATTAAATAATGAAGACTGGAATAAGAGAAATCAAGCCATCAAAGCTAGTGGACCGAATATGTTCCCTCAAATAAATAAAGTCTTTCGAGTGAAAGATTATAATGACATCCCATGTCTGCGAGTTCCGCGGACTCCCGAGAATTGTCAAACTTTGCTGAACGCAGGACTTACCCTGGAACACATCAACTCTAACGAGGAGTTCATAATAGTCGAGGATCCGGAAAAAAGGCGAACTCAATTGGTGCTTGTTTCGAAGCAGTGTATAGATTGAACGAATCGGCTCATTCTAACCTTGACCTGGAAAATAGGGCTCTCCAAAAACACATTTCGCTGCGCAATGAACTTAACAATTGGCGTCTCTTAAGTCGAAGTTTCACTATCTTTAGTGAAAATAATAGAGCGGATTCCCCACTTAGAAATCTAAACAGTAGTATATTTGTACACAAGGATGAATTGACGGACATTTTTAGATCCATTAAGAACAAAAAATCGTCTGGAATAGATAGTATTCCAAACATTGTTCTAAAGCATTTACCTCTGAAAGTAGTGAAGGCTTACACTATCTTGTTCAATAACGCGCTAAACAATGCATATTATCCAATCCAATGGAAATCTGCCGTAGTCCATCCCATCCCAAAAAAGGGCAAGGACAGGAGCAATCCAGCCAATCTTCGCTCGATTAGTTTGCTTCCGAACATCAGGAAGGTATTCGAGAAAATTATAAATAAAGCATTGACTATCTGGTGTGAGGAAAATGGTATTATTCCAAACAATCTGTTTGGTTTCCGATCGCAACATGACACAGTTCATGCTGCGACAAAACTTGTTTCCGACATACAGTGGAACAAGGCGAAGCGACAATGCACAAGGGCCTGTTTGGTTGGCTTTGAAAAGGCTTTCGACACCGTATAGTTAGAAGGGCTGATATATAAGTTATCAAATCTAAGTATGCCCGAATATTTATTATACATTATCTACGATATGATAATGGGTAAATAATTTGTAGTAAAATGTGAAGATATAATCTCTAACAAGACTTTCCACACCAAAAACGCTCTACAACAGGGAGCAGGGAATTCTCCCATTTTATTTAACATTTACACTAGTGGTCTAGTGGGTTCTCTCAACCATGCAATTGCGTATGGCGACGACATTGTGGTGTATAGATTTGGAGAAAAGATTGATGTCATCAACAGACTTCTGTAAGATGATTTCAACAAAATCAAACGTTTTTGCGACGACTGGAAATTAAAAATAAATTTCCAGAAAACAGAGACTATCCTTTTCAGAACGCCACTGTCCAGTGCATCAAGGGATACAAAACGGAATTGGAAATCATTTCCATTGCAGGAAGTAATAATCTTCCTCTACAAGTAAAAACTGTAGTCAGATACCTTGGAATCTGGCTTGATCAGTAGCTTTATTTTGATAAGCATACAGCAGCTAAAAACGCATATGCAATGACACGAAGACTCTTCCGTAGTAGTCTGCTGGACCCCAAGGTGAAAATAATATCATACTCAGCATTCATCCGACCAATATTGGTGTATGGCTGCCCGGTATGGTGCAACATATCCCCATTTTACATGGAGAAGTTTCGGGTGTTCGAGAGGCAGTGTTTGCGTTCCTGCCTCGGAATGTATAGAACCCCAGAGTCGCAGTATAGGAAATACTATCCCAATACAATCCTGTATGACAAATCAGGACTAAACAGAATAGATAATTTCATTATCAAGATTATTCGTGGTCACATAACAAGGGCAATGTGCAGTGAAAATGATCTCATTTCGGGAGCATTCTATCCCAATGATATGTATATGGAGAGTACTCTCCAGAATGGGTTCATTCCCCCAGAAGCATCCCCTTTCTTGGATAAAAAAGGACTTATCCAAGATAAACGCGGAGTCCCTATTATTTATCACGCTTTCCGTGGTGCCAGGGATAAACGAATCCTCCACGATAACGATATCTCTAATTTTCCAGATCGCCTGCGTTTTAGTATGGTGATCGGTGAAAGAGATAAATCAATAAAAGATCGATCCCATCCCAACTGGTGGTGGATCAGTGATGAAGAAAGGACTACACGTCCCCAAACATAGTATGTCTCTCAGGCGCACCGCTTTCCTTCCCCCTACCCCCAATTCCCAATTATTTTTATTTATTTTTTATTTTCGTTTTTAATTCAGCCCCAAAGTAAATATATTGTCTATGAACGGCACTTGCATCGACGAAGCCAAGGAATTTTCAATCCTCGGCACTCGAATTAATTTGACTCTTAACTGGAATGACCACATATTTGAAGCTGCGGAAAGTGCAGCCAAATGTATGGGGTTCCATAAGAGATGCAAAAGATACTTCACTCCATCCAACCTGGTCACTATATAGAAGGCGTATATCAACCAAAAATGGAGTTCAACTCCCATATTTAGTCAAGTGCATCCAAAACTGCACTACACGTACTCGACAGGTTGGAAAAACGAGTAGTGAAACTCATTGGGGACCCAGCCGTGAGTCGATCAATTCCGTCCTTAGAACACAGGCGCAACGTATCATGCCTATCTCTTTTCTATAGGTATTACCACGGTCGTTGCTCAACTGAACTTGCTGAATGTGTTCCGCCCCTTCAGACATTTTCCCGCGATACCCGTCAATCTGTGAATGCGCATCAGTTCACGTTGAAAGTAGACTTTAGGTGTACAAATAAACATAGAGAGTCATTCTTTAGCCGAACCACACGAATGTGGAATGTTCTGCCTGGTCATGTGTTTCGTGGCCATTGTAATGTCCAGACATTCAAGACCAATATACATCGACACCTTCTTTCCTTATTCACTTCCTCTCCATCTGCTCGCACTGTGCTCTGACATTTAAGGGTACTTCAAAATCCCCTTTTGTGCGCGCGTTAGTGTAAAAAAAAGGGAGTTGTAAAGCTCGGTGAATTTATAAAAGGAACCGATATAGTTGGAGTAGTCCAGGGAGGAACGTGTTCTTTAGAAAGTGTTCCACAAATTATTCCTCTTGTTCCGAAAGGTTCGGAGTTTGCTGTTGTACCATGGAGACGATGAAACTGATGCCCTATGTCGAGAATAAGGGACATATGGGGAAATGGCATTGTAGATTTCCTGACAGAGCGTGGCAGTAGCTTCTACCTCTAGATGATCAAAGCGAAATGCGGTTCTGCTAAAATGCTCATTTAATAGGCCAAAGTTAGTTTTGCGGAAGTTGTAGGACAGTTGACGTGGGGTGGTGAGGGTCGGGCTAAGCACTCACGATAAAAGGATACAGGAATCCTTAAAAACTGGAACTGCACATTAATGAGGGAAAAACTAAGTACATGGTGGCAACTTCTGCGAAGAGAAGACCTAACGTTGGTCAAACTATCAGGGTAGTGGAGCACGAATTTGAAGTAATGCAATCCTTTAACTACCTCGGGTCAATAGTATCAGCCGATAACAATATGGAAGAAGAAATACGCCTATCAAGGCTCTTTAAATCCCGAAATTCATCCAGAACTTCTAAGCTCCTACTGTACAAGACCATGGTCTTACCAGTACTCATGTATGGATCCGAGAGCTAGGTGCTTAATAAAAGGCACGCTGAACTCTTAGCCGGGCTCCTCGATAGTATAGTGGTTAGTACACCCGCCTGTCACCCGGGAGACCGGGGTTCGATTCCCCGTCGGGGAGCCCCTGGCGCAAGACTAATGACCTTGCCCAGAAAAAATAAATCATTATGGAAAATTTAACAAGCCTCAGGACTTGCTAAATAAGGCCAAGACCGGTTCCCGGTTGTAGTGCCGATGATGATGATGATGATGATGATGAACTCTTAGCCGCGTTCGAGGGGAACATACCCGGCGCATGACTAATGACCTTGCCCGGAAAAAACAAATCATTATGGAAAATTTAACGAGCTGTAGTGATCCTTCTCTCAGGGAGCTCCTGAGAGGACCCGTTGCGGTTATCGCCGTGCTTCCCCAAACCTTGAGGAAAGAGCAGCTACCGGTTGTTAAATATGGGCCTGGGAATCGGCCAAGCGCAATAAAAAATCAATCACCTGTATTTCCAGTATTTAAAACTCAATTTAATTACATTTATTTTATAATTTTATTTAGTTTATTGGCGTCCTACCACTTCGGACGCCAATTGAGACTGATCCTCGAAAAAAAAAAAAAAAATTGTGGCGAGAAGGCCGAATTTAGCGAGACAGGACATATGTGTCCTTCATCTTGTCTCTGACTTCTGGTCACCTTGCGATAACCAGAATCACCCACATCCGTGAGGATGTTGGGCTCGGTCTCACGGCATCTGAAAAGAGAAGAAAAAAGGGTGGGTATCCAAGGATAGTGTGGACAGTGTTAGTCCAGGTGTTCTCTAACTACTTTTATAGAGGGATGGTGGGAAAGAAATCATACAAGACCGGTGGGTCTTGGGTGCGGTAGTAAACGCAGATCACGTCTTTGGCGTCTGATAATCTGCGCTTTGGTCGGTGTGTATGTTTGTGTTTGTGCCGTCTTGTACTGTGCGTTCGTGTGTTTGGTTTGTTAATAGTAGACCCTATGGGATGGGTCCAGGAATCCTCTATTATAGAGGGGAATGTTGTTGGGAAGGGTGCTTTCTTCAGTTTTATACTGAAGAAGAAATTGTGGGGGTTTGATCCGAAGAGATCGAGAGAGAGAATCGTCAAGAACGCAAGAGTCCCGTACAAGTAGGTTCTCGCTGTTCTGAATGTTTTCGAGGTACTTATATGCTAATTGAAGCAAGTACTCGTCGATAGGGGTAATGGAGGCGCCTTCGTATAGGTGAGAGTTGGGGCAATGACGACCGTCAGGCCTTCTAGAATGATTGGTGCATCTTCTGAGGAGTTTCCTTTCGAAAACCCGAAGTCTTTCCATTTGAGCCGAAGATATGCAGGACCATATGGGAAAGGCGTACGATATTCCAGATCGGATTAGCTGCTTATAGCAGAGAAGCTTAACTTTGGTGTCAACTTTGTTCCTCCACTTCAAGATGTTGTGCAGTTGCTTAGACCGACCGAGGCCCCTTTGGAGAATGTGGGTCACATGTTTGATGAAATTCATTTTTGGGGTATAAGTGACCCCAAGATATTTCATCTTGTCCTGTGGTCTAATCGTAGTATCTCCCATTTTTATTCGAATATTCTGTGAATATCGAGAAGCAGGTTGGGAGTGTTTACTACTCAGAATTATGGCTACTGCTTTGGATGGATTAAGTCGGATTTTCCATCGACTGTAATACTGATACAGTTCGTCCAAGTGACGGTTGAGTCGATTTGTTGCGAGGTTAGGGCCTTTGGTTGACGTGTACACCAGGACGTCATCAGCATAGCATATTTGGTTTACTCTCCCGTCCACAGGGCGGGGAATATCGGAGGTGTAAATATTGAATAAGATGGGGCCTAGAATGGAGCCCTGTGGTACGCCTGCAGCGGCGTGAAAAGTTCGGGAAAGCTTTCCATTCATTCTAACTTGGAAGGTTCTGTTTCGAACGAACTGGTAGATGATGCTACATAGCGTTCTACTGAGGCCAGTATTCGGTAGTTTAAAAACGATACCTTCGATCCAAGTCGTATCAAAAGCTTTTTCAATGTCTGACTGATCCTCGAATCTGAATTTCATCACCCTTATAAAGAGAAGCAAATCGAGATTTGTATCTCGAAAATACACAATTTCATACAAAAATCCCGAGTGAGATGCTCAGTGTTTATTTAAGATAAGAATTCAATTTCTTGAATTCTTACGAAACTATTACGCAGATGTGGATATGTAAAGGAATTCGGGTTTTTGTTTGTTCAATTTATTAGGAATTTTTCCGGATAGAGATAATGATCTCTGACTTTTGTATTTTCATGATGCCGTGGAGCAAATGTAGAACAAAAAACGAATATTAGATTCGTTTATTGCGAATTTGATTTTAATTCAAGATTTTGGATTAATTATGCCGTGGAAGCAGCTAATAAGCGATAAACGAATGTTTGATTCGTTTATTGCGAATTTTGGTTTAAGTTTGGTTTTTTTCAGGTTTTGATTGGATTTTGAGTTTTGGAGTAAAATAGCTGGGATTTGGATGTGGAAATGGGGGGAAAAAGGTGGTAGGGCTTTTCAGAGCACTACAGAGCCTCAGGACTTGCTAAATGAGGCCTAGACCGAATCCCGGTTGTAGTGTCGATGATGATGATGATGATGACGTGATTTGAACATACGATGAAACGGGTGAAAAGGGAAGCATTGAAACATCAGGCTACTGGCCGCGTGTGCGAATTCGATTTCTAGACTCAAGTACACTCAACTGATGTGGAATTGTTATGTTATTGCTATAGTATACGGCTCTGATGCTTTGCTTATTCGAATTTCCTTTCGGTGTTCTTCACTATTTACTAGTATATTGTGTGTGTATCTAATAGAAACGCCACAGCTTTCCTCACTGTCTGAAAAATCACTTATACTCTTGTTGTAGTCCGGGACGCCGTGCTTCCTCGGTTGAGGGAAGAGCGTGGACCTTTTATTTTTCCTTTACTTCTTTTAAGGAACTTCTGTACGCGCAACAATCTTATTAGATATCTTGATTCTAGATTTGTTGTGATGGCTTTGGAATCAGATAACGCATATCCAGAAGGCCTTTTCCAAATCAAACTTTTTTTCCAGTAATTAATCAAAGATCGGTCTTTGATATTTGAAAGCGTTGTTTCCGATTAAGTGGTTGTTCTTAATAAGTATTTTCCACTGAGCTCATATTACCAGCCATTTTAAACATTTGTTTATATTATCGTTTATAGATTTTTTAGTTATGTTTATTTTTGAAATAAAAGTTAGTCGCCACAATCTGTAGGTTGTTACTTTAATATCACAATTCAAACTAAACTCAATCTAAACTCAAACTTCTTCAACTCTCAAATTCAAACTGATTTTACTATTAAAATTTCTCTCTTCTTATGCTACTTATTGTTCTAATTGGTTGGAAATTATAATGTGAACAAAACAAATTTTCTCAAAGTATTCCTTTTGTCTCTGTGACTTTTAATTTTGAATAAACTTTAAACGAAAATCAAAGTGCTATGTTTTGAATGAAAAAGGTGCATGTTATGAAAAGGGGCATGTTATGAAATGTGCTGTAACAGGCTTAATATAGAATATAGTGAAAGTTTATTAATGTTATGTATTAAGTGAGAATAAGATATGAACAGAGGAAGTTTTAACGGAGTGTTAGAAAAGTTAATGAGATTCAGTGTTAAAAATCTAATAAGGGTAGTATTCTGGAATACAACACTCTCACTTTGCTCATCTTGAGACATGAAATTATCCCATTCTGTATACGCTTCGCTTTGTTGCAATTTTTTTTCCAAAAACTGCCTCGCTGAATCTGCTGGGTTCAGGGTTGCAGTGTAACACAGAGGCAATGTACTGAATATAGGGGAATGGTTCACTACTTGTGGCCCTTGATTTTTTGAAAGCTCTGATCCTTACTCTCTGATAATCAATGTAGGAGTGATTTCTATTCCGTTTAGCTATAGGGAATCTTTGGGGGGAGTCATCATCATCATCATCGGCACTACAACCGGGAGCCGGTCTTGGTCTTATTTAGCAAGTCCTGAGGCTTGTTAAATTTTCCATAATGATTTGTTTTTTCCGGGCAAGGTCATTAGTTTTGCGCCAGAGGCTTCCCGACGGGGAATCGAACCCCGGTCTCCCGCGTGACAGGCGGGTATACTAACCACTATACTAACGAGGGCAGTGTTTTTTTATAAATCTCTGCTTCTGTTTATCGTCATGTCGTATGGATCTTACAACAATAGAACCCTAAAAACAATAAAATCATCGAAAAACTCATTTTATACGAAAAAACAACGATTTCCAGGTAGAATAAATGCAGCGCAAGTTGGTGAGGCTTCAATCAGAGAACTGCAGAAAAATACGTAAACTTCGTAAGTGGTTAATTGATCCCTCGTGGTACGAAGAGAAGATAAAGAATTTTTTTAGGTAAAAAAATAAGCTAAAAGCTAAACGAAAGCTAAAAACTAAAACTCGAACAGTATAAAGGTTTGCAAAAAGTCACATAAGCGAACGAAATAACAACAAATGCAGAATTTTAAAGTAAATTTTGAAAAGCGTCACTTGACCCCGCTTGGTACGTTTAGTGTTAAAGATCTCTTTTATCCGCACAATTTGTGTAACAAAGAAGAAAGGGGTTTATAGGAACCTCCACACCAATTATACGAGTATGTTAACAATAAAATCCATTAAATCTATATAAACTACTAGCTAGCTATAGAATTGATGTATCGTTCTTACCCTCATCGCAGCTGAAGAATTAATGTAACATTCTTACTCTCTTCACAACCCATGAACTTGATTTTCACTCGAAACCAAAAGTTTTCACCTTCGACAGTAAGCAGCTTCATTGTACCCTTTCAAGGTTGAAACGTGCAACGCAACACCAATGTAGAAGGAATACTTGAAAACTGTTTTCATACCATTGATTTTCTGATGGCGTTCGCAGAATTCATATTTGTTGAGTTCCCCGACATGCTCGTCAACACAGGCAAACTGAGAAGTTTAAATCGCAAGTAGACTTTGTGAAATGATAATCTTTAGATTGTGTTGTGTTTTGATGTTTTTGTGCTGTTTAGTTTTTCGGTGAGTGACAAACTTAATGAATTATTTGGTGTTCCAAAGAATCAAAAACTAATAGATTTTTATTTTGAAATACCTCTGCCTTTCACTTCCTCAATGCGACAGATCCGTGGATACATTGGATGTCCTAGCGGTCAATGACAAACAAAGAATTAAAAACAAACATATTGAGATGTGGGATGTCGTTCTGGGGATTTTGGAAAGAAAGGAAGCTCTTGAAAGCAGTCTGAAAAAATATTACGGTGTTTTAGACAGAATCACTGAAGTGAACCAAAGCGCATTGCAGGACAACGTTAAACTATTGGATATAAAAAAATTAAATCAAATGCAAAAATATTATAAATTTAATGTTGAAATTAGCAAAATGCTTCTAAGGGAACTGAGAAAACTAGCCCAATTGGAAAGGGAGGTGCAGGCAATATCGTAATTGTTTGAGGATAACTATTTCAATGTGCGGAAGTATACATTTTTTTTCACGTCCGTTTAATATTTTCCGCACGATCACATTTTTATATTACAAGGGTTTTGGCTATGCACATTATAAAAAAATCCATCCTTTCATATCCGAATCTTAAATAGTATTCGCCACATGGGATATCAGCTTCACATTCATTACAAACTCCCAACGGAATTCAAAAACAATAATTTTATGTATCGCAAACCTTTTCCCCAATAATGTGTAAAATTTAATATTAAATAAAACATCTTTCGTTTTTTCTTGCTATACAATAAGTGTGTTTCATAAACGTAAAAACTGTACTCATTTGGTTTTTATTTATACAATCTGGAATCTGGCCAGCTCTTTTTTCTCTGGATAGAGTAACCACGATGGTGACCACAACGCAAAGCCTAGCAGGTCATCCCCTATCAGGCGTTCTTTTCAACATAAACGAACGACATAAAGAGAACCAGTAGCGCAGAGTTCACAGGCAAATTTCATCATTATATATTTATTAATTAACTTAAATTAAATGTTTAAACACTAATTTACATGTAAAACAAATATATACAATATACATGTGTCCGTAGTTAAGTAATACGTCGCAAATAATGCAAAACAATATAAATGATACAATTTATAAATAAAGAAGGAAAGGAAATTTGTTAAGGAAGCTTCCTGCAGACTATACCTTTATGCTTTAAAACTATATAAACAACACATCAGGTACACAGTATAAGAATCAGAAGTATGAAAATATCTCTGCTTAAATATTTATACTCAAAGGCAAGGTAAATTATAAATAAATTAACTGTACAAGAGGGATTATAATATTACATTACACTAAGGTCGATAGTTCGTGCTGCGACGTACTTGTTACATCTAAAGTTTGAGGCAAGCCAGGACTGACAGATCCACTTGCTTCTCGTCCACCTCCCATTGGAACACATCCGTTCGATAGTACTTTGGGTGTGGGTGGTGTCGCTGTAGATGGTCTTATCGAATATCCTGCAGTACAAGAATGATTGAAACTTCCGTGTGAATGATTCGGTGAGAGAGGTGTAACAGAAGTCGGATGAATTGTTGCATTTGAATGAGCAGTTGAATTTAAATTAATGTGATTCGAATTTGTTTGATTTAAAAATTGCACTGGTGGTGTGATTGCGCTAATTGCGGACATATTAAGTGAATGATTCCGAACGCAAATAGTTTTCTCCTTCTGCCAAACGAAGACATTATGTACCATAGCTCCTCCACAAAATACTATACCAATACCAATAAGTACGCTTGTTATGATTGCCGGTGTCGAGTGGAATTGAGTGAATGTGTACAAAATTATCCCTGCAATGTTTTAAGTGAAAGTACAATGAATCAATTAATGTGTGATATTGGACTTACCTGTAAGGAAAATTGGTATGGATATAAAAAATCCGCCTACAGCACAAACTCTACTGACACTGGACTTCTGTAAGTATTTATTGCTTCTGTAAAAATACTTTTATAGCTTTCCATTTCAATATTCGATTGCATTTTCAATAGTTACCGTCCGCTTGCAGCAGAAGAACCTCTAATCAACTTAACGGCAAATAAAAACTGAATGGCACAGACGAGCAGACAGCATAAATTGAGGGACAGCGACAAAGCACACAAAGCCAGTGTAACGTCGTAAACTATAATGTAATCATCGGAAGCAGTCGGTCCTGGTGGCTGTGGTGGGAGTTCCCTACCGCCGGGTGATATTTTTAACAAAAATATCAACGAGAGCAGCGCCAGGAGAAGGGAAACTAAAAAGAACCTTTGTATATTTTAACATGTTAAGATATTATAAATGGTTTGCCATTAAGAGTTTATATTGTTTTATTTATTTATTTTTATCATAGTAATAGTAATTTACTTTAAGTCCAAGTTTATAAAGCCGCACTTTTTTCTAATATACATATACTGTGTTTACCGCCCTTAAGGTATCATAAAATATAGATCAAGCATGAAAATCGAGAGAGAATAAGAGAGAGGACTTAAAATACTCAGAAAACTAAGTATATATATGGCTACGCTCTCCCAGATGCGGAGGCAGAAACGGTGGCCACAGTCTTTTTCGACCAAATAATTGCTCGGTATGGTGTTCCGAAACAATTGGTCACCGATCAGGGAAGCAATTTCCTAAGCAGTTTGTTTAAAAGCGTGTGCAAACTGCTCCGTATTAAAAAATTACAAACCTCAGCGTACCATCCACAATCGAATGGAGCCTTAGAAAGAGCCCATCGTCCACTCGTAGATTACCTGCGAAGCATTGTGGATGGGAATTCCCAATCATGGGACCAGTACCTGAGAACGGCAACATTCGTATACAACACCAATGTACACGAAGGTACTAAGCTTACGCCAATGAACTGTCTATTTGGGTTCACCCCGGAGGTACCGATAAGCATAAAGCAACCTCCGGAACCGATATACAACCATGACAGTTACCATAAGCTATTGAAGTACAAACTTCAACATACGTACGAAATAGCAAGGCGTAACCTATTAACTTCCAAGAAGGAGTCGAAAGAGTAGTACGACCGTAAGACACGCCCATTCACGTTCCATGTGGGCGACATAGTTTTAATACGGAACGCACAAAAGCTAGGAAAATTAGCTCCCATATGGAGGGGTCCCCATAAGGTAGTGCAAATAAATAGTCCGGTAAACAGCGTCGTTAAGGTAGGGAGAAGAAATGTGGTGGTGCACAATAATAGGCTGAAACCCTATTACGAATAGAGGAAGCCAAAAGCAGACAAGACCACGACAAACAAGGGAAGATAATACACCACAGACGGTGTAGGGATCAACGCTACAGTTTGATACTTTTGTAGCCAAGCTTCATTCCTCTTCTAAGAATGAAGCTATCACTATTTAAGGGGGGAAGGTATTGTTACGGACCGGCCTTGGGTCCAGGTACCCCCAAAATCCACTAATCTCCCTTCGTTTCCCCTCTTTACCTATAAAAGGAGAACAACTCGCCAAGTAGTTAATTTGCATAAACTACTTTATGCAAATGCTACTTGGCAGAGACAATAATAAAAACCGGCGTTGGCGTCGAATAATAAATTAAAACGTCAACGGCAAAAAAAATAAGTCAGTCAGTCGACGTAAAACTAGATCGAAGAAGCTGATGTGAGAACGTGCAAATCTGTCGAATATTTAATCAGTGACGCAGAAAGGTGAAATACACTGGGAAACTTAATAAAACTCAGCACAACTGAAGGAAAGGACACCCGAGAGGAAGAGGAACAGGGGAGCACGACGTTCAACGCCCCCTGCACCCAGTCACCGGACAAACAGCAACTGAAGCGACTGCCCAACGGTTTCCAAAACTTCGCCGTTCTGGGCGATAATCTAGAAACTGTAAGTAAAAGCAGTGAAATCATCATGCAAGCGGCAGAAGAGGTGCGCCTAGAAATAAATGAAGACAAAATAAAGTACATGATTACGGTGAGAGCAGGTGGACGTCAAGGAACACATATAAACGTCAAAGACAAGATATTTGAAAAAGTTAAAGAATTTAAATATCTAGGAACAATACTGACGGCCTGAAGCGCTTACAAAATCTGCGTAAGGAAATTAACTATTTGAAGGAAACTGACTGGATGTATGAGCCGTTGGAAAAACGCATTGGTCAGCAATAAAAATTGATTAAAGAGCACAACTGAAGCTGAACAGGGGAGAAGGCACTCAACGCCCCCTGCACCCAGTCGCAGCCCACGACAGCAGCTGTTCCAGCGCTAGCAAATCTACCACCGCTCAGAGACCGTCAACGGTCAATCCCAAGTAAGTCCCATTCAATTACTTTAAATTATAATAATTACCTATATTATAAAATTGTTCATAACACTATAACATAATAGAACGAAAGTAAATATGGGAAAATAGGATAGAAAGTAAATATTCATCTCCTAACTGCGCGAACATCTCTGCATCAGAACTCATTCCGCTACAGAGCGGGGAAGCTCCTTCCTTCCCTCACTAACGTATTTTAGTGTAATTTCACAACCTAAGGTCAATCCTCCTACACCTCAAAGGATTGGGTCATCAACAGCAACGGTCAATTGCGGTACAGCAACGGATATGGGTAAAACCAACTCATCGCCACCAACGGTCAATTGCGCTATAGCAACGGTTGAGGGCAGCAATACCAAATCAGCAGAATTCCTCGATTCCGGCGAAAACGAGGAAAGTGTGAACAAGAAATTAAATTTATTTCTTTTTTAGTTTAGAAGTCAGTTCAAGAAAAACTTGAAAGAAACAGTAGCACACTAAGTAAATCAAGTGAAAATTGGTAAACACAGGGCAAACAAATTTGAATTGGGAAAAGAAACAATCACTTGTTCATAAGACAATAAACAAAGCGCAGTGAAGGAAAATTTAACAAGTGGCTCAACCACAAACATCCATAGAACAGTGTCTCATAACACTGACGGAACTATTGGTGAAACAAAACAAACCCCAAAGCTGGGGGTCAATAATAGAGAGAGAGAGAGAAATTAAATATATCCAACCATCCAGTGGGGAAGCAAAAACATTACCATCATTTATAGAAACTATTGGTCAAATGCTAACGGAATTTTTTTTATTAAACTTCTCTCGGGAGAGGCAAACCTATAGCGTCGAGTGGGCGCCCGGAGATGCCACCAAATAACTCATACAGTTCTTTTTGAACAGTTGCAGGTTGTAACGCTCCGGGAACACTCGCGAGGGAAGGGAGTTCCACAAATTCCCCGGTCTGTAACGGAACGAGTTCTGATGCAGGGATGTTCGCGCCGTCGGGAGAAGAACCGCAAACGGGTGCGATCTGTCGGATTGTCTTGTGGAGCGCACATAAGCCGAATTGCATGGAACAATACCACGAATCTCCGAAAAA
Source organism: Microdon myrmicae (assembly GCA_963931805.1). Classification (NCBI taxonomy): domain Eukaryota; kingdom Metazoa; phylum Arthropoda; class Insecta; order Diptera; family Syrphidae; genus Microdon; species Microdon myrmicae. Next base: position 43,653,066 of record OZ007502.1, read on the forward strand.
CAGTACCCGTGATAATATCTGTAAAACAGACAGAGGTCAATTAGGTTCCTTCGATGTGATAGCGGCTGTAGTCCCGACGTCAGCACCGAGTCCCCGATCAGGCGGACCGCTCGTGTCTGTATGCTCTCGTATAGGTTGAGGGTATGTTTAGGAGCAGAGTTCCAAACATGAAAGCAATATTCGAGCGCGGGTTTAATTTGAGATTTATACAGGGGAAGAAGTTGGGCCGGAGTAATATATTTCTTGGCTCTAAAAAGATAGATATGCCACGGTACATTCCCACAGACCGTGACGCCGTTGCAGTCTCAAGCTTTTCCCAGATTCGAGGGCCTAGCCATTCATCATCAGTTGTAGAACCGATGATCCACTTTTCTTTGTGAATGTTGTATATTGTGTCTTCGTTGCATTGAAGTCGACGAAATTGGTCTTTCCCCACCGCGGGGCCCTATCCAGATCCAGATTCAGCGTCGATCTGGATACATCTCAGCTGGTGCGACGTTGATGCACCAAACTGCTATCCGTCGACGATTTCTTGCGTTTCAGGTTGTCATGGTGCATCCATTTTCTTTAAACAAATCAATTGTTCTCTGTACACCTCTCCGGTTAGCAGCTCATAATAGATCCACAAAACTGAACACTTTGTTATCCGTTGACTCCAACAAATCATTTATGTGAAGCAAAAACAAGGTTGCAGCCAAAATAGAACCTTGAGTCAGCCCGGAAATAACACTCGCCGTCCTCAACAACCCGGATCGATCGATTTTCGAGAAAGCTCGTCGTCCAGCCGCAAAGCTGCTGGGAAAGTCCATATGAGCGAAGTTTGCTCAGCAATGCCCCGTGCCAGACGCGGTCAAAAGCCTTGGAGATATCCAATGTGACCGCCCTTGACTCATCATGCCGCTTAATCGCAGATGTCCATAAATCGGTTATAAGTGTCAAAAGGTCTCCCGTGGACCGCCTGCCACCGAATCCGGATTGACGATCATTCAGAAGTCCGTTGCTCCCCAAATACTTAATTAACTTTGTGTTGATGACTTTTTCCATCACCTTAGATAACATAGACAGTAATGCTGTCGGACGGTAATTTTGTGGGAGACTTTTTTCCCCTCTTTGGGATTGGCTGAACTCGAGCGATTTTCCAGGAGGCAGGAAAAGTCCTTCGTGCATAAGATAAGCGAAAGAGTCTCCCAAGAACCGTCGATAGTTCTGGAGCACAGTTCTTAAAGACTATTGCATGCATTCCGTCCAGGCCCGTTGCCTTCCTACAGTCCAGTTCACGTAGAATGCGTTGAATAGTGCGCGGGCGAAATCTCACATCCCAGATGGAAGACCGTACCGGCGCGATCACAGGTGCTTCAAAAGACCGGGATCGAGGTTTGAATTCGCGGAAATTAAATTCGCGAACACATTTGCTTTATCCTTTGAATTTGTGACTAACGTTCCGCTGTCTGTCACCAACGGAGGGAAAGAAGAGGAGGCGAAGTTACTGCTGACAGCTTTTGCCATTGACCAGAAGGAGCGCGAACCAGTCGGGCACTGAAGGAGTTTATTGGTCACTCTATCGTTGTGAGCTTTCTTTGCGGTATCAATCGCCTGGTTGCACTTCTGATTCTAACAAAGTTCGTTCTGTTAACATCGGTGGGATTGGAGCGCCATTGTTTAAGAGCTCTATTTTTTCCGCTGTAATCTGCTCGCATTTGTCAAACCACGGTTTATCAGATGAACTACGTTTGATGGAATGTGGAATGTAGATCTCCATCCCGAGAAGAATAATCTCTGTTACCGACTCCGCACGTGCGTTAACATCAGAGTCTCTGAAGCACTCCTCCGACCATGGAAAGGATGCGAAGAAATCTCGCAAATCGTCCCGGTTAGCAGCCCCTTACCTCCATACATGGCGAAGCTGCCTAGGCCGGTTTTTCGTTTGAAATGCAAGTGCTTGCGCGACCGATACCAAGCAGTGATCTGAGTTTCCCAGTGGCGCAGAAACCTCTACGGTATAAATACTCGGTTCGGATGTCAAAAACAGATCCAGAGTGTTCGCATAATCGCCTCGGGCATTCAGCACTCGCGTTGGTTCCTCCACGAGTTGAGTCAAGTTGTGGGTAACAGCAAACATCTCCGCCAGCCTCCCAGCCTCGTCGGTTCTGTTAGAATGTCCTAACCAGCCGAAATTATGCACATTAAAATCACCAAGGACAACAATTTCAGAAGTTGGGTGGTTGATCTGTATCCAGTCGACGGTATGTGAAAAATGTTCAAAGAGTGTCGCTGGTCGATCTTCATTCGAGGAGCGGTAAAGACAACAAAGAAATTTAACAGAATTCCTCAGCACGACCCTCAACCACATGATGTCCATATTATTGGGTTCCAACGCCTCCATCCTCTAGCAAGCCAGATCGGACCGAGCGAAAACGCAGACTCCACCCTTAAAACGGAATATTGTATCCTGAGTAACGAAGATATGTCGAATCAGTTGATGAATCGACCTGGGTCTCAGTTAGGGCAAGGATATCAGGTTTCGTGGTTTGCAAATAGTGGTGGACGGCGTTTACGTTCGTATTGGTGAAACCGATGCCCCTGATGTTACAAAATGCCGTTATCAGTCGAACGATAGAGCCTCGAGAACGAGCCCGATTATGCGATGACGAATTTCTTAAAGTTCGGTTATTTATCATAATATCTACATGATGACATAGTCCCCCCCCGGAGATCCGAATGGGAGACTGGTTTACCTCCGGAATTCTTTACCATCATGACTTATCTCCGTGTCAGTCCGGGCCATCAACCACACATCCGAAACACCGTCGAAGATTTCTCTCGACGATATCGTGGTATGTACAGCGTGACGGTGTGATATCTCACCTTGGGACCGACTACCACCTAAACCAATCTTTTCTCCAACCGGTCCATCAGCCAAGCTCAGAAAGATGGCCAGAGTTTTCTCTCGACCACTTCACGGAGCCTAAACTTGATGGGGTGGTATTTCACCGGACGACAGGGCGTTGTGACACCACCTACCACTCGGCCTTTAGTCGCCTCTTACGATAAGCCGGGCTAGCTGTAAGTATATTCTAACGCCCTACTCACAGGGCGTTAGAATATACCCATTATTATATTACTATATACTCATTATTATATCACATTACATTACTTTGAGGCGAACAAGCCCCACAAAGTAATATACAACGAACAAATTACTGGTGCATCGAAAAACTATCTATAAAGTGATGTGCCAACAACATGGGAGGAATGCAAGCGGAGACTAAAAATTCACTACAAATCAACAAAGGATTAAACCACCATCATCAAGGACATCAATAACATTAAGGTATTTACAATTAGTCAATTGTTAGACGTAATATAAGAAATTGTAAAGGATATCACAGAATGTGCCGCGTTTAGTAATGAAGGCCTAGAATATATTGCACTTATTTTTAAAATAAAAGAAGTAACAGCGGGCGTTTTAGCCGCTGAAATTTATAATACATATTCCCTCTCAAGTATTAGGACAGTATTACATAAATACATAGGTCAGGATGAGTATAATTTACATTCAGAAAAGGTACTATTACAATGGCAACAGGCCTTAACAATCAGGAGAATTTAGACAAAATGAATCAAGCCAAATACAACAAAATGCTAATCACGAGAACCAGTCAAATCAGTTTAGATTCCAAAATAACAACTATAGGCACTCATGCCAACACAGGGTAAAACCTATGAATGTATATGCCCTTAGTAGAAAAGAAGAGATTAACAGATAGGAAACGAGTTTTTTATCAACTAGCCTCGGACAATAAGAAAATATTTATTCAAATATCTATAGAAAGCAAAGAATTTATACCTTTGATTGACACAGGGTCTACAATCAGCCTTCTAAACTCAGACAAAGTACCACAAGAACGATACAAAAATATCACAGAAAAGCCTATAAAAATTAGTTCCATGCAGGGTTTAGTGAGCGAAAACACAGAACAAGTTAAAACCAAATGTCCAGAACAATTCAAAATGTCTAACAATGCTAAAATGAAATGGACAAAAATACGATTGAATTAACCATACATTTTCTAATCGCAAAACGCTACATCGACCGATTTGCAGAACCAGGAAGCTGTACTAATGAATGAGGTACGTTTCCATTTTTAGCTAAATTACTAAAGGAAGTAAATGTGGTAAAAGCAAATTAAGTTAGCCACATTCAAACACATCACCTAAATGAAGCCGAAAAACAATCTATTGATACACTTCTAAACAAATATAAAAAACTTATATTTAAAGAAGGAGACCAATTGACAAATACAAACACAGGGGTTCATGAAATAAAAACCATAGCAGACCAACAAAGTAATTCAAAACTGTATAGATTCCCTCCAAAACATGACGCGGAAGTCCGCAAACAAATGAATGAAATGGAAAAACAAGGAATTATTAGGAAAAGTAATAGTCGATACAACGCACCCGCCACGTTTCAAAGGCTAATGAATAACATTCTTCACGAATATATAAACAAAATTTGTGTTGTCTATTTAGATGACATCTATTCTATTTATTGGTCTGTAGGAATTCGGAAGTACATGACCTCACCGACTCGACTCCGCCATCGTTCCCTGTCCTGTGCACTCTCCTTCCACGCTTGACCATCTGATCCGGTCACCTCAAGGTCAAACCTAACATTGTTCTCCCATCTCCGTCACGGCCGTCCTGTCGGTCTCTTTCCCGTTGGTCTACCGTCAAGAATTCTACGCACGGTACTATCGTTGCCCATTCGCGTCACATACCCGGCCCATCTTAATCTTCGCGATCTGATTACTCTTACTATTGTAGGTTTGTGGTATAGCTCTTCCAATTCGTGGTTGTGGAGCTTCCGGCATTGTCCTGTCTCCTCGTCGTATTTATTGCCAAAGATACCCCTTAAAACTTTATTCTCGAATACGCGGAATTTGTTTTCTTCCCGTTTTGTGTTGTGAGATCCCATGTTTCGCATCCGTATAGGGCAATCGGCATGATTATGGTTCTATAGACACGGAGCTTCATGTTACGTGACAGCAGTTTGGATTTCAGCAGTTTACTGACTGTGTTTCCTTCGACATTTCGTTACTGGCCGTCAGCATCGTTCCCAGATATTTAAATTCTGTAACTTTTTCGAATATCTTGCCTCTGACGTTTATATGTGTTCCCTGAGGATTTCAAATGGTTCTGAGAGGTGGTTTTCTATTCTAACTCGCCCTTTGTTTTCGTTCATGCAAATTTGAATGAGGGCGGCATATTTTTTCGGGATATGTGTTCTCTGAGGTCCACCTGCTCTCGCCGTAATCATATATTTCGTTTTGTCCTCATTTATTTCTAGGCCCACCACTTCTGCTGCTTGCATGATGATTTTACAGTTTTTATCTACAGTTTGTAGATTATCGCCCAGAATGGCGATGTCATCCGGATATGCGAGCACTTGTGTGACCCCGTTCAGAGATGATCCGACCATGGTGTCGTCTGATGAGATACTCGAGTACAAGGTAAAAATGACTCGGTGAGAGGTCATCCCCCTGTTTTAGTCCGTCCCGGATTTCTAATGGTTCTGAGAGGTGGTTTTCTATTCTAACTCGCCCTTTATTTTCGTTTATAAAAATTTGAATGAGGGCGGCATATTTTTTCGGGATTCCCAGCTCAACTACAATATAGTAGAGTCTTTGCCTTGCGACTGAGTCGTAGGCTTTTTTAAAGTCAACGAACAGTTGCTGAACCGTCTCTCCGTATTCCCACTTCTTTTCCAGCAATTGCCTTATTGTGAACATTTGGTCGCTTGTTGACCGGTTCCTACGGAATTCACATTGGTAGTCTCCCAGTATTTCTTCTGCGTACGGTGTGATTCACGCCAGTATGACACTTTATTTAGTATTTTGTATGTGGTTGGGAGCAATGACATTCCTCTGTAATTTTCGCAGTCAGATCTGTCGCCTTTTTTGAAGATGAGGACGATTATTGAGGTTTTGCATTCTTCCGGAGTGACTTCCTTATCCCATATTGTTTTGATGAGTTTGTGGATCTTTCGAGCGGTTGTCTCTACTCCATGCCTCATAAGCTCTGCCGGTATGCAGTCGACTCCGGGAGCCTTGTTGTTTTTCAATCGATTTATTGCGTCTACAACTCCCTTGAAGGAGCGCTGTGGGATCTGAGACTCGGCTGTAAGCACGTCTTGTGCGTTTTTCTTTGTGGTTGATGGGTGCGCACATCATGTCACTTTTCCTTTTTTGCATTTGGCTACTGTTACTCTGTAGTCTTTTCATGACTATCCTGTAGGCGCTGCCCCATGGGTTGTTATTTAATTCATCCCTTAGGGAGCATAACGCGCCATATTTACTTTTGCGGATCACATTCCTCAACTCTTTCCGTTTGTTGACGAATTCCGCATGCAACTGTGGGTAGGTGTTACGGTTTCTTGCTCTTTATTGCAAGCGTCTTAACCTGTTGCACTCTGATCGCACATGGGCGATTTCTGAGTTCCGCCAATACACGGGTTTGATAGCCCCTGCTGGTTGTCTTTTTCGTGGCATAGAAGCATCACATGCGGTAGTTAGCCAATTCATGACTTTTCTGGTCTGCCTGTTCGCACCGGCCTCTGCGTCAAACTGTGCGGTTTGATCTTCCAGTATATAATCAAGCAGTTCCGCATCGAGGCCCCTCTCTTTCCACCCATTTTTTTGGGCTTTCTTCGCCAATTTGCCAGTGATGAATCCCATGTGCGGTAATATTTCGTACATCACGGCTTGGTGGTCACTATGAGTGTACGTGTCCAAAACTCGCCACTCCATACTTCTTGCCAACATGGAGCCGGCAAATGTGATGTCGATTTTGGACCGGCCTCTCTCATTTATGAAGGTGTCATCGATACCACCATTAAATAACACCACATCTAGGACTGCGAAGGCTTCAAGTAGTGCCTGGCCTCTACTGTTGGTCCTTGTGCTTCCCCATTCTACTGCCCAGGCGTTGAAATCTTCAGCAACTATAAGAGGGCTCTTACCTCTAGCTTCTTGTGTTATTATGTCTAAAAAGCATTTGAAATATTCTATTTCCCACCTTGGCGGAGCGGAACAATAGTAGAAATGAATTCCTCTGATCTTAGCATAAGCAATTCTTTCCAGCCGCTGGACACTTCTGCATTCCATGGTGGAATTTCCAGTTGTCCAGATGGCCGCTGTTCCGCTGCAGTCTTCCTCCCATGTAACAATGCCAATACCAGGCATTCTGTACTGCTCATTGATGAGCAGCTCGTCGGCACCATATTCGTTAACTGTTTGGGAAAGGAGATCTTGTGCGGCTCCACAATGGTTTAAGTTGATTTGAATGTGTGGGGGACGAGGTATGATGCTAACGTATGGCACGGATTCACTACACTCCCACCTACGATTTTCTGAACAAAGATTGTTCACAGTTACTCCACACCCCGAGAAGAGAAGAAAATGAGATTTGCTGGTGTTGTTTTTGTTTATGAGTTCCCTATTTTTGTTTAAACGTCTTAAAATGTATGGAAGGTTCACAATTCTTAGCCCGACACTAAATTAGTAATTTACATCGATATATTTCGGTCGCACCAAGTTGTTCTTAGGCAAGACTTTTCTATCGCTATTTTTCAACGACACAAATTGTTCTTTAACGAGACGTTTGTTAATACGAGGGTTGCCTCTTATGTTTCGGGATTTGGCAACCCTAGCGTTGCAATCCGGCAATTGACAGCTCTGTCGTAAAGTTGGACATTTTTGAGGTTATACGCACTCAGAACGTTTTGACATACGAGCGCTATTTGTGTTGTTTACAGTAACTTAAAAGATTCATCTCGGCCCAAAAATGGAATTAAATCGTCAACATTTTCGTGCGATTATTTTTTACAACTTTCGGCGTGGATTAACTCAGCAACAATGCATGGATGAACTTAATTCAATTTTTGGCGATGAAGCTCCATCAAGGAGCAGTGTTTATCGATGGTATGGTGAATTCAATCGTGGTCGTAGTTCACTCCAAGATGAATTTCGTGAAGGTCGTCCAAAATCAGTTGTTGTTCCGAAAACCATTGATGCTGTGCGCGAACTGATATTCGAAGATCGTCATGTGACCTATCGTGAGATTGAGACAACCTTAGGCGTTAGTGGGACCAGCATACATTCAATATTGCATAAACATTTGACTGTCAAAAAAATGTGTTCGCGTTTGATCCCACACAATTTGTCAATCGCCCAAAAAAAGGCTCGTGTCAATTGGTCGAAAGAAATGCTCAAAAAATACAGTCGCAGTGCTTGGAAACACGTCTATGACATCGTGACAGGTGATGATTCGTGGATTTACGCGTATGAGCCCGAAAGTAAACAGCAGTCGACTGTCTGGGTGTTTCAAGATGAGCCAAATCCAACAAAAGTTGTTCGCGCACGAAGCACTTCCAAGCAAATGGTCGCCAGTTTTTTCGGAAAAACTGGACATGTCGCAACCGTACCACTAGAACAACGCAGAACAGTCAATTCTGAGTGGTACACAACCCTTTGTTTGCCAGTTGTCTTCCAAGAAATCAGGAAAACCAACCGCCGAAGACGGATCACTCTTCACCACGACAATGCGAGCTCTCACACACCGGCTGCGACAACTGCATTTTTGAGCCCCCAAAACATCGATTTGATGGGTCATCCGCCGTATAGTCCTGACTTGGCACCGAATGGCTTCTTTTTGTTCCCGTACGTAAAAAACAAACTGAGAGGTCACGTTTTTCGACACCTGAAGAAGCGGTTGCTGCATTCAGAATGCATGTGTTGGAGATACCTCATTCAGAGTGGCAAAAGTGCTTCGACAATTGGTTCAAACGCATGCAAAAGTGTATAGATCTTCATGGGGAATATTTTGAAAAACAATAAAGTGATTTTCGATGATCAGTATTTGTTTTTGTTCTCTAATCCCGAAATATAAAAGGCAACCCTCGTATTTTCGGTCACTCCAGTTTGTCCTTAAAACGAGGTTTTTTTCTTGATCAATATATCGTTCTCAATTAAGACTTCCTTTCTGACCGTGCAATTTTGTTAACTTGGGTAAACTCGCGACACCGTTTACTGCTTCCTAAATGGATTCAATTCGACGCACGTTTACTAGAGAATTAATGTGGCCTCGAATGATTAAAAGGTTAATGAGAATCTTTCGCACTCGCGTAGAGGCGGGGTTAAATTCGGGAAGGTGCTATAGTACTCCGCAGCCCTACTGTCTTCCCATAATCCTAACATCAATCCTAACATATCCATTTCACCAGTAAAATCCTTATTTCCCATATATCTTTTAATATCTTTTAATCCCAAACCAATTTCTCATTAATAAATTTCCATAGTTCATACATTTGCATATTAATCATTTCCCATATTACCAATATATTTACATACTGAATAAATCCCAAATCCCTTTTTATTTGAATCTATTCTTCCATATTTCCATATATCCATTACATTAGAAATACAATACTTCATACTTCAGAAATACATTTCATCATTCCTAATTCCCAAATTTAATATCATTACATAACATGCACATACAAAATTTCAACCTATCCCTTATATCAAGGGTGATCAACCTTTTTAATCAACGGGCCAATTTAAATTGTAAATTTTTTTTCGCGGGCCGCACATAAAATAACACATTAATAATTTACAAAACTTTATTTACAATAAACATTAGAATAAAAAAATAAAAAATTTACAAAATAGTAAAGATTTCATATACAAATTTTAATGCAAAATAAAGAAAAGAACAGAAAAACGAATTTACTTGAAATTTTTAATAAGAAGTTTGACACTGTTTTTTCAATACAAGCTGATCAATATCAGCCGGAATCGATGAGGTAGCTACACGCACGGAGCTTTCTAATCGTGCATCACCCAGTCTTGATCGGTGATTATTCTTGATTAATTTCATGGTTGAAATTAATTGTTCGCAAACATATGTACTTCCGAACAGAGACATCATTTGCTTTGCATTTTTCTTCAAAATCGGAAATTTCTCAGGGCTCATATACGATTTATAAAAATGTTCGATGTTTACTGAGAAAAATACATTTTTTAACTCGGTATTATTCTGCATGTCAATCACTTCCATTTGAAAGTCTTCGGGAACTATTTCCACATCGATATTAAATGGCGAGGAAAACAATTTCATGGAAACCGCTGTCTTCTCAGCTTTGAACATTTGGAATCGTAATTGAAATTCGTTGATTAAAATGTCTATATATTGTGCGTATTTTTGAGAAGTAGTAACGTTTTCTTTTTCTAAATGTGGAAAGTGAGACACATTATTCTGCAAAAGATGTTGTTTCCACAATTTTAGTTTGCGCTCAAAGCCCTGAATTTTATCATACAAATTGTTAATAAACGGTCCTTTGCCTTGAAGTTCCACATTAAGATCATTGAGATGTTGAGTCATGTCGATAAGAAACCCAAAATCGCTCATCCAGTCTTTATTACCAAAATGAGGAAAGGCATATCCCTTCATATCCAGAAACAACTGTATTTCGCTTTTTAAGTTGTATACTCTTTTTAGCATTACACCTCTACTAAGCCAACGTACTTCGGTATTAAAAACCACGTCTCCATATTCAGTTTCTAAATCTTTCAGAAATTCTTTAAATTCACGGTGCTTTAACGCGCGCGACTTTATAAAATTGATTTGTTTAATTATTGGTACTGTGACATTTGGCAAACTCAATCTTTTCGCACACAAATTTTCCTGGTGAATTATGCAGTGGTTAACGAATATTACTTTTCCTGTGACCTTCTTAATGTCTTGAAATAGCCTTCCCGATACTCCTACCTCCATGCTCGACATTGCTCGTGCTCCATCTGTCGATATACCAATAATCTTTTCTAATAAAATTGCAAATTTTTCCAACACAGACTTTAGTTCATCGTACAGGTCTTTGCCGGTTGTAGTCCCTTGCATTGGAATTAGTGAACACAATTCTTCGGTGATATTAAATTTAGTGTCAATACCACGTACAAATATAGCCAGTTGTGCTGTATCGCTAATATCACAACTCTCATCCAGTGCCAAAGAACAGTATTCGAATTTTGCAATGCGTTCACACAATTTGAAAGTTAAAAAAAAAAGTAATAAAACAAAATTTTTAATGAAAAAACTCTAATATTACCTTTTTACAATAATATTGCACTCACGCCTTCCAAGAATCACCAGTCTGACTGATTGTGTGACAGAAGCAAACACAAAACAAGCACACAAGTCGCTGACAAGTAAGTAACTCGTCACAAAAAATTGCTTCTGTTTAGCATGTACTACCACTTTATTATAATTAATTTTTTTACGCCCGGTGCATTTACCGGACACGAGCGACGACAAATAAAACAAATACACGAAATGTTTAATTTTTCACAGTTCCTTTTATTGGATATGTTTAATAAACCGACAAGATTCAATATTCGAATAATTTAATTTACCGAGAGCAAACGAAAGGATAAACACAGATTTGTAAACTCAAACAACGAACTCTCAAACGACAACGAACGAAAACTGGCAGTAACGAAAACAAACAGTGCTGCCAAACATGCAGATAATTACAAAACTATAATGAATTAATAGTTAATAATAAAAATATGATATTTAAGAACAAAGAATGGGAGAAAGTCGATCAAATAAATTCAATTTTAGAAAGGCTTGGCGGGCCGCATAAACATGTTTAACGGGCCGCGTTTTGCTCATCCCTGCCTTATATGAACACAATTCCCGTTATCCAAAATACCTAAGCAGCTGCTAAGGGTAACAGATTGATTTCGTTCATACGAAATTGTAAATAAGAAAAGAAGAATGTTTTTGGTAATGTTGAGAGTAAGTTAGAATTAGTCTTCCGATAAGAAGGCACGCAATTTAAATTTGATGTGTTGCTTAAAAAAAGAAAAGAATAAAAAAAACACAGACGTGTGCGGACGTCTTGTGTTCATTTGTAAAGATAAAAAGTGTTTAATTTTATTAAGTTTAATTAATGCTTATCATTTCGTTCGTTAAAATACATTCCACGCTCTTCCCTCGGTCGTGGCGAGGAAGCACGGCGTAGGAATACGACAGTGCACACCTCCGCGGTTAATATTCGACTGGGGTGACGGAAGGGGGGACAATGCGCGCTCGGTGGCGGTTGGACAACGACTGACTGAAGAAAGAGGAAAAAATCTATTCGTCGCGTCGTGGCGGCTGAATCATAGCAGAAGTAAACTCGCTGCCAATTACTAAGAATTTGTGGATGAGTTGCTATGCCTGCTTAAGAATTTAGTTCCAGCGAATCCTTGTCGTATAAGCTAAGTTGGATTCGTTGGTTGGGTGTACCGGGAAATTGGCTTTGGGAACGCGAGCAAATATGGGCATGAATTTTCGGGTGAAATTGGAATTGCTTGGGTGCAAGCGAGGGATATCGTTTAGGTAAGATATTAACTGAAGTAATTTCGGGGAAATTAATATTGCTTGGTCGCGATGAAGGAATATGAATTAAGTGGAGAATTGACCCAAGCAATTTTGGGAAAAATTATATATGGGGTGATGTAATTGAGGGAGATGGTTACTGTTTGTTGTAGATTTGAATATACGTTTTATTATGCCGTATCAATTTCGGGGAAATTGTGATTGCTTGGTCACAAAGAGGGAATGAGAATTCAGTAAAGGATTGACCGAAGCAATTTTGGGAAAATGAATGCGGGGATGATTAGAATATATTCTGTTGGGAGTTTGGAAAATGTTTTTTTTATTGCAGATTGGGAGATGAATGCTATTGTGGATTTTGCATGTTTACAGGATAGGATTGCGGGTTGGTTCTCCGTGTGATATAGAGAACTCCACAAATGCACTTAAATCTGTCCATTTTTATTGAGAAGATTGGACATAGCGGTGATATCCATGTGGCTTTATGGGTTTGCTTGTGTTTGAACATCGTGCTTGTCACTACCAGATCTTTTGACGCTGCGAAGTGATAATTCGAATTCCATTATCATTTAAAACGTCGTGTAGGCTTTCTTTACCTATATTTGGTTGGAAGATATCTTCCTTTCCAATTTTCGCATTCCGGTCCCCGAGGAGAATTTTAACATCGAATGATGAGATCCCATCAAATACTTCCTCTAGGGTTTTGTAGAAAGTGGCTTTCGTTTCTTCGTCCGTAGATTCTGTTGGGACGTGTACGTTTATAAATATATAATTGTACCATGGGGCCTGTATTTTTAGCACAGACATTCGGTCATTAATAAATTTCACATCTTTTACATGGAGCGTTGAGCTGCGAATCCCAAAAAAATATGCGGCCCTCATTTAAATTTGCATGAACGAAAACAAAGAGCGAGTTAGAATAGAAAACCACCTCTCAGAACCATTTGAAATTCGGGACGGACTAAAACAGGGAGATAGCCTCAGAGGGAAGATATTTGAAAAAGTAAAAGAATTTAAATATCTGGGAACGAACTGACGGCCAGCAACGAAATGTCGAAGGAAATTAACAAAAGACTATACTCCGGCAATGCTAGTTGGCACGCAGTCAGTAAACTGCTGAAATCCAAACTGCTGTCACGTAACATGATGCTCCGTGTCTATAGAACCATAATCATGCCGATTGTTTTATACGGATGCGAAACATGGGCTCTCGCAAAACGAGGAGAAAACAAATTCCGGGTATTCGAGAATAAAGTTTTAAGGGGTATCTTTGGCCATAAATATGACGAGGAGGCAGGACAATGAAGGAAACTCCACAACCACAAATTGGAAGAGCTGTACCGCAAGCCTACAATAGTGAGCGTAATCAAGTCGCGAAGATTAAAATGGGCCGGACACGTGGCGCGAATGGGCAACGATAGGACCGTGCATAGAATTCTTGACGGTAGACCAACGGGAAAGGGACCGGTACGACGGCCGTGGCGGAGATGAGAGAACAATGTTAGGTTTGACCTTGAGGAGATCGGATCAGATGGTCGGCGTGGAAGGAGAGCGCACAGGACAGGGAACGATGGCGGAGTCGAGTCGGTGAGGTCATGAACTTCCGGGTTCCTATAGCCCAATAAATAACAATAATAATCATTACATGGGGCGTGATCTTCTTGCTTATGATGAAGCCGGTTCCGAGGTTATGTGTATCGGTATCTCCACACACGCCAGTGTAAACCCGTTGGTTTCGATTACTTGAAGTGGGAGTCGGACTTCCCGAAGCGCGACGATGTCCATTTTATATTGTTTCTCGATTTCTACGACCGTCTGTATCACGCCTGGTTTACATAACTTTCGAACATTCCACGTGCCGACGCGTATATCCCGGTTTTTCCGTTTTTCCCCACGTCTTCTTTTTGCCAAGTCGGTGCTTTCTTGATAATTTGTTTCCTTATGGTAGTGTTGGCTCATCACACCTAGGCCTACCGGGTTTTTCGTGGGATAGTTTTTTGTATATTGATTATTCTTCTTTGTTCCCACGAGTCTTGGGGTTTCAAATAGACCGCCATATCAGGGCCCTTCTTTGATATGGTAAAGTTCGCTTACTGCTCTGATTCGAGACGGTGTCAGAGAGGCGCCGTTATAACTGGTATACCCGTGGCTGCAAACCATCCAATGGGCTCAGTGACGCATGACACTCTGGATTAGGGGTGGTAGATCTTTGTGTGTTACTCGTCGTTAGCCTGTCTGACATGGGGGCCGTACTGGAAGCCTATGCTTCCGCCTGAATGATTCATTGTAGTTTAGGCACCCGCACCACGTCAAGGTTTCTACCAAGCGGGGCTATTTGGATGGCATACTAATATTTCCCACAAGTCTAGAAGAGCACACAGAAGCATTGGACAAAATATTTAAGAAATTGCAAGAACATAATTTTAAAATCCAAGCTGACAAATGCAGTTAATACAGAGTTTTAAGGACACATCTGATCGAAAGAAGAGATAAAACCAAATCCTAACAAAATAAAAGACATTGAAAATTTAAGCTTACCAAGAACTGAAAAACAGCTTAATGGATTCTTAGGTATGACAGGTTTCTACCGCAAGTTTATTAGATGTTATTCTAAGGTGGCATACCCCATGATGAAATATCTAAAGAAAGATGAAAAAATCAACATAAATGACCCACAATATACATCGGCATTTGAAAACTTGAAAGCGCTAATTACTGCACACCCGGTCTTAAAATTCCCGGAGTACAACAAGGAATTTGTCTTAACGACTAATGCAAGCAATCACGCCATTGGGGCAGTACTATCACAAAATAGACACCTAGTCTGTTTCGTGTCTAGGATACTGAACAACCACGAAAAAAATTATAACGTTGCGGACAAAGAATTTCTGTCGATCGTATATTCAGTTAATTATTTCCGTCCATATCTCTACGAAAACAAGTTTAAAATAATAACCGATCACACACCTATTAAATATTTACATAGTAAATACAAAGGTAACGATTTTCACAGCTTAACCAAAGACGGTTAGTAAAGTTACAAGAATATGATTTCAAAATAGACTATCTTAAAGGAAAAGAAAATAAGGATTTCCTAAGCAGGTTAGATGATACGCCCAGGATTGAGAAAACCAACGACAAGGAATCAAATACGGAATTAACAGAAACTATGCATTCAGCAGAAGAACAACAATTAGATCACATAGGTATTAAAGAAGAAATCGTTAACAAGTACAAAGCGCAACTTATATTAACATATAACGTTAACAAAGAAATAGAGATATTGCATAAAAGAAGAATCATATCTCTAAACCCTGTTGAAGAACTAAATAAAATCGAAGACGTATTACTTAGATTTATAAAGAAAGGAATGACCGGATTATATTCAGAAGTTCAAGACCATCACTACAATTTAGTCCAAGTTATCATAGAATTATTCTCACAAAATGGAAATATCAGATTCATCAAGCGTTCGCAGAGGGCTGCCGAAATCCAAACCGAGGAGAGATTGGCAAGCGTCACGAACAGAAACAAAGCCCCTAGTTGATAATAAATATTTTCATTTTAATAATTTATAATAAAAACTCTTAATGGCCATTTTTAAAAATCGTCTACATACCTAAGCAGAGAAGGCCCAAGCTGGTCAGTGCTTCTCGGACACCCGGCCCCTGTTTGGGATGATACCCAAAGTTGAAATTGCTGTAGTTACTATACGGATTATTGTTGGTGGCTAATAAGTTGTGATTGTTGCTAACACTTGTTGGAGTCGTCGGGGCAATGTTTAGTAAATTCGTTAGTCTTGGACCTCCATTGGCGATGCCCTTCGGCGGTACAGTTGATGAAGATAATGTTGATATATTTAGAGGCTGCTGTGGTCTCGGATGTAAGCCTCTGGTAAGTGGACGAGATTGCCCTGATGGTTGTAATGGTGGCATATGTTTCAACATTTGTTTGATTATTTAACGACTTTATCCAATTTGCTTTTTCGTTGTAAAGAATTTTCCAAAGTCATTGTTGGAGAATAAACCAAATTCTTTCGATTTGTTGATACCATGTTGAATGTTCAATAATCACCACATTGCAAAATGTCTACGGATTAAAAACTGGTATAAGATTGTATTATTATTTAAAAAGAAACTTTAGTAAATTAGCTTAAAAGTGTGTAAAATGGCAATTATATGTAAAAAAACGTGTAAAAAATCGAGAATTGTATTAATCACTTTAATTTACATAGGGACAGTTAAAAACAGTGGCTGACTACAAAGCGACTAGGAGAGGCAACATAAGGTGTATGAATATATGCACCTGTTTTAAATATTCACGATTGGTAGACATGGGATCATAACATTCGTGAAGTGGTAGTCGCAAACTATTAGTATAGAAAAAAATGGGAGTGGGCTATTATAACACCGCCCGAAAACATTTCCAAGTTTGAAGTAGAGCTAAGATAACTCAAATGTTCGCTTATCGCCCATACAACCAATTCCCCATAATTCCCAAATTAAAACAAACGCATGGTAAGTGGAATCAGGTGTTCAATCACTATACTCTAAGCCCAGTGCATATCTTCATATGCCCTGCATATCCCAAATTTCCAGGAAATCGCTTAACCGAATTCCTACATAATTCCTAGTACTCGGCCCCAGTCGAAGTACTTTTCGAGATTTTACTTACGTTTCAATGCATCCGCGCTGCAAAATCCCGATAAGATTTTATATAAAAGGGCGATGGATCTTGTATTCGAGGATCAGTCTCAATTGGTGTCCGAAAAATTATAAGATTCTCACGAAAAAAAATCATTTCCGCGTAAAAATCTTATACGCAATAGAAATTAGGAAATGTATTTTTCCATGGAACAAGAGCACTCTTCATAGAACTTGAGTTGCGCAGTAACTAGTAGAAACCTTATCCTCATGTAATGTGGACATAATAGCTCTATAAGAAATTCGATGGACAAGGAATGGTGTCTTACAGAAATACGATTATAACATGTTTGGAGGATGTTGTCTCTAGTCGCCGTCGTGTTCCGTCGAACACTGCTCACAAATAAGAAAAGAACTCTAACACAGAAAACACAGAGCGAATACCTTAACAAATGAAACAAGGTGAAAAGCTTGGCTTTAAATTGTTGAGCTATTCGCTCTGTGTTTTCTGTGTTAGAGTTCTTTTCTTATTTGTGA
Organism: Microdon myrmicae; assembly: GCA_963931805.1. NCBI lineage: Eukaryota > Metazoa > Arthropoda > Insecta > Diptera > Syrphidae > Microdon > Microdon myrmicae. The sequence goes on from OZ007502.1 coordinate 43,670,687, forward strand.
GCAGTGTTCGGCGGAACACGACGGCGACTAAAGACAACACCCGCCAAATTGGTGACCCCGACGTGATCATCATTCCCATTTCCTTATCTGTTTTTTTTTGTTCGAAGCATCGAGCGTACCGCCACTCATTTCTCGATCCTTGCATGGGCTTTGTTACCCACCTGGCTTACGACAACAAGAGTTTTTGTGTGCTTCAGATGGGTAACAAAGGAACCGCGGAATTTGGTTTCTAGATCGCATTTCCCAGTCATAAACATCTAGCGTGGGATAGGTGTTACGATGTTTATGATTGCAAGAATTGTTGGTAGGCGGGCGAATCGCTAGGCCTTTGTTTGCACACGTGCGCTTGTCGGTTTGGGATCTTGCGGAGAATTTAGGGTGTTAATTGCTATTAGCTACATGAGGAGATATGCGTTATTCTGTTTATTTCAGAAAAATGCGTTTAATGGATGGATTGAGTAAATGGGGGAATTGCATTGAATTGAATTGAATGGATGCATCGAATGGATGTGTTGAAAAATTTGAACGTTTAGTTCAATTGGATTTTACTATTTAATTGAATGCTGGGTATTTAGAATGTTACCTTTTGTTCAGGCGGAAGTAAGGACTTTTGGGAAACGTGTCTGTGGGCACGTATAATGGATATAGGTTCCTTTGTGGAACGACGATGTCTCAACCTATAGTGGGTTGTGTGGTTCGTAGAACCGCCACACATGTATCACGGAGGTTATCTAAAATTAGTATATATCATATCCATAGTCGAGCGTGTGTGTCATATTGCAATAATGCCAATAGCTCCAAAAATATCGAAGATGGTAAATACCGGCAAATAATTTCTTTTTCAAAACAATACAAAGTTTCTTTATTTTATTCACTATAAATAAAACTATAAAGCAACTTAAATCGAATAGTAACTAAATATAGTAGTACTTGCTGATCTAAGATTCGATTTTTTTTCTTCCTAGGAACAGAATATATATATGGTGGGAGAATTGAATTGTTACCAATTGAAAATACTACATAGGCTGAAAAGCCCCGGGATTTTTAATGAAAACAAGCGTTTTTTGTGCGAAGTTGTATTTATTCCTCAACATAGCTGCCTTCAAGGGCGATTCACTTGGTATAGCGATTTCCCAACATTTCGATGCCCTTTCTGTAGTACGAAACGTCCAAGCCTTCGAAATACGCCTGGGTTTCCGCGATAAGTTCCTCATTCGATCTAAATCTGTTTCTCTGGAGCCAACGCTTGAGGTTTGGGAACAAATAATAGTCACTGGGGACCAAGTCTGGAGAATATGGCGGGTGAGCAACTACCTTGTGATAAGGGCATTAGAATGTATAGAATTCCGGAGATAAGTACAAATTACCTGAAAATGCGAAGTAAGACTTCAAGGAAAGATGTTCTCATGATTTGAATTGTAATTTTAGATTGACTGTAGTAATATAGCTTCGCTATATGGAAATCTGTCCCCTACATGCGATCGGTTCCCCCCAGTGTTTGTTGAAGATGTTTATTCTCGTACCGTTTTTTTTCAATTATGGTATAACAGGAAATTGGTTACGCCGTTTCGTAGTTACCTTCAACAAATATAAATTCCTTTTATCGAATAGTGACAGGGAACAGTCTTGCAGAAACACCTATATTTTGTCTTAGAAAACACTACCCAACGTTGGCATCACTGTAGTGCTCTGAAAAGGCCTAGCACCTCCTTTTCCCCACACATACATCCAAATCCCTACACCTAAACTTAAATTCCTGATAAACAAATCAAATGCTCGTTTCAAACCAATTAATAACCCCATCACCCAACTAATTCACAAATTCATTCTCCCGATCTAACGAAATTCCTGATAAACGAATCAAATGTTCGTTTATCGCCCATACAACCAATTCCCCATAATCCCCAAATTACAACAAACGCATGGTAAGTGGAACCAGATGTTCAATCACCACACCCTAATCTCAGTGCATATCTTCATATGCCTTGGCTATCCCAAATTTCCAGGAAATCGCTTAAGCGAATTCCTACACAATTCTTAGTACTCGACCCCAGCCGAAGTACTTTTAGAGATTTTACTTACGTTTCAATGCATCCGCGCTGTAAAATCCCGATAAGATTTTATATAAAAGGGGGATGGATTTTGTATTCGAGGATCAACACACACACCGATCGATTATATACTGGAAGATCAAATCGCACAATTTGATGCAGAGGCCGATGGGAACAGGCAGGTTGGAAAAGTCATGAAGTGGCTAACTACCGCATGTGATGCTTCTATGCCACGACAAAGACAACCAGCAGGGGTTATCAAACCAGTGTATTGGTGGAACTCAGAAATCGCCCATGTGCGATCGGAGTGCAACAGGTTAAGACGCTTGCAAGAAAGAGCAAGAAATCGTAACACCTACCCACAGTTGCATGCGGAATTCGTCAACAAACGGAAAGAGTTGAGGAATGTAATCCGCAAAAGTAAATATGACGCATTATGGTCCCTAACGGGTGAATTAAATAACAATGCATGGGGCAGAGCCTACAAGATAGTCATGAAAAGACTACACAACAACAGTATTCAAATGCAAAAAAGGAAAACTGACATGACCAGATGGCGCAAGGCTAATAACCTTGCCGATAGAAATAAATTATTATGGAAAAATTAACAAGCATAAATATGCTAAATAATGCAAAGACCGAATCTCGGTTGTAGTGTCGTTACTGTCCTCTTCCCACAGTGTGATGAAGTGTTGAGAGTGCAAGGGGAGTGGAGTATCACTGAAGCAGAAATACCTCCTGTGACCACTGAAGAGGTGCTTTTGGCGGTAAGGGTTGTCAAAAAAAAACAAGACCTCGCGACTGGATGGTATCCCTAAAGCTGTAGTGAAGACTACTTTAACAAAAAAGTCGGAAGTCTTCAGCGGTCTCTTCACAACCTGCCTTCGAACAGGACAATTTCCCAAACAATGGAAAAAACAGCGGCTTGTTCTTATATCAAAAGGAGTCAAGAATCAAGAGGCACCGTCGTCTTATCGCGCGTTGTGCATGTTGAACACAACAGGAAAACTGCTTGAGCGAGTAATTGACACTCGCCTGGAACTACTCACTGAGGGAACATCGGGGCTCTCTGAATGGCAGTACGGGTTCCGGAAAGGTAGATCAATCGGTAAGGTACTATCTGTGGTGTGCGACATCGCTCGCAATGCGATAGCTGGAGCACGATGGCTAGGTGGTACCAAAAAATATTGCGGGGTGGTGACGCTAGATGTTAAAAATGGGTTTTACTCGGTGAATGGGAATCGGATTCTAGAAGTGTTGGGCGATCTACAAGTCTCACCCTACTTGGTCCTTATATTAGCAAACTATCTCTCGGATAGGAGACTGCTCTATGACACAGATGAGGGACCACAGGAATATAAAGTAAGAACGGGTCTACCTCAGGGATCTGTATTAGGTCCGCTGTTATGGAATATCATGTATGATGGTGTGCTCAGGGTTAATGTGCCAGAAGGGGTTAGAATCATTGGGTACGCAAATGGTTTGGCAATAGTAACCGTAGCTAAACATCAAGATGACCTGGAGAATATTTGCTCCCAAGCAATCCAGAGCATTAAATGCTGGCTAGATATGGCCGGACTGAAACTAACTGGACATAAGACGGAGGCAGTTTTAATAAGCAGCCGCAAGAAAGTTGAACACCTTGATTTGGAAATAGAAGGACAAATAATCAGATCCAATCCCACCGGTTATGTACGATTTCTTTCCCACCATCCCCCCATCCAAGTAGTTAGAGAACACTTGAACCAACCCCGTCCACACTATCCTTAGATACCTCCTTCCCCTTTCTTTTCAGATATCTTGAGACAGAGTCCGATATCCTCACGGATGTGGGTGATTCTGGTTATCGCAAGATGACCAGAACCCAGAGACAATATGAAGGACACATTTGTCCTTGTCTCCCTAAAGTCGGCCTCTCACCACCCCTTTATTCGAGGATCAGTCTCAATTGGCGTCCGAGATGTAAGGACGTCAATAAACTAAATATAATTATAAAATAAATCATCATCATCATCGGCACTACAATCGGGAACCGGTCTTGGCCTTATTTAGCAAGTCCTGAGGCTTGTTAAATTTTCCATAATGATTTATTTTGTCTGGGCAAGGTCATTAGTCTTGCGCCAGGGGCTCCCCGACAGGGAATCGAACCCTGGTCTCCCGGGTGACAGGCGGGTATACTAACCTCTATACTATCGAGGAGCCCATAAAATAAATAAGGTTATCAAATTAATTGAGTTTTAAATACTGGTGATTGATTCTTAGTGGGCTTGGCCGATTCTCAGGCCCATATTCAACAATCGTCGATCACTCTTCCCGAAGGCCCCGGAAGCACAGTGGCGACCGCAACGAGCCTTCTCGGGTGCAGTCTTGAGAGACCCCTCGTCCTTTTAAGGACTAGGAGACACGCTCCCTGAGAGAAAGTCTACAACATCACCATGAGTATTATTACTGTCATGTATTTATGTTCGCCCATCATTCTTCGCCCATTATCTCAACAGGGTACACTAATTATGCCCCAAAATAATAAAAAGAACTTCGAAGCATATTTTTTTGGGAGGATACTTTATGGTTTGGTTGATGTATTTAGAAGAAATCATTTCCAGAATGTTGGATACCCACCAGCTCGTTCCCGGTGAAGAGTGGATGTTGAAATTACGTATTTCATATTCATTAGACTTGCGAAAAAATAAAAAAATAAATATGAACAAATATCCCATTAGGAATCTTGTTGTCAAAATCTTCTTCAAATAAACGTTTACGATTTCGTTTACTGAGATTTCCAGATACGATTCCCCATCTTCACGGATTTGCTTATTTTAGTGGTCCACCACAACCAGTGGTTACTTTAATATCGACATAAGTTCATCCACCCGATCGAACACATAGCATTTATGGTATCAGGGTTGCACATTGTTTACTATAAAATCCAGGCCTCCTTTTAATAAATACTAAATACAGTTCAAGACTTCACTGACGATATTGATATCTTTGTTAATAAAGTACATAAGATGTCAGCAATTTAACGAGTTAACAACAACTGCCTAGTCTATAGTCGGGGCGTAAGTTTCAAGACACAAGCGCGAAGCCATCTACTGAAGTTTCCCCGGATTAAGGCTTGAGGATATTCAATGTATCTTTGGAATTCCTCTTATATTGCCTACTCATTACAATAAATTGCACATTCGTTCATTATAAGATTTACAGATAATCTATTTACTTAGCAAAAAAGACAATCATTTTGAATCTTTTTCATAGGGCGTTAGAATATACTCACAGCTAGGCCGGGTTCTCGTAAGAGGCGACTAAGGTCGGGTGGTAGGTGGGGTCTCAACGCCCTGTCGCCGGTGAAATACACCTCCATCCATATAGGCTCCGTGAAATGGTCGGAAGAAATCTCTGGCCATCTTTCGGAGTTTGGCTGATGGGCCGGTTTCAGAAAAGGTTGGTTTAGGTGGTAAGTCAGTCCCAAGGTAAAATACCACTCCGTCACGCTGTACATTCTGTGATATCGTCGGAAGAAAGTTACGACTGTTTTTGGATGTATGGCTGATGGCCCGGACTGACATGGAGATAAGTCATGATGGTACTGTGGCGTTTCTAACAGATACACACCACAATACACAAGCAAATAGTGAAAAACACCGACGAAAATCGGATAAGAAAATGCATCAGCCGTATACCAAGCAATAACACAGCAATTCCACATCAGTTGAATGTACTTGAGTTTAGAAATGAAATTCGTATAGGCGGCAGTGGCCTGATATGTTGAGCATTGGTTCCATTTTTAGTGATTCTAAGCGTCATAGCGTCGGTTCGAATCACACGTTCTTCACTATCGGCCCAAACGCAATAATTGGTGACCCGGACGTGATCTGCATACACACAACACACAATCTCCCATAGGTAAACGGAACTTTACTACTCGATCACGACTTCCGCATAGAGCACCGACATACTCGCCTGCTCCGACGTTCTCTCGCACGCTTGTTCCTCGCTCCGTCTTTCGCACACGAAGTTGATTTTAACAAAGTTACTGGGGAGGGAGTAGGGTGGCGTTTCTGACAGATACACACAATATGCAAGCAAATAGTGAAGAACGCCGGAAGGAAATTCGAATAACCAAAATCATCAGAGTATACCAAGCGATAACATAACAATTTCACATTAGTTGAGTGTACTTGAGTTTAAAAATCGAATTCATACACGCGGCAGTGGCCTGATGTGTTGAGCATTGTTTAAATTTTTAGTGATTCTAACCGTCATAGCGTCATTTCGAATCACACGTTCTTCACTATCGTGGCAAAATGCGATAAGCCTACCAAGAATCGGCGGCATTTCTGGAGCACAGTTCTTAAGAGCTATTGCTGGTATTCCGTCCGGGCCGGTTGCGTTCTTACAGTCCAGTTCACGTAGAATGTGTTGAATAGTATGTGGGCGGAACCTCATATCCCCCATCGAACACCGTACCGGCGCGATCACAGGTGGTTCCAAAAGACCGGCATCGAGGTTTGTATTCGCGGAAAATAAATTCGCGAACACATTAGCTTTATCCTTTGAATTTGTGACTGGTGTCCCGCTGTCTGTCACTAACGGGGGAAAAGAGGAAGAAGCGAAGTTATTGCTGACAGCCCTTGGCATTGACCAGAAGTGACACGAACCAGTTGGGCACTCAAGGAGTTTATTGGTCACTCTGTCGTTGTAAGCTTTCTTCGCGGTATCAATCTCCTAGTAGCACGCGTATCTCATCATTTTCATCGGCACTGCAACCGGTATCCGGTCCTGGCCTTATTTAGCAAGTCTCGCCACCGGTATCCGGTCCTTATCCGAGACTTGTTAAATTGTCCATAATATATTGTTTTTCCGGGCAAGGTTGTTAGCCTTGCGCCAAGCACGCGTATGTAATACTAACAAAATTCGTTCTGTTAACATCGGTAGGATTGGAGTCCCATTGTTTAAAAGCTCTATTTTTTGCCACTATAACCTGCTCGCATTTTTTATCAAACCAAGGCTTATCAGATGAATTTCATTTGAGGGAATTTTGGAATGCAAATTTCTATCCCGAGAAGAATAATCTCTGTGGCCGACTCCGCCCGTGCGTTCACATCGGAGTTTCCAAAACACACCTCCGACCACAGACCTCGCCATCTACAACAACCCAGATCGATCGATTCTCGAGGAAGCTCCTCGTCCAGTCGCAAAGCTGTTGGGAAAGTCCATATGAATGAAGTTTGCTCAGCAATGTCCTATGCCAGACGCGGTCAAAAGCTTTGGAGATATCCAATGCGACCGCCCTTGACTCACCATGCCGCTTAATCGCAGATGTCCATATATCGGTTATAAGTGTCAAAAGTTCTCCCGTGGACTGCCTGCCATGGAATCCGTATTGACGATCATTCAGAAGTCCGTTGCACTCCAAATACTTAATTAACTCTGTATTGATGACTTTTTCCATTACCTTAGATAAAATAGACAGTAATGCTATTGGACAGTAATTTTGTGGGAGACACTTTTTTCCCGTCTTTGGGATTGGCTGAAGTCGAGCGATTTTCCAGGAGGCAGGAAAAGTCCTCTGTGCATAAGATAAGCGGAAGAGTCTGCCAAGAACCAGCGATAGTTCTGGAGCAGGGTTCTTAGGGACTATTGCTGGTATTCCGTCCGGGCCGGCTGCCTTCCTACAATCCAGTTCACGTAGAATGCGTTGAATAGTGCACAGACGAAATCTCGCATCCCGCATCGAAAACCGTACCGGCGAGATCACAGGTGGCTCCAAAAGGCCGGAATCGAGGTTTGAATTCGCGGTAAATAAATTCGCGAACACATTAGCTTTATCCTTTGAATCCCGCTGTCTGTCATCAATGGAGGGAAAGAGGAGGATGCGAAGTTACTTCTGACAGCTTTTGCCATAGACCAGTAGGAGCGCGAACCAGTTGGGCACCGAAGGAGTTTATTGGTCACTCTGTCGTTGTGAGCTTTCTTCGCGGTATCAATCGCCTGGTTGCACGCGTTTCTGATTCTAACAAAATTCGTTCTGTTAACTTGGGCGGGATTGGAGCGCCATTGCTTAAAAGCTCTATTTTTTGCCGCTGTAATCAGCTCGCATTTTTTATCAAACCAAGGTTTATCAGACGAACTTCGTTTGAAGGAATGTGGAATATACATCTCCATCCCCAGAAGAATAATCTCTGTTACCGACTACGCGCGAGCGTTAACATCGGAGTCTCCAAAGCACACCTCCGACCATGGAAAGGATGCGAAGAAATCTCGCAAATCGTCCCAGTTAGTAGCCCTATATTTCCATACATGGCGAAGCTGCCTAGACCGGTTATTCGCTTGATATGCAAGTGCTTGCGCGACAAATACCAAGCAGTGATCTGAGTTTCCCAGTGGCGCAGAAGCCTCTACGGTATAAATACTCGGTTCGGATGTCAAAAACAGACTTGACAGCCATTAAAAGCAGACAACCTCGGGAATTTCAACGGAAATGGGAAAAAGTGAATTTCGTGTGCTGATTAAGTATAATCAAGTAAAATACATAAATTGGGCTACAAACTGCTACCCCAACCAGCATATTCTCCAGATTTATCGCCTGCGACTATTTCCTGTTTGCAAACCTCAATAAATAACTGGGCGGTAAGAGATTTGGGTCGAATGGAGAGGTCATCACAGAAACTAACGCCTTGACGAAACCTATTATTTCGAAGGAATAAAAAAAAATTGGAAAAACGCTGGACTAAATGTATCGAGCTAAACGGAGACTATGTTGAGAAATTAAAGCTTATTTGCCGAAAAAAATACCTTATTTTAAAGTCACTGAGTTATCAAACTGCCCTCGTATTATAAAACACTGATGGCTTTTAATTGTATGGAACTGATATCTGTTTTTTTTTGCTTCTTCTTCATCTTCAGGCTGTATTTAAAAGTAGCTTACACATTCACCCGCAAGGGAATAAATTCGACATTACAAGACTCAATTAAGTTACGTGCGGAAATGACCTTAGTTCTTTAATTACTCGAGTAGAATGTACTTAAAGCGGTAAGTGCCAAAAGTTGTAAACGTAAATAACTACATGTAATTGTGGGATACGTTTTTAGCTTTAACAATTAATTAGTACGCTTACAAAATAGTAAAACAAAAGCAGTGAGAAAATGAAAGTCCAAATAACGAAGAATTTAATTAGTCACATTAAAGCAATCAGAAATGAATAGTGAATGGATCGAATTCTAAAAAAATATGGAATCAATTAGTCACTGATGAGTTAAACATTCCCATTCTGATCCCATTCCCAAAAAGCCAAAAGGGATTAAATATTTATCTTTATGTTAATGTATACCATTTCAGATATCCAGCCGTGCTGGAGTATGTACTATATAACAAGCTTTTCAATGTCAATAGCATGCAGAAGTTGAAAGTGAGCAGGAGAATGACGGCCTTTGGACGCCGTGAGCAATAAAAGCCTGGGTAAATCGAATGACGCAAATTGTAGAACAATTAACTCAAGTAACATAGCGTGCATCCGCTGAAAAAAGGAAGAAACTTAAATTGAATATAAACAGAAAATTATAACAGAAAATTATCTTAAAATGACCTGTTACTAAGCCATGGGTTAATCTCAGTTCTAATCTCCAAGCGCTGTCTGCTAGAATTCCAAGCAACCTAAATGAAAAAGGGGTAAGTGACCTCTGTGAGATTTTCAGTCAGACCAGTGCTAGAGAGGGAGCTCTATTGAGGCCATTCGGTAAAAAGAGACGGCTGGAAGTTTCATCTGTTCTGTGAGTTAGGACAGTCCGAAAATTTTTTTAAAAAAATGTCCGAAGGGTTAAGTACAAATGCCCTAAATACATTACCCCAAACAAGAACGTAGGCGTACTGCCTACAATTTTGAACTACAATGGGGTAAATGGACCCCTTTCCTCTTCCAAAAATATATTCAGTGCATCAAATATCAAAGTATACGTGTACAACATGAAAAGTGACAGTCTACCCCGTAGATGGCACTGCTACAAATGCAATTTCATTTTTGTTTTGTTGACATAGTTGTCAAAATAAATATCATATGTGCTTTTTTCAAATTTTGTTATACGGAACTCAGTATGAGAGAGCTAACTAACATTGGTATGTAAAAATAACATACATCATCATCATCATCATCATCGGCACTACAACCGGGAGCCGGTCTTGGCCTTATTTAGCAAGTCCTGGGGGTTGTTAAATTTTCCATAATGATTTTTTTTCCGGGCAAGGTCATTAGTCTTGCGCCAGAGGCTCCCCGACGGGGAATCGAACCCCGGTCTCCCGCGTGACAGGCGGGTATACTAAAAAAAAAAAAAAAATACATTGGCCCTAAAACTAAAATGGAGGAACATGCATGGGGATGATCGAAGCCTTCGTTTACATCTTTTTTTATCATCATCATCGGCACTACAACCGGGAACCGGTCTTGGCCTTATTTAACTAATCTTTCCACCGGTCCCGATTTCGAGCCGATGTCATCTAGTTTGGCATTCCCAGGCTCTGGGCGTCCTGGTCTACGCCATCCCTCCATCGCAGAGAAGGTCTGTCGCGCTGTCTCCTTCCATACATCCTGCCACAAAGAACTTTCTGGGCAGGCTCCTCTTCACTCATTCGAGCTAGGTGTCCCGCCCACCGGAGTCTACCGAGTTTGATTTTTCTTACCATATTAGCTTCAAGGTAGATTGCGTACAACTCATGGTTGTAGCGTCTCCGGAATCGTCCTCCCTCACATACAGGGCTAACAATTCTCCTTAAGACCTTCCTCTCGAACGCTGCTAAGAGTTTAGAGTGCCTTTTATTGAGCACCCAGGTGTCGGATCCATACATGAGTACTGGTAAGACCATGGTCTTGTACAGTAATAGCTTGGATGTTCTGGATACATTTCGGGTGTTAAAGAGCGTTGATAGACCATAGTAGGCTTTGTTGGATTTGATCAGCCGTTCGCATATTTCTTCTTTCATATTGTTATTGGCTGATACTATTGACCCAGTTAAATGATTGCACTACTTCAAATTCGTGTTCTGCTACCCTGATAGTTTGACCAACGTTAGGTCTTCTCTTCGCAGAAGTTGCCACCATGTACTTAGTTTTCCCCTCATTAATGTGCAGTCCCATTTTTTGTGCCGCCTGCTCGATCTGGATGAAGGATTCCTGTAAAGCCGATTCGGTTCTACCGATGATGTCGATGTCATCTGCGTAGGCAAGTATCTGGCTGGACTTGGTGACAATAGGCCCTCTAGTTGTGACGCCAGAGTCACGGATTGCTTTCTCCAACGCCAGGTTGAAGAGAAGGCAGGCCAAACCGTCCCCTTGTCGGAGTCCATTAAAAATGTTTATTGGTTTGGACAGCAATCCCGCTATTTTTACTTGACTAGTTACGTTGGTCATGGTCAACCTACAAAGTCGTATCAATTTGTTTGGAATGCCGAACTCTCTCATGGCATTATATACTTCTACCCTGGCTATGCTGTCGTAGGCGGCCTTAAAGTCTATAAATAGATGATATAATGCGATATTAAATTACAGACATTTTTCCATCGCCTGCCTAAGTAGGAGAATATCTTATATGCGGTACTCAGCAATGTTATACCCCTATAGCTGCTGCACAGTGTGATATCTCCCTTCTTATTATTCGACGACGCCAATCTTCCGGCATCTCCTCTTGCTCCCATAGGCGCACCAGGATCTCATGAATTGCGTGATGTAACGCTGTCCCTACATGTTTGATTGACTCAGCTGGTATGCCATCAGCTCCATGGACTTTATTTGATTTGAGCTGTCTTATGTCTTTTAATGTTTCCTCAATGCTTGGTGGCGGCAGCATTTGGTCTTAATTTTGCATCGGTAGAGCCTCCAATTATTCTGTGAGCTGACCATTTAGCAATTCATTGAAGTGCACTTCCCATCGCTCCAGAATGCCTTCAGGATCGGTGATCAGATTACCCTCTTAATCCTTGCAGTAAGTGCAGCGTGGTGTGTACCGCGTCAAACTGCGGATTATTCGGTAGAACTTCCGCCCCTGGTGTGGACCTCGCTCTCTACTTTTCTCTATTTCACATACAAGGATTTTCCCAGGCACTTTTCTTTTGTCTGTAAAGCCTTTTTTCAGATCTTCTGAGCTCTTTGTATTTCTCCTCGCGGTCCCGCGTCCTATGAGACTGCTGCATTGCCCGGTATGCAGCATTCTTACGTTCAGTCGCTAGTTTGCACTCATCATGAAACCATCGCTCCGATCTCTACGACTATTGTCTAAGATAGAGTTGGCAGTATTAATGACAGTATTCTTAAGGCGTGTCCATTTCTCTTCTACGCCCGGCATTCTGGCGCCAGGACTCTCCCTCCGTCGACCTCTCCGAGGGCGAATCCTAGGGCATGATCAAAGGTGTTACTGGTGTTCTCATTGCGTAAGGCAGTCGTGTTGATTCGAACCTGATCCGCGGATGCAATACGTCTCCGTAAGGCAATCGGCGCTCGGAAAACTGTACCAACAAGATAGTGATCCGAGTCGACGTTGGCACCTCGGTACGTTCGTACCGTCATCAGGCTCGATGAAGGGCGGCGATCTATCAACATGTGGTCAATTGGGTTGCGAGTGGCACCATCAGGTGATACCCAGGTGGCTTTGTCGATATCTTTTTTGATGCTGCCAGTTCGATGACTCGTAGTGCATTGTCATTAGTGTTCTCATGCAAACTAGATAGAATCACTAAAAGATAAAACAAATCTCAACACATCGGACTGTAGCGTTTGCGGCGGTAGTGAAGAGCGTGTGATTCAAACTGATCTATCACGGTATCTCAACACATCAGGCCACTGCCGGTGGTACGAATTCGATCATTATTCTCAAGTACACTCAACTGATATGGAAGTTCACAACTGTCAACATCACCTCTCAATGACTAATAAAAACTGGGATTCAGTAGGCAAAATAGTGCAATGAAATTTAGACGAGACTCTGCCGTTAGAACAAAAACATATATTTACAGATATTATCACAAACGTTGTTCAACCTAATTTGGAAGATGTCTTTCTCCTTTCTAACTAACCGTTCTCGAAAGTTATTAGTAAAAGGGTATCATCATCATCATCGGCACTACAACCGGGATCCGGGTGGCCTTATTTAGTAAGTCTCTCCACCACTATCCGGTCTTTATCCGAGACTTGTTAAATTGTCCATAATAATTTGTTTTTCCGGGCAAGGTTATAAGCCTTGCGCCAACATTTCTCAGGATGTCGCAGCATGCATTGGTTCACTACTTGGTGGATGCCAAAGTAGCTATCCAGGGGTGTCACGTGGAGACTGCATGTCAACTTGGATCGAACAGGGACAAGGATTGTCCTGGCCTTCGCCGGTTGAAAGTAGAGACTTTACCCTGTATGTTCGCTCCCGTTCCCATAGTAAAAGGGTATACACCGGTCAAAATTAGATGGGCGCACAAGCACTAGTGTTCATTCTTCAGTCGTATTATACGAGCATGGTACGTACCCTAAACTCATGTTCTTTCTCACGGTTACAATCTATGAGTATTCAAGACCGATATGCATCAACACTTCCTTTCTCAATCGCTCACCCCGCAGTAGTCGTAAGAATATCAAACAAACATTTTGGGGAATTATAAAAAAAGACTACTATCAGGGTAGTGGAGCACGAATTTGAAGTAGTGCAATCCTTTAACTACCTTGGGTCAATAGTAGCAGCCGGTAACAATATGGAAGAAGAAACACGCAAACGGTTGATCAAATCCAACAAAGGCCTACTATGCTCTATCAAAGCTCTTTAAATCCCGAAATTTATCCAGAACATCCAAGCTACTACTGTATAAGACCATGGTCTTACCAGTACTCATGTATGGATCCGAGACCTGGGTGTTCAATAAAAGGAACTGTGAACTTTTAGCCGCTTTCGAGAGGAAGGTCGTAAGGAGAATTGTTAGCCCTGTATGTGAGGGAGGACGATTCCGGAAACGCTACAACCATGAGTTGTACGCAATCTACCTTGAGGGTAATATTGTAAGTAAAATCAAACTCGGTAGACTCCGGTGGGCGGGACACTTAGCTCGAATGAGCGAAGAGGAGCCTGACCGGAAAGTCCTTTGTGGCGGGATGTATGGAAGGTGACAGCGCGGCAGACCTTGTTTGCGATGGAGGGATGGCGTAGACCAGGACCGCCAGAACTCGAAATCAGGATCGATGGAGAGATTTGTTAAATAAGGCCAAGACCGGATCCCGGTTGTACTGCCGATGATGATGATGATGTCATCGCGCCGCTACGGTCTTCCATGCGGGATGTGAGTTTTCGCCCCCGTACTATTCAACGCATTCTACGTGAACTGGACTATAGCAAGGCAGCCGGCCCGGACGGAGTACCAGCAATAGTCTTTAAGAACTGTGCTCCACAACTATCGGCGGTTCTTGGCAGACTCTTTCGCTTATCTTATGCGCGAAGGACTTTTCCTGCCTCCTGGAAAATCGCTCGAGTTCAGCCAATCCCAAAGGCGGGAAAAAAGTGTCTCCCACAAAATTACCGTCCAATAGCATTACTGTCTATTTTATCTAAGGTAATGGAAAAAGTCACCAATACAGAGTTAGTTAAGTATTTGGGGAGCAACGGACTTCTGAATGATCGTCAATACAGATTCCATGGCAGGCGGTCCACGGGAGACCTTTTGACCCTTATAACCGATTTATGGACATCTGCGATTGAGCGGCATGGTGAGTCAAGGGCGGTCGCATTGGATATCTCCAAAGCTTTTAACCGCGTCTGGCACGGGGCATTGCTGAGCAAACTTCGTTCATATGGACTTTCCCAGCAGCTTTGCGACTGGACGAAGAGGTTCCTCGAAAATCGATCGATCCGGGTTGTTGTGGCGGCAAGTGCTCGGATCCGTATCCTGTTAATTCGAGGGTATCTCAAGGTTCTACTTTGGCTGCAACCTTGTTTTTGCTTTACATAAATGATTTGTTGGAGACAATGGATAACAAAGTGTTCAGTTTTGCGGATGATAGCACGCTTGTTTCCTCCTTTTCAAGTAATCGGCCGATTGGTGCATCAACGTCACTCCAGCTGGGATGTAGACAGATTGACTCTCTGAATCGGCATGTGGATAAAGTCACGCAGAGGGGAAAGGCCAATTTTGTCGACTTCAATGCAGCGAAGACATAATATACAACATTCACAGGGAAAAATGTATCGTCGGTTCCACAGCTGATGATGAATGGGCGGGTCCTCGAATCTGTGAAAACTTGAAATTGCTCGGCGTCACAGTCTGTGGGAATGTATCGTGGCATAAACACGTGTCGAGCATCGCCAGGTCAGCCTCGGGAAAACTGAGCTATCTTTTTAGAGCCAAGAAATATTGTACTCCGACCCAACTTCTTCTCCAATATAAATTCCAAATTAGACCCGCGCTCGAATATTGCTCTCATGTTTGGAGCTCGGCTCCTAAACATACCCTCGACCCATTTGAGAGCATACAGAGACGAGCGATCCGCCTGATCGGGGACTCGGCGCTGACGTCGGGACTACAGCCGCTATCACATCGAAGGCGCGTAGCCGACCTCTGTCTGTTTTACAGATATTACCACGGGTGCTGTTCTTCGGAGATTCGTGATATTGTTCCACGCAATTCAGTTTATGTGCGCTCCACAAGACAATACGAAGGATCGCGCCAGTTTGCGGTTCATCTCCCGACGGCGCGAACATCCATGCATCAGAACTCGTTCCGTTACAGAGCGGGGAAGCTGTGGAACTCCCTTCCCGGAGCGTTACAACCTGCAGCTGTCCAAGAGGAACTGCAACCGGCACTTTTGGTGGCATCTCGGGGCGCCCACGCGGCGCTATAGGTTCGCCTCTCCCAAGACAAGTGTAATAAAAAAAAATTAAAAAAAATTCTATCCCAATATGTATCTGGAAAGTACTCTCCAGAATGGGTTTATTCCCTCAGATGCGTTCCCCTTCTTGGATAGAAGGTCTTATCCAGTACAATCATGGAGTCCCTATTATTTACCACGCTTTCCGTGGTGCCAGGGATAAAAGGATTCTCCATGATTGTGATATGTCGAATGTTTCAGATCGCCTACGTTTTAGTATAGTGATCAGTGAAAGAGATAAATCTAAAGGAGAGCTATCCCATCCTAATTGGTGGTGGGTTTGTGGCGAAGAGACGACTACACGTTCTTAAATATAGTATGCCTTTTAGATGCAAAAAAATGTTTGACAATCCTTTTAAGCAGGATTTTAAAAGATCAATTCTTGGTACTTCTTTGACAGAATGTAATTTAGGGGTATTTAAGGCCTTTAAGCTTTATCAAATAGTGTGAACTGGGAGAGTAAGAGATATGGATATAATTTCTGCTCTATTCGTCGTAATTAAACACAAAATATACAAAAAAAAAATGATATCGCAAAATAAATACTACAAAATTGAACAAGGACAAGTTGGTTAAAAAGTAATTAAAATGATATCCTAAGCCTAACAGTACGTCGTTAATGTTACGTGTATATATTCTTTTAAAGGCGTAATAAATTAGCGCCATCTGTAAAGGTTACCAATGGATTATAGATATAATGACAGCTATTTCTACGAATTTTTGTGTTCAAGCCATGAATAACGAAAGGTACTCATATATCGATTTTGATAATCCAGAATTTAATCCTCATACTCAAATATCGATTTTGATAATGCAGAATTTAATCCTCCGCAATTCTTATATTCTAGCTAACTATTAGCTGGGTCTGTTCGATGTGCCTATATGTGATTAAAAAGTATTTACAGGAAATCCCTTGAAGATTATGCAAAGTATAAAAATGGGTTATGACGCATAGGTCAAAGATAACGTATGGATTACTTAAAAATATACTACTAATTACTAAATTTTTTGTCTTTGCTTTTTAGGATTGTTGTACATTTTATATGTAGTACATAATTAGTTATATAAGCGTGCATAAAGGTCAAACGAAACCAACAATATTTTTTGCTACAACTACACCAAATTTCATGGATGACTATCTCTAAGCATTTTTCTCATGCAGATGAAATGCAACAGTTTTTTAAACGCAACATGTACGGATCAACCTTTTACATGATGTTCTTAAAATAGTAAAATTTATCTTCCTCTGCTTTGCGTGTATCCCGCGAAAAGTCACACCGAAACGCTTGCACATTCTACAATGATGTGGGAATAAGTATGCTCGACTTGAAACCTGTTTCTGTATCTGTTGTGTCTGTTGTGGCTATTCCCTGTTCGATTCACTCTCATTTCCTTGATTTCCGTTACATTCTTCTTCAAGAGGGACTCACCCCACTAAATTCCTCGTTCTAATTGCATTCACATACCCAACACCTGCCTCGGGCTTCGTATTTGACCTGAGTACTATGAGATCTATTCAACGTTACGACGGTGCACCTCTACATGTACGCACCACCTGCTACGGAAGTTCATAAGATATTCCTTAGGTGTGCATTTCCTTCAGTTTCGTTACGGTTAAATATGAAATTGATCAATTGCGAAACTGTGGACTGGAATGTACGCGCGCCATCAATCGAATACGCTCACGAAAACCGAAGACTACGTCGTGCACGCGACTATCTGCCAGAAATTACCCAGGCCCAGTCGAAGGCGAGTTTTGAGGAATTCCTTAGGAACTGGTTATGCTTAAGCCCCAAAGCATCTAAATTGATGAAAAGTTGGTTTTTTTCCCTTTTTTTCTTCTTCGTTTTTAAAAATTCACACGATTTGGTTATTGCGGAGTTGGTGGTCTGACGCGAAGATTGTTTTTCATAAACATAATACTAACCATGTCCAGGTTCCTTTGAAAGAAAACACGTAACTATATTCTCTAGCTGCGAGATTATGACTCCTTATCCATCCTCGGAATATTGTTGCCGATAAACTCAATTGCCACGGTTGGGTTAATCACTTCTGCCTTCAGTGTACAAATTCTGTGGGAATACGTTTCGTATGTACATTTGCTAGTCTTACTGAGACTGTGCCTAAGATTCAAGATGATAAAACGGTTACACCTTCGGTTTAGAACTTCTTCTCATCTTCTAGATGGAGCAGTCGGTTTTACTTTAAATTGCAAGCCCATACGCCGATGTGCAGCACTACCGCATTTTGTTATAATTAATCGTTATAGCGTCGGACACTCAATCACTGTAGAACATTCCGTACGCGGTCGGATGATAAGGTACAAGAATGTTTTTCCATTCTACGCCTTTCTCTTTAAGTATACAAAAAAAAAAAGAAATACAATAAAAACACAACAAACGAAATGCCGACACTACGTTATAACATCACGGAACCAAACATAGCACTGAACTGGAATTGGAATTGAGATCCATTGCCGTGCATCAAAACGTCGGCGAAAGCCGCAAACTAGAAAATCCTGTATTAATGTGGTATGCAAGACTTTACCTGGCGGTCTTACTTGAATTTACCTTTTACGGAGAGCACTTGACGAAATATCGTATTACGATATTGACAATTGACAACAACTGTGGTGAATGACATTTGAATTGAGTTGATTTTTTTAAGCAACTGACAGGTCAGCAAAAAATTGGTGGTGATTGATAATTTAATATTTAATATTAACTTAATATAAAACAGTACGAATATTAAAGCAATTAAATAATTATGCAGTACTAAGGTTTAATATATCTTTATCGTAATTTGTTTTTAAACATTGGCGCTTCCGTTTGCCTTCATCATAATTTAAATAAATCAATGAGCCATCAACGGAAACCGAATATATACAGTCGTTGGATTGGCACCACAACGACCTCTCTACTCCGGTCCATTTAAATATTATAATCACTTAATCACAAAATCGTTTTAAAACCAGTGTAGACATTCATGTTAATGTTGTATTAAATAATAAAACAGTCATGTTGCTATTTTTACCATCTGAAAGTATGGTTGTTACAACAGTTCGAATTAACAGAGTAAAACTTGCAAAGGGTTTTCTTCACACTACCCAAAGAGAAGTAGAACAGCTTTTACACAAAAAGAGAAACGGCGTACGACAGAACACACGATTCTTTTTAGTCTTACAACGGATGTTTATCTTCGACCGTGCCGGTTGTTTACCATCTTGATCGACGGTTTGATTGACTTCCCCAAATACAGGCCATTAATACACAACCGCAGCTCGTAAATTTCATTCCTGACATTGTTTAAATTATTTTGCACTAACAGATACTTTTTATGATGTCTTTCATTTGCATTATATGCGTTAGACGCGATTTATTTTATTACACTTCTCTCGGAAGAGGGGAACCTATAGCCGCGAATCGGCGCCCCGAGATGCTACCAGACAACTGTTGCAGTTCTTTTTGAACAGTTGCAGGTTGTAACGCTCCGGGAACACTTGCGCGGGAAGGTAGTTCCACAGCTTCCCCACTCTGTAACGGGACGAGTTCTGATGCAGGGATGTTCGCGCCGTCGGGAGATGAACCGCAAACTAGTGCGATATCTCGGATAGTCTTATGGGGCGCATATAAGCCGAATCGCGTGGAACAATACCACAAATCTCCGAAGAACAGTACCCGTGGTAATATCTGTAAAACAGACAGAGGTCGGCTACGCGCCTTCGATGTGATAGCGGCTGTAGTCCCGACGTCAGCGCCGAGTCCCCGATCAGGTGGATCGCTCGTCTCTGTATGCTCTCAAGCAGGTCGAGGGTATGTTTAGGACCCGAGCTCCAAACATGAGAGCAATATTCGAGCGCGGGTCTAATGTGGAATTTATATAGGAGAAGAAGTTGGGTCGGAGTAAAATATTTCTTGGCTCTAAAAAGATAGCTCAGTTTTCCCGAGGCTGACCTGGCGATGCTAGACACGTGTTTATGTCACGATACATTCCCACAGACCGTGACGCCGAGCAATTTCAAGTTTTCACAGATTCGAGGACCCGCCCATTCATCATCAGCTGTGGAACCGATGATCCACTTGTGTTTCTGAATGTTGTATATTGTGTTTTTGTTGCATTGAAGTCGACGAGATTGGCCTTTCCCCACTGCAGGACCTTATCTAGATCCCGATTGAGGAAGTCAATCTGTCTACATCTCAGCTGGAGTGACGTAGATGCACCAACCGGCCGAACACCCGAAAAGGAAGAAACAAGTGTATTATCATCCGCAAAACTGAACGCTTTGTTACCCGTTGTCTTCAACTAATCATTTATGTGAAGCAAAAACAAGGTTGGAGCCAAATTAGAACTTTGGGGCACCCCCGAATTAACAGGATACAGATCCGAAGCTTCGCCGTCCACAACAACCAGGATGGATCGATTTTAGAGGAACCTCTTCGTCCAGTCGCAAAGCTACTGGGAAAGTCCATACGAACGAAGTTTGCACAGCAATGCCCCGTGCCAGACGCGTTCAAAAGCGTTGGAGATATTCAATGCGACCGCCCTTGGCTCACCATGCCGCTCAATCGTAGATGTCCATATATCGGTTATAAGGGTCAAGAGGTCTCCCGTGGACCGCCTGCCACCGAATCCGGATTGACGATCATTCAGAAGTCCGTTGCTCCCCAAATACTTAATTAACTTAGTGTTGATGACTTTTTCCATCACCTTAGATAACATAGACAGTAATGCTGTCGGACGGAAATTTTGTGGGGGACTTTTTTCCCCTCTTTGGGATTGGCTGAACTCGAGCGATTCTCCAGCAGGCAGGAAATGTCCTTCGTGCATAAAATAAGCGAAAGAGTCTGCCAAGAACCGGTGATAGTTCTGGAGCACAGTTCTTAAAGACTATTGCCGGTATTCCGTCCGGGCCGACTGCCTTCCTACAGTCTAGTTCACGTAAAATGCGTTGAATAGTACGGGGGCGAAAACTCACATCCCGCATGCAAGGCCATAGCGGCGCGATGACATCATCATCATTATCGGCACTACAGCCGGGATTCGGTCTTGGCCTTATTTAACAAATCTCTCCACCGGTCCTGATTTCGAGCCGATGTCATCCAGTTTGGCACTCCCAGGCTCTGCTCGTTCTGCTCTACGCCATCTCTCTATCGCAGACGAGATCTGCCGCGCTGTCTCCATCCATACATTCTGCCACAAAGGATTTTACGGGCAGGCTTCTCCTCGCTCATTCGAGCTAGGTGTCCCGCCCACCGGAGTCTACCGAGCTTGATTTTTCTTACAACATTATAGCTTTAAGGTAGATTGCGTACAACTCATGGTTGTAGCGTCTCCGGAATCGTCCTCCCTCACACACGGGACAACAATTCTTCTTAAGACCTTCCTCTCGAACGCGGCTAAGAGTTCAGAGTTCCTTTTATTGCGCATCCAGGTCTCGAATCCATACATGAGTATTCGTAAGACCATGGTCTTGTACAGTAGTAGCTTGGACGTTCTGGATAAATTTCGGGATTTAAAGACCCTTGATAGACCATAGTAGGCTTTGTTGGATTTGATCAGCCGTTCGCATATTTCTTTTTCCATATTGTTATCGACTGCTACTATTGACCCAGTTAAATGATTGCATTACTTCAAATTCGTGCTCCACCACCCTAATAGTTTGACCAACGTTAGGTCTTCTCTTCTCAGAAGTTGCCACCATGTACTTAGTTTTCCCCTCATTAATGTGCAGTCCCAGTTTTTGTGCCGCCTGCTAGATCTGGGTAAAGGAGTCCTGTACAGCCGATCCGGATCTACCGATGATGTCGATGTCATCTGCGTAGGCAAGCATCTGGCTGGACTTGGTGACAATACTTCCTCTAGTTGTGACGCCAGAGTGACGGATTGCTTTCTCCAACACCGGGCAGGAAATGTCGTCCGTGCATAAGATAAGCGGAAGAGTCTGCCAAGAACCACGATAATTCTGGAGCACAGTTCTTAAGGACTATTGCTGGCATTCCGTCCGGACCGACTGCCTTCCTACAGTCCAGGTCACGTAGAATCCGTTGAATAGTGCGCGGACGAAATATCACATCCCGCATGGAAGATCACAGGTGGCTCCAAAAGACCGGGATCGAGGTTTGAATTCGCTGAAAATAAATTCGCGAACACATCAGCTTTAGCCCTTGAATTTGTGACAAACGTCCCGCTGTCTGTCACCAACGGAGGGAAAGATGTTATGAACCCCTGATTTTTGTGCTGACACGCGGTTTTATCCTGGGTCAACAATTCCGGAGATAAGTGAAAATTACCTAAAAAGGCGAATTAAGATTTCAAGGAAAGACCTTCAAATGATTTCAATTGTAATTTTAGATTGTCTCTGGTATAGATTTTACACATTGCTTCGCTATATCGAAATCGTTGCCCTCCATGCGACTGGTTCTCGCCAATATTTGTTGAACATCTTTATTCTCGTACCCTTTTTTTTTTTAATTTCGAAGATAGAAGTTCATCATCATCATCATCGGCACTACAATCGGAATGCGGTCTTGGCCTTATTTAACAAGTCTGAGTCTTGTCACATTTTCCATAATAATTTGTTTTTCCGGGAAAGGTTATTAGCCTTGCGCCAAATTTCGTAGTTACCCTCATCAAATATAAATTCCTTTTGTCTTAGAAAACACTACACAATGCTGCCATCATCATCATCGGCACTACAACCGGGAACCGGTCTTGGCCTTATTTAGCAAGGCCTGAGGCTTGTTAAATTTTCCATAATGATTTGTTTTTTTCCGGGCAAGGTCATTAGTCTTGCGCCAGAGGCTCCCGGACGGGGAATCGAACCCCGGTCTCCTGCGTGACAGGCGCGTATACTAACCACTATAGTATTATTACGGTCATGTATTTATGTCAGCCTATCATTCTCTCAACAGGGTTCACTAATTATGCCTCAAAATAATAGAAAGAACTTCGAAGCATCTTTTTTTGGAGGATAATTTTATTGGTTTGGCTGAGGTGTATAGAAGAAATCGTTTCCAGACGGTTGGGTAACCGCCAGCTCGTTTCAGGTGAAGAGTATCTCGTTTTCGGCAGCCAGGGAAAGTCACGTATTTCATATTCATTAGACTTGCGAAACAATAAAAAATAAATATGAACAAATATCTCATTGGGCACTAAGGGTACATTCTCATCAGTAAGGCCGAAAAATATGCTATTTTCATGTTTTTGTTTTTTGAGAAAAGTAATAAATCTAGACACTCGCAATTTTTCAGGTATATTTAGGTTACCAGGAGTACGTATAGAGTCCGAGAAATGTCCGTCCAGGAATGTTCCTGCCAAAGAATCGGGCATGTACAACGGTGAATCCAGAGACCTGATATGAAGTGTTGGACATGCGGCGAAGTCGGCCACATCTCTGTTGACTGTAGGAAACGTCGACGAATGAATGAAACATCAATTGAGAATTGTTGTTCATGCGCTAATCATAAGAGGAGACTATCATCGGATCAACCTGAGATCAATAGCTCGGGAAACTTGTAAGGGCAAACTTTACAGGGCGAAAGTCGCCTGGTGGAATGTGCAGCCCCAGCATCGTAACTGTATCACAACTCCAACGGGATAACCAAAGTTTGGTTATAACTACGATTGTTAATGCAAGGACAACAACAGTGACAATCGACACTGGAGCAACGAGATCCATAATTCGGCCGGATGTCGTGGGCAAAATTGCCCTTAATAAAAATAGAATATACGCTTTGAAGACTGCCACAGGAGAATGTTCTACAGTCTACGGAGAAGTGGAGAGCATAATAGTGCTGGGCAATATTTCCATCTCCCACCAATTTTTGGTTGCCGATATTACGGACGAATGCATTCTTGGAATGGATTTCATGAAGGAGCACCAAGTTATTCTAGATATCGGGCAAAGAACACTGCGAATTGGTAACTTGGAGGTTGCTATTACACTGCAGGACGAACAATTGCGAAGACTGAAATGTTATGTGTGTGAGGAGGATGAGATCCCAGCTCGTTCAGACTCGGTAATTTGGACCAGTCTCGAGAGTGATCCCGGTAGCAATCGATTTTACATCACCGAGGCTGTACAAAATCAGCGTAAGGGGAACATCCTTGTTGGGAAAGCCCTTATCGATGCGAAGAAGCACATCGTACCCGTCAGAGTACTAAATGCGTCCGAGGAGCCGTTCACAATAAGAAAAGGAGAAGTAATCGCAGAATGTGCACCCGTATCAATGATAAGTTCAATTCAGACAAGAGGAGAGGACCATTCAATTCAAAAGCCCTCTGGTGCATCCCCTTGGGTTAATAGGCTGATGCCCCAGAAAATCGGATTAACAGACAGAGAAAAGGCAAGCGTAAAATCACTCCTGAACGATTTTTCTGATATTTTTGTGGCAGGAAATGATAAATTCGGACGCACCAGCATAGTTAAACATCGCATTGACCCGGGTGAGTCAAGGCCTATAAGGCAGCCACCTCGTCGACTACCGTTGGCCAAACAATCAGAAGTAGGCAACATGATTCAAGAGATGAAAGAGCAAGGAATCATCGAGAAATCATCGAGCCCATGGGCTTCGCCGGTAGTGCTCGTCAAGAAGAAGGATGGGACAACTAGATTTTGTGTCGACTACCGCCGGTTAAACGACGTTACGAAGAAAGACAGTTACCCACTTCCTCGAATCATCGATACACTAGATACTCTTTCTAGAGCTCAGTGGTTCTCAACATTGGACCTAAAAAGCGGTTACTGGCAGGTGGAAGTGAAGGAGGAGGACAAGAAGACAGCGTTTACTACGGGAAACGGACTTTATCAATTCAACGTGATGCCTTTTGGATTGTGTAATGCTCCAGCAACGTTTGAACGATTAATGGAAAGTGTTCTATGGGGACTTACATGGAAGACGTGTCTTGTGTACTTGGACGATATTATCGTTGTTGGAAGGAATTTACTAGAACACATCAATAATCTGCGCTCCGTCTTCGAACGGCTAAGACAGGCCAACTTCAAGCTCAATTCGAAGAAATGTGAACTCTTCCAAAGGAGAGTCAAATTCCTGGGACACATCGTTTCATCTGCAGGAGTTCAAACGGATCCTGATAAGATAGCAGCTGTCCAAGAGTGGCCTATTCCAGAAGATAAGCAACAGTTAAGAAGCTTTATGGGATTATCCACATATTACCGACGGTTTGTTAAAGGTTTCGCCAACGTGGCTAAAACCCTACACGAACTAACGGGTAAAGACAAGAAATTCAATTGGACAGAAAAGTGTGAGGCAGCATTCAACACATTAAAGGCCGAGTTATGTAAGACTCCAACATTGGCGTTCCCAAGATCGGATCGCCCATTTATATTGGATACTGATGGAAGTAACACAGGAATCGGAGCAGTGTTGTCACAGGAGAGAGTTGTCGCATATTATAGTCGAGTTCTATCTAAGCCAGAGAGAAATTACTGCGCAACAAGAAAGGAACTGCTGGCTGTCGTAGAAGCCGTTAAGAATTTCCGTAAGTACTCCTACGGACGTCGATTCCACCTTCGAACGGATCATGCCGCCCTGAAATGGTTGTTAAATTTTAAGAATCCGGAAGGACAAATAGCTCGATGGATCGAACGACTTCAATCGTACGATTTCCAAATTTCCCACCATCAAGGGAAGGTGCATAATAACGCTGATGCTCTATCAAGAAGACCATGTAAGCCAGAATGTAAACATTGTCATAGAGCGGAAGAGAAAGAAGAGGCATACGACCTGCGAAATGTACAAGTAGAAGTACTAGATGGGTGGACGAGTGATGCCATACGCGCAGCTCAACTTCAGGATGCAGATATGTCGCTAATCCTGGAACACAAAGAAAAGAACGAGCGGCCAACTTGGAACAATATTTCCGACAAGAGCGGAACATTTAAGGCATATTGGGCACAATGGAATTCCTTGCTGGTGGAAGATGGAATTCTAAAGCGTAAATAGGAAGCCGCGGACGGAAAATCCCAACGAATACAGATTCTAGTCCCACCATCACAAGTGAAGGATGTACTAACAGAAATGCACGACGGGGCCTCCGGTGGACATCTGGGAGTTAATAAGACACTTTCAAAATTACGATCTCGATTCTACTGGCTTCACATGAGAGATGACGTTGAGTCTTGGTGTAGGAAGTGCACAACTTGCATTGCGACCAAAGGACCAACAGCAAAACCAAGGAACGCTATGAAGCAGTACAACGTGGGTGCCCCTTTCGAGCGAATTGCGATTGATATCTCAGGACCATTTCCAAAAACCAACGACAACAACAAATACATGTTGGTCATCATGGATTACTTCAGCAAGTGGGTGGAAGTCCTTCCAATTCCAAACCAAGAAGCAACAACCATCATTGAGCAGCTTATCAATAATTGGATCAGCAAATATGGAGTTCACCGTGAGCTTCATTCCGATCAAGGCCGAAACTTCGAATCACAGATATTTCAAGGCATCTGTGTGGCACTGGGCGTAAGGAAAGCCAGGACCACACCCTTACATCCGCAGTCAGACGAAATATTCGAAAGGTTCAACCGAACAATGAAAGAATATTTATCGAAGATCGTTAGTGATCACCAACGAGATTGGGACAAATATATACAAACCTTTCTCATGAGTTATAGATCGGCTAACCACGATACGACAGGCCATTCTCCAGCAAGAATTATATTTGGACGAGAGATACGATTACCAACCGATCTGCGACTCGAAATACCTCCAGACGCCATAGATAAGACCGAAGACTACGTAGCCGAATGGTGAAATCGCCTCGACGAGATTCATCATTTGGTTCGAAAGCAAATCAAGGTATCAAGTGACAGGATGAAAACAAGGTACGACGTTCGAGCCAACGCATCCGGAATTAATGCAGGCGATAACGTGTGGCTTTATAACCCCCATCGGCAAAAAGGAAGGTCTCCGAAGTTGCAGCAACATTGGGAAGGACCGTATAGGATTTTCACAAGAATTAACGACGTTATCTATAGGATTCAGCGTAGCCCGAACGCCAAGATGAAAGTGGTGCATCGTGACCGACTGGCGAATTTTTATTAACCCAGAAGACCAGTGAACTTAGATCGGGACGAACTAATCTAGGTGGAGGGTAGTGTGACGCATATGACAATCAGTACTAGAATATTCTAGAAAGTCCAAAACAAAGTACTAGAATATTCTAGAAAGTACTGGAAAACTGGAGACTAAAAGCAGTAGAAAATTCGAGGCTATGGAACGGACGGAAACGAAACGCCGAATCACGAGGAAACGGTATAAATACGTCTCACGCAAATCAGGAAGTAAGTAAGGAGTAAGCAGTCAGAGGCGCGATAAGTACGGAAGCGATAAGTCAAGAAATCGTTAAGCGCACGGTAAAAGTAACGGTTGTTATTAACCGACTAAAGTGTCACATTAATTCAAAATCGATTTAACGGCTCTTATTTATTAAAAATAATTAATCCAACGAAACCTAAGCTCGCTACAATATCGTTCACCGTTTGCTTCTCAGCGAAGGATAATCCTTCACTCTGCTATCCAATGAATATATTTCATGCCGTTGACATTTTATTTTTTATTCGGCGCTAACGCCTTTTTTTTATTTTTTTATTATATTTTCTGCTAAGTAGAATTTGCAGAAAGTAGTTTATGCAAATTAACTACTTGACGATATTTATTTCCTTTACAGGTAGAGAGGGGAAATTTGCGGAAATTAGTGGGTGTTGGGCGAGGAGATGGATGCGCGGTCCGTAACACTGTTGAGGGGTGATTTCTTCAGTTATATATTGAAGAAGGCATTGGATGAGGTGGGCGGATTCGAAGAGATCAAAGGAGAGAGAGGTCAAAAGTACAAAAATCCCGTACATGTAGCTTCTCGCTGTTCAGGATGTTTCTGAGGTACATGTTGCTAATTGTAGCAAGCATTTGTCGACAGGGGAATGGAAACACCTTCAAGTAGATGAGAAATATGGTAATGGCGACCGTCAAGCGTCCTCGAGTAGTTAAGCTGATGAATCATTTCATTGTCCGTTTATATACATGCCTTGATTATTTGCATTTGCTTCTCTGCCGTGGTGGGGTATATTTCCTTTTTATCGCACTTCTTTGCAATGTTTTTTTTAAACTGTATTCCAAAATGGGACAAATTTTTGCATCAGCTCCCTAGTAGTATACGGACTCAAGGACATAATATTATATGAAGATATGAATGAATGTGGCAAAACTTGAAAGCCGTTTCCCATTGCAATTTTTACTTTGAACAAATAAAACAACGAAACAACGTCTAGTTGTTTTTCTAAATCTTTATTTGATTTGAAAGAAACTGAAGTTTTATTTCATATCAAGTCCGCCGGTAGTGCGTTCTTACAATCACTGATATCCTAACATCTCTCCTGGAATGGAACCTTATTCTAGAGTTACACATATTACAAAGTAAGACGTTCACCACCTTCGTCTTCACCAAAAAAATAAAAAATAAAAAGGAAAACGTATGTAAAGCAATTTATAGGGATACAACTAAGTTATCTTTAGGTTATGGTAAACATTTACAGCATCATTTTTGTTTATTTTTTTTTTCTTCTTTTCTTTGTTTTTTGATTAAAAATTTTCTCTAAGTTGATGATACATTTATTTCGTGAAATCTTATACATAAACACATTGATTGCAATAGATTTTTGTGATATTTGCTCTTTTTTTTATATAACAGCCGTTTATAAATCTTAATTCAGCATATGTAACCAAAATACATTAGGAAACAATAGGAGATTGTAGAAAAAGAAAAGTATGAGATAATGCTATTTAAATGAATTGAAAAGTTTGTGCAATTTAGTTTTACGGTAGTTAAAATTAAATCCATGCTTTCGGCTGGTAACGGCTTTATGTGGGATTTTGAAGAATGTTACATTACTTGATTTCTGTTTCATTTATATATTTCGCATCCAATGTGTTGTGTTTCATCATCTAGGTAACAAGAAATTCTTTATATATATATATATATATATATATATTTATATATACATATATATAACTTTCTAAAGCAACAAAATGTAAAGTAAAACGAAAATTTAGCTTTTCAATGATTTAAAAGTAACTACGTTAACTTAGGGATAACTGGTTTAGCGCAAGGAGGTGTTCAACTGCTGCATTTATGTCTCCAAATGACGCAATCAGGGCTGCAAATATAAATCAAGTGTTGATTATAGAACATTCAGAAAATAAGAACATTATGTATAAATATATTTATATAACATGTGATCTAGATGTGAGTGTTCAAATAAAGATTATTGAGAGTATTGAGCAATAACAAATACTTCAAAGGAAGGGTTTAAAATTCACCGACTTGGAAATGAAACTGAAGACATTCTCGAATAAAAGAAAATAATTTATATGAAAAAAGTAAACCGTTTGGTTAAGTTTCCAATTGAATTAGTGTTTGTCTTCTTTCTAATGGCAAGCAATTAGTACTTACCCGTAAGCACGGTTAGTTTTCCAATCTTTTTTATTCGCCTCAGAAAGCCTTTGAAACCTACCGTTAGAACACAACGGGGGACTTTCTAAGCAAGCACAATGGATTACTTATCAGTTACCGTGACTTTCATTTTCAGATAGACATTGGTGGTAACTCCATCAAAACATTATACATGTTCTACCATAATATATATTGTTATCTGAAAATTCGGAGCTAAACATTCCCATATCAGCGCATCTAGATGGCATTCCAGTCTATTGAATAGTTACTTTTCTTCTCCTCCAAACCCTTTGTAACGTTTTCAATTGGCACTTAGAAAGCTCAACGTTTCTTTATGACCAGAAGACTGAACAAAGTTTACTATTGTCCCACATGTCCTTGTTAACACACTCTGTGAAAGCGTTTCCATTTCTTTATATATACTCGTCTCGACGAAGATTATGACAACCCCATGTTGGAGTCCTATGAAACTGCTAAATTCCCTAATATTTAACAGATTCTTAACTCCCTATCGCCCTAAACCCACAGCATTAACATCTATTTTATCGAATGCTGTAGAGCCACTGAATATTCAATAAAAATTTGATTACCTTATTTACAGCTTTAGACCTTTCAGCTCCCTCAATCCAAGTTGTACCGAGTGGTGTTAAATATGCTTACTTATCATCCCTTCTATTTTTATATTTATAAATAACCCCTTGACCATGTGTCTAAAACCAACTCATTTTTTTTACCTGTTTGTTCAAGCCCCTTAGTGGCCCATCAAGCAAATCCCCTGTCATTAGGTTTTTTTTTTATCTATATACACTTCTCTCAGGAGAGGCGAACCTATAGCCTCTAATCGGCCCCCCGAGATGACACCAAATAACTGTTGCAGTTCTTTTTGAACAATTGCGATTGTAACGCCGCGGAAACACTAGCGCGGGGTGGGAATGCCACAGCTTCCGCGCTCTGTAACGGTACGAGTTCTGACGCAGAGATGGTCGCGCCGTCCGGAGATTAATCGCAAAGTGGTGCGATCCGTCGAACTGTCTCGTGGAGCACCTATAAACCGAATTGCACGGAACAATACCACGAATCTCCAAAGAACAGCACGCATGATAATATCTGTAAAACAGACAAAGGTCAGCTATCCGCCTTCAATGTAATGGCGACTGTAGTTCCGACGTCAGCGCCGCAACCCCGATCGCTCGTCTCTGTATGCTCTCAAGTAAGTTGAGGGTATGTTTAGGAGTGGAGCTCCAAACAAGAGAGCAGTATTCGAGCGACTATTGTCCCGGCGGCAGCGCCGTTTCCCCGATCAGGCGGATCGCCCGTCTCTGTATGCTCTCAAGTAGGTTGAGGTTATGTTTAGGAGCAGAGCTTCAAACATACAAGCAGTATTCGAGCGACTGTAGTCCCGACGTCAGCGCCGTGTCCCCGATCAGGCGGATCGCACGTCTCTGTATTCTCTCAAGTATGTTGAGGATATGTTTAGGAGCGGAGCTTCAATCATGAGAGCAATATTCGAGCGTCGGTGTAATTTGGGATTTATACAGAAGAAAAAGTTGGACTAGAGTAACATTTTTCTTGGCTCTAGATAGATAACTCCGTTTTCCCGAGGCAGATCTGGTGATGTTCGACACGTGTTTATGCCACGATACATTCCCACAGACCGTGACGCCGAGCAATTTCATGCTTTCCCCAGATTCGAGGTCCTGTCCTTTTATCAACAGTTATGGAACCGATGATATACTTTTCTTTGTGAATGTTGTATTTTCTCCACTGCAGGACCTTATCCAGATCCCGATTCAGAGAGTCGATCTGGCTACATTTCACTCGAAAAAGAGGAAACAAGCGTACTGCAAAACTGAACACTTTGTTATCCGTTGACTCCAGCAAATCATTAATATGGAACAAAAACAGGGTTGGAGCCAAAATAGAACCTCGAGGCTCCCCGGAATTAACAGGATACAGATCTGAAAAAGCGCCGTCTACAACAACCCGGATCGATAGACTCTCGGGGAAGTTCTTTGTCCAATCGCAAAGTTGCAGGGAAAGTCTATATAAACGAAGCTTGCACAGCAATGCTCCATGCCAGACGCAGTCAAAAACCTTAGAGATATCCAATGTGATCGCCCTTGACTCACTATGCCCCTCAACCCAGATGTCCATATATCGGTTATGAGGGTCAAAAGGTCTCTCGTGAACCGCCTGCCACGGAATCCATATTGACGATCATTGAGAAGTCCGTTGGACTCCAAATACTTAACTAACTCGGCATTGATGACCTTTTCCACTACCTTAGATAACATAGACAGTACTGCTGTCGGTCGGTAATTTTGTGGGAGACGCCTTTTTCCTCTCTTTGGAATTGGCTGAACTCGGGCGATTTTCCAGCAGGTAGGAAAGGTTCTCCGTGCATAAGCTAAGTGAAAGAGTCTGCCAAGAACCGGCGATAGTTCTGGAGCACAGTTCTTAAGGACTATTGCTGGTATTCCGTCCGGGCCTGTTGCCTTCCTACAGTCCAGTCCATGTAGAATTCGTTGAATAGTACGCGGGTGAACCTCACATTCCACATCGAAAGCCCTACCGGCGCGATCCGAGGCGGCTCCAAAAGACCGACATCGAGGTTTGAATTCGCGAACACACTTTATCTTTTGCATTGTGACAAGTGTCCCGCTGCTCCTCTAACGGGGGAAAGACGAAGAAGCGAAATTATTTCTGACAGCCCTTGCCATTGACCAGAACGGATGTGAACCAATTGTATACTCAAGGAGTTTATTGGTCACTCTGTCGTTGTAAAACTTCTTCGTGGTATCAATCGTCCGATTGCACGCGTTTCCGATTGTAACAAATGTTGACCTCGGTGGGATTAGAGCGCCATAGCTTAAAAGCTTTATTTTTTGCCGATGTAATCTGCTCGCATTTTTAATCAAATCTAGGTTTATCAGATGAATTTCGTTTGATGGAATGCGGAATGTAAATCTCCATCCTGAGAAGATTAATTTCCGTGACCGACTCCCCGCATGCGTTAACATCCGAGTCTCTAAAGCACATCTCCGACCACGAAAAGGATACGAAGAAATCTCGCAAATCACCACAGTTTGCAGCTCCATACCTCCATATATGGCGAAGCTGCTTATGTAGGTTGTTCGTTTGAAATGCAAGTGGCTGCGCAACCGATACGAAGCTGTGATCTGAGTTTCCCAGCAACTTTCACGGTATAAACGCTCGGCTCGGATGTCAAAAACATATCCAGGGTGTTCGCATAATCACCTCGGGAATCCGGCACTCGCGTAGGTTCCTCCTTGAGTCAAATTGCGGCTAACAATGAACATCTTCGCCAGCCTTCCAGCCTCGCCGGTTCTGTTAGAATGCACCAACCAGCCGGAGTTGTGTACATTAAAATTGCCAAGGACGACAATTTCAGAAGCCGGGTGGTTGATCTGTATCCAGTCGACGGTAGGTGAAAGATATTCAAAAAGTGCGGTAGAGACAACAAAGAAATTTAACAGAATTCCTCAGCACGCCTTTCAAGCACATGATGTCTAAGTTATTGGATTCTAACGTCTCTCTCCTTTGGCAAGCCAGATCGGACCGCGTGAAGACACAGACTCCAACCTTAAAATGGAATCTCGAATGCAAGTCGTATCCTCAGCAACGAAGATATGTCGAATCAGTTGACAAATTGACCTGGGTCGCAGTTAGGACAAGGATATCAGGTTTCGCTGTTTACAAAATTGGTGGGCAGCGTTTACATTTGTATTGGTGAAACCGACGCCCCTGATGTTACAAAGGGTCGTTAGTAGTTGAATGTCGACAGAGTTTCGAGAAGGTTTGTTCTTACGCGATGACGAATTTCTCAAATTCGGCTCATTTGTCAAAATATAGGGTTTACATATAGGGACTTGACAACTTTTTTTCTCTAGTAAATTTTTATAATTTGCAGACGTTGTTCGTTCGTGTGCTTAACATGAAAACGTTGAGTTTACTGAATAAACTCACGGTGACAGTTCGATGATTAGTGAAATGGTGCGTTCACAAATTAAATTCAAAGTTGTCAAGTCCCTATTGGAAAACCCGTTATTTACATGATGTCCCCCATGACATAGTCCCCACCGGAGATCCGAGTGGGAAACTAGTTTACTTCCGGAATTCTTTATCTCAGAAGATACCATCATGACTTATCTCCGTGTCGGTCCGGGCCATCAGCCATACATCCGAAAACATTGTCGAAGATTTCTCTAGATGGTATCACGGAATGTACAGCGTGACGAGTTGGTATCTCACGTTGGGGCCGACTTATCACCTAAACCTACCTTTTCTCGAACCGGTCCATCAGCCAAGCTCCGAAAGATAGCCAGGGGTTCCTCCTGACCAGTTCACAGAACCTATAGCTTGATGGATTGGTATTTCACCGGGCGACAAGGGGTTCGGACTCCACCCTGCCACTCGGCCTTTAGTCGCCTCTTACAAGCTGGCCTAGCTGTGAGCATATTCTAACGCCCTATTTACAATCGAATCGAATAATCACGCAAATGGTTGTGCAGATCTATCATGACAGTCGACTGAACGAGTGGTGTGAACCCTGCTTCGAAACAGTGACAAGGTGATATGTAATCGAATCTGATACGACATTAACCAACTTAGCCTTTGCAGCATTTTAGTACGGTCTTTTAAGAGGGAATCGTATACTAAAGAGAGTAATGTTTGGCGCAGCCGTGAAGGCGGCTGTCTCAATTGATAATTAGGGTTTATATTAACATTTACTTAAATTCGGGTTTTGATAAACGCTTCCACCAATGTCATCGTTGGCGCACGCCTTTTTTTCTGACACTAACGCTACTATGTTACACAACTAAAAAATTCGTAATTTTTACTGAAAATATGTATTTCAATAACCAAATAAAAAAAAATTATTCAAAGTATTGTTCACTGGAAGCTGTGATATTTCCCCATCGTTCAGCCAATTTATGAATTCTTTGCCAAAAAAATCCACATTTTTAGAGCCATTAAAAAAAAAAAAAAACTCGCTGCCGCTTTCGCAGTCAACTTAACGCTGTTTGACACCACATTAACCTCGCTTCAACTTTCGAACTTATGCTGTTGCCCGACCAATTAATATATACGCTGATGCAGATGGCTGGTCAGAAAAGAGATGATATTCCTACTATTCCTGACTAAACTGTTTGGAAACTGTGCTATATGCCTTAATCAATAATGGTCTATTCCCAAATACGTCAAAGTCAGAGAATATCCAGCCAGTTCCCAAAAGGGCGGCAAATTACCTTTCTTTTCCTACGGAAGAAGACAACGTTTAATACCTCTAATTAAACCGGAGCGTGTTCCAGCAAGGGCATTCTGCATTGGTCCAAACAAGTAGTACTCAGAAGGCGTGAGGTCTGATGAATATGACGGATGAGGCAAATACTCCCTTTCGAAATAGATTTGAGCTGGTCTAGTAATATGAGGCCAAGGGTTGTCATGATGGAAAATTACGAACTTATTTATGTCTGGCCGTTTTTCGTTCAATGTTCTCTTTAAACAAATCAATTGTTCTCTGTACGTTTCTCCCGTTAGCAGCTCATAATAGATGACACTCTTCTGATCCCACTAATACCTTAGCGCCATGGATAGTCGGCTTTGGGATTGATATTGGTCTGGCTTCATATACGATTTCTTGCGTTTCAGGTTGTCATAGTGCATCCATTTTCTTTAAACAAATTCATTGTTCTCTGTACTCGTACATCTTTCCCGTTAGCAGCTCAAAACAGATGACACTCTTTTGATCCCACTAATACCTTAGCACCATGGATACTCGGCTGTGGTCGGGCTTCATTTTAATTTTTTATTTTTAATATACTTCTCTCGGGAGAGGCGAACCTATAGCGTCGACATGACGCCCCGAGATGCCATCAAATAACTGTTACAGTTCTTTTTGAACAGTTGCAGGTTGTAACGCTCCGGGAACACTTGCGTGGAGAGGGAATTCCACATCTTTCCCGCTCTGTAGCGGAACGAATTGTTGGGGTTGTTCGCGCCGCCGGGAGATCAACCGCAAACTGGTGCGATCCGTCGAATTGTCTCGTAGACCGCATAAAAACCGAATTAGGCGGAACAAAACCACGAATCTCCGAAGAACAGTACCCATGATAATATCTGTAAAACAGACCGAGGTCAGCTACGTGCCTTCGATGTGATAGCGAGTGTAGTTCCGACGTCAGCGCCGTGTCCCCGATCAGGCGAATCGCTCTTCGCTGTATGAGACAATTCTCATGGTCGAAATTTTCCATTGTATATAACATATAAAAATGTTCCCCCCTTTTCATCCCCATATCTCCCATTTTCTCTCAAGCAGGTCGAAGGTATGTTTAGGAGTAGAGCTCCAAACATATGAGCAATATTCGAGTGCGTGTATAATTTGAGATTTATACAAGAGAAGTTGAGGCGGAGCAAAATATTTCTTGTCTCTAAAAAGATAGCTCAGTTTTCCTGAGGTGGATCTGGCGATGTTCGACACGATACATTCCCATAGACCGTGACGGCGAGCAATTTCATGCTTTCCCCAGATTCGACGGCCTGGCCATTCATCATCAGCTGTGGAACCAATGGTCCACTTTTCTTTACGAATGTTGTATATTGTGTGTTTGTTGCAGTGAAGTCGACGACATTGGCCTTTCCCCACCGCAGGACCTTATCCAGAACCCGATTCAGAGAGTCGACCTGGCTACATTTCAGCTGGTGCGACGCAGATGCACCAATCGGCCGAAGACTCGAAAAGGAGGAAACAAGCGTACTATCATTGGCAAAAATGAACACTTTGTTATCGGTTGTCTCCAACAAATCATTTATGTAAAGCAAGAACAAGGTTGGAGCCAAAATAGAATTTTTAGGCACCTCCGAATTAACAGGATACAGATCCGAACACTCGCCGTCTACAACAACCGGGATCGATCGATTCTCGAGGAAGCTCCTCGTCCAGTCGCAAAGCTGTTGGGAAAGTCCATATGAACGAAGTTTGCTCAGCAATGCCCCGTGCCAGACGCGGTCAAAAGCATTGGAGATATCCAATGCGACCGCCCTTGACTCACCATGCTGCTTAATCGGCTGCCTTACTATAATCCAGTTCACGTAGAATGCGCTGAATAGTGCGCGGACGAAGACCGTACCGGCGAATCACAGCTGGCTCCAAAAGGCCGGGATCGAGGTTTGAATTCGCGGAAAATAAATTCGCGAACACATTAGCTTTATCCTTTGAATTCGTGACTAACGTCCCGTTGTCTGCCACCAAAGGATGGAAGGAGGAGGAAGCGAAGTTACCGCTGACAGCCTTTGCCATTGACCAGAAGGAGCGCGAACCAGTTGGGCACCGAAGGAGCTTATTGACCACTCTGTCGTTGTGAGCCTATAGCGTCTGGGATTGATAGTGAAGAACGTGTGATTCGAACTGACGCTATGACAGAATCACAAAAAATTGAACCTAAGCGTAACACAGGCTACTGGCGGTGTTTAGAATTCGATGTTTAAACGCAAGTATATTCCACTGATGTGAATTGTTATGTTATCGCTATGGTATACGGCTCTGATGTATTTTCCTATTCGTGTTCCTCACTATTTGCTTGTGTATTGTGTGTGTATCTGTTAGAGACGCTACAAGCCTTCTTCCCGGTATCAACCGCCTGGTTGCACGCGTTTCTGATTCTAACAAAATTCGTTCTGTTAACATCGGTGGGTTTGGAGCGCCATTGCTTAAGCTCTATTTTTTGCCGCTGTAATCAGCTCGCATTTTTTATCAAACCAAGGTTTATCAGACGAACTTCGTTTGATGGAATGTGGAATATACATCTCCATCCCCAGAAGAATAATCTCTGACACCGACTCCGCGCAAGCGTTAACATCGGAGCTTCCGATGCACACCTCAGACCATGGAAAGGATGCGAAGAAATCTCGCAAATCGTCCCAGTTAGCAGCCCCATACTTTCATACATGGCGAAGCTGCCTAGGCCGGTTATTTGCTTGACATCAAGTGCTTGCGCGACAGATACCAAGCAGTGATCTGAGTTTCCCAGTGGCGCAGAAACCTCCATAGATCCAGGGTGTTCGCATAATCGCCTCGGGCATCTGGCACTCGCGTTGGCTCCCCCACGAGTTGATGTTCCTGTGTTTCGGGCTTCACATATGACTTCTTCCGTTTCAGGTTGTCATAGTGCATTCATTTTCCGTCGCCAGCAACGATTCTATGCAAAAACGACTTCTTTTTGTGGTGCTCGAGTAGCATTTCCGACATGCAAAATTGCCTTCAGATATCTGTCGATGGCCATATGGCACCCAATTTTCTTACTTTTGGATATCAGTCGATGGTTCATATGGCACCCAATTCCCTTGCTTTTGGGTGAATCTTAATGATATTAGGAGCTTGAATATTGCTAATTGTTTCACACCAAATGAGTTTGTGGGTTATTTTTGAGTCTGACACGAGTCTTCACTGAGCAGTTTCCAATTCTTCATCTTCTATCTTTTTTGGCTGGCCCGAACGACCTGTCTTCAACTCAAAAATACCACTTTTAAAATACGTCAGCCGCTTCTGACACATTCTATCATCTAGGACATATTCGGAGTATGCTTTTAAGAATAAATGATGATGTTCGGAAGCATTTTTCTATATA
The DNA here is from genome assembly GCA_963931805.1 of Microdon myrmicae. Taxonomy (NCBI): domain Eukaryota; kingdom Metazoa; phylum Arthropoda; class Insecta; order Diptera; family Syrphidae; genus Microdon; species Microdon myrmicae. The sequence goes on from OZ007502.1 coordinate 43,708,742, forward strand.
TAAACCAATAAAGCAAAAGTCCCTGCAAATAGTTTTGTAGGCAAATAACTCAACATTTTCAACGCAAAAAAAAATTGTTCATTTTGACAGCTGAAATTTAATAGATTTTTTGACTCTCTTTAACATATATGACAGCTGTCAATGTGAAACAATGGCACGTATGGTAGATATAAGTTAGTAAACGAATGCGAACTTTTTAAATTACATACCCAACAAAAAAAAAAAAAAAACAAAGCAACACCGATTGTAAAGCAATAACCCACCTAAACGCTGAAAGGATAAAACCTCGGAATCGCAACGGAGAAGCGGACTCAGTTTCCCCATTGCTCACAGAGCTAGGAGAATTCAAGTTCCTCCAAACAAACAAAGATAAGACGGAAAATATAATCATTACATAGTAATGCGTAGGTTAAATGGATATATACGCTACTTAGGAGGTCAGTTTATCCATTGCAGGTGGGTCTTCATATTAGGTTGTGCGGTTTCTAACAGATACTCACACAATATACAAACAAACTAGTGAAGAACACCGAAAGAAAATCGAATAAAAAAAAAACATCAGCCGTATGCCAAGCAATAACATAGCAATTCCACATCAGTTGAGTGTACTTGAGTTTAGAAGACGAATTCGTACACGCGGCAGTGGTCTGTTGTGTTGAGCATCGGTTCAACTTTTAGTGATTCTAACCGTCATAGCGTCTATTCGAATCACTCGTTTTTCACTATCGTCTCAAACGCTATAAGGCATTGTGTGCAAGTGAATGAAAGTGAGAGAGAATATATCGAGAAGAAAGCGTGCTTCAGTTTGGTTAGACTCATTTGTATTTACAACAAAAGAGTCATATGGAATTAGGCATAGTTTCAACAGATGTTTGCCCCACTTGGGGTGCCAGTTTACCCACTAAGCGTCGAACTTCGCGTGGGGTGTATTATACGATAAAGAATTATGGTGCTAGTGACTGCAAGAGAGGGGAAAATATAGATAAATCTAAATTTTGGTTAGATTAATGAGCATACGGATCAGTTGAGCCATATGCAGGCATGTATCGGTTCCTGGGTCATTCAACGAATTAGACTACACACTGGTGTCTGTTCTCTACACGGCGAGATAAAATATAAAAAAGAATTGATTTCAGACGGCGACAATAATCCTACATATATGGTTTCTAAAAAATCGCTATTTGTATTTATTTTTATTTTTTCTTCAGAGAATATTTACTTCGAAAAAAAAAGGAGAGAGAGAAATAATGTCTACGGAACATTTCTTGCAGATAATTTAAAATATAGCAGCACTCTATAGTAACTTACCTTGTAAATTGGCTTCCCTGTTACCGAATCCCATTGCAGACAGTTGTTCCAGTTGGGAGGAATATCTTTCTTCTGGTGGTTGATTTGTGTTAGCGCTGTTAGTCATCCCGTTTAGCATTCTAGCCATGAATTCATTGAAAAGTTGCGAATCGCCAGTTGCAGTAGAGCCAGTTCCTCGATTTGCAGTAGTTGAAGGTGTAGTAGTAGTGTTTGTTGTATTAACTCCTGGTGGTGGCGGAGGAATTCCCAAGGAACCGACCACTCCAGGTGCGGCCAAACGCAACTGTTCCATACCTTGTTGGATTTGTAAAATAGCATTTAGTGCTTGGGGATTTGCCATAAAGGATAAATATTCTGGATTTTGCATTTGTTGCAAAAACTGTGGCATCATTGTACGCATTTGTTCCTGCAATTGTGGATTATCAGCCAATACAGGACTTGTGCTTAAGACACGTGTTGCCATATCTGGATCAGCGGCTAAAGCTTCCATCATGTTACGTGTATACGGCGCATTAATTAGATTTTGCATCATTTGAGGATTTTCACTCATTTGTTGGATTAAGCTTTGCATGGCTGGCGTATTTAAAATACCAGCTGGTGGTGCTCCGGCACTTTGTCCAGAACTTTGGTTATTAGCTGAAGAACCCCCATTCCATGGATTAGGAAGTGGTTCGCGATTTTCCGTACCTTGTTGTGGATTTTCCCCTGAAATTGTCAAATTGGTCATTAACTATGATATTTGAAAGGAGCAGGAAATAAAATGTATTCACCAATTGAAAATATTATATCGCTACTAAATTTTCCTTAAAGTAATGTAAGTTTGAAAAAAGTACGACACTTTGAAAAAATAAGATTTACTTTTTAAAATTAACAATTTATACATCATCGTTATACTAACTCCGATATAAAGTTAATTTGATCTTTTAATTGGCAAAGAATTTACAAGGGATTTGGTCAGAGAAAAATATGATAGACGGTTGACATTCATGGATAATTTGTCTGTTCCATAAATCAAGTCACATAGGTATCGTTCATTAAGTTGTACTCTTTTTTAGGTGGAGTGGGAACTCTGGGAATAAAATTCAAAAATCACCTTTCCTGGCTGCGCATTTTTTTGCACTCTCCTATAAGTTCCGACGCTGCGTGAACAATGTGACGTGTCTTGGGACCGTTTTTATAGTTTAATCTTTTCTTTAGCAAATAAAATCCATTCATTTCGTATTATTATTTTAGTGAGACGGGCGTGTTACGAGGAAAGGTGTAACGATTTGCAGATAGATTGTGAGGAATTCAGTGAAGCAACTGATATACAGGTATTCCCCGACTTACGACCTAGATAGGTTCCTGGTCATCGGTCGTAAGTCGATTAAGTCGCAAGTCGAATTTCATATTAAAAAAATTCCGACTTAGCGAACGTAATGTATTATTTGTACTGAAATAACTGTAAATCGAATTTTTTTACTTTGTTTTTTTTTTTTAATTTTTCTCATATATTTTAGGGATTCCCCGCAACTACATATTTGTCTTCTTTAAGTATTTTCTATGAAAAAAATTGGAAAAAAAAATGGTCGTAAGTGCGAAATTTCGTAAGTCGAACGGTCGTAAGTCGGGGACTACCTGTATGGTCATTTCAAGATCGTATTGGTAATTTCTACAAAATTTTCATTTCATTTCATTTTATTTTATTTTATTCAGTTAATACATATAACGCTTCGTTTACATAGAAAAATCTGCGAAGCCTAAAAAGACTTCTACAGAAGCTTCTTTAAATTAAATATTTACAATTTCGCGTGAAATATTCTTAAGAGTTTACATTCAAAATATTCCCTCTTTCCCTTTTCGCAATTTTTTTTTTTAAATTAAGATTTAGCAGATGATTTCTTAGTAGTTTTTTCCTCAGGCCATTAGAAGATATAATAAGTAGTTCTCTGGGTACTTGATTGAAGATCTGCGGAATAGTAACAGAAAGTTGTTGTCTGCCGTATGAGTTGTTAAATCAAGATGTTTGTAAAGCAGCCTTGTCGTCTTCTTCTTGTATTAAATTCATGTTCTAAAGGTCGCTTGTAGGTCTGGTTAGTATAATATTCCTCGAGAATATTTTGTTCGAGTAGTTGTTTTATGTTTCGAGAGTCCAAGTTGCTTGTAATTTGTATGATGATCCGCGTTGGGTTCCGAGTTTCTTCCGTTTTTGACTTTTATTCATATTTCTATGACGCGATTTTGCATTTTTGGTATTTCTTGCAAGTAGATTGGTGTAGTTTTGCCCCATACCAATATTCCATACCTTAATATTGATTGCACCAATGAAAAGTAAACTTTCTTCAAGACATTGAAACTGTTGTATATGCTTAAATGATGAAGCGTATAGCGCTTTTCGAAGTCTTTTACCGAGTTGAGTAATGTGTCGGTCCCATTTGAAAAATCAGTCAAGATATTAACCCAAATACTTAAAATGTAGATTTTCAATTAACTCCTGACATTTGTCATCGTAATTAAGTTTCTCTGCATTAGTGCTTTGATGTAAGCATTTGGTGTTGTGGAATTTTATGTTTATGCGCGGATGTAATGTGCATTAATTTTGCTTTTTAAATATTGATTATAAGTCCAAAATCATGACACCGTCTTATTGCTGAATTCAATTCCCCCTGCATTATGCTAGTTATTATTATTTATTGGCCTGTAGGAACCCGGAAGTTCATGACCTCACCGACTCGGCTTCGCCATCGTTCCCTGTCTTGGGCACTCTATTTCCACGCTTGACCATTCGATCCGATCTCCTCAAGGTCAAACCTAACATTGTCCTCCCATCTCCGTCGCGGCCGTCCTACCGGTCTCTTTCCCGTTGGTCTACCGTCAAGAATTCTATGCACGGTCCTATCGTTGCCCATTCGCGCCACGTGTCCGGCCCATCTTAATCTTCGCGACTTGATTACTCTATTGTAGGTTTGCGATATAGCTCTTCCAATACGTGGTTGTGGAGTTTCCTCCATTGTCCTGCCTCCTCGTCATATTTATCGCCAAAGATACCCCTCAAAACTTTATTCTCGGATACGCGGAATTTGTTTTCTTCCCGTTTTGTGAGAGCCCATGTTTCGCATCTATATAGAACAATCGGCATGATTATGGTTCTATAGACACGGAGTTTTATGTTACGTGATAGCAGTCTGGATTTCAGCAGTTTACTGACTGCCTGCCAACTAGCGTTGCCGGAATGCAGTCTTTTGTTAATTTCCTTCGACATTTCGTTACTGGCCGTCAGTGTCGTTCCCAGATATTTAAATTCTTTAACTTTTTTAAATATCTTGCCTCTGACGTTTATATGTGTTCCCTGAGGTCCACCCGCTCTCGCCGTAATCATGTATTTTGTTTTGTCTTCATTTATTTCTAGGCCCACCTCTTCTGCCGCTTGCATGATGATTTCACAGTTTTTACTAACAGTTTCTAGATTATCGCCTAGAACGGCGATGTCATCCGCATATGCGAGCACTTGTGTGCCGTTCAGGGATGATCCGGCTATGTTGTCGTCTTGTACCTTCCTGATGACATACTCGAGGACAAGGTTAAAAAGACACGGTGATAGACCATCTCCCTGCTTTAGTCCGTCCCGGATTTCAAATGGTTCTGAGAGGTGGTTTTCTATTCTAACTCGCCTTTTGTTTTCGTTCATGCAAATTTGAATGAGGGCGGTATATTTTTTCGGGATTCCCAGCTCAACTACAATATGGTAGAGTCGTTGCCTTGCGACTGAGTCGTAGGCTTTTTTGAAGTCAGCGAACAGTTGGTGAACCGTCTCTCCGTATTCCCATTTCTTTTCCAGCAGTTGTCTTATTGTGAACATTTGGTCGCTTGTTGACCGGTTCCTACGGAATCTATATTGGTAGTCCCCCAGTATTTCTTCTGCGTACGGTGTGATTCTCGCTAGAATGACATTTGTTAATATTTTGTATGCGGTTGGGAGCAATGATATTCCTCTGTAGTTTTCGCAGTCAGATCTGTCGCCTTTTTTGAAAATGGGAACGACTATTGAGGTTTTCCATTCTTCCGGAGTGACTTCCTTATCCCATATTGTTTGAATGAGCTGGTGGATTTTTCGAGCGGTTGCCTCTCCTCCATGCTTCACAAGCTCTGCCGGCATGTAGTTGACTCCGGGGGCCTTGTTGTTTTTCAATCGATTTATTGCGTCTACAACTTCGTTGAGAGAGGGCTCTGGGATCTGAGGCTCGGATGTATGTACGCTTGATGCGTTTATTTGTGTTTGATGGGTGCGTACATTGAGCGGGTTTTCAAAATACTGCTTCCACCTTGTCACGATATTGTTTGTTTCTGTGACCAGACTGCCGTTTGCGTCTCGAATTATTTTGACTCTCCCTCTCCCTCCCTGATGTTCTTTGCTCTAGAATTTTCTAAGATTTTTTCTGTCCGAGTCTTCTCCCATTCGCGTTTGTTGCGTTTGAAGAGTCTCATCGTCTCTCTCCGAATCGTCGCGTATCTTTCTGCGTTGACTTCATCATATCTTTCTAAGTGGATCATTTTGAGGCGTTTACGTTCTTCGATCTTTGCCCTGCAGTCATCGTCAAACCAAGGTTTGGACTTAGTTGTTTTCTTAAATCCTAATACCTCTTGGGCTGTTTGTTTGATTGTGTCTCTGATCGATGCCCATTTAGTGTCCACACTATTGACTTCCTCTTCTTGACTGCTTCCATTCTCTAGAATGCTAAATCTATTCGTTAGTTCGTCTTGATATTCAGTCCTTTTGCGCAGGTCTTTCAGTTTATCAGTGTCGAACATTTTGCTCGTCTCCCGTGATTGCCCATGTGGGATTACTGCGAGGCGACTCCTGATATTGCCCATCACTAGAAGATGATCGGAGTCGCAATCTGCTCCTCTATATGATCTTACGTCAAGGATATTCGAGTGGTGTCTTTTGTCTATGAGGAAGTGGTCTATTTGGTTACGAGTTACGTCGTCGGGTGATATCCATGTGGCTTTATGAATTTGCTTTTGCTTGAACATCGTGCTTTTCACTATCAGATCTTTTGACGCTGCGAACGTGATAATTCGAATTCCATTATCATTTGAAACGTCGCGTAGACTTTCTTTACCTATAGTTGGTTGGAAGATATCTTCCTTTCCAATTTTCGCATTCAGGTCCCCGAGGAGGATTTTAACATCGAATGATGAGATCCCATCGAATACTTCTTCTAGGGTCTCGTAGAACGTGTCCTTCGTTTCTTCGTCCGTAGATTCTGTTGGGGCGTGTACGTTTATAAATACATAGTTGTACCATGGTCCCTGTATTTTTAGCACAGACATTCGGTCATTAATAAATTGCACATCTTTTACATGGGGCGTAATCTTATTGCTTATGATGAAGCCAGTCCCGAGGTAAAGTGTATCGGAACCTCCACACGCCAGTGTAAACCCGTTGGTTTCGATTACTTTATGTGGGAGTCGGACTTCCTGAAGCGCGACGATGTCCATTTTATATTGTTTCGCGTTTTCTACGACCGTCTGTATCGCGCCTGGTTTATATAGCGTTCGAACATTCCACGTGCCGACGCGTATATCCCGCTTCTTCCGTTTTTCCCTACGTCTTCTTTTTGCCGAGTCGGTGTTTTCTTGATGATTTGTTCCCTTATGGTAGTGTCGGCTCATCACGCCTACGCCTACCGGGTTTTTTGTGAGATTGTTTTTTGTGTATTGATCATTCATTTCATTGGATCACTCTGGGGTTTCAAATAGTCCGCCATATCAGAGCCCCTCTTTGATATGGTAAGGTCTGCTTACTGCTCTGATACGACCCGGTGTCAGAGAGGCGCCATTATAATACAGCCGGTATACCCCTGGCTGCAAACCATCCAATGGGCAGGGTGACGCGTAACACCTTGGATTAGGGGTGGTAGATCTTTGTGTTTTACTCCTCGCTAGCCTGTCTGACATGGGTAACCCTACTGGAAGCGTATGCTTCCGTCAGCATAGCCTGAGTGATTCATCGTAGTTTAAGCCTCCGCACCACGTCAAGGTTTCTACCAAGCGGGGGGCATTATGCTAGTTGCTATGGATAAATCTCTATGGCTGCCAACGATCGCTGTGTCATCCGCATAGGCAAATCCGGTGCTATTCTGTAACACGCTGAGAATTTGGTTTGTGTATATTATGTAAAGTGTTGACGGTAGACCAACGGAAAAGAGACCGACAGGATGGCCGCAATGGAAATGTTAGGTTTGAACTAGAGGAGATCGGATCGGATGGTCAAGCGTGGAAGGAGAATGCACAGGACAGGAAACGATGGCGGAGTCGAGTCGGCGAGGCCATGAACCTCCGGGTTCTTACAGGCAAATAAATAGTAAAAGTTACAACAACAAAAAAAAAAAAAAAAAAAAAAAATATATATATATATATATATATATATATATATATTATATAGCAACGGTCACAAGATTGATCCTCGCGGAACTTCATATTGTTGTTTTTTTTCGTTGCTAACTTTATTGGATATCTTCACTTTTATTTTTCTATTTGTTAAGGAGCTAATAAACCAATCTATATTATATCCTCGTATCCCTATTTTTCCAACATCTCAAAGAGTTGTTCGAACCTTAATGTATCAAAAGCTTTTTCGAAGTCAATGAAGATAACAATATTATGGTAGCTTTTATTAAGATGCGTTTTGATAAGATTTGGGAATTCTGCGAGAAGCTTGCTAGTGTTTTTGGTTTTTGTAAATCCGCACTGTTTTTTATGTAGTTATAATTTTCCGAGGGCGGATTGCCTTACGGAGACGTATTCTCGAAGTCCGGTTATTTATCAGAATATTGGCATGATGTTCCCCCCGACATAGTCCTCCCGGAGAACTGAACTAGTTTGGCTTCGGAATTCCTTATCTCAGAAGGTACACCATGACTTATCTCCGTGTCAGTGGAGTCCGAAAATTCAATCATACATCCATACATCGAGATCCGAATGGGAAACTAGGTCACCTCCGGAATTCTTTATCTCAGAAGGTACCACCACGACTTATTTCCGTGTCAGTCCGGGCCATCAGCCATACATCCGAAACATAGTCGCAAATTTCTCCCGACGATATCGCGAAATGTACAGCGTGATGTTATGGTATCTCACCTTCGGACCGACTTACCATCTAAACCAACCTTGTCTCGAACAGGTCCATCCACCAAGCTCGAAAAGATGGCCAGAGGTTTCTTCCGACCATTTCACGGAACCTATAGCTTGATGGAGTGGTATTTCACCGGGCGACAGGGCGTTGGGATTCCACTTACCACTCGGCCTTTAGTCACCTTTTACGACAAGCCGGCCTAGCTGTGAGTATATTTAACGCCCTACTCACAAGGCCTTAATTTCATAGGACTAAACTAAAGTATGGCGGGGTGGGAGCGAACATACAGGGCAAAGTCTCTGCTTTCAACTCGGCGAAGGCCAGGACGATCCTTGTCCCTGTCCAATCCAAGTTGATATGCAGTCTCCACGTGACACCCCTGGATAGCTACTATTGCACCCGTCAAGTAGGGAAACAATGCATGCAGCGGCATCCTGAGAAAGGTTGGCACAAGGCTAATAACCTTGCTCGGAAAAACAAATTATTATGGACAATTTAACAAGGCTTGGATATCGACCGGATACCGGTGGATAGACTTGCTAAATAAGGCCAAGACCTGATCCCGATTGCAGTGCCTATGATGATGAAAAGCCATAAGACAGCTCAAATCAAATAAAGCACCCGAAGCTGATGGCATACCAGCTGAGTTGATCAAACACGGAGGGACAGCATTACATCACACAATTCATGACATCGTGGTGGACGTATGGGAGCAAGAGGAGATGTCGGAAGATTGGCGTCGTCATACATAAAGGGGGAGATATCACAGTGTGCAGCAACTATAGGGGTATATCATTGCTGAGTTCCATCTATAAGGTACTCTCCTCTATCCTACGAGATCGGATAGCCCCATACCCTAAAGTCATCATTGGTCAATATTAGTCTGGCTTCATCCCAGGCAAATCAGCGCTTGACCAGATATTCACCCGTAGGCAGGCGATGGAAAAATGTCTGGAATTTAATATCTCATTATATCACCTATTTATAGACTTTAAGGCCACCTACGACAGCGTAGCCAAGGTAGAACTATATAGTGCCATGAGAGTTCGGCATTCCAAACAAATTGATACGACTTTGTAGGTTGACCATGACCAACGTAACTAGCCAAGCAAAAATAACGGGATTGCTGTTGATTATTGAATCCAAGTCCAGCCATACTTGCCTAAGCAAATGGCACCAGGCGGGCAGTGGGACACCACCCACAAATTCAAAGGATAAAGCTGTGTTCGCGAATTTAGTTTCCACGAATACAAACCTCGATGCCAGTCTTTTGGAGCCACCTGTGATCGCGCCGATACGGTCTTCAATGCGTGATGTGAGGTTTCGCCGGCGTACTATTCAACGCATTCTACGAGAACTGGACTGTAAGAAGGCAACCGCGCCGGACGGAATACCAGCAATAGTCCTCAAGAACTGTGCTCCAGAACTATCGCCGGTTCTTGGCAGACTCTTTCGCTTATCTTATGCACGGAGAACATTTCCTACCTGCTGTAACCGTAGATTTTCCTGGTGCAGAGTCTGAATAATGTTTATCAAGCCAACCTTTGTTCGAGTTCAGCCAATCCCAATATATTCATCCTGTCTTGTGGTCCTATTTGTATTCGAACATTCTGTGAATATCGAGAAGTAGGTTGGGAGTGTTTACTATTCAGAGTTATAGCTACTGCTTCGGATGGGTTAAGTTGAATTTTCCATCGACTGTAATACTGATACAGTTCGTCCAGATGACGGTTGAGTCGATTTGTTGCGAGTTTAGGGCTTTTGGATGACGTGTACACTAGGACGTCATCCACATAGCATATCTGCTTTACTTTCCTATCCACAGGCGGAATATCTGAGGTGTATATATTACGCCTGCAGCGGCGTAGAAAGTTCGGGATAGCTTTCCATTCACTCGGACTTGGAAGGTTCAACTGTATACCATTCACTGTCTTCCAATTATCATGTGAGACCGTTGTGGATTGTCCCGTTTATCAATGTACCAATGTTGTAAATTATCAGGTCGGCTAAGAAGCTCGTAGGCCGATTCATAGATGGTGTTATTAGAACTAAATCTATATGACTTTTAACTAGTACTAACCTTCAAGCGATACGTGTATAATTTTGACAGCTGTCGGACAATTGGTTCGTGAGATATCGGATCGTGAGTGAAGCAATTTTTGTTATTGTAAAAAAAAAGCATAAAAAAGAAACTCGTGTGTTAATGAAGCATTGCTTTATCATGAGAAAAAATAGTGTTGAAGCCAAAGGTTGGCTTGATAAACATTATTCAGACTCTGCACCAGGAAAATCAACGGTTAAGAAGTGGTTTGCTAAATTTGAACGGGGCGAAATGAGCACCGAAGACGATACACGCGGTGGGCGCCCGAAAAGGGCTGTAACGGACGAAAACAAAAAAAAGTTCACAACATAATTATCAATGCCCGTAAATTGAAGTTGATCGAAGTAGCTGAACTCTGAAAATATCAAAAGAGCGTGTTGGACTTATCGTGCATGATTATTTGAACATGTGAAACCTGTGCGTAAAGTGTGTGCCGCGCGAACTCACAATCGAGCAAAAGTTTCATCGTGTCGTTGACTCGGAGCAATGTTTAGCGATATTCAACCGTAATAATAACAACATTTTCCATCCATATATGACAATGGATGAAACACTGCTTCAGTACTACACTCCAACCTCATCATCGTACAGCATTTTGTTACTTTAAACGCTTTTTTCACGAAACCATGTTTTTCAAACTATTGGCCAAGATTTCTCAAAAACTACTTGGCGGATCGACTTTTTTCTTTTTTTATTTTGAAGTAGATTTGACTCATTGGAGCATCTACTATAATGAGTCCAATCGACAGTTAGCCGAGTGAGAGTCAGGCCAATTTTGTGGGTAAAGAGAAATCGTACTATAAAAATGATATCGAAAAGCTACATGACTGCTATAGTCGTTGTATCGCCCTCGAAGGAAACTATGTTGAATATTAAAATCGAATTTTGCCAAAAAAATGTGTTTTACTATGTTAGCCTACGGACTTTTCAGCTGACCTGTTATATATCGCAATATTGGCTTCCTCTGTGCATAGCATTCTTTAACGTTCCCGAATAGACGAAGAGTGAAGATATTATGAAGAGTCTGACGTCTTTTCAAGTTTTCGAGACAATTTTGATTAATTTCGGGACATGAGAGCATATACCCTTTGGATATAGGATTTCTGTAGTTCATAAAAAGCGACTAAAGGCAGAGAGTCTGTGGCGGTTCCACGAACCGCACAAATCACCATAGGCTGAGATGTCTTCGTTCCACCAAGAAACATACTCACCTATAACCAAACTCCACGTGCCCTCAGACACGTGTCCCTAAAGTCCACCTTTTCATCTGACCAGAGGTGACAATCATACCGATGTTAACAAACCCACGTATCCACAGATACGTGGGTCACAAGTCCCGAACAATTTTCCTACGCCTGCACGGCGAGCGAAGGACATGACCCAGCATAGAGATTGTGTAAACACAAACGGTCGGCACAGCTGCACCAGATGTCGACAAACATAAAATCCCCGGCGATAATCCAATTGCCGGAAAACAATCCGTCGGCAAAAACTTTGTCCCTGACGCAATGCACTTCGCCTAAACAAAGGTCATTGCGGAGAAACAGCAATAAACGAAAACGCTGTTCCCCTAGGGCAATGTAAACACGAGGATTACCAATCCCAGGATCGCCTAAAGTAAAACACACATTCAAATGTTTGCATAAGCAACGCAACGGAGGTGTGAAAATTCTGACGATCACAGAATGATCTACAGCAAACAGACGGCAACCCCGGCGTCTGTATGTGTGAGCGCGATCTTCCCCGGTGGAGAGATTCTCGATTGAGAGAAAGTCACGACCCAGGGAAAGCGAAAGGAGAAAGAAAACTATGTGGTGAATGGAATCATCCCCAGAGAACGACAGTCGAAATCGAGAGTCTGGACGAGGAAGTTTAATTTTATGTACGGTGGTGCTAACCGACCGAGTCCCCGGAGGTTTACGTTGTATAGTACCGTTGCGAATTTATTTGGTTTCGTTTAAAAGTAACGTCGAGTGACGACGAACTTGTGGTTTGGAGAAGCGATCCGAAAGTGTAGACAAATTAATAAAAAAAAGTTTTAGTTTGCAGAAGTTTCCTGAGTGGTACCGTACCATCAGAGTCTCGATAACGCTCGTTTGGAATTGTAGTTTGAATTGTGTTTTTGTAAGTGGCCAACATTGAAATTGTTCTTATAGACTAGCAACGGATGTTCAAGTGTATTGAATCGTTGAATTATTGTAACAATGTGAAAAAAAAGGATGAAACAAAATTTTAAATAAAACAAATTATAAAAGAAAAACATTTCGTTGTTTCATTGGTAACAGTATGCGCTCCGTTGTGTTTTCCTTGTGAACAGTGTTCGACGGAACACATCAGCCGTAAGCATTCGACCATTGACAAAATCCGCCAAAAGTCAATCGCTCCAAAAACATAGATGGTTTGTTTGGCTTATATCGATCCTGTTCGACTGTTTTGCAGGCTGGAACTTGCAATAGCTGAGTTACGAAAAACAGCAAATAATGGATTAAAGGAGATTATTTATAAGATTGGCCAATTCAGTTGGTCGTGCAAGAAAAACCTTTCTGGTAATTTTGTTACTGATACTGTATGAAGTATCCCCTTCATTTTTATTTAAATGTAGTTTGCTACGGTTCTATGTAGTTGTTCACTGTCGTGATGGCCTTTTCTAATGAATATGCGGTGTTTCTAACAGATGCACATACAATATACAAGCAAATAGTAATGAACACTGAAGGAAATTCGAGAAAACGAAGCATTCGAACCGTACACCATAACGATAACATAGCAATTCCACATTAGTTGAGTGTACTTGAGAATAAGGATCGAATTCGAAAACACGGCAGTGGTCTGGTGTGTTGTTATTCTACCTTTCAGTGATTTTAACCATCACAGTATCTGTTCCAATCACACGTTCTTCACTATCGTCGCAAACGCTATAAAGGTACCATAATCATCATCATCGGCACTACAACTTGGAACCGGTCTTGGCCTTATTTAGCAAGTCCAGAGGCTTGTTAAATTTTCCATAATGATTTGTTTTTTCCGGGCAAGGTCATTAGTCTTGCGCCAGAGGCTCCCCGACTGGGAATCGAACCCCGGTCTCCCGCGTGACAGGCGGGTATACTAACCAGTATACTATTGAGGAGCTAAAGGTACCATAAACCCGACGTAGTATCCAAAGCATTATGGCATTCACTTCCTTTTTCTATCCTGTTTTGCTACTTTTTCTAACCTCCCTTTGTTCAGTACTTGTTCCACACTTTCATGTCCACTCTGTATCTTTTGGTACTATAACGATATTTGCAGTCCCTTTAGGGCACATTATAACGAAAAAAAAACAGGAAACAGGCCGATTTATCGTCAAAGATAACTAGAAGTCCAGTCCCAATCTCTTCAAACACATTAAAAGTCTTTAAAAATTTGCGTGTTTTTGTAGGAACTCTTTGGACTTCCAAGCAAAGGTTAGGTCATAATAATAAAATAGCAAATTGTGCTTCATGGATGTTTGTTTAGTATATAGACCTTATTTCACAAATCACCAACTCATCTCTGCTTAGTAGTGAGTACCTATTATTCTACGTCGTTACTGTGTGTAATGTAGATTTCTGGTGAATGAAGAAAAAATATTTTCTATAATGCGCCGTCGTTACCCATCTCTCCAAAGCACTGGCTTACTGACATATAGACACAAATCATTTTAACCCACACCCCTTCTTCCTGCACTCGCTGTCTGTTCCTCCTTTTGCTATCTGCGTTGTATTAACATTAATAAATAAACGCATGCATAAAGAAGAAAATCAACTAAATGCGTCATAAATTAATTCACCACCAAAATGACTCCCCTAAATATTCACCAGATTCAACAATATAAATATTTACCTGAAGAATTCTCCATAAGACCAGAAAATGGGTTTTGTGTGAAAGTCTCATTGGCTGCATTTAACATGGGTTCCTGTATGTCGCGATAAATCCTTTGTAATGTATTGAATCCTCCTGGGATACTCTCCAAATTGGACATGGCGCGATCATGGGATCGCATCAGTTCCTGTAGCATAGACGGATTACGTGCCAGTTCCATTGTTTGACGCAGTAGTTCGGGATTATTAAGCATGTGTGATATTTCTGGATTTCTCTGCATTAAATCTTGCATCTGCGGATTTGATGATAGCAATGCACGCATAGCACCAGGATTGTTCATCATCTGCTGTACCAGCGGATTATCCAACACATTACGCAGCATTTCTGGATTATTTATGATATCATTCTGCATGCGCGCTTGCAAATCCATGAATGTATTTGCTCCAGCACCAATAGCACCTAGACCCGACAATCCACCCAATGAGTTCAACCCAAATGGAGTTTGTCGCACATCTGCTTGCGGTCGAGATGTTGAAGTTTCTTGTTGTCTACTCGGAGATTTTATAACCAAGTGAACACTGTGCCCATCTTTGATGTTGTGAGTTTTTAATGTATCCGTATCCTTCATGATTTTACCAGCAAATATCAAAACTAGCTGTTCAGGTTCGGCTTCGAACTTCTTGCCAATTAAAATCTTAAACTAAAATTGGAAACAAAAACAAAAAATGTATGAATACAGAAAATTTAATTTTTTCTTCTAATCAAGATTATAAAAAATATATGAACGTGTTATGTGTTAAATATATATCATAGCTTTTAATCAGAAAACACAAAACATGATTAGATTAGTTCCATGAAAATAGTGATATGTGATCATTAAAAATGCAATTTATTCGTCAAGAGTTTTTCATTAGACCAATGTAGTGAATGCACGTAGAAATACCGAGAACTTACATCTTTTATTTCGGCATCTTCTTCAACTTCAATTTCGTTTTTATCTTTTGGTGTTTTTACAGTTATGGTAATTTTAGGTTTATCTCCACCTTCAGCCATTTTATAATTGTTTCAAGATTGAGTAATCTAATTTAACTTCAGTAAATAATTTTCACGAAGGAGAAAAATAAAATTACACAGAAAACTAATTCGTCACTTCGACAATAATTTTAACGAATACAGGGTGATAGGATTTTATGAAATTTTAACGAAGGGCAAAAATTAAACGTACATGACAATTAACAGTCGTACAGAGTGTATTCAGTTAAATTGTGTTTCAAAACACAACGTATGTATTGAAGTATCTCGCTACGGATGAAAGACAAGAGGCGAATGAATGAAATATGCTCCATTACTTAAATCAAAACACGAGATATGACTTTATATTTTTCGATCAAAAGTAAAATGATTTTACATCTTAATCTACCTGAACTCAACAACAGAGTACATTTGTTCACCAATCACTCTCAGCTACATTCAACAATTGTTTTGACAGCGCAATCCACACGTGCTGACCACGAAGTAAATAAAAGTTCGTGTACCAGATGCAGTCGCAGAGGTTTTTTATCGGTGATTTACCATTAAATATTAATGAATATGATCTGCGTAAAGCATTTCAGGTTCATGGGGACGTGACAAATATTGAACTTAAGGAAAAACTAATTGCAACGGAATCTAGTAATAAAAAGATTCTTGCATTTGTGACGATTACCTTATTTGATGACAATGTATCCCGGTGTAAGTTGAAGAGATAATATTTGTCGTTTGATAAACTAAGTGAATTGGTTTTAGGCTTAAGGAAACTAAATGAAAAACCTATCAAAGGGGAATATATCAATGTCCAAGTAGCCAAGGAGAGCTTCTTAGAACGCCTTAAAAGAGAGCGGGAAGAGACCTCAAAGAAGGAAACACATCCAGAAGTCGCCACAAGTTGTGATTTGAAGGGGCATGTGGAACCAGCAATCAATTCCAAAAAGATCTTTAATAGCGAGGATGAAGCGGAAGATAATGAAGATGTTCTGCTGATCACAAAGAAAAAAGCCGCCCATTCTATAAAAAATGGCAAGGTGAGTAACTGCGGGTGTTGTGTTTTACGGATTTGGTTGATGGTTTCCTTTGAATCAAACTATCAAGACAGGAGCGGTGGTTTGCATAAAAAGCACATGCTTTTTAAATGGAGTTTAGTCCTAGAAATTGAGTTACAATTACATTCTGACTAGGATGGGATCATAATTCGTGCAGCTTCTTCTAACGACGCAGTGATATTTAATCACAATTTAGTTCTATAAAATTCATAAAGATTTACATTCTTTCAGTCCGCGCAGCTCCATCTAAAACCACATGCTAGTTTAGTTAAGCCCTATAAAATTGAGAAGATTTACATGCATATGGCCCAGATCCATCTATAACTCAATGCTATTGAATTATAATCTAGTTTCATCATCATCGACACTACAACCGGGATCCGGTCATTGCATATTTTGGCAAGTCTCTCCACCGGTATCCAGTTTTTATCCGAGACTTGTTAAATTGTCCATAATAATTTGTTTTTCCGGGCAAGGTTATTAGCCTTGCGCCAACCTTTCTCAGGATGTCGTTGCGTGCATTGGTTCACTACTGTCAACTTGGATTGAACAGGGACAAGGATCGTACTGGCCTTCGCCGGGTTGAAAGCAGAGACTTTGCTGTGTATGTTCACTCCCACCCCCCATAGTTTAGTTTAGTCCTATGAAATTGAGAAGATTTACATTCTTATTAAGGCCTTGTGAGTAGGGCATTAGAATATACTCACAGATAGGCCGGCTTGTCGTAAGAGACGACTAAAGGCCGAGTGGTAAGTGGAGTCCCAACGCCCTGTCGCCCGGTGAAATACCACTCCATCAAGCTATAGGTTCCGTGAAATGCTCGGGAGAAACCCCTGGCCATCTTTCGGGGCTTGACTGATGGGCCGGTTCGAGAAAAGGTTGGTTTAGGTGGTAGTCGGTCTCAAGGTGAGATACCACCCCGTCACGCTGTACATCCCGTGATATCGTCGGGAGAAATTTGCGACTATGTTTCGGATGTATGGTTGATGGCCCGCACTGACACGGAAATAAGTCGTGATGGTACCTTCTGAGATAAAGAATTCCGGAGGTGACATAGTTTCCCATTCGGATTTCGATGTATGGATGTATGGTTGAATTTTCGACTATGTTCGGCAATATGGGCGCCACTGACACGGAGATAAGTCATGATGTACCTCCTGAGATAAGAACTGCCGAAGCCAAACTAATTCGGATCTCCGGGGGGGACTATATCTATATATCTATATGCAAATATTCTGATGAATAAGGACTTGGAAAAATTCGTCATCGCGTAATCGGGTTCGTTCTCGAGGCTCTGCTGATGTTCAACTGGTAACGGAATTTTGCAACATCAGGAGCATCACCAATATATGCAAATAGCCAAACCTGATATCCTTGCCCTAACTGAGACCCAGGTCGATTCGTCAACTGATTCGACGCAACTTCACTACTAAGGATACGGCTTGCATTCGATATTCCGTTTTAAGGGTGGAGGCGTTTTTTTGAGTCGGTGTATTCTTGATGAATTCTTCCCTTATGGTAGTGTCGGCTCATCACACGTACGCCTCCGGGTTTTTTGTATCTTTGTAGTGTTTATAGTTTTCATTCATTTTTGTTTGTCCCCATGAGTCTCTGGGTTTCAAATAGTCCACCATATCAGAAACCCTATTTTGATATGCTTTGGCCTACTTACTCCTGTTACGGACCTCGCGTCCATATCCTCGCCTAACACCCACTAATTCCCTTTCGCAAATTTCCCCTCTCCGCCTGTAAAGGGAAGACAAATCGTCAAGTAGCTAATTTGCATAAACTACTTTATGCAAATTCTACTTGGCAGGAAAATAATAAAAAACGACGTTGGCGCCGAATAAAAATTCAGGGGCATCGGTTTCACCAATACGAATGAAAGCGCTGTCCACCAATATTTGCAATCAGCCAAACCTGATATTCTTGCCCTAACTGAGACCGAGATCGATTCGTCAACTGATTTGACATATCTCCGTTTGCTCAGGATACGACTTGCATTCGAGATTCCGTTTTAAGGTTGGAGTTTTTTTGTTTTTTTTTGTTTGTTTTATATCCACATTTATTTAACAAATTAATTACATATTTTACTTAAGATTTAAATGTTAATTTCTATTTTACAAATATCACTCTTACATTAACTTACTGGCTCTTCGCAAGCACTCTAAATTATACATTATTATTTTTCTTATGCCTTTCGGCGTACAATAACTGTTTTTATAACATGTCACAATAATTGATGTTTTCTTTTTTAAATGTATTCTATTTTTTTTCTACGTCATGTACTTTGCGCAGAGGCGATATCGTAACCAATGCGGTTCTACTGAGGTGCGATTATTGCTAGCTGAAAATTTTATGGTTAGAGTCTGCGTCTTCACGTGGTCCGATCTGGCTTGCCAAAAGATGAAGGGGTTAGAACCTGTGGGGAGGAAGTAATATGCCTAACACGGACACTAGGTTCACTTCCTCCTCCATCATAAATTGTTCGCGCGAACACTGCCCACAACGCAAGGGGGGAGAAAACGATGGTTGACCTCCGCGACCGAGCGGACACAACACAGAAACAAAAACACTCCGGCGATGCTATTTATGCTTAAACTTTTTTTATTATGAATGATCCTTACTTATACTTATTACTAGTGTTGGCTGATTTTAATAGATTCTTAGACATTCCACACACGAACTGCGGCACAAACGTTTTAACCGACCGTTCCGGGCACCGGTACGGTGGATGACGAGCGACCCGACCGCTCTGAAGATTGAATTACGACTCAACGATATCTTGCTCGTTCAGAGCTCACTCGCTCATCGTGATCATGGTGGTATGTGTGCCTAAAACAAAGAAAGACATAAAGTGCATTCCTAGGATACGATTTCGGTAAAGCAAATAAAACCGAAATCGTCGGATGAATGTGTGTAGCAGCTAAACAAAGAGACCACGATGCGATGCGGGAATGTGCTAATTAGTTTTAGCTAGGTTGCTGGGAAATGGTGTTTATGGCATCGGTAGTAAGGGTACATATTGAATGCCCATTTGCATTGTTTATGCTTGGATTTCAATTGATGCCAAGGGACGCGGAATGCGTATTTGCTTTGGGTTGCACATTGTGCGAGTTAGGGAATTTTATTGCTGGGAGAAAAACGTCGCCAGCCAATGTACACATAAAGAAATTTATCGTGTACATGAATGAAGGTGGGAATAGGCGATGCCATGATAATTATCTCTGGCTGGAATGGTTACATGCTATGTGAACCGGGGTTTTTCTTTTCAGGATAATTTATGATAAGTAAAGTAAGAACTCTTATAGGGGATTTGTAAGCGAAGGAATGCTTGAAAAGGTAAGAATTCTTTTGCAGGTACTTTTGGGTTACAATAATTGGATCTATTTGATGCGTGAAGCATTTAAGATGCTAATGCGAATTGCATTAGCGAAAGCTTATGCAGACTGGGTTGTGGTTATGGGTTTTTTTTCAGGAAGGCGAGCCATGGAATCTGGCGGAACGTCACGGAACGGGAATGTGCTAATTAGTTTTAGCTAGGTTGCTGGGAAATGGTGTTTATGGCATCGCTAGTAAGGGTACCTATTGAATGCCCATTTGCATTGTTTATGCTTGGATTTCAATTGATGCCAAGGGACGCGGAATGCGTATTTGCTTTGGGTTGCACATTGTGCGAGTTAGGGAATTTTATTGCTGGGAGAAAAACGTCGCCAGCCAATGTACACATAAAGAAATTTATCGTGTACATGAATGAAGGTGGGAATAGGCGACGCCATGATAATTATCTCTGGCTGGAATGGTTACATGATATGTGAACCGGGGTTTTTCTTTTCAGGATAATTTATGATAAGTAAAGTAAGAACTCTTACAGGGGATTTGTAAGCGAAGGAATGCTTGAAAAGGTAAGAATTCTTTTGCAGGTACTTTTGGGTTACAATAATTGGATCTATTTGATGCGTGAAGCATTTAAGATGCTAATGCGAATTGCATTAGCGAAAGCTTATGCAGACTGGGTTGTGGTTATGGGTTTTTTTTCAGGAAGGCGAGCCGTGGGATCTGGCGGAACCGCCACAAACCCAATAATTTGGACATCATGGGGGCGCGTTGGTGTAAAAAAACAAAACAAAAAAAAAGTAGTTGAAGGTCGTGCTGAAGAATTCTGTTAAATTTCTTTGTTGTCTTTACCGCTCCCCAAATGACGATCGACCGGTGACACTTTTCGAATATCCTTCTGGATACAAAATAACCACCCCGGTTCTGAAATTGACGTCCTTGGCAATTTTAATGTACACAACTCCGGCTGGTTGGTATATTCTAACAGAACTAATGAGGCTGGGAGGCTAGCGGAGATGTTCGCTGTTAGCCGCAATTTGACTCAACTTGTGGAGGAATGAACCTACGCGATTGCCGGACACCGGAGGTGGTCATGCGAACATCCTGAATCTGTTTTTGACATCCGAGCCGAGCGTTTATAGCGTGGAAGTAGCTGCGCCACTGGGAAACTCAGATCACAGCCTGTTATCGGTCGGTTAGCCATTTGCATTTCAAACGAACAACCGACCTAAACAGTTTCGCCATGTGTAGATGGCCATGTGTATGGGCCATGTGGAATGTACGAGAGTGGAATTTCTTCCATCTATTTCCGCTGACAGGCAGTTCAAGCACATGTAGTTCTTCCATCATTGCCTTGGGAACTAGCTGGATGAATTCGGGACAACTTCTTACTATGTGGCACGCTTCGCATCTTGAACAGATATGAGATTGGTCCAAAGCCGGGATCAATACTCTGTTATACTGGCTCCGTTGTACCATATCTGAAAATGCTTTGTTCCTTCCCGTGAGTGACCCTAGAACATGGAACCTGAACTCGATGAAATCCATGAGATCTCTCATAGACGGTAGCGAATAGGGATGTTTTACAGCTTGCTCACATGGCGTGTGAGTGAATCTGTCCAGAATCCTCGTGATGTGTTACGTACCCAAGCCCTCGCGCTCTCTCTCTTTCTCTTTCTCTCTTTCTCTTTCTCCTTCTCGTTTCCTCTTTTCCTCTTTCTCTTTCTCTTTCTCTCTCTCTTTCTCCCTCTTTCTCCCTCTCTCTTTCTTTTTCTCTACCTTTTTCTCTCTCTCTCTCCTGAATAATAATAATAATAAGTGTAACAACAAGTAGGCAAAAAATTACTTTGTAAGAATTAAAATAAAAAGTATGCGGCGAATACGAAAATCAAATGAGAAAAACTTTGACAGAAGCTTTTCAGTATAAAAGAAAAAATAAAAGGACATAGGTTGCCGCCGAGTAAAAACAAAACCGACATATTTCGCCGTCCCGCGCAGTGATGAAAAGGTTTTGGCTCGCCGCGGCGATTCTCATAATTAATTGTACAAAGGAATACACAGGGGCTTCAAGCAATCAACATCCCCTGCAACCGGAAAAATAGTCAAACGTCAACCAACCATCGGTTCGGCGTTTTACACAGTGGGTACTTTTTCAGTCCAAATAAATTTATTTGTTAAAACAATATAACAAATGTACGATGATTGGATCCGACGAGCTTGTGTCAGTGTCGATGCCATTTAATGCGCGGAAGCATTCCTGGGTGACATGCAGCCCCTTGATTGCGCTGGCATTATTGCTGGATGTGGTGCATGGGACCGAGAGGCAAACTGCGCAGTAATCTTTTTTTTAACATACTGTGTTTATTTGACCAATAATCAATTTTTACATTAAGTACTACAGCAAACTTATAATTCTAGTGATACAATTTGTATACATTACACATTTTTCAAACATAAGTGAATGTGTGAATAACTATTTGAGTATTATAAGTTTTAATATTAACAGTTTCCCTGGAAAAGGTCAGTAAACCAGGATTTTTATTTTTTATTTTATCTAATCTAATACTTAACTTAACTCTAATTCAATCTAGCTTAACCTAATTTATATTATAATAAGTTAAATATGTAATGTGAATTGTGGAATATAGGGATTGATGGTTAAGGAGGTAGATTGGCGCGGGATATGGTTAGTTAGTGGTCTCGAGTGGGGTAACACTTTCCGGTTGTTCGTTAAAACGCAGAGTGTAGGAGAATGGTTATATGTCACAGTATTTGAACTAATTGTGTGCCAGCTCGGTGTTATGGTACACTACCTCGTTATTGTTACTGCTACTATTTATTGGCCTGTAGGAACCCGGAAGTTCATGACCTCACCGACTCGACTCCGGCATTGTTCCCTGTCCTGTGCACTCTCCTTTCCTCAAGATCAAACCTTACACTGTCCTCCCATCTTCGTCGCGGCCGTCCTGTCAGTCCCCTTTCCGTTGGTCTTCCGTCAAGAATTCTACGCACGGTCCTATCGTTGCCTATTCGCGCCACATGTCCGGCCCATCTTAATCTTCGGGACCTGATTACTCTCACTATTGTAGGTTTGCGGTATACCTCTTCCAATTCGTGGCAGTGGAGTTTCCTCCATTGTCCTACCTCATCGTCATATTTACCGCCAAAGATACCCCTCAAAGCTTTATTCTCGAATACGCGGAATTTGTTTTCTTCCCGTTTTGTGAGATCCCATGTTTCGTATCCATATAGAGCAATCGACATGGTGATAGTTCTATAGACACGGAGCTTCATGTTACGTGACAGCAGTTTGGATTTCAGCAGTTTACTGACTGCGTGCCAACTAGCGTTGCCGGAATGCAGTTTTTTGTTAATTTCCTTCGACATTTCGTTACTGGCCGTCAACATTGTTCCCAAATATTTAAATTCTTTAACTTTTTCGAATATCTTGCCTCTGACGTTTATGTGTTCCCTGAGGATTTCAAATGGTTCTGAGAGGTGGTTTTCTATTCTAACTCGCCCTTTGTTTTCGTTCATGCAAATTTGAATGAGCGCGGCATATTTTTTCGGGGTTCCCAGCTCAACTACAATTGTTATGTTATTTTCATACAATTTGATAATATATTTAAATTTAATATAGTTTTTTAATGATAATATATTTAATTTATTTAAATATGATTTTGGGTAGGTACAGGACTTACTTGGGATAATCTTGTGTATCGCCTGCTGTTGATGCTGCTGGCAGGTTGCAGGGGGCATTGAGTCTTGTGCTCCCCTGGGTTAATTTTCAAGTTCCGCTTTGTGCTCCCTTCTCTCTGGTTCCGGTATTTAAATGTTTTGTAAACTGTGATGTGATTCGAACGCTAGTTCTATCTGGTTCCGGTATTTAATTGTTTTGTCATTCGTCGTTTAACGTCGAATGAAATCTTTATTTTTATTGCCGTTGACGTTTTATTATTTTATCCGGCGCCAACGCCGTTTTTTATTATTTTTCTACCAAGAAGAATTTGCACAAAGTAGTTTATGCAAATTAGCTACTTGGCGATTTGTTTTCCTTTTACAGGTAGAGAGGGGAAACTTGTGAAGGGGGATTAGTGGATGTTAGGGGGGACCTGGACGCGAGGTGGGTCCGTAACACAATATGGTAGAGTCTTTGTCTTGCGACTGAGTCGTAGGCTTTTTTGAAGTCAACGAACAGTTGGTGAACCGTCTTTCCGTATTCTCACTTCTTTTCCAGCAGTTGCCTTTATTGTGAACATTTGATCGCTTGTTGTCCGGTTCCTACGGAATCCGCATTAGTAGTCTCCCAGTATTTCTTCTGCGTACGGTGTGATTCTCTCCAGTATGACATTTGTTAGTATTTTGTATGTGGTTGGGAGCAATGATATTCCTCTGTAGTTTTCGCAGTCAGATTTGTCGCCTTTTTTGAAGATGGGAACGACTATTGAGTTTTTCCATTCTTCCAGAGTAACTTCCTTATTCCATATTATTTTGATGAGTTGGTGGATCTTTCGAGCGGTTGCCTGGTGTTTGTACCACGATTAAATTTAGCACACCAGTCGATGACTGTTTTTCCTGGTGCAGAGCTTCCATTACACCAGTTTTTGGGTTTAACCGTTTTTTATCCCATCAAGAAACAGTGTTTGATCAACAAAGGAAATTCGTTTTTATCCATTGTTTTTAAAATAGCTAAAGTTGTTTCACTAAAATCAATGTAATTTGAAAACTAGACGCCAGATTGTCATGACATTTTGACATGTATCGTTTGAAGTTTAGTACAACACAAAAGTCATATGGGTTTGTCAACAATAGTTCTTTCTATATGTCAAACTGGTGTGGCGTTTGTAACAGATACACACACAATACACAAGCAAATAGTGAAGAACACGGAACGAAAATCGAATAAGAAAATGCATCAGAGCCGTATACCATAGCGATAACATAACAAATCCACATGGACTTGAGTATAGAAATCGAATTCGTACACACAGCGTCAGTTCAAATCACACGTTCTTCACTATCATCTTAAACGCTATACTGGGACTTTTGAGTTTCCGGATAAATGATTGCACAAAAGATATCAGACAATGATCCATTATTCTCAATGACTAAGTCGTTTAGGCGGAATACATGTTTTGTTCAGATAACACAAGTAGAGCCAAGGTGTTCGCAAAATCAACCTGATTATATGGCACTCGTGTAAACTCCTAGCTAGAAACTAGCGGGTAGCGAACGCTTCCACTAGCCGCTCAACCACGTCTGTTCTATTAGAATGTACTTCCCAATTAGACTTATGTACAAGTCTCGTTCGAGACCGACCTTTTACCTATTCCAATTTTTTCGATTGGTTCATCAGCCAAGCTCCGAAAGATAGTCAAGGATTTCTCACGACAATTTCACAGGGTCTATAGTTTAATGGGACGATATCTCCCTTATACATTGTTGAAGTTGCGATTAGAAGGTTGACATGGTTACTACATCGTCGCATCTGAATTGGCTGATCATCCACAACAAACATTCGTTTCTTCTTCAGAAGAGGAACAAACAAAAGCCCTTTAGCACGGAACCCAATAATTTGTTCAATGGAAGCTACTATAAATACAGTGGATTGGTTCATAAGAAAACCCTGAGCATTGTTCTTGCGTTCACCATTGTTTTGAACATCAAACCGTCCGTCCACCAGTCCACATCAATATTAAGACAGGGTCTTATAATGTTCTGTGGCGGTTCCGCCAAACCCCACGGCCCACTTACCTGAAAAACCCCCATAACTACATCCCAATCGGCATAAGTTTTCGCTAATGCAATCACATTAGCACCTTAAGTGCTTTACGCATCTAGGTTATCAAATTTATAATCTAAAAATCTCTGTTAAAGAATCCCTACCTTTTCATGCATCTCTTCGCATACAAATTCCCTACAAGAATTCTTTCTATTATACAGGTGCATAAAACCAAAACCTAATGGCTACCTTCGGTTGCCAGGCAAATTCCAACCTTCCCACACCTGCACCGCAATCACCGCAAATTTTTCCTACAAGGGCATTCATACATGTATCAATGCATCTCTGCATTAGCGACCCAGGACCGAATTCCCAATTAGAGTAGATATTCACACTAGAGTTCGATCCTGGCGTCGCCATAGATGCCATGTACAATTGACACAAATGGTATATACAAACCGTCATTGTATAACCATCTAATCTGCTTTGCAATGACTTGCAACTATCGATACAGCTGCAAGAACTTTACCCAGAAATGCTCCTTTGTTTGAATCTCCAAACAATTATCGACTTTGCGCAAAGCCGCCGGATTGAATTCAAAGCATAAACAATGCAAATATAGAGTCAGTTTCCCACAAACGAATTTCCCTGCATATACAAATGCAAGCAAGGGATTCGTTTCGTCCACTAACCCATTAGCACCTTTCCGAATGTCTATTCGTATATTTACACAAGGGCATCACTGATCTAAGACTTTTATGATGCCCTCGTCCCATATTTGCCTTTAGCACATCTTTTCGATGCATCGTCGTCTATTTATTTAGCCGCGATGCACTTCATAAACCATGATCGCCCCGATTCCTTTGTCCTTGTCGCCTGCCTGCTTTGTTTTACCATTGCCTTCGCGCATGAGTAAACAACACAGATCTGAACGATCACGCACATACCACCATGAGCTCCATTACGAGATCTGGTTTTCTATTTCACCAAGAGTTACGTTTCTCTGGTGGTAAGTAAATACATATCCTTAGTGGAGAGGATATCTACCACCCCAAACTCACCCCAAACGAGGGTTGTATCAGGGAGCCTTATTACATCCGGCGACCACCATGGTCGTGTCGCTCCCGCTCTCCGTCGCGCGGCGGAGAAGCGTAGGTCGTCTCGAGAAAGAAGTGTTTCACTTTGTTTAAAATTTATAAAAATCAATTTAATATTAATAATAAGTTCTAAGTGAAATATAAGAACCTTTTATGATAAATAAAAAGTGCGATTATTTAATTCTGTGGTGCCGATCGTTTAATGTGGACAACAAACGTGGCGGCGTTTCGTTCTAATTTCGTGTGTTTTATTCCCTTCGGCGACCAGTTGTGAACAATACGTGTCGGATCCTTTTAGGACGATGGGGGAGGGAGTGAACCTAGTGCCCGTGTCTGGCACATACTTCTTCCCCACAGTTCTGCTACAAGTCGAGGTTTTTGCAATATAAATAAATTACTACTAAGCCATGATTATAAACCGCGAGACATTCTGTCTTCGATTATCCATATATAATTGGTATATTCAATTTTTTACAGATTGTTATTGAGGGAGTTAACAATGCTCCGATTCATGTCATTGGAAAACGAAAGGAAATCAAAGAGTTTAATGAAAAATCGCTGAATGCTGACAAAAAGCGAAAGGAATCCATGAAGCAAAAGAAGAATCAGTACCAACATCAGAAGTCGCTAATTCAGAAGGCTCTAGCAGCTACAGTAAGTCTTGTCACCTTCCCATGTCAGCCTTACTTTCTGTTACAATACTTTTATTTCACAAGGACACGCAAAAATCTAAAAAGATTAAATTTAATGAATACGATGATGACGAAACCACACCAACAGTCGATAAACGGAAAACCCTTTTTGAAGAAGATACTGATGAAGATAACGATTCATATGCTAAGGACTTCTCTATAAAATCTGAATATGAAGGATCGAGAGGTGCTGCCCTAATGGAACTACAGAAGAAAATGAACTTAGATCCTCGCTTTAAAATTGATCAGAAATTCCTCGATGAGCCACAAGATGAAAGTCTACCGGATGAACCAAACGAAGAGCGAGACTGGCAATTTGACGCATTGAGCAAAGTTACAGGAAATTCCACGAATCGTCCGAAAGATCGCCAAAAAAAGAGACTGACAATGCAGCGTTATGATCCATCTACAGACGATCGGCAGGAAAACTTGCCGGTGCGTTCTAATGGCGAACTCACCGAGAATCAGAGTAACAGTAACCGGATAGAAGTAGACGAGGGGCCCAAAGTATCAAAAGACGTGTTTTACGTAGTGAGTGATAATTTATCGAAATCCTTGAAAACTAGAGGTGAAGGTTTTAGTCTGTTGAGTATGTTTGGAGATGCTTCAACTCAAAATGATAAGCCTGCGGAAATAAATGGGCAGGAACGGGTATTGTGTAGTAAAAACAATAAATCAGTAATGAATCCATTCACATATGATAGTTCGGATACAGAAAATGAAAATGAAGAACATTCGACGATAGAGGAAAATAAACGAAAAGTACCCAAGAAATTTCTTGGCGAAACGTTTTTTATTCCCAAAAATGACGCGAGGTTAAAAGGTGAATGAAAATACATTATTGCTTTTAGTTTATTTAAAGTTGATTTGATTTTTAGAAGGGATGACATTTTTCCGCCATGTGGAACGGCCAGAAAACGGCCAAGACTACGATGAAATCAAGGAAAAACTTAGGAATGTAATAAAAACCAAAATCAAGAAGTCGAACCGGAACCTGAAAAGCATAGGAAAAAGTAAACGAAGATAGAAAGCGATATCTAAATTTTGTAATCCACTTTTTAAATACAAGTCAGACTGCGAGTTAAGGACGCATTTGTCCATTACTATCGCGATCTAGTGATTTTTTGTTTTGTCATTTTAAGAGAGGAGGTTGACGATCGCAAATGTAAGTATTTCTGGTAAAGGACTTTAATATCTTTTGCTTATTATTTGAGATTTGTTGAATTAGTTCTTACGTGCCCTGGCACTAATGTCTTTTTGGACTTTCTAAAGCAGTTCGTTTAGTTTTTCTCGATAATTCGTCTTTTCATGTCGTTTTGCTATGGTTATGTACTAGCTCTTATATCGTATTCGTGCCGTTGTTATTCATATGAATAAGATGCAAAATATTCTGCTATTATTATTCCACTTGTTCCCGTCAAGAATTAGTGAAATTGCCAATATGGATTTCTTTTTACAGAAGCATCCATATGTATAACCTTGCAGCGATAATAAAGTATTCTATTCTAATATTGCAAGTAAATAATCTCTAGAAGTCCAGGTAAATAGATGTACGGGACCGAGACTTGAATGCAACTCACGCTACAAGATAAATTCAATCAAAATTAAGTAGTCCAAAAAGAAGGTTGTTTTCTTCAAACGAATGTGCCTTACTATTTTGTCTTTCCTTTTTCTTTTATCCATGTTTATGTTCGTTGAGTTGCGGCGTGTATAACACCCTTAGTAGGACTCTTTTTCTCCTTCCAATGTTTATAATTTTACTCGTCTAATATATCATTCCTGTTCGTTGTGCCCTTCATGTTGATGATTCATAAACACATATATTTGGGGTTTCGATCCCCAAATAGTCGTTGTTGTCGAATGGCTACTAACGCTTAAGTCCCTGGCGGCGTTGACGTCCGGTCGTGGCGGCGGCTAATGTCGAAGTGAAGTAGTATTCGCGCCAATTGTCCACACATGTGGTGTGTGTCAACCGAAATTGGCGGGAAAGATCCCGCGTCGGTTCTCGTTCTACGTGTGAGTGAGACCACGTCGCGTAGTACCGCGTCGACTCCACGCCAATTCAGCCATGACTTTCCTTTGTGTGTGAGGGTGACCGAGAGTGTGCTTGACTTAATTAGTCTAAAGCTACTCTCGGTGTGAGTCTGCTTACAGCGACTGCGTGGAGGTTGTGGATTGTGTTGACCCGACCCCCCCATGACATCAACGCAGGTTGCGCTGGGAGTGACATTTCTCTGTTGCAATGTGGCTGTGGGGTGGGGGTGCGCGATGCCTCCGGGCCGGGGCGGATGTGTGTACTGGTTATGTGGGTGCGCTGTGGCTGGGCGGCCTCCTGAGCAGGGGTCCCGGTTTGTGGTGTGGGCAGCTGGGGCTAGATCGGTTGGTTGGTGTGGGCCGGTTCTGCCCTTTCCAGGTAGGCTGGTTTGGCTTGGTCGGTTGAGACGGTTTTCCCCTGGCCATTGACGTCGATGATGACCGTTCTATATTCCGTGCGTCGGATAACGTGGTGTGGGCCTGTGTAGGGCGCTTCGAGAGGTTTGCGGATGCTGTCGAGTCGTCTGAAGACATGGGTGCAGGTCTGCAGATCCTTGTGGATGAACGGGTGTCCTGTGGTGTGCCGGGTTGCTGGGACAGGGCGGATGGCTTTGAAAAGCCGGCGTAGGCTCGCGACGAAGTTGGTTTTGTTTGCCTGTGCCGGTTCCGATGCGCCGAATTCTCCGGGGATTCGAATGGCTGCGCCGTAGAGCATTTCGGCTGGGGAGGCTTCGAGATCCTCTTTGTACGCCGTCCTGAGGCCCAGCAAAACAGTGGGCAGACTATCCAGCCAGGAATATGTGCAGCATTTTAGGGCAGCTTCGACAGTTCGGTGGAATCTCTCGACCATTCCGTTGGGCTGCGGATGGTACGGCGTTGTGTGGATCATCTGCGCGCCGATGCATTTGGCTAGCTCTGTGAATAGCTCTGCCTCGAATTTCGGCTCCCTGTCTGACGTGATGTGAAGTGGAGTTCCATAGTTACTGACCCAGTAGTCCATGAATGCCTTATCGATTGTGGTTGTTTTGATGTTGGGCAGGAATACTGTAGGAATTTCACTTAATTATGTGCCGGCATTGGCAAGGTTAAATAAGCTTCCTAACCTGTTCACTTTACGACGCACCCACGATGCTGACGGTAACATTCAGCTGTCCAACTGGTTACTGCCACTGTTCCAGCAAAGAAAATAAAACTCGCGGAAATGTTGATATTGTATAGTGACTTGTATTGTTTGTTACTCTTGATGATGGTTTTTTTTACATGAACACTTAACAATTGTTTGTTACTCTTGATGATGGTTTTTTTTACATTAACACAACAATTTATTGACTGCTGACAAAGGTTAATTTCGCGCGCCAGTACATTCGGTATCAAGTTTCTTACATCAACACATAACAATGACATTCAGTATGAGGTTTTTTTTCATTAACACATAACAAGGACCTTCAGTATGAGGTTTCTTACTTAACACTTAATGAGGACATTCGGTCAACTCGGTAACAAACTTGGCCGTGATTTTAAACTTAGGAATGCTCCTCTCCTCGGCTCAGTGGACAAACGACTCCTATACAACTATCTCATCGACTAAACTACTTTTGTGCGCGGATCACCTTGTTGGCTCGTGATGCGAGCTCATGGGTGGTCGAACCGTGGGAATGAAAAAGCATCTTTGGGATAAGTATTTGCAGTTGTCCAAATACTACGTTAGGGATTAGGATGCATTTGGGATAATTACACAATGATGGTTGTGTTTACAACCATGTTCATTCCGTATTGCATTCCTATGGAGTCATGGGTCGAATTCCAGTGTGAGTATTTACACTGGCATTGAATTCGGCAGCTAGGCGCGAATTGCGCCGGTCCTTTGAAGATTGCATAAAAGCCGTCGTGAGTACTGATGCACATGAAAATCTGTTGCGCACGTGTGGGACAGTAAATGCAGGCAGACAGGGGTTCTACTGATTGTTTTCATAATCCACTTCGGTTATCTAGTATGGCAACCGAAATGTTTTCCTTTTAGAACAATGCTGAGATGCATTGATGTATGCGGTACTGGCGTACCGAATTTCTTCTAGGGAAATTTATATAACGCGTTAATTGCGTGAATGTCCTTGTTGGGCAGATGCTTGATGTTGGATGCTATTTGCATAATCGAAAGGTAATGCAATCGGTGGGAGAATGCTTGGGGAAGTTATTGCGCTTGCATACGCAAAAATGACGAAATTAATGGAGCTTTAGGAGGGAAGATTTTGAGGTCGGTTGAAAAGGTAGCAGTGGCGTTGGTAGAGACGCCACAATACCGCCACGGGCCATCGCAGGAATCTATCGATGATGGTCAGGCAGTACTGCATCCCTTGAATTAGTGGCATCTTGATGAGGTCTATGTGGACATGCTCGAAGCGATTGTCCAGCTCTTTGAATTTTTCCAGGGCCTCCCTGTTGTGACGTCCTACCTTGGAGCGTTGGCACTCCTCGCAGTGACGCGCCCAATCGATGGGGTCCTTGCGAACGCCGGGTCAGACGAATTTCCGCGCCAGTGCTTTGGCTGTTGCCCTGCCACTGGGATGGGACAAGCAGTGAATGATGCTGAAGGTCTGACGACGCAGGGGCTCTGGGAGGTACGGTCGGATAATGTTTTCCTTTGTGTCGCAATATATGTTGTGGCCGTCGATTGAAAGCAGCTGTAGTTGTAGGGCTGAGTCCATCAAGTGCGGAAGGTTTGGGTCGACGGCTTGCGCTTTGGCGATTATGTCCGCGCTCAGCGTTGTGGGCATCGAAACGACGGAGCTCTGTTGAAGTGGTTGGTTTGGGGAAAGTCCCGATGGCGTCCGCTTTTACGAGGGGGGTTGAAAGCCTTCCTCCGAAATTTGGTAGCCCAAGTAGGTTACCTGGGGCTGGCCGATGGCGCATTTTTCGCCGTTAATGCGCAGACCGGCTCCTCGGAGGGTGGTTAGCAGCTCCCGCAAGTGTTGGAGGTGTAGGTCGTGTCCGTCCGATACGACGAGGATGTCGTCGATGTATCCTCTGACGAACGGCAGTTTGCGAAGAACGTGGTTGAGGGCCCGCTGCATTGACTGCGGCGCGTTCCTCAGACCTAGTGATCTGCCCACGAATTCGAAGAGCGCGGAGGGCGTTGTGACAGCCGTTTTTTCGATATCTTCCTCGGCGATTGGCACCTGATAGAATGCTTTGCGCAGGTCCACCGTCGAGAAGGTTGTTCCGTGGCTCTCCTGGAGCAAGTCCTCAATGACTGAGAGCGGGTAGCGGTCCGGGATGGTGCACGCATTGAGGCGGCGGTAGTCGCCTGTTACTTGCCCATTGGCTGGAGGAGGGCCGAACGATGCCCTTCTCGAGGAGGTCCGTGAAGATCACCTTGGCGGCATCGAGCTTGTCGCCGCTCAGCCTGCGTGGGCGTTCGAAGACCGGTGGACCCGTGGTGCAGATGGCGTGCTTTACC
This sequence comes from Microdon myrmicae, assembly GCA_963931805.1. Lineage (NCBI taxonomy): Eukaryota > Metazoa > Arthropoda > Insecta > Diptera > Syrphidae > Microdon > Microdon myrmicae. The sequence continues at coordinate 43,741,524 of OZ007502.1, forward strand.
TTTAGTCCGGGAATCTGAGCGGAGCCGGCATTTGGAGTGAAAACATCACGAAATTCCTCCAGTAATTTCGTGTATCGTTGTACTGTTTTGTGGTTGTCGTACGGGCCGGCGATTGTGGAGACTGAGTGCAGTGCTGCTGGGGCGATAGTTCCGCGCGGCGCCACGTCGGTGAGTGGGCCGGTTAGGCGTTTGTTCTTGATGTCGACCATAAGTCCGTATTTCGCCAGGAAGTCCGCCTCCAGGATGGCGTTGGGGACGTCGGCGATGATGAAGTCGCATTCGAGGTGCCGTCGCAAACCCAGGTCCAGTGTGCGTCGTTGGTGTCCGTACGTGGATATGGGCGTCGAGTTAGCTGTCTCTGGAGGTTTTTAGCCCGCCGGGGAGCAGCGAGACGGCCGAGCCCGTGTCGACCAGGAGCCTGACATGAGAGAGCCGATCGTGTAGGAGCAGGCGAGGCTCATCGTGGGGGCACACCTCCGTTACCTGCATTCGGGGTGGGCGACTTAGTTTCCCGACCTCGCGAATGCGCAAGGTGGTCTACAGGGGCGCGCGTCGGCGACGAATTCCCGAAGATACCAGCACCATTGCTCCTGGGTTCCGGTCTCGTGTCCGTTGTGTGTCCTGTGTGCTAGTCTTGGTCTCGGGTGACTTTGCTGTTGTCGCCTGTTGGGGTTATCTGGGTTGGGTTGCTGACGGCTGACGGTTAGCTGTATGATGGCTGCTTCCAGGGTGTCGATCCGCTGGGCGAGTGTGTCCTGGAACCTCTTTTTGTCGCCGGCCGCCATGATGTCCTCCAGGGGATTGTCGACGACTTCGTCCGTCGCGGAGATTAGGTCTTCTGTAGATTGGGGCTTGAATATCCTCAGGGTGTTTTGGTATATAATCTAAGCTGTTTACGAAAATTAAACACTGTTACACAAATTCAACTAAATATCTACGGAAATGTGTGATTTGTTGACAAAAATAATGTCCATTTGGAATAATGTCGAGTTTGCCATTTGTTGAATTCTCGACAAATATTTTATAGACACACGAAACTGTCGAACAAGTTACATGCTAGAACCAATCACGAAACAGTCGAACAAGTTACATGCCAGAACCAACTGTAGTATCCCACTATTGCACAGGATGCATTAAATTAACATAATTGATTCCACAAACAAATAATTAACGGAAATGTGTGATTTGTTGACAAAAATAAGGTCCATTTGGAATAATGTCGCGTTTGCCATTTGTTGAATTCTCGACAAATATTTTATCGACACCCGAAACTGTCGAACAGGTTACATGCTAGAACTAACCACGAAACTGTTACATGCCAAAACCAACTGTAGTATCCCACTACACAACCAAATTGCACACGATGTATTAAATTAACATAATTGATTCCACAAACAAATAATTAACGGATAATATTGCACACCCAATGACACAATTCCGCGATGGAATATCTAAAAGAAAGTTCCGCAGGGATGAACGGGAATACCAGCCTGGCGGAAGGTGGTTTTAGCCGGTAAAATTCTGGCACGCCTCTGGGTCGGTCCAGAGGTATCTTTTGACGACTTCCATCTTCCTATGAAACCAAAAAAAAAAAAACCCCAATGACGCATTCTCACTTCCCAAGCTGCACCCTATTGTAATTTGGGTTGGTGAGCGTAGCGAGCAGGAGGCGAATCCCCCTAGTTATCTTATATATTATTATAGTCGATAATATTTGTCAATTGCATTGTAAAATTTAATGTACAAACTATATAATAAATAAAACTACTACTACTACTACTACTACAAGCACAGTACCTGGCATGAGAGATTTTCACAGGCTATTGTGTTGCAAAGGCATTTTTGGCCTCGTATCCGAAAACAAGTGTCACAACTGGCACCAGACCCAGTGGCGTCTTCAAGGCAATCGGCGCACCGTTTCATGGAGTTTCCAATCGAAGTGCTGAAATCTGCGAAAGTACAGACAAAGCGATAAAACGCTAATTGAGTAAATGATACGAGTGGCTTGAAAGAGGACCATTGTACTTTAAATGAATCGATCGAGTACAAAAGTCGATTAAGCAACACAGTTGCTTAAGCCAAAGCCGCTACACCTAAAATAGATCAATCAAGTGGTTATGGCAATTAAGCAATGCAGATGGCTCGCAATTGGACTCAATGTGGGTCATACGTTCTGGGTCGTGCCAAGTGAGGATGCATCGTTTGCGCTTCTGCATCCATAATTTGGGTATATAAAGAGTGGTTGCAACGGATTAAAACTCAGAGTTAAATTGTGACAAGCAAGTTACAAAAAAAAAAGTAAGATTCAGAGTAAACAATTAAAGCCACTATAAATAAACTTAAAGTCATTCAAAAACCCGTTGGCTTCCGTTTGACTCTCCGCAAAACAACTCTTCCCTTTTCGTAAGGAAGCAGGGTTGTTTGGCGTTATATAACACAACCACCGCAATATATTTATTTACTGCGACTGAGACTCATAATGCTTTAAATCACTCAGCGTGAATTTCTTTAGGCTGATTAATGTTACATTGATCAATTCATCAAATAGAAATTCTAAGGCACAAAGTTCACATTTAGAAGGAAAGCTCTATGGGGGCATCGCTTCTATTAAATCCGGGGAAAATATCTTGCACGGAAGAAAGATGCCGCCCACAACGAATTGATGACAACTAGGCAATTGGCCCTGTGAATAGGTCGTTCGAATTTACTCACAGCTAGGCCGGCTTGTCGTAAGAGGCGACTAAAGGCCGAGTGGTAAGTGGGGTCTCAGCGCCCTGCCGCCCGGTGAAATACCACCCCATCAAACTATCATCATCATCATCGGCACTACAACCGGAAACCGGTCTTGGCTTTATTTAGCAAGTCCTGAGGTTGTTAAATTTTCCATAATGATTTGTTTTTTCCAGGCAAGGTCATTAGTCTTGCGCCAGAGGCTCCAACTAACCACTCTGCTATCGAGGAGCCCCCCTAAAACTATAGGCTCCGTGAAATGGTCAGGAGATATGTGGGGCGTAGAAGTTTTGTGCCAATACATGGGCACTGTTTCACTTTCTTCCCCACTGCACTCACCGACTGTTCCGTCGTAAATTGTTTGTAACAAAAATTATCCAATGGAGAAAGAAAAATAAAGATGCTGGAGTTGTTTAATGGTTAAATAATTGTTCTTTTATTTAACTTAAAACCCCGAACAAACGTTGACTTGATACATCATTGTGTGCGATACAGTTTCTTGATTTAATGAATACTTTGATACATATTTTTGTTTTTTTTTTTCGTTCTCGTTTACACAGGTTTTCTTTTTATTTTTACACTGGTGAGAGATGATGAATTATACACTAATCCAGTTTTATTGGAAATGCCGGTGGCGAATTTATTGTTATTTGTTTATTTTATATAAAAAAAAGGATTATAACGCAAACACTAAGGAGGAATTAAGTTTAAGATTGGATTTTGTATGAACGCACGACGTAGCGTATGCACACGATGGCGGATGGATAGCGACTAATTGAAACAGGGGTGAAATTCGGTATTTCGTTTTACACACAGGACTACCAAAAGAGACCACGCCTCTGCTCTGTCAGCTTCACGCTCGTCGAAGTGTGGTAACTTCTGTTAATTGGCAATTGACGGACCTGGAGAATGGGAGAACAGAAACACGATGTGCTGTGATCTCGAGGTAGCTTTGGTTGTGTGTGTTGGTATCAAATACAGCTACTGACATGACCTACTGACCCAGTGTTACGGCTGTGGTGTAGTCAGAGCGCATTGAACCATGTAAAGAGAGAACTGCTGGTGCTATTCACCTGCAAAAAGAGATCATTGATCCCAAGCGAATGGGTGATCTGGGAAAAGTCAATAGGACGCCGAATCGGCTAGGGAATTTCCGGTGGAAATCTCATGGTTAGAGCAATAGTGTTGCCGTATGGCGAAGATAGTAGCTAAACTCAATTATGCATTATCTGCATAGGATAATGAGTTTAGCTATGCGTCCTTGGGGAAAACATATATTTCAGGTGAATAGCATCTAAGGGAAATGGGTATGTATGACGCGCTGATAGCGGTCGAAATAAGGTGGAAATTGTGGTTGAGATTGTGGGTTGGTTCTCATGTACAATAGAGAAACCGCACAGATATCCCTGGCCATCTTTCGAAGCTTGACTTATGGACCGGTTCGAGAGAAGGGTTGGTTTAGATGGTAGTCGGTTCCAAGGTGTGATACTACCCCGCCACGCTGTACATTCCACGATATCGTCGAGAGAAATCTTGGACTATGTTTCGGTTGTATGGCTGATGGCCCGGACGGACACGGAGACAAGTCATGATGATATCTTCTGAGATAAAGAATTCCGTAGGTAAACTAGTTTCCCATTCGGATCTCCGGTGGGGACTATGTCGGGGGAACACCATACAGATATTATGATATGCAACCGAACTTTAAGAAATTCGTCATTGCATAATTTGACTCGTGCTCGAGGTTCTGTCAACGTTCGATTGATAAAGGCTTTTTGTAAGATCAAGGGCATCGGTTTCACCAATACGAATGAAAACGTCGCCCACCAATGCTTGCAAACAACGAAATCTGATATCCTTGCCCTAACCGAGACCCTGCTCGATTCGTCAACTGATTCGACATGTGTATCTTCGTTGCTCAGGATGCGATGTACATTAGAGATTCCGTTTTAAGGTTTAAGGGTTGTGTAACAAGTTTGTGGGGAGGAAGTATTGTGCCAATACACGGGCACTCCGTTCACTTCCATCCCCATTATCTATTGTTCTCGCGCTAAGGAATGTGAGACTAAACAAAACTTCACGACGCAGGAAACAAGTTCAAACTACAGAGTGGACACAGCACAGGAACAATGAAACAAACACTCTCAGGAACGGCAGCAGAGAAAATCAAAACACTGATTTATTGTTTAATTAAGCATTAATGTTATTTTATTGAAAAAAAAGAAGGTGTATATTATATTTATTTTAATATTGTAGTTAAAATAAACACGCACTGAGACTCGACCGGTTAAAAATTATGGTGAAAATTCGTACACACACGACTCGGAATTAAGCGCATGCCTGCAGCGAATATAATATTCGACACGGCCCGGCGGTTGCAAACACTACACTTCGGGTATTATCGCTCCCGTCCGCGGAACGGGAGCGGAAGCCCGGACAACTATTGTCGTCGGCAGATGGAAAAGGACTCAACGATATTCAATCGTTGTTAAAAGAAATTCAGCTGGGAAATTGGTTCTCTTAAATTAAGGGTGCATTTCCTGTTCCAAGAGAGACGTAAAGTCTCTCTTTTGAGTAACCAAACCGATCTCATAGAGGAGATCTTCACGATACACAAGTGTGTGTGTACGTCGGTTCTTTTCATGGCTCAACGATATGGTGAATGACCTGAAACACAAAGAAAGGGAAAGAATCGTAGAGATGTTTGTTTAGGTGAGAAGGTTACTGGGAAACGGGTCCAGAACTATGTAGGATAAAAGAGATTTATGACCTGTGTCTATGCTGTGGTGCGGATGCGTAGGTAAATGTGTCGCCATTAGGAAGACGCGCTAATGGTTTTTCCATTTACACAATGGGAAATGTGTTAATGGCATCGCTAGTAAGGGTAGGTATTGAGTTCCTATTTGTATTTGAATATGCTGTAGGATTTAATTGATGCAAGAGACGCGGAATGCGTATTTGCTTTGGTCCCTAGGGTGTACGTCGCCAGCCAATGTGTATATAGGGAACATTGTTGTACACATGGCGCGGCTGTGAAAAATAGACGGCGCGTTATTTATGATCCCTGTCATGAAGGTTACAATGTATGTAAATCTAATTATTTTGTTTACCGGAATTCATCTATGGAAATTTGACTGGCGACGTAGATGCCGAAATTGATTGGAAATTCCTGGTAAGCTAATAAATAAATCTTAAGGAGCAGTGGTATGCGAAGAGAATGCATGAAGGTAAGTTTTCTTTACAGGGACTTAAAGATCATAGATTTGATCTCTTAAATGCGTGCAACATTTTTAGGTGCCGAATGCGAATGCATTGGCGAGGACTTGAGCGTCTTGGGTGATGATTATGGGGTTTTTCAGGAAGGTAAACCGTGGGATTTGGCGGAACCGCCACAAGTTCACGTTAATTGATTGCTAGTATTGGTATACCGGATGATACCGGTACCCACCAATATTTACTTTATTATAAATTTTCTTGCTGGTACTTGCCTCCGGAGCCGAATAGGAATAATCGTTTTATTTTGTTTATTGTAGGTTTATTTAATTAGTTTAACAGTTCTTTTGTTGTTTTGTAGTGGAATGCTGGATTACGACTGTCGCGAAACCAAAATGCGCCGCCCTTTTATACTGTGGCAAATCGAGATTTGTCCACAAGTGTTTGTTCATTGGCGAAGCACAAACCCTATTTTTGTGCTTTAAATAGAATTAGGGTTAGGGAATTGAATCAATGGACAAAGCGCAGATTATCAGACGCCAAAGACGTGATCTGCGTTTACTACCGCACTCAAGATCTACCGGTCTTGTACGATTTATTTCCCACTATCCTCCCATCCAAGTAGTTAGAGAACATCCGAACTAACCCTGTCCACACTATCCTTAGATACCTCCCCCCCTTTTTATTTTTCAGATATCTCGAGACCGAGCCCAACATCCTCACAGATGTGGGTGATTCTGGTTATCGCAAGATGACCAGAAGCCAGAGACAAGATGAAGGACACATCTGTCCTTGTCTCGCCAAAGTCGGCCCTCTCGCCACCCATTTTTTTTTTTTTTTTTTGAATTGAATCAATGTGCGGCAGATTAACTTTAGGAGGATGGGTGGAAGTGGGTATTTAGATATAGGTAAGTATGAATGAATAGGAATTGAATAGATTTTAGCGAGGGTAAGTATTTCAAAATGTGATATTGGGTAAGGGGGTTTTAGGTAAATGGAAAGGTGTTGTGGTTTAGAATCACTACACTAGCATCAGGAGACGCGGTATAAAAATATATTGGTGTTGGAAGTTCTAGAGTTTAACGTTTTACACATGTTTGTTTGTCGGTAAAATATTTATCGCGATTTGACCCAGTGGAAAAATCCATCTCAATTTTAATTTATATCAATTTTTTATAAAAATTTGACAGATCAAATTCGAACAAAATCCACAAAAAAAAAATCTTATTTCATTAATGACTTTTCTATTCAATTTAATATTCATCCTAGCCCGAGCACAAGGAAGTGCTTAAAGCACAGGTACTTACTTGATTCCCCGTCGGGGAGCCCCTGGCGCAAGACTAATGACCTTGCCCAGAAAAAATAAATCATTATGGAAAATTTAACAAGCCTCAAGACTTGCTAAATAAGGCCAAGACCGGTTCCCGGTTGTAGTGCCGATGATGATGATGACTTACTTGTATCGCTGAGTGTGATTATTTTTTCAAAAAGCTGCAATATCCCTTAATTAGGAAACTTCAAACGCCTAGTTTGATGACTCAAACCAATTTGTCGATTTGTACTGTCTTAGGATACTCATCTGCATTTTTTCTTGATTAACAAATATTCGAATATAATGCACGACTGTGAGCAATGCTGCAGAAATGCCATATAATTTATTGAGTTCTGAATGAACTAGATATGGGTCAGCCTTTAGTGCTATCTATTGGAGATTAAGTTCATTTTAGTGGATGAAACAAACCAGACATACTTGAATTCCTTGTATCAGATAAGAGTTCAATTGAAAGTTTTGAAATAATGTCGTGGATCTGCAGGTTGTACCAGTGATTTGATTATCTAATCTATATGGCACATTTGAATGAAGATTAGCACTAAAAATCAAAGTCTGAAATTTGAAACATACCATATAGATAGATAGGAGCAGAAATTTATTTATTGTCGAAAATATACTGTAAAATATAATAAATAATAATCATCATCTTAATCTTTCGGCGTAAGGCTAATAACCTTTGCAAAATACTATAGAATAAATACAACCTTATATGAAGTGCTACACCTAGTTTTACAATGCTTTTTCTTAATCTAATCTTTTTTTTCCGAATTCTGTAAATTATAACTTGTCTTCTTTAATAGTAACTTGTCGATTTCTATTGATGTTTTTTACTTAATTTTATTTGACTATTTGTAAATAAATACTATGCAATAATACAATAATATGACTGTCGCAGTGCCACTGGGGCTTTCGAATATACACAGAGCTAGGCCAGCTTGTCGTAAAAGGCAACTAAGGACCTAGTGTTAAGTTCGATGGGATAAAACCCCACTAACCCATAGCATTTGTGAAATGAACGTTAGAAATTGTGGCGGTTTTAAATTACGCTGCCTTCAATCTTCAAAGTGTTCTACCGTAGTTTATGGTAGCATAAAAATACGCAACTAGCTTCCTGAACGGAGCTAGCAAGAGTGAGTGTGAACAACAAATCCACGCCAATAGTTTAAAATTTTATACAAATTTAGGTAGCGTCGCTTTTTGGTACTGTTTGCGGTAGTGAGTAAGTTAATTGGTTTCAGCTACTCATGTGGGGTGATGGTCAGTGCGTTGTAAAAGTGCATTTCAATCCTTGGTTTACAAAAACTATTCAAAAGAAGAGGGGAACATATGAAGAACGTGGTTACTTTAATGCATATAGACGGTAGACGACAAAATCGGCAACAAATCCTTGACCATCTTTAGGGACTTGCTGATAGAACAATTGAAAAGTTCGAAGCAGATACTAGTTAACAAAGTTCTGCTAAAATGGGTAGACGACAACAACATTATTCCGATTAACCAGTTTGGCTTAAAAATGGGTCATGAAAAAACACATGTCGCAGCTAAATTGGCCTCCGGCATACAGAGGAATAAATGTATTTGATTTGTGGGGTACGAGGTCGCAACGCCAGCTTGGGCGAGAGTTCTACCTCGTCTCCACCAGTTCTAAAAGTGTCTGCCGCAGACCGAAAGAAAAACACAAACGAAACTCCACAATCCAACGTCCACAACAGGAAAAGGGAAAACACTGATTGATTTTTGACGTTAATTCCTCTTTATTCGAACCAATTATTATTCTCTTCAAGCACTGAATTTATATATTTCAAATATAATAAAACTAAATAAAAACAAAACAACAGATTAAACACCAAATTAACATAAGTTGATTCTTAATTAAAATCCTTAGAATGATCATTTAGAAAGTTAAAAAACTACTCGGGGGTGTTAATTCGCGACTCGACTATATTTGCGTCACCGTGCGCACCGGTGAGCGGGAGTGGCCACGACCATGGCGGTCGGCGGATGGAAAACGACTCAAAGATTCAATTCGCTGGCTAAGGAAATTCTGGATGCATTCGCTTTCACTGTGGTGATAACCGGATCTCATAAAGGAGATCGTCATGTATGTGTGTACATTGATTCTTTCATAGAACAAGGTCATGGAAACGAATCTAAAACAAAGAAAGGAAAAAGGGATCGTGGAGGTCTTTGTTTATGTGAGAAGGTTACTGGGAAACGAATCCAGGGCTATGTAGGATAAAAGGAATTTATGACCTGAGAGTTCAACTGAGTAAACAAGTTGCAACTCATTAGATGGTAGGTGCATTTGGGATACTAGAATGATTGAATTGTTTGCGTATAGCCAGAATGCCTGATGAAGAACAGCGATCTTTTGTTTACTCATGGTGCGAGTTAGTGAAATAGTCTCAACGTGGATGGTGCTAATTACTTGCAGCTGGTGTTGGACTATTTATCGCTGACTAAAAGCGTCGACAGCCGATGTGTGCATAGATAGTTTTTATGTACACATATTGGGATTATCCAACTCAAGGGTAAGATTCCCTGATATGCGGTCGTATGATATGCGACCCGATGAATTTTATTACAGGGAATTTATGATAAGGTAAGAAAGAACTCTTACAGGTGTTTGAGGGAGGAAGAGGAGAGGATTGCAGGGTAGAGGGGTTATTGAAGGGAGGGGGCGGATTTAGGGCGTATTTATTCTGTCCGTCATTGTATATCCATCTAAATTACTTTCCGAAGACTTGCAACTATTGATTCAGTTGCAAGCACTTCTCGCGGAAATATTTCTTTGTTTGAATTTTCAAACAATCGCCGACGCCAAGTTTCGCCGTCAAATCGGATTCAATAGCATAAACATATGCAAAACAAAAGAATGCGATTCTCCCAGTCGGCAGAGAGACGATATACGATCTCTATTGTATGAATTATCGCAATCCCTTTTAGCATCTAATGAGTGGATGCTATTTAGACAGCTGACCCTCATTACCGAAAGCTGCCGTAGGTCGTTTCACCATTGTTCTTTTTTTTCCTCGTTTCAGGTTCTGTTTATCCTTGGCTAAACGTATCGATGAACACGGTGGTGCGTACGAACACACACATACACCCACGCATCCCCGAGATCGCTTTCCATTGGTCACCGGTCAAAGGAAATTGCATGTCCTTTTCACCACACCACCAAACTCACCGCAAACGGGGATTGAATCACTGAGTCCATTTCCATCCGCCGACCGCCGTGGTCGTTGCCGACTTCCGTTCTCCGGTGAGCACGGAGACGCGAAAATAATACCTTCGAGTCGAGTAGAGTAATCGGGTTATTAAGTAAAAAGTAATTTCGTTATATCAGTAGTGTTCACTGTCAGTGGCTGCTATTTAGACAGCTGACCCTCATTACCGAAAGCTGCCGTAGGTCGTTTCACCATTGTTCTTTTTTTTCCTCGTTTCAGGTTCTGTTTATCCTTGGCTAAACGTATCGATGAACACGGTGGTGCGTACGAAGACACACATACACCCACGCATCCCCGAGATCGCTTTCCATTGGTCACCGGTCAAAGGAAATTGCATGTCCTTTTCACCACACCACCAAACTCACCCCAAACGGGGATTGAATCACTGAGTCCATTTCCATCCGCCGACCGCCGGGGTCGTTGCCGACTTCCGTTCTCCGGTGAGCACGGAGACGCGAAAATAATACCGTCGAGTCGAGTAGAGTAATCGGGTTATTAAGTAAAAAGTAATTTCGTTATATCACTAGTGTTCACTGTCATATATTTCCCTTTTGGAGCATCTGTTCGTCGTCTGTGTAATTGCAACTGTAAACTAATTTAATGTACCCCGATTTGTTTTAAATAAAAAGAACCTCTCAAGAATAAACTGATGTGTGGAGTACCTGGCTGACTTTCAAACAGACAACTTGTCTCACAGTTTTGCTCGTGCTATTTATCTTAATCAACCGTTATTTTCACAATAATTTTCACAATTTAATTATCATTATCTTGTTTTCTTTGCCTCGTTTTTCGCATACAAACATTTGAACAAGTGTTAAAACCGTTAAGTTATGGCCCCTGGGCCACGTGTGTTAAACAAAATTAAGCGCAAACGGTTGCGTTACGACCCCGTTATTGGAGGCCAAACTCCTCCCGATAAACTTTCAAAAGTGAACAATAACGTTCTAGAAAAATCTAAAATGTGTTCAAACACTAACTTTTTTCAACCACTTCAAAGTCTGATGGAAGACTCTCCTGAAATGGATCCGACCAATGACGAACAGTGCGCAGAACTTCCTAAAGAAACCGTTCCGCCAATTGTGGTATTAAAAACAACTAGTGCTCAAGTGCGTGATATTTTGAGCAACATTAAGATAGATAAATACTTAATCAAAAACATTTCGCTTGGGCAAAAAATATGTGTCCCAACAATGGACATATATAATAAAATCAGAACCAAACTCTTACGGTTAAAATGTGTTTTTCACCCACTCACGTAAGGAAAATCGTCCATTAAAGGTAGTGTTATCCGGGCTAGACTTAATTAGCAACGATATAGTGAAAAATGAGCTAATTGCACTCTGGATTAAGTGCCTAGATGTTAAAACCATCACATTAAATCCGTCAACAAAAGCCCTGTACAAACACTACTTGTACATCGTCTACATTCAATGCGGTACTGTTAAATTAAACGAACTAAAACGGAACTACTCCACCTTGTTCAAAACCATCGTTCGCTGGGACTTTAAAAAACATAATCCAGGTAAGGTCACACAATGTCACAATTGCCAGCTTTATGGTCACGGCTCGATGCATTGTCATATAAATAGCTTCTGTGCAATATGTTCGGGAAACCATAAAACATCCGACTGCAAAACGAATGAGGTCATCAAGTGTGCAAATTGTAGTGGGCCACATAAATCCACCGATCCAGAATGCATAAGCCGAAAGCAGTACATAGACATTCGCCGCAAATTATCCCCACGCGGACGTGGTACAGGAAATACAACGTTCCTACAGCCTCCGAGTGACAAACAGCAGCCAGTGCCCGACCGATTATCCATTGATAATTTTCCTCCACTACCCCGATCTGTGCGTCAACCTTCACTTCCTTCATCCACCTGGGCTTCTGGCCTCCATAAAACCCAGCAACCTTCCAACAGTGATACGACACACACGAAGAAAAATCCGTCAGAAACTTTAACTAATGATAACTTGTTCTCATTTAGCGAGATAAACTCTCTTCTTAATGAAGTTGTAACCAAGCTTAGTGCTTGTCAAACTAAAGCTGACCAATTTAACGTCATTACTTCATTAGCTATTAAGTACATATACTCGGAAAAAACATGTTAAGAAACTCTCTTAACATCATAACTTGGAATGCGAGAAGCATCAAAAACAAAAAGCATGAATTTTTTAGTTTCTTGATAAATTTTAATATTGACATTGCACTTGTTTCAGAAACCTGGCTCAAACAAGACATTTCTTTCTCACATCAAAATTACATATGTTATCGCCTAGACAGGGTACATGCTAGTGGTGGAGGTGTCGCAATTGTTGTGAAAAAATGTATAGAACATTCCTTGCGTCCTTCATTGCGCCTTAAGTTAATTGAGGAAATCAGTATAGATGTAACATTAAGTGACAACTCCAAGGTGAGTCTTTTTTCGGTCTATTTCCCTGGAGGAAATAGAAACCTAGAGAAATCTACTTACTTTAAGCGGGATCTGCAAAAATTGTATAGAGTCAACACTCGAAACAAGGTAATTATTGGATTTACCATGCCTAGGTGTAAACATTCAGGTAGCTATGTTTGCCGATGATACGGCCATTTTCTCTTCGGGTGCCTTATTCACTAATGTCTACAACTCTTTGCAAGCAGCTCTTGACAAGCTAGCAGTATATTACAGGAAATGGAAAATAAAAATAAATGGTAATAAAACACAAGCTGTCTGGTTTTCGAGATGTAGGAAACACTGCTACCTACCAAATGGCACTAAACTCAGTAGGTGTGCAGTTGATATTGATTGGTCCGAAGACTGTAGATATCTAGGTATTATTCTAGATAAAAAACTTATCTTTCAAAAACACGTCACTACCACAATTGACAAAATAAACAAAGTCGTAAGAGTTATGTATCCATTAGTGTGTAGAAAGTCAAAGCTTAGCATCGAAAATAAAATTATAATATATAAAACCATTTTTCAAGCGATACTCCTGTACGGGGCCCCTGTATGGTGTAATTGTGCTCGCACACACAAAATAAAATTGCAAAGGTGTCAAAATAAAATATTGAAAATGTTGAAAATTCGACACATGAACTACATGAAAACGCTAACGTTAAACCGGTAGAGTTCCTTATTGACAAAATCAATCGAAACTTCTTCGTCAATTGTTCTTTTTCTGACAATGTTCTCGTTTCCCGTTTTGCGTTATCCTAAATCACTACATATGTACTCTGTCTATGAAAATTATATCGAGGTCATTACTATATAAAATAACCGGAAGCTCGTGCAATATTAGTCTTAAGATTCAAATAAGGGTTTTTTATTGTAGTTTTCCCTTAATTTATTATTTGTTATTCATTAAAATTGTGCTATTGTCTTTATATAGATTTAAGATTATAGTTGTAAAGGAATTGCTATCCTAAATTTCTTAAGTACTAGTTGTAAAATATACCATAAATGTAATTATCTACCAAATAAAAATTGAATTGAATTGAAACTGATGTGTGTTTTGCGTATTTATTTCTGCTGGACAGTGTTGTCACTTTTCCTGTTGCGGACGTGGCGAAGTTTCGTTTCTTGTTGGTGTTTTCTTCGGTGCAAACATTTGGTGACGATTCGGTTGGCGGAACTTTGTTTTTGTGATGCTAGTGGAAGCAGTGGGTGGATGGTAGAATCAGCGCCCACGCCGACGCACAGACCATCCATTCCCACAGGTTCGTTAGCGCCGTAAGAAGTGTGATGAGCGGGCACGTAAAACAGTCGAGGGTTACGTACGTTGCGGGGGTTTGTGTGCAATGTTAAAGTGGAGAGCAAGCTTGGGCAATTGATTGAGCCAGACAGAAGGCGATGGACATAGATGATGTCGGCATGAATTCTGCGCTCTTCAAGTGTGTTTAGATTGATTAGAGGGAGCCGGCTTGCGTATGGTGGTAGAATCAGCGGATTTTCCCAGTTTAGTCCGCGGATGGCAAAGCGCAAGAAACGACGTTGAACACCCTCAATCCTGCGAATGTGAGTCACTTGATACGGGGACCAGACCTGGCTAGAGTATTCGAGTAGTGGCTGTACAAAAGTTGTGTAGAGTGATCGGGTGACATAGGGGTTAAGGAATTCCTTCGACCAGCGTTTGACAAACCCAAGGGCGTCGTTGGCCTTGAGGATTATGTAGTCAATATGTGCGGTAAATTTGAGCTCCTTGTCGCATACGACGCCCAGATCGCGAATCAATTCAACCGTTGTTATCGGTTGGTTCAGTAAGAGATAGGAGCGTGGGTGAGTGGGGGAACTCTTCCGAGAGAAGGTGATTGTGTGACATTTGATATTCATTTCTAGGCAATTATTTTGGCACCAAGTCGAGAAGCTGTCAAGATCCGGTTGGAGAAGTGAGGAGTCCAGGGGAGAGCGGATTGTCTTGAAAAATTTGAAATCATCCGCGTAAAGCGAGATGAAGGAGTGATTAATGCAAGAGTCTATGTCGTTTATGGTTAGGATAAATAGGAGAGGGCCGAAATGACCGCCCCGGGTGACACCTGAGGTTGGGAAAAAAGGATTGGAGAGGGTGGATCTAAATCGCACGCGGCATGCTCGATAACTGAGATAGGATGAGGCCCACTTAATCAGCAGGGGTTCGAAACCGAGGGAAGATAGCTTGAAGAGAATGAGGTTATGGGAGATTTTGTCGAAGGCCTTGCTAAAGTCAATAGCGACTACATCGACCTCATCGCCGTTTTCTAGGACAAGGAGTGTGTGGGATGTGAATTCAACAAGATTAGTAGTAATGGACCTGCCTGAGAGGAAGCCGTGCTGGTTCGGAGAGACGATGGGTGCGCAGCGAAAACATAACGCCTCATATAGAAGGCCTTCGAACAGTTTGGGGATGTCAGAACCAATGCACAGGTGCCTGTCTGATCGACTTGGAAAAAAGCGTTGATGCCATATGGATCGAAGGGTTATAATACAAACTGGTCAGATGAGGCTTTACTATATGCACTTTACGATATGTTAAAAGACAGGAGGTTCGTGGTCAAAAGTGATAATGTGACTTCTAATAAATCGTATAATATCAAGAATGACATGCGACCGGGAGCGGTACTTTCTCCGATTCTTTTTAACATTTACATTAGCGACTTATTACATGCACTTCCGCAGGCTATTGGGTACGCAGACGATCTCATAATTTACAGAACAGTTGAGATCATAAATAGTTTACCGCAGCAAGACTTCAACAAAGTGCAGCGCTATTTCTACGGCTGGAAACTTAAGATCAACTTCCAGAAATGTGAAGCCATCCTATTTAGAACCCCATTATATAGAGCCACGAACAACATAAGAAAAAGCGGGCGAATATTAATTATCATAAACTGGAAACCAAGAGTGTAGTTAAATACCTTGGCATCTGACTAGATCAATATGTGTATATCAACAGGCATGTAGAGGGTGCTTTGGCCAAAGCTAAGAAATCGTTTGCTATGACAAGGAGGCTATTTCACAGTAGCCACTTGACAGCAGAGTAAAAGTTATATACTACATGACGCTACTCAGGCCAATGCTCATATATGGTTGTCCAGTACGGTTTAACATAGGTCCAATGGAAACGATGGAAAATATTCGGGTGTTCGAAAGGAAGTGTCCCAGAAGTTGTCTCAGATTATCTCGAACTCTGGAATCGGACTATAAAAAGTACTATTCAAATGAGACTTTATATAATGAAACCTGCATAAATAGGGTGGATAATTTTATGATAAAATTAACTAGAGGACATCTTGTGAGAGCAATGGAAACTGAGCTAATTTGCGGGTCTTATTATCCAAATACTTTGTTCTATGAGGGCGTGCGTCGTAACGGTTTTGGTCCACTAGAGGCGTTCCTTGATTTAGACATGAAAGGGCTTATACAGGATAGATCCGGAATTCCGCTGACCTATCATGTAAGTAGATCATCCGTAGACGGCTGATTGTGCTACGATCGGAAAGTCACGCTGTTACAAATACATGAGTGGCTCATATAGAAGGAAGTATCAAATGTTACAAATACATGAGTAGCTCATGTAGAAGGAAATAGAAGCAATTATCAAGGGATTTTCTTTCAAAGTGGCCTTGATTTTGAGGGGAGAACCGGTGAAAGAGTCCAACGTCGCTGATTCGAACTAGTTGTAATCGCACACTCGGTCTACCCAAGTGGCGACTGATCGAGCCACCATTGTCGTTGGTCATCTCACTGCGTTCGAGACCTGAAGGGGGTCAGTCGAAAACCTGATTCCGCGACCTTGCAGGACACTCGGGAGGAAGGACCGTTGGCGTAGCTCGTCATCACCGATTGCGCAACGCGACAGGCTCAGTCCGAGCAACTGATTTCGCAACCTGCGAGCGGTAATCAGGAGGAATACACACCGAGAGGTATTGCAGCGACTTTGGGTCGAGATAATTCAAGCACGGAGGAAAGCGTCGAAGGGGAACGAGAATGAAGAGGAATGTGTTCTTGATTGTTGGGATGTCTGCTGTGTATACTAAGTAGAGGAAAGGTCCCAGGACACTTCCTTGTGGTACGCCTGCTTCTATTGGATAGAAACTAGAGTGAGCTCTTTCGTGTGTTACTTTGAACGTTCTATCAGACAAGTATGATTCGAATAGATGGCAATAGTTTGCTGGAAACAGTTTACTCATTTATATATAAGACCTTCATGCCATACTCTGTCGAAACTCAAAAGATAAAGCTAATGTGTTCGCGAATTTATTTTCCGCGAATTCAAACCTCGATCCCGGTCTTTTGGAACCACCTATGATCGCGCCGGAACGGTCTTCCATGCGGGAAGTGAGATTTCGCCCGCGTACTATTCAACGCATTCTACGTGAACTGGACTGTAGGAAGGCAACCGGCCCGGACGGAATACCATCAATAGTCCTTAAGAAATGTGCTCCAGAACTATCGCCGGTTCTTGACAGACTCTTCCGCTTATTTTATGCACGGAGGACCTTTCCTGCTTGCTGGAAAATCACTCGAGTTCAGCCAATCCCAAAGACGGGAAAACAAAATGTCTCCCAGAAAATTACCGTCCGATAGCATTACTGTCTATTTTATCTAAGGTGATGGAAAAAGTCATCAACAGTAAGTTAATTAAGTATTTGGAGTGCAACGGACTTTTGAAAGTTCGTCAATCCGGATTCCGTGGCAGGGGGTCCACGGGAGACCTTTTGACATTTATAACCGATATATGGACATTTGCGATTGAGCGGCATGGTGCTTCGGGGGCGGTCGCATTGGATATCTCCAACGCTTTTGACTGCGTCTGGCACGGGGCTTTGCTGAGCAAACTTCGTTCATATGGACTTTCCCAGCAGCTTTGCCACTGGACGAAGAGGTTCCTCCAAAATCGGTCGATCCGAGTTGTTGTGAACGGCGGGTGTTCGGATGTGTATCCTGTTAATGTGGGAGTGCCCTAAGGTTCTATTTTGTCTCCAACTTCGTTTTTGCTTCACATACATGATTTGTTGAATACAGCGGATAACAATGTGTACACTTGTTTCCTCTTTTTCGAGTGTTCGACCGATTGGTGCACCTACGTCGCACCAGCTGAGATGTACACAGATTGACTCTCTGAATTAGGACCTAGATAAGGTCCTGCAGTGGGGAAAGGCCAATCTCGTCGACTTCAAAGCAACGTAGACACTGTGGGAATGTATCGTGGCATAAACACGTGTCGAACACCGCCAGGTCAGCCTCAGGAAAATTGAGCTATCTTTTTAGAGTCAAGAAATATTTTACTCCGGCTCACCTTCTTCTGTGTAAATCCCAAATTAGATCGGCGCACGAATATTACCCTCGATCTACTTGAGAGCATACATAGACGAGCGATCCGACGGATCGCACCAGTTTGCGGTTCATCTCCCAACGCCGCGAACTTCCCTGCATCAGAACTCGTTCCGTTACAGAGCGGGGAAGCTGTGGAACTCCCTTCCCACGCGAGTGTTCTCAGAGCGTTACAACCTGTAACTGTTCAAAAAGAACTGCAACAGTTATTTGGTGGCATCTCGGGTCGCCACTCGGCGCTATAGGTTCGCTTCTCCCGAGAGAAGTGTAAAAAAACAACTGCCAGGAGTATTTGGTGACGATGTAGTATCCTTGTTGATGATTCCGTTTGCTATTGTCGTTTTATTAACGTGCACTTAGTCTTGGATCAAGAATATCCCACCGCCTTCTAATGAAACTTAATTTTTTAAATGTTGATTTAATTTGTTATAATAAAAACAATATTTCTTGTTTTGCTTTTCCCACTTTTTGGTTATTTTCTTATTTTAACACAATATAATAGTTCATTTTACGTTTTACTTCTTAAAAAGCAGCCACACGAACCCACTATGTTTTTAAGTGCACCAGAGAATTTCAAAAAATAACAACGTTTTCCACCGAATTTTAAGACTACAACCTTGTCGCGAATTTCAAGTCAACGAACTGATTTAAAAAAAAAAACAAATGTGAGAGAAAATTGCTCATTCATGTCCTTTTATACGAGGACACAAATTTGCCCCCACCCTACCATTTATTGATTGACTGGAATTTGGTTTCGGCTCTCCCTCCCATCGAACTCCCTCCAATGAATTGTCAGCTAAATTTGAACATAATGGTAGGGTAACGGTAAATTTGCTGGGCGGGGTCAATGTACCTAGAATTATGTGAAAAAAAACTCTTCCTAATAAGGTATACATTTACTGGTATCGATGAGCCATCTCAAATGTAAAGTTAATATCAATAAACCCGTCTTAAGTGAGACCTCAAAGAAGTCGTTACATTATACACAGCACGAGAAGTTTTTGAAAATACTGTTTCGACATAATCGCGTTTAAAGTTTTAGTAGCTAGTAAGTTTCAGTAGTTCAGCGTCCGACTATATGTCCGATACCTCCGTAAATATTTAATATTTGGAATTTTCCTCTTGCCTATGTACTCTATATGGATTATATATTTTCGAAATATGAACAAAAATCGATTGGGGTTTTTAAAGGGTTTTCCCATCTCAATAAGGACATCCTCTTAACGAATTGAAAGTATGATATCTTATACTATAAATCTGCAGTTTGCTCTTTTGTTAACAGTGGTTTCAGTTACTTTTTACATTTACATGATATCAGATGGATTGGAGAATTTGTTAGTCATTCCTACAGTTCTCTGCAATTATAAAAAAGATTTAAGAAAGATAAGGTCAATAACCTTCCTCCCTTAAAGCAATATCAAGCATAAACACAAGTCATGTTATTGTTTTCTTATTCAAATAATTCAAAGAAAGCGCTTCATCAGTTAGTTCTAACGAAATGAATCCCAATCTCGCTGTGCTGGTTATTCCAGGAATGGACTCTCAGCTTCGAGCTGGCGGCAAATGATTCGTTTTACTTAGCCGCAGACCGTCGGACGTTGTTTATCCGCTTGAGTAGAAAAATGCCTTTTCCTAAAGCGAAACTTGTGTATAAGCGACAAAACGTGTGCTTGATATCAATTGCTGAAGCAGACGCAAGACTTCATCGAAAATTTTCAATATGGAACATTCCTCGACACACATTCCTCTGTTAATACGCGATAACAAAAACCGCAGTAACAATCAGTAAGCGGTTCATGTTGACAATTAGACAGTCGTCTTTTAAATTTCAATATGAGCACAAGTATTTGTAGTCCGCTCCTTATTGTGCTGGCGATGCTGCTTAAAATCGCAGCGTCGCGAACGATAATTACTGCGTATCCGTCCGGGTTGATGAGGAATGATGGCGAGTGTAGTTTACCAGTGGAGTTAATTGAAGAAATTCAAGGATACGAAGATGTGGTTTCGAATATCTTCGCTAACATTGTTGACGGGGTGTTCAAGGGGGAAGTACACAAAAGGTGCAAAAACACCAAATTCGTTTAGTGATGAATACAATATTGACCTCAGTTCCGTGTTTTAGTCTTGAAACGTTTACAGATAAGTTTGGTCCGCGATTTGCAGGGTCAGACGCTCTAGAAAGATCAATTGATTACATTGTGAACTTGGCGCAAATGGAGAGTTTGGAAAACGTCCACACCGAACCAGCTAAGATTCCTCATTGGATAAGGTACGTTTCCTGTAGTTTACAATTTTTTTTTAAATCTCAACACGGTACTAGATTCAATAAAATATGTAGACATTTTTTTTTGTATTTACATATCAATCGCTGAATTTTTAACGGCTTGGTAACCAAACACTAATAAACTATTTGTGTCTAACTTATTCTAAAACTAATTTATTAGGGTATAAAATTATAAAAGTATTTATGATATTGTAGCGAGCTTAGGGTTCGCTGG
The DNA here is from genome assembly GCA_963931805.1 of Microdon myrmicae. Lineage (NCBI taxonomy): Eukaryota > Metazoa > Arthropoda > Insecta > Diptera > Syrphidae > Microdon > Microdon myrmicae. The sequence goes on from OZ007502.1 coordinate 43,762,318, forward strand.
ATTAATTATTTTTAAATAAATAAGAGCCGTTAAATCGATTTTGAATTAATGTAACACTTTCATCACCATCATCATCATCATCATCATCATCATCATCATCATCATCATCATCATCATCATCATCGGCACTACAACCGGGAACCGGTCTTGGCCTTATTTAGCAAGACTTGTTAAATTTTCCATAATGATTAGTTTTTTTTCCGGGCAAGGTCATTAGTCTTGCGCCAGAGGCTCCCCAAATCGAACCCCAGTCTCCCGCGTGACAGGCGGGTATACTAAACACTATACTATCGAGGAGCCCAATGTAACACTTTATTAGTCCGTTAATAACAACCGTTATTTTTACTGTAGACTTCTTGACTTATCGCTTTCGTACTTCTCGCGTCTTTTACTTTTCACTTTTTACTAATCTCCATGATCTGTGTGCGACGTATTTATACCGTTCCCTCATTTTGATTCGGCGTTTCGTTTCCGTCCGTTCCATAGCCTTGAATGTTCTACTGTTCATAGTTTCCAGTTTTCCAGTACTTTCTAGAATATGCTAGTACTTTGTTTCGGACTTTCTCGAAAATTCTAGTACTGATTGCCATATGCGTCACACTACCCTGCGCCTAGACTAGTTCGTCCCGAACTAAGTTCACTGGTCTCCTGGGTTAACAAAAGTCGCCAGTCGGTCACGATGTACCACTTTCATCTTGGCGTTCGGTTTTCGCTGAATCCTATAGACAACGTCGGTAATTTTGGTGAGAATCTTATACGGTCCTTCCCAATGTTGCTGCAACTTCGGACACCTTTCTTTTTGCCGATGAGGGTTATAAAGCCACACGTTATCGCCTGCATTAAATCCAGATGCGTTGGCTCGAACGTCGTACCCTGTTTTCATCCTGTCACTGGATACCTTGATTTGCTTTCGAACCAAATGATGAATCTCATCGACGCGTTTTCTCCATTCGGCTACGTAGTCGTCGGTCTTATCTATGGCGTCTGGAGGTATTCCGAATCGCAGATCGACTGGTAATCGAATCTCTCGTCCAAATATAATTCTTGCTGGAGAATGGCCCGTCGTATCGTGATTAGCCGATCTATAGCTCATGAGAAAGGTTTGTACATATTTGTCCCAATCTCGTTGGTGATCACTAACGACCTTCGATAAATGCTCTTTTATTGTTCAGTTAAACTTTTCGACCATTCCGTCTGACTGCAGATGTAAGGGCGTGGTCCTGGTTTTCCTTACGCCCAGTGCCGCACAGATGCCTTGAAATATCTGCGATTCGAAGTTTCGGCCTTGATCGGAATGAAGCTCACAGGGAACTCCATATTTGCTGATCCAATTATTGATAAGCTGCTCAATGATGGTTGTTGCTTCTTGGTTTGGAATTGGAAGGACTTCCACCCACTTGCTGAAGTAATCCATGATAACCAACATGTATTTGTTGTTGTTGGTTTTTGGAAATGGTCCTAAGATATCAATCGCAATTTGCTCGAAAGGGGTTGGTCCTTGGTTTTGCTGTTGGTCCTTTGGTCGCAATGCAAGTTGTGCACTTCCTACACCAAAACTCGACGTCATCTCTCATGTGAAGCCAGTAGAATCGAGATCGTAATTTTGAAAGTGTCTTATTAACTCCCAGATGTCCACCGGAGGCCCCATCGTGCATTTCTGTTAGTACATCCTTCACTTTTGATGGTGGAACTAGAATCTGCATTCGATGGGATTTTCCGTCCGCGGCTTCCCATTTACGCTTTAGAATTCCATCTTCCACCAGCAAGGAATTCCATTGTGCCCAATATGCCATAAATGTTCCACTCTTGTCGGAAATATTGTTCCAAGTTGTCCGCTCGTTCTTTTCTTTGTGTTCCAGGATTAGCGACATATCTTCATCCTGAAGTTGCGCTGCGCGTATGGTATCACTCGTCCACCCATCTAGTACTTCTACTTGTACATTCCGCAGGTCGTACGCCTCTTCTTTCTCTTCCGCTCTATGACAATGTTTACAATTTGGCTTACATGGTCTTCTTGATAGAGCATCAGCGTTATTATGCACCTTCCCTTGACGGTGGGAAATTTGGAAATCGTACATTTGAAGTCGTTCGATCCATCGAGCTATTTGTCGTTCCGGATTCTTAAAATTTAACAACAATTTTAGGGCGGCATGATCCGTCTGAACGTGGAATCGACGTCCGTAGATGTACTTATGGACAGCCGGCAGTTTCCTTCTAGTTGCGCAGTAGTTTCTCTCTGGCTTAGATAGAACTCGACTATAATATGCGACAACTCTCTCTTTACCATCGACTTCCTGTGACAACACTGCTCCGATTCCTGTGTTACTTCCATCAGTATCCAATATAAATGGGCGATCCCCTCTTGGGAATGCCAATGTTGGAGTCTTACATAACTCGGCCTTCAATGTGTTGAATGTTGAATGCTTTTCTGTCTAATTGAATTTCTTGTCTTTACCCGTGAGTTCGTGTAGGGTTTTAGCCACATTGGCGAAACCTTTAACAAACTGTCGGTAATATGTGGCTAATCCCATAAAGTTCTTAACTGTTGCTTATTTTCTGGAGTAGGCCACTCTTGGACAGCTGCTATCTTATCAGGATCCGTTTGAACCCCTGCAGATGAAACGATGTGTCCCAGGAATTTTACTCTCCATTAGAAGAGTTCACATTTCTTCGAATTGAGCTTTAAGTTGGCCTGTCTTAGTTGTTCGAAGACGGAGCGCAGATTATTGATGTGTTCTGGTAAATTCCTTCCAACAACGATGATATCGTCCAAGTACACAAGACACGTCTTCCATGTAAGTCCCCGTAGAACACTCTCCATTAATCGTTCAAACGTTGCTGGAGCATTACACAATCCAAAAGGCATCACGTTGAATTGATAAAGTCCGTTTCTGGTAGTAAACGCTGTCTTCTCCTTGTCCTCCTCCTTCACTTCCACTTGCCAGTAACCGCTTTTTAGGTCCAATGTTGAAAACCACTGAGCTCCAGAAAGGGTATCTAGTGTGTCGTCGATTCGAGGAAGTGGGTAACTGTCTTTTTTCGTAACGTCGTTTAACCGGCGGTAGTCGACACAAAATCTAGTTGTCCCATCCCTCTTCTTGACGAGCACTACCGGCGAAGCCCATGGGCTCGATGATTTTTCGATGACTCCTTGCTCTTCCATCTCTCGAATCATGTTGCCTACTTCTGATTGTTTGGCCAACGGTAGTCGACGAGGTGGCTGCCTTATTGGTCTTCACTCACCCGAATCAATGCGATGTTTAACTATCCGGTGCGTCCAAATTTATCATCTCCTGTCACAAAAATATCAGAAAAATCGTTCAGGAGTGATTTAACGCTTGCCTTTTCTCTGTCTGTTAATTCTATTTTCTGGGACATCAACTTATTAACCATAGAGGATGCACCCGCGGGTTGTTGAATTGAATGGTCCTCTCCCCTTGTCTGAATTGAGCTTATCATTGACACGGGTGCACATTCTGCGATTACCTCTCCTTTTCTTATTGCGACCGGCTCCTTGGACGCATTTAGTACTCTGACGGGTACGATTTGCTTCTTCGCATCGATAAGGGCTTTCCCAACGAGGATGTTCCCTTTACGCTGATTTTGTACAGCTTCGGTGATGTAAAATCGATTGTCACCGGGATCACTCTCGAGACTGGTCCAAATTACCGAGTCTGAACGAGCTGGGATCTCATCCTCACGCACATAAGATTTCAGTCTTCGCAATTGTTCGTCCTGCAGTGTAATAGCAACCTCCAAGTTACCAATTCGCAGTGTTCTTTGCCCGATATCTAGAACACCTTGATGCTCCTTCATGAAATCCATTCCAAGAATGCATTCGTCAGTAATATCGGCAACGAAAAATTGGTGGTACAGAAGTCAATATTTTTACAGCAAGTCTCTGTTTTTATGCCATTCGAAAATGAGAGCTAAGTGGCGTAAGAAGCGTATGCGAAGGCTGAAGCGTAAACGCAGAAATATGCGTGCAAGGTCCAAATAGATTACTGGATGGCAGACTTAATTCCACTTCTGACGCCAATTGTAGCGAGCTTAGGGTTCGCTGGATTAATTATTTTTAATAAATAAGATCCGTTAAATCGATTTCGAATTACCGTAACACTTTATTAGTCCGTTAATAACAACCGTTACTTTTACCGTACACTTAACGATTTCTTGACTTATCGCTTCCTTACTTATCGCGTCTTTGACTGCTTACTTCTTACTTCTTACTTATCGCTTGCTTCACTTTCTACTTTTTACTCCCCTCCATAATCTGTGTGCGACGTATTTATAGCGTTTCCTCACATTCTGATTCGGTGTTTCGTTTCCGTCCGTTCCGTAGTCTTGAATGTTCTACTGTTCATAGTCTCCAGTTTTCCAGTACTTTCTAGAATATTCTAGTACTTTGTTTCGGACTTTCTCGAATATTCTAGTACTGATTGTCATATGCGTCACAATATGAATATCAATAACGTATCATTAGCATTGTCTTGTGATATGCACCTGAAAGAAGGAAACATTTGCTGTAGAGATGGCAAGTCTGGCGACGAGGACACGAAGTGTTGCTAATTGGTATAATACAGTACACATGTCAAATTTCGCCTCTTAACGCATCACAACCGTATTTGTATTAGGAAAACATTCCTCGTATTTTGATTACATATTTTCGCTCAATATTTATAAATATTTGCTGACTTTAATTATTTATTGATAATAATAATAATAATTAAGCCATTTATTCCACATTTTTAAAAATGTTACATTTTAAATGTTGTTAGCTATTGTTAGTATAGGGTTTTCCAATAGGGATTTGACAACTTTTTTTCGGTAGTAAATTTTTATAATTTGCAGACGTTGTTCGTTCGTGTATTTAACCATGATGTAAATGTTGAGTTTACTGAATAAATTGACAGTAACAGTTCGATGATTAGTGAAAGGGTGAGTTCACATGTTGTCAAGTCCCTATTGTATAATCCTATATATTTGCTTAATCTAGGTTGTTAGTATGATTATTATTTTTTGCTGGTTCCGAGATGTGGATCCCTGTAAAATGAAGTTTGTTGCATGATTGATTACATCTTTCCTTGTTTTGGTTTCCTCTGATTGTTTAAGGTTTTGTATACATGATTTATGAATGCCTAGCTCCTTAAACGGTCTTTTTGTACTCCTGCGTTTATTTAATTTCCTTGTTATTACGAGTACTTGTTATCTATGTGTATGGTAGTCTTTCCGGATTGATTTACTCGTTTCTTTGCATACTCTTCCTAGTTATTTTTTCATATCTATGTTCTTATTTTTTGTATGCATGAGTTCGCTGCGTCTTTTTATCAGTTGTTTTGTGTCCGCTAAATACTCGATGTCCTTTTTTCTCAGTCTTTTTCCACGCTCTTGAGCTGCTTAAAACAATATTTTCAAATGTATCGTAATATTTTTTATTTATTTATTTATTTATTATCAACTAGTAATGTAAAATTACATATCAATAACTTAAGATAATGAGCCTAGCAGCGGGGACTATTAGCTCTGTACTTTTAATTAACAATTTAATCTTAATGCTATTTACAAATTTATTTACAATTTCTATGTTGTCGGTAGTGGGATCTGTTAGAATTGTGTAAATGTCTGTATTGCGAAATAGTTTATCTTTCAAAAGTTTTAGGTGAAGACAGTCTTTCAAAATGTGAGTGATTGTGAGTGATGTGTCGCATTTTGGGCAGATTGGGGCTGTAGCTCAGTGGAGCACGCGGAGGTGGGTAGCAGCTGTATGGAGTAATCGCAGCCTCACAAAGTTTCTGATTTTGGATTTGGTCAAGTAAAGTTGGTTAAGAAGGGTGAGTTTTGAATGGGTTTACCATTTTATAGGTATGGTGGTGAGTATCCCCTGGCGCAAGGGTAATAACCTTACCCAGAAAAACAAATTATTATGGAAAATTTAACAAGCCTCATACTTGTTAAATAAGGCCAAGACTGGATCCCGGTTGTAGTGCCGATGATGATGATGATGATGGTGAGTATCCCAGTTTGTTTGGTTTATATGTTTTTGTTGATTGCTGATAGTTGACAGTAGATCGGCTCTTGTGTAGGTGTTGAATTTATGTACTGGAGCTCTTTTGGCTGAGTTGGCTTCGGCGTCTGCATTCCCGTTACCGCTGATGGCGACGTTACTGGGAGTGCACATTCATCATCATCATCGGCACTAAAGCCGGGATCCGGTCTTGGCGTTATTTAACAAATCACTCCAGCGGTCCTGATTTCGAGCCGATGCCATCCAGTGTGGCACTCCCAGGCTCTGGGCGTCCTGCTCTACGCCATCCCTCCAATGCAGACAAGGTCTGCCGCGTGCCTCCATCCACACACCCTGCCACAAAGGACTTTCCGGGCAGGCGACTCTTCGCTCATCCGAGCTAGGTGTCCTACCTACCGGGGTCTACCGATCTTAATTTTTCTTACAATATTAGCTTCAAGGTAGATTACGTGCAACTCATGGTTGTAGCGTCTCCGGAATCGTCCTCCCTCACATACGGGGCAAACAATTTCCTTAAGACCTTCCTCTCGAACGCGGCTAAGCGTTCAGAGTGCCTTTTATTGAACACCCAGGTCTCGGATCCATACACGAGTACTGGTAAGGCCATGGTCTTGTACAGTAGTAGCTTGGATGTTCTGGATAAATATCATCATCATCATCGGCACTACAACCGGAAGTCGGTCTTGGCCTTATTTAGCAAGTCCTGAGGCTTGTTAAATTTTCCATAATGACATGTTTTTTCCGGGCAAGGTCATTAGTCTTGCGCCAGAGGCTCCCCGACGGGGAATCGAACCCCGGTCTCCCGCGTGACAGGCGGGTATACTAACCACTATACTATCGAGGAGCCCAAAATAGATGATATAATGGGATATTAAATTCCAGACATTTTTCCATCGCCTGCCTAAGGGTGAATATCTGAACAATTGCCGATTTGCCTGGGATGAAGCCACACTGATATTGACCAATGATGGCTTTAGCGTATGAGACTATCCGATCTTGTAAGATGGTGGAGAGTATCTTACAGGCGGTACTCAGCAATCTTATACCCCTACAGTTGCTGCACAGTGTGATATCTCCCTTCTTATGTGTGGGGCGAATGTTCCACGACACCAATTTTCCGGTATCTCCTCTTGCTCCCGTACGTGCACCAAGATCTCATGAATTGCGTGATGTAACACTGTCCCTCCTTGTTTGATCAGCTCAGCAGGTACGCCATCAGCTCCAGGGGCTTTATTTGATTTGAGCTGTCTTTTGGCTTTTAATGTTTCCTCAATGCTTGGTGGCGGCAGCTTTTGGTCTTGATCTTGCACTGGTGGAGCCTCCAATTCTTTTGTGAGCTGACCATTTAACAATTCATTGAAGTGCACTTCCCATCGCTCCAGAATGCCTTCAGGGTCGGTGATCAGATTACCCTCTTTATCCTTGCAGTAAGTGGAGCGTGGTGTATACCGCGTCATACTGCGGATTATTTGGTAGAACTTCCCCGCCTGGTGCGCACCTCGCTCTCTACTTTTCTCTATTTCGGAGACAAGGTTTTTTTCCCAGGCACATTTCTTTTGTCTGTGAAGCATTTTTTTCAGATCCTTTGAACTGTTTGTATTTCCCCTCGCGTACTCGCGTCCTATGAGAATGCTGCATTGCCCGGTATGCAGCATTCTTACGTTCAGTCGCTAGTTTGCACTCATTATCAAACCAGTCGCTCCGATCTCTACGATTACTGCCTAAGATGGAATTGGCAGTACTAATGACAGTATTCTTAAGGAGTATCCATTTATCTCCTACGCCCAGCATTCTGGCCCCAGGACTTACTCTCCCTCCCTTGAGCTCTTCGAGGGCGAATCCTAGCGCACGACCAAAGGTGTTACTGGTATTTGTATTGCGTAAGGCAGCCGTGTTGATTCGAACATGATCCGCGGATGCATTACGTCTCCGTAAGGCAATCTGCGCTCGGAAAACTGTACCAACAAGATAGTGATCCGAGTCGACGTTGGCATCTCGGTACGTTCGTACCGTCATCAGGCTTGAGGAGTGGCGCCGATCTATCAACACGTGGTCAAGTTGGTTGCGAGTGGCTCCATCAGGTGATACCCAGGTGGCTTTGGGGATATCTTTACGGGGAAACCTGGTACTCGCAACGACCAAGTTTTTCGATTCTGGCAATTTGATGACTCGTAGTCCATTGTCATTAGCGTTCTCATGCAAACTATGGGAACCTGTGTAGTGCCCGAAAACCGGCTCCCGACCTATTTTTGCATTCAAATCACCAAGAACGATTTTCACATCGTATCTTGGGCATGCATTGAGGGCCCGTTCGACGTTCTCGTAGTATTCTCCTCTTTTTGTCGTCAGGGGACTCCTCTGTAGGTCTGTGATAGTTTATGAGGCTTATGTTCTTCAACTTGCGGGAGGAAGTTGTTAACGCGGTTTTTTGTCGTTTTGACAAATCTGCTGCTAGAGTAAATTAGAGTATCATCAGCATAATTTAGAATTACAACACTAGGTGGAGGTTGGAGAATGTCGGATGTGTATAGAAGATATAAACGTGGTCCGAGAATGGATCCTTGGGGAACTCTCGCGATTTTGTGCGAGTTTGTGAGAGGGAAGAGTTTATTTTGACCATGAATTTCCTACCAGAAAAATAAGATGCTAGAAGCTTTGTGATGTTGGAATTCAGACCAAATAAGTAGTGCAGCTTATAAAGAAGTCCTGAGATACAGACACAGTCAAATGCTTTGGAAATATCGAGAGATATGCATACGGTAGGGCATTGGTTTTCTAGACCGGTTTGACATCGTGTGTAAGTTTTAGTAGCGCATGGAAAGTGGAGTGTCGCTTACGAAAGCCAAAGTGAGAATTGGGGATGAGAGCGTTATCACTGCCAACGAGAGAAGGTTTTGGTAGATCTTACATTCCAATATTTTGCTTAGGGTGTTTAATAAAGATACCGGACGATAGTTGGAGGTGTTATCGGAACTGCCGGACTTCTTAACAGGGATTACTACAGAAATTTTCCAGTTCTCTGGGAAATCATTTTGTTGATGGATCTTTGAGAAGTAATCGCCCAGGCGGTTGGCTATGTCCGTGTCGGATTGGATAAGATTGTTGCTGAGTGGGTTGATAAGGTGATCGTTGAGTAGACATCAGCCGACTTGAGGAAGAAGTCAATTGTTAACTGCGTCGAGTTGGTGATATGAGTTGGCTGCAGCGGACTGTCGATGTACGTATATGGGTGGGATGAGAGGAGGTCCAAAAGTTAGCAACCGTATTTGTTATTCTTTATGTCGTTGAATGCTGTATGTCGAGTGTTCCAGTCTCGACCGATTATGAATGGTGCGGGGAGAGACTGTCTGATTATTTGACATATGTCTGAGTCAGAGAAATCTGGTTCGCGCGTTGGATGGATGTAAATGGATGTTAATATGATTACTTTTTTGTTTTCACAAAAAAGTTCAACTGCCGTGTATTCGATATTGAAAATATTGGTGAATCTGATTTCGGTGAATTGGAGTTTTTTGTGTGGTGGGATGCCGGTGCCTCCATTGGATCCACTAGTTCTGGGGTTTGAAATAAATGTGTAATTGGGGATGGATACTCGGGAGTTGGACTTTTCTGAGAGGAGAAGGATGTCTGTGGAGAAGATTTTAACAAACAACCGTAAGTGTTGCCTACGGATTTTGGAGTATATAGATTCTGCGTTGACGGCGACTATAGTTAGTTCAGCCATTGAGGGAGAGAATATGGGAGGTTATAAGTGAGAGAATTTGACCTTTTTTTTCGATATCCGACATATGCTTCAACGTAGGAAGCATAGTTTGTAGACTCTCGATGTAGCCCATGATGTCCAGGTTGAGGCCAACGGAGTTGGGGTTGTGTGACGTCAGCGTGTTTGGATTGTTTTTGATGACATCCGCATATGATGTTCTTGGTCTCCTAGGTTGTAGTAATGTGTTCTGCGATATGGATTTGGTTGGTGCGGATTTGTTGGTTGCACCTGGTTTTATTCTTCTTTGGAGAATTTTCAATTTATGAGGGCACTGGGAAAAATTGGCTGGATGTGGACCTCCGCAGTTAGAGCATGTCAGAGCTATTTCCTTAGTGGTAATGGATCCATCGGGGTTTGTGGTTTCGATTTTTCCTGGTTTCATACCCTGTGGATTGACCTTGCATTCTCCTGGTTGGTGCTCATCGGCACATCTGGCGCATCGTATATTTAGGTGGCAAGCTACCGCCAAGTGTCCCGAGCCTTAGCATGTCTTGCAATGGAGGATGCTTTGTTTATGGGGCTCCGCGATACTGATCTTATGCGTAAACAAATGCTTAATTTGTTTGAGTTTGAGCTTGTCGGCGTCTTCATTTGGAGGGATTTGGATAATCCGTAGGTTCCTTAAGTTGTTTTCTCGCATGTACGGAGTTTGAAAATAGTCTAGCCTGTGGATTTTCAGCTCTCGGTAAATCCTGATGAGCTCCGACGCTAGTTCTTCGTTGGCCCAAGTTGAATCAATGTGCCTAATGATGAATGTTGCTGGTTTGAGCTGATGGTGTTGGAAGGTAAAAAATTGGTGTCGTAGTTCTGTAAGTTTTCGAACGGTTTTCTCGTGATCAACCAGAGTTGTTGTTGCAATGGAGACAGAGGAGCCTTTGGTGTTTGTGGTGAAGTTACGGTATCCTAGGTTATTTTCTACTATTATGATTATTTCCTTGATACTGGTAACGTTTTTTATGTTGATTGGTGGTGGTCTAACATTTTTGTGCTGAGCAAGTAGGGGACTCGGTGCTGACTTGGCTTGTTTGGTGGATTCCTTACGGGTTGGTGATAGTTGTTGGGTGGAGATGTTTGATGGTTTAAGCTGGGAGGGGGCGTTATCTCCATACTGGCATCGTCACTGTTTTTGGTGGGTTGCTTTAGGGAGTGAATTTCCTTCTGGAGTTGCTTCACCTGCGTTGTAAGTTGTTGGATGTATTCCACGGCTTCGTGGAATTTTTTTTCGTAGTCAATGTGTTTTCCTTGATTTTCCATATTTGTGGTCTTCTTCGCTGGGTTTTGAAGAGTTTCGATGGCTCTTCTCTTCCGTTCTAATATGTAGTCTCGGATAGTGCTCGGATCGTTGTCTGGCATCTGCGAAGACAGATTTCGACTACGACATCCAGTGAAAATTACACGGGTCTGATAGTTTTTTTTTTTTTTTTTTGCAATTAACACAAAATTACACAGTCATAAGATTCGATATGAACCGCGAGAGATCGACGACGACTTAACGTCTACGAATTCAATTTTATTTATACACGAGCACACGATGAATGTGACTGACTAAATGAACGATCGGCGAGTGAATCCTGACTGGCGGACTGAGCATCAACTAAAAAATACAATTCGAATAAATTGGGATACTTATCACCACACCTATAAAAACGTAAACCCATTCAAAACTCACCCTTCTTACCCAACTACCTTGACCAAATCCAAAATCACAAACTTTGTGAGGCTGCGATTAGGCCAAACAGCTGCTACCTACCCCCTCCTGCTCCACTGAGCTACAGCCCCAATCTGCCCAAAATGCGACACATCACTCACAATCACTCACATTTTGAAAGACTGTCTTCACCTAAAACTTTTGAAAGATAAACTATTTCGCAATACAGATATTTACACAATTCTAGCAGACCCCACTACCGACAACATAGAAATTGTAAATAAATTTGTAAATAATTTAAGATTAAATGGTTAATTAAAAGTACAGAGCCAATAGTCCCCGCTGCTAGGCTCATTATGTTATTTGCAATTTTACATTACTAGTTGCTAATAAAAAAATAATAATTCTTCGTGGGTTAATGTCTCAACAGTTTTGTTTTCCAAAATATAAAATCGTTGGCATACTTGCCAATGTTCATATTCCTTTGTAACCCTAATTATAATAATTTAAACATAATTTCCGATTTTTATAACAGAGGACATGAAAGTGCTTCGCTAGTCTCACCCAGGAAAGCAAAAATAAATGTCCTTGGGTTGGGCTACAGTGTTGGGACACCACAAGGAGGAATTATCGCAGACGTGGTAGCGGTTCGAACATTTGGAGAACTACATGATATGCCGGATGAGGAGGTACCCTACTTAGTACGATCCTAAGAATATTTATTAGTCAAGTTTTCTTGTTCAAGGTTAAGGGAAAAATTGTGGTATTTGCACCAGAATGGGCTGGATATGGTTCGACAGTTGCCTATCGCTCAAAAGGTGCAACAGAAGCATCTAAAAAAGGTGCCATAGCGACATTGATACGATCAGCAACACCTTTCTCCATTGGATCACCACATACTGGTATGCAATCATACGGACCGGGAGTTCGTAAAATCCCTACTGCCTGCATTACTGTCGAAGACGCTGAAATGATACTTAGACTATATAGAGCAGGTACTTGAAAGTATTTCTTTTTTTATTATTATTGCTCTTTCTTTTTCTGCCTAATAGGCTGAGTTAATAACAAGACTGCAACGTACATATATTTGTGCGTACGTTATGGTTCAACGGACGAGTTTGTGCTACAGTGGCGATGGGACAATGAATTTACTATTTATTTGAGGAAAATCGTGGGGAGTTATGAAATCTAGAGTTGATTTTCGGTGATTTTGAACTTATGCAGGGTTGAGGTGTCCTTTATTATTTTTTAATCATCATCATCGTATAGTAATATGACTTAATGATATTATAGCCTTTGCGATGAAAGTGAAGAACGTGTGATTCGAACCGACGCTATGACGGTTAGAATCACTAAAAAAATGAATCAATGCTCAATTCGGCAGGCCCCTGCTGCGTGTACGAATTCGATTTCTAAACTCAAGTAGACTCAACTGATGTGGAATTGATCTTCTATGCTGCGGTTAAGTTAAAAAATGTACCTATTTGTTTGAAAGCTCTTTATCAGTGAAGTGGTTGGCTAATAAGCGTATGTATTTGTGTTTTTTACGGTTGCTTTGAAAAATGTGTAACCTTCTGAATTATATGTAATCCTTTTCAAACATCGCTTTTGAATTATTTGACTATAGATGTTTACGCCCAGTACAAGGTCGATACGTCTTGATGGTTGTGGATGGGAGATAATTTGTGAGTTTTAGCAAAACATATGCGTCGAAGTTGGTGCAAGGCTAATAACCTAGCCCGTAAAAATAAATTGTTGTTGCCGGCTTATGGTTCGCTGGATTAATTATTTTTAATAAATAAGAGCCGTTAAATCGATTTTGAATTAATGCAACACTTTATTAGTCCGTTAATAACAACAGTTACTTTTACCGTACACTTAACGATTTCTTGACTTATCGCTTCCGTACTTATCGCGTCTTTGACTGCTTACTTCTTACTTCTTTTTCTTCATGATCTGTGCCCGACGTATTTATACCGTTTCCCCATTCTGATTCGGCGTTTCGTTTCCGTCCGTTCAATAGCCTTGAATGTTCTACTGTTCATAGTCTCCAGTTTACCAGTACTTTCTAGAATATTCTAGTGCTTTGTTTCGGACTTTCTCGAATATTATAGTACTGATTGTTATATGCGTCACACTACCCTCCGCCTAGATTAGTTCGTCCCGAACTAAGTTCACTGGTCTCCTGGGTTAACAAAAGTCGCCAGTCGGTCACAATGTACCACTTTCATCCTGGCGTTCGGTCTTCGCTGAATCCTACAGACATCGTCGTTAATTTTGTAGTAGAAGTACTAGATGGGTGGACGAGTGATACTATACGCGCAGCTCAACTTCAGGAAGAAGATATGTCGCTAATCTTGGAACACAAAGAAAAGAACGAGCGACCAACTTGGAACAATATTTCCGACAAGAGTGGAACAAATAAGGCATATTGGGCACAATGGAATTCCTTGCTCGTGGAAGATGGCATTCTTAAGCGTAAATGGGAAGCCGCGGATGGAAAATCTCATCGAATGCAGATTTCAGTCCCACCATCGAAAGTGAAGGATGTACTAACAGAAATGCACGACGGGGCCTCCGGTGGACACCTGGGAGTTAATAAGACACTTTCAAAATTACGATCCCGATTCTACTGGCTTCACATGAGAGATGACGTCGAGTCTTGGTGTAGGAAGTGCACAACTTGCATTGCGACCAAAGGACCAACAGCAAATCCAAGGAGCGCTATGAAGCAGTACAACGTGGGTGCCCCTTTCGAGCGAATTACGATTGATATCTCAGGACCATTTCCAAAAACCAACGACAACAACAAATACATGTTGGTCATCATGGATTACTTCAGCAAGTGGGTGGAAGTCCTTCCAATTCCAAACCAAAAGCAACAACCGTCATTGAGCAGCTTATCAATAATTGGATCAGCAAATATGGAGTTCCCTGTAAGCTTCATTCCGATCAAGGCCAAAACTTCGAATCACAGATATTTCAAGGCATCTGTCCGGCACTGGGTGTAAGGAAAACCAGGACCACACCCTTACATCTGCAGTCAGACGGAATGGTCGAAAAGTTTAACTGAACAATAAAAGAGCATTTATCGAAGGTCGTTAGTGATCACCAATGAGATTGGGACAAATATGTACAAACCTTTCTCATGAGTTATAGATCGGCTAATCATGAGACGACAGGAGAATTATATTTGGACGAGAGATACGATTACCAGTCGATCTTCGATTCGGAATACCTCCAGACGCCATAGATAAGACCGAAGACTACGTAGCCGAATGGAGAAATCGCCTCGATGAGATTCATCATTTGGTTCGAAAGCAAATCAAGGTATCCAGTGACAGGATGAAAACAAGGTACGACGTTCGAGCCAACGCATCTGGATTTAATGCAGGCGATAACGTGTGGCTTTATAACCCTCATCGGCAAAGAGGACGGTCTCCGAAGTTGCAGCAACATTGGGAAGGACCTATAAAAGCGAAGACCGAACGCCAATATGAAAGTGGTACATTGTGACCGACTGGCGACTTTTGTTAACCCAGGAGACCAGTGAACTTAGTTCGGGACGAACTAATCTAGGCGGAGGGTAGTGTGACGCATATAACAATCAGTACTGTAATATTCGAGAACGTCCGAAACAAAGTACTAGAATATTCTAGAAAGTACTGGGAAACTGGAGACTATGAACAGTAGAACATTCAAGGCTATTGAACGGACGGAAACGAAACGCCGAATCAGAATGAGGAAACGGTATAAGTACGTCGGGCACAGATCATGAAGAAGAAGAAGTAAGAAGTAAGCAGTCAAAGACGCGATAAGTAAAGAAATCGTTAAGTATACGGTAAAAGTAAAGGTTGTTATTAACGGACTAATAAAGTGTTAGATTAATTCAAAATCGATTTAACGGCTCTTATTTATTAAAAATAATTAATCCAGCGAACCCTAAGCTCGCTACAATATGTTTCAATTAATGTTTTATTGCTCCATGATTAATATTCTTACTTTACACCGATTAGTTTTAACTTATTAATCTTTAATCCACTTTTTAACTTATTTCCAATAGCGTGCTCACATTTCGTTCTAATTGCACTTCCTTTATACCTATTAGTTTTAATTTCTTAATCTTTCATCCACTTTTAACTAATTTTCAATAGCTTTCTAACAATCAATTGCTCTTAAAGATCTTACTTCCGTGACCAACGACTGACTGACTCCTCACTTGTTCCTAATCAAAACTCGTCACCTCGGGGTCAACGCCTCCCGATTACGACAATGCAATTTCATTTCGCAATGACCTAATTTTCCGATTTTCCATTTCAGTTCGCAATTGCTTTGTACTGTGATGTCAGCCAATATTTCTTTATTGATTTGCACCACAGTTCACCATCCGCAGTTGCTAATTGATCCAATTAATTCTTTTGTGTTTCGTATGCAATTAATTGCTTTCCCGTGATTTGTTAATCGTTCCGGAATATGCAATTAATTGCTTTTGTATTATTTGGTAATCGTTTTGGAATATGCAATTAATTGCTTTTATGCGATTTGGCAATGACCTCATGTAAGCCATCTTTGTCTATGATGTCACTGACACACTTAACACCCCCACCGCCAGAATCCGAATTCTCCCGAATTCTTGAACTCCTTACTCCTTCTACGTCAACTATCTGAACTTTAATATTCCTTTTCCTATACCTGTATACGGCCACTATGGCTACTACGATAATTACAACCAGTGTTGTACTGATACCATACGAGACATTCTTATGTACTTTTAGCTCTTCTATTTGTTTGATATTGTTTAAAACTATGTTGTCGTCAGAAAAAGTTCACGATGTTTTATAAAAGATCTCCAACAACTTTTGTGACCACATCATTGATAAGTTTATGCGTTACCCTTTAAGGTGAACCAGTTCGCATACGATTGGAAATGGAAGATTATAATTTGGAACCAGTTATGTCTCGCAATACAATCGCTGAATTGCAGGGAAGTACATCCCCCAACAAGTAAGTTAATCTAACATAATTTCATCTTAAATAATCATTGATATCCCTTTCAGATCAGTCGTTGTTGTATCTGGCCATTTGGACAGCTGGGATGTTGGTGTTGGTGCAATGGATGATGGCGGTGGTGCTTTCATATCTTTGAAGGCCTTGAAATTCTTAAAGTTGCTCAATCTCCGACCAAAAAGGACAATTCGTGCCATCTTGTGGACAGCTGAGGAAATGGGTCTCATAGGTGCCGAAGAATATTACAAAGCACATAAAGCGAATGAAAAAGAGGAATTTAACTTTTTCATTGAGTCGGATATCGGAACGTTTAATCCACTGGGATTCGATTTTTCAGGAAACAAAAAAGCAGAATGCATTTTTAAGGAAATTTTAAAGTATTACCAACGTTTATTTGAAACATTTAAAATTGTGTCCTAATGGAGAACATTTAATAGATTAATGGCTCCATTGAATGCAACACAATTTGCGAGTCCCGTTGATGGCGGACCAGATATATCAAAGTGGGTTAACCGAGGTTTTCCTGGTGCTTCACTAATGAATCAGAACGAACATTATTTTTGGTGAATTTAAATATTAAATTAAAAATTTTATTGTAAGGAGCAATTGATTTATTTTGGCAGGTTTCACCATTCCGATGGAGACAGCATGCTTTTGGAGAGCGCGGACAATTTGGATCGATGTGTAGCACTTTTTGCTGCTCTATCGTACGTCATAGCTGATTTGAGTGTAGACATGCCTAGAACTTTAATTTAATTTTGTTTTTATACATCATATTGGTTATTATAATTTTATCCATTTTTGTAAACTAATGAATTTATTACTGTATAGCTGCAGTAGTTACTGGGGGCTTTTCGGAACAATAACATGGAATAAAAACATTCACATACAAGAAAGAGAAAACTGCAAACTTTGCAGTTGATTTAACTTTTTGCTACAAAACTGATGTTATATTTGTTAACAATTAATTCGTCATTTGAATTTGAGTGAGTGAATTTGGAGCCTCGTTATTGCGGAAGGTTAATTATTCCTTAGGTTTTACAATGCCAAATGAGCAGATCGTGCAATTTATCCTTCCACACACCTTAGACAAAACTCAAATCACGCCCGGGTGTGATCGAAATGCATTCCTCTCTGATTTGATTTAAATGTAACCTGCTACGCACCGAATAATGAAGGCTCAGTATTTAAGGATTTGGCGCAAGGTTAATACCCTTGCCCGGAAATACACATTATTATGGACAATTTAACAAGTCTCGGATAAGGACCGGATACCGGTGGAGAGACATGCTAAATAAGGCCAAGACCGGATCCCGGTTGTAGTGCCGATGATGATGATAAGTATTTAAGGATATTTTTTCACAGGGAACTACGTTTTGATTTGCATTAATCTATAAATGTTTGTTGTGTATTGATTTCAGCTATTTTGGGACGCATTCTTATAACATCGCCGATTCTGTCCTAAGTTCTCCCTTTATGGGTACTTAAATAAGCTTGGCACCTTCGTGTGCGTTGGTGTTGTACATGAATGTTGCCGTCCTCAGGTATTGATCCCATGACTGGGAATTTCCATCCACATTACTGCGTAGATATTCTACGAGTCGACGATGGCCTCTTCCAGAGCGCTGTGGGGAAGGAAGTATTGTGCCAGGCATGGGCACTCGGTTCACTTCCTTCCACCAGCACCACAAAGACAAAGTTCCGCGGGAAAGTAAACTGGAAAAATACAAACAGATCTCGACGACGCAACATCCACACCAGAAGTACATCCAAAATGAAAACACTTGCGGCTTGTTGTCGTTTGTAATGAATAACTTTATTGTTGTATTAATTAAATGGTTTCTTATTATTCAGTTACATTTAAACACACACGGTACGGGCTTGAATTTAATTAATTTTAAACTAGATGAAACACTTCGACGCGGCTTCCGTATATATACGCTTCTCGGCCGCGCGACGGAGAGTGGGAGATCGCGCGACCAGCGTGGTCGGCGGATGTAATTTGACTCAATCGAGGGTTGGAATCTGGCTCTTGATTCCCCCTCGATTCGGTGGTGGTGAATATCCTCTTGCTAAGGATATGTTTTACTTACCACAAGAGAGACGTAAAGTCTCTCTTTGTGGGACAGGAAACCAGATCTCGTAATGGAGATCATGGTAGTATGTGTGCATGGGTGATCGCGCAGATGATAATGTTCAACACACGCGCGAAGGCGATGGAACAACGAAGCAGGCAGGCGGCAAGGACAAAGGAAGAAGCGCCTTAATGCATCGTACGGTAATGAGGGCCAGCTGGGTAAACAGCAGCCGCTCATTAAATGAAAAATGCGTTTAGGATACCACAAACGATATGGATTGTTTATGGTATCGCCAGGAAGCCTATGGAGGAACAGCGTTCTTTTGTTTGCACTTGGTGCGAGTTAGGGAAATTGGCTTTAGCGTCGATTGCGCTAATTGAATGCAGCTGCTTGGGTATTTTATTGCTGGGAGAAAAAGGTCGCCGGCCAATGTGTACGTTAAGAGATTTATCATACACATGGCGAAGCTGAAAAATAGACAGCGCAATGTTTATGGTCCCTGGTGAAGGTTACATAGTATGTAATCCAAATCCCTTGTTATTAGGAATTCGTCTAGGGGAATCTGCCTAGCACCGAAGGTGCCAAATTGGTTTGGAATTCCTGATAAGTTGAGCAAGAAATCTTACGGGGAATTGTATGCGAAGGGATGTATGAAAGATAACTATTCTTTTACAGGGACTTTTAGGTTAAAGTTTTGATCTATTTAATGCGTGAAGCATTTAAGATGCTAATGCGATTGCATTAGTGAAGTTATGAGATTGGGTGGAAGTTATGGGGGTTTTTTAGGTAAGTGGGCCGTGGGGTTTGGCGGAACCACCATAGCGCCATTCGATTGTGGATGGTACGCAGAGGTTTGCAGTTTCTTGATACGGAGCAGCTTGCACCCGCTTTTAAAGAAGCTGCTTAGGAAGTTGCTCCCCTGATCGGTGACTAGTTGCTTCGGAGCACCATACCGAGCAACTATTTGGTCAAAGAAGACCGTGGCCACCATTTCTGCCTCCGCATTGGGTAAGGTAAAGCAATCTATATACTTAGATAGGTTGTCTTGAAAAGTATATATATAGTTATTGCCTATCGGTCAAGAGGGCCGACTATATCTAAATATACTTTGTTGAAGGGCCTCTTTGCAATGTCGGTGGTTACCATGGGCATACGTAGGATTGGGGAAGACTTCATGGTTTGACATTCCCTGCACTTTTTAATGTCGCGCATCGTGTTCTTACACCAAAAGCTCCTACGTATTCTGTTGTACGTCTTTATCACTCCGTGGGGTCCACCCAAAGGAGGATCATGGTAATCCCCCAGCAGTAACTGGATATCCTCAGGTTTTGTTATCTCCATTCCTTTTTCCGTGCAGGACGGAATGAGATTCTGTGGGAGAGAAGACTCGTCATCTTTTTGACTTCCCTGGGTTCTTTCGCTTTCCCCGAGCTTCTTTGCTTGGGTGCGTGTTACTACATTGCACCTTTGTAGTGTTGGAGTCTCATCACGGTTTTGCGGGATGTGACTCAAAACATCCGCATTGGTGATATATTTACCGGGTTTGTACTCGATTTGTAATCAAACTCCGATAATTTGTGATGGAATTTAGTTAAACGTGAGGTGGGATCTTTCACGTTAAAAACTCCCTTTAGTGACTTATGATCCGTATATATACGGTGAATCTTCACCCTTGTAAATAATAACGAAAATTTTTAGCTGTCCACACAATGGCTAATAACTCCCTCTCGATGGTGGAGTAATTGGTTTTCCGCTTTATTTAAGGTTCGACTTGTATAAGCTATATGCTGGTCTTTGCCTATTTCCTCTTGCGATAGCACGGCACGAGTACTTCACTGCTCACACCCGTGGTCAGATAAAAAGGTGTGATGAAATCTGGATAGATTAATAATGGCGGCGAAACCACTAATTCTTTTATTTTATCAAATGCCTGTTGGAACTTGTCCGACCAGGTGAATTTAACGTCCTTCCTTAACAAGTTTGTTAAGGGGCGCACTGTCCTCGAGAAATTTGGAACAAATTTCCGGTAGTAGTTCACCCCAGCCTAGAAATGATTGGACGTTCTTTACCGTTTTGGGAATGGGGAAATCCCTGACACTAGTTGTCATGTCGGGATTTGGCATTACTCCTTTTTCATAACAAACCTGTCCTAGGTAAACTACTCCTTTCTGTAGGAACCTGCATTTCTCTGGTTGGAATTTGAGATTGTGATATCTCAATTGTTCGAATACTCTCCGGAGTTTGTCATTATGGTTCTCTACGTTCTTTCCATAGATGACAATGTTGTCCAGATAGACAAAGCATTCGATACCTTGTAACTCAGTTAGGACATGATTCATGAGTCTCTGGAACGTAGCCGGGGCTCCCTTCAGCCCGAATGGCATACGTCTGAACTCATAATGCACATAATTAGTACTGAAAGCCGTCTTATCGCGATCTTTCTGATCGACTAAGACTTGGTGGTAGCCACTGGCTAAATCAAGCGTGGAAAAGTAGCGTGAGTGACTGAGCTGGTCTAAAATGTCCTCTATTCTAGGGAGAGGATACGCATCTCCGAAGTTTTGTCGTTCAGTTTCCTGAAATCGACTACAACTCTCCATCGGGGCCCGATTTCTTGGGATCTACCAGGAGGGGTGAGTTCCACGGACTTTTGCTAGGTTGAATGATATCATTCTCTAGCATTTTTTTCGAACTACAATTAACCGTAGCAGCTACGTATCTACTGACTTCCTTGAAATTTATTCTATAATGCAGAAAGTGCTACATTTGCTCGCTGGTTAGCCTTCTAGATATATATACTGTTGTTTTCTTTATCAGTAAATAAATGAAAGCATTGAGAGAACTGTGTTAAAATGAAATTCTGCCTAAACTTTGACCAATCTTGATTCAGTTTGTTACTTACCTTTCTGTTCACCGGTGCAAAAAAGTCAAGTTTTCTCCTTTCTTTTCTCTTATGTATTATACGTAACGCACAACTTACATTATCCGCTAGTAACTAAGTACAATATTTTTAAGAACACAAATTAAAAAAAAAGAACTTACTTTAATTGACTTTAGTATTTGGTTTTTGGTAAAAAGTTGAACACACCAAACGATTGCTGCTTCACTATTCGCTTAAGGTTGCAATGAGATTGATCTTATTATGGCACATTGGATACGTTTAAATTAAAAAGATGTATAAAAATCAGTCACTCAAATCTTGTTCTAGTTCCCGCTAAACATTCTATAGCGATCACCGTCCGCTCTAGGAGATTTAAAAGTCTTTTCTCACGTTCCTCCATTCGTTTAAACATCTCCTCGTCCCGGCGTTCTCTACGTTTTAAGTACTCTATCAATTCGTAATTGGTGCTGTCACCGCCATCTGTTGATGTCGATGCTTTCCGCTTACTTTTCGTAGATCTGCTGGAACTATCTGAAATATTGTCAGTGTCGACAATAACGTCGGGATGCAATAAGTTGGGATCTATGTTGTGTGGATAGAAATTGTGATTTCTGAAAAACAAAGAAAGGGATAAGTCCTATTTTCAGTTCAAAATATTGAAATATATTTCGTGTTCTGAATGTTGATGATCAAAATCTATTGCATGATGAATCATAAAATGACAACATCAGACCTATATCAAAATTTCCGTTTCAAAATTGGTTTAAGCTACGGCATAGAGTCGAGTACTGAACGCCGAAGAGAGAGAGCACGTGCGCTTCTGCCTCGTGATCCGTAGAATCCGTTTTGAGTAACTTTAATAAACACAAGATACCCAGTGGCACCATCGGTTCGCGCGACAAGTCATACTGTGAGGTCCTAAACAAACAAACGGATTTCCACACACGCGTCTTAGTGCGGTGGAAAGCCCGAGTGAGGTGTAGTGCTGAAAAACCTTCTGCCTTTTCCTTTCCTTGTGTTGGTTTACTCTTTTTCACATATCTGTTTGGGTCCTTCAGGCATTGGTACTCTCGATTGATTTATAATTTTTGGAGAGTTTTTGGTGTCTGTATGGCATTTGTCATGGAAGGAGTGAGACCCCAATTTCGGCACGGATCTAGTGGGGCACCTACTACAAGGCACACCATCTGCAGTGGTTACTTTCGCTTATCCTGACTTGCATACTTTTCCAGGGCGGTATTGGTTTTCTGTGTAGGGCTCCTCGATAGTATAGTGGTTAGTATACCCGCCTGCCACGCGGGAGACCGGGGTTCGATTCCCCGTCGGGGAGCATCTAGCGCAAGACTAATGACCTTGCCCAGAAAAAACAAACCATTATGGAAAATTTAACAAGCCTCAGGCCTTGCTAAATAAGGCCAAGACCGGTTCCCGGTTGTAGTGCCGATGATGATGATTGGTTTTCTGCGTAGGGCCATTTCAATGGAACGGGAATTTCGCTTCTATCTTTGCAACAATCGCGATGCAATTTCTCCTATGTGTCTGCCCACGTTTCTAAACAGAAACCAGCAATCCAACACTTAGCGAAAGCCAGATAATAACTAATATAGACATTTCCGATTACAATCTATTGGGTTGTACCACATGAAATGTCCGATTTTCGCTCAGTCGGAAATAAGAAGTTCTCGAGTGAACATCTATGCCAGAACGTTAAATTTCCTTTTTTTATAAAGTAAGGTAGTACGTGTGCTTGACGTGTGAGAATTTTAGGGTTCGTTACAAGTGCAGTTATTTTTTTTTCTAGGAATTGTTTACCATGCTGTCGACGGTTCTAATTCGAACCCCCTTCCTTTATAAATTTAAAATGGGACATAATGCGTCATTGGCAATGAAAAACATTAATGATGCATTTGAGGATGTAACGGTAAACGAACGCACTATACGACGTTGGTTTGGAAAGTTCCGTACGGGAGACTTCAGCCTCGAAAATGAACCACGTGGGGAGCCGGAAACGCTAGTTGACGACGACTTTTAAGAGCAACGGTGGATGCGGACCCAATGAAATCGGTGGGAGAGATTGCACAGAGCATGGGAGTATCCCCAATGACAATAAGTCGACACCTTTCTCTCATAGGAAAGGTAAAGAAACTCCATCAGTGGGTACCCCATGAACTGAACGAGTCCCAAAAACTACGGCGCCTAGGAATCTGCGTATCGCTTTTTTATTTTTTATTTTTATTACACTTCTCGAGGGAGAGGCGAACCTATAGCCCCGAGTGGACGCCCCGAGATACCAAATGAATATCGCCAAATGTCACACAATCACCTTCTCTCGGAAGAGCTCCCCCACTCACCCACGCTCCTATCTCTTACTGAACCAACCGATAACATCGGTTGAATTGATTCGCGATCTGGGCGTCCTATGCGACAAGGAGCTCAAATTTACCGCACATAGTCAGGTCTGGTCCCCGTATCAAGTGACTCACATTCGCAGGATAGAGGGTGTTCAACGTCGTTTCTTGCGCTTTGCCCTCCGCGGACTAAACTGGGAAAATCCGCTGATTCTACCACCATACACAAGTCGGCTCCCCCTAATCAATCTAAACACACTTGAAGAACGCAGAATCCCTGCCGACATCATCTTTGTCCATCGCCTTCTGTCTGGCTCAGTCAATTGCCCAAGCTTGCTCTCCACTTTAACATTGCACACAAATCCCCGTAACGTACGTAACCCTCGACTGTTTTACGTGCCCGCTCATCATACTTCTTACCCATCTCGCGTATGCTACGACAGGCCAAGTCTTTCCCCACCTCCTTTGATTTCAACATCTCCAGTCCCGCTCTTAAACGACGTCTCAGAATAAACCCGTCCTAAAACCGCCCCCCCCCCCCCCCCCCCCCCTTCAATAACCCCTCTACCCTGCAATCCTATCCTCTCCCTCCCTCAAACTAGTTCTCCCCAACACCTTTCCAACCTTACCCACCGCCCCCGCCCTGTATCAGTCCGTACACATGCTCTCCACTGTCGCACAAAGGCCGCGTTTACCACCCCACATACATTCGCTCTTCCCTGGCCTCCTACCTCCCCTATCGCCCAATAAACTTCACCTTCCTGGTTTTCTTCTCCTTTTTTTCGATTGTATAATAGAATAATGTCTTAACCACTACTCTAGATTTTAAGATAGTCTGTGATGTTTTAGGTTAAGTTCATTTTAAGCTTGCATTAAGCTAAATAAAAATGGGGGTTCCGCCTTCAATCAATTACCATCAAATAACTGTTGCAGTTCTTTTTGAACAGTTTCAGGTTGTAACGCTCCGGGAAACTTACTAGCTACTAAAACTTTAAACACGATTACGTCGAAACAGTATTTTCAAAAACTGCTCGTGCTGTAACTCAAAAATTTATTGGTCGATTCAGGTGTAACTTGTTGTGTATAATGTAACGACTTCTTTGGGGTCTCACATAAGACGGGTTTATTGGTATTAACTTTACATTTGAGATGGCTCATCAGTAGCAGTAAATGTATACTTAATTAGGAAGAGTTTTTTTTTTTACACTACTCTCGGAAGAGGCGAACCTATAGCGCCGAGTGGGTGCCCCGAGAAGCCACCAAATAACTGTTGGAATTCTTTTTGAACAGTTTCGGGTTGTAACGCTCCGGGAACAGAACACTAGCGTGGGAAGGGAGTTCCACAGCTTCCCCGTTCTGTAACGGAACGAGTTCTGATGCAGGGATGTTCGCGCCGTCGGGAGATGAACCACAAACTGGTGCGATCCGTCGGATTGTCTTGTGGAGCGCATATAAGTCGAATTGCGTGGAACAATACCACGAATCTCCGAAGAACAGTACCCGTGATAAAACCTGTAAAGCACACAGAGGTCGGCACCCCAGAATTAACAGGACACAGGTACGAACACTCGCCGTTTACATAAACCCGGATCGATCGATTTTCGGGGAAGCTCTTCGTCCAGTCGCAAAGCTGCTGTGAAAGTCCGTATAAACGAAGTTTGCTCAGCAATGCCCCGTACCAGACGCAGTCAAAAGCCTTGGAGATATCCAATGCGACCGCCCTTGTGTCACCATGCCGCTCAATCGCAGATGTCCATATATCGGTTATAAGGGTCAAAAGGTCTCCCATGGACTGCCTGCCACAGAATCCGTATTGACGAGCATTCAGAAGTCCGTTGCAGTTCAAATACTTAATTAACTCGGCGTTGATGACCTTTCCCATCACCTTAGGTAACATAAACAGTTATACTATCGGCCGGTAATTTTGTGGGAGACACTTTTTTCCTCTCTTTGGAATTGGCTGAATTTCCAGCAGACAGGAAAGGTCCTTCGTGCAAAAGACAAGCGAAAGAGTTTGCAAAGAACCGGCGATAGTTCTGGAGCATGGTTCTTAAGGTCTATTGCTGGTATTCCATCCGGGCCGGTTGCCTTCCTACAGTCCAGTCCACGTAGAATGCTTCAATAGCACGCGGGCATGATGATCCCCCTGACATAATCCCCCCGGGAGATCCGAATGAGAAACTAGTTTACCTCCGGAATTCTTTATCTCAGAAGGTACTACCATGACTTGTCTCCATGTCAGTTCGGGCCATCAGCCATGCATCCAAAACATAGTCGAAGATTTCTCCCCACGATATTGCGGAATGTACAGCAGTACGGGGTGGTATCTCACCTTGGGACCGACTACCACCTAAACCATCAGCCAAGCTCCGAAAGATGCTTTACCATTCATTCTTATACTATTAACTTTTGTACTATTAGCTCTTGAACAGCGAACTCGCATAACTTAAACGTTTATACCGCAAACTCTTATTGCGCAAACGGTTATACTGCAAACTCGTATACTGCAAAGCTTTATAGCGTTTGGGATGATAGTGAAGAACGTGTGATTCGAACTGACGCTATGACAGTTAGAATCACAAAAAAAATGAACCAATGCATAACACATCAGGCTACTGGCCGTGTCTAGGAATTCGATTTCTAAACTCAAGTACACTCAACTGATGTGAAATTGTTATGTTATCGCTGTGGCATACGGCTCTGATGCATTTTCTTATTCGATTTTCGTTCGGTGTTCTTCACTATTTGCTTCCGTATTGTGTGTGTATCTGTTAGAGACACCACAATGTCCAGGAGCTGATTCTGTTTGAACTCTAGGGCCACCAGTTCTATTGTAAAATAGGTGATTCTCTTATCAATAACACCCGTAACCAGCTTCAACTTTGTCAGGTTGTCCTCCTGGTTCCTCAAATTATTTAACCCCTCCTCCAACCTTAGAAAGTTTATTTTGTTCGCGGATACATTCAAACTTTTGCCTATGTTTGAAATCACCGTCATTTGTTTGTGCACCGCATGTGCTATTGTTTGCTGGTTGACCTGCAGATCGTGTATAGAGGAATTTATCACTTGGGTGCCCCTGTCGTCCACCAAAAGAGCATTAGCCTCTTCCCCAATAATATATACTACTCCCCTTTTTTTCGGTTTGGCAGTGAAAATAAACTTTGTTAAAACCTCCTGGTTCCGCTTCACTCTGGAGCTGATACCCGGAAAAACTTTAGCGGCCATTTCGCAGTGGGGTTTAATGTGCTTCTTCTCCTATTAGCTTAGTGAATTTTCCTCCGTGGTATGACAGGTTTTGTGGAACGCTTGGATCGACTTTTCCAAGTGGTCTTATAGCGTTTGAAATAATAGTGAAGAAGAACCTGTGATGCGAACTGACGCTATGACAGTTAGAATCACCAAAAATTGAACCTAAGCGTTACCCATCCGGCTACTGGCCGATTTTAGAATTTGATTTTTAAACTCGACTATACTCCACTGATGTGAATTGTTATGTTATCGCCATGGTATACGGCTCTGATGTATTTTCTTATTCGATTTTCGTTCGGTGTTCTTCACTCTATTTTGCCTGTGAATTGTATGTGTATCTGTTAGAGACGCCAGAGTCTCCCTCCTGCAACAGTCCACTGTGGCCAGGGAGTGTTGGAACATCCCTATCCTTTCAGCGTGTATTCCGTTTTCGTTCTTTACGGTTGTCACATGTGCCTGACCGTCATCGCCACAAAGGGTATGGACACCTCCAAATAAGTGCCAATTTGCCTTTTTGATTTTCGATTCTAACGAGCACCTGATCGCCCACGTGAAAATTGTGGGCCCTTATCAGTTTGCCGTAATAGGCTTTCGATCTGTGTTTGCTGGTCAGCAAATTAGGCCGAGCCATCGTGTATGCTTTTGGAGTTTATATTTCAGCTGCTGGTAATAACTCTTATGGTTATACAATGGCTCGGGCTTTCGTTTTAGGTTAGACGGTATATCAGATGAAAAACCATAAAGACAATCCATGGGTGTAAGCTTGGTACCACCATGGCAGCTATTATTGTAAATAACTGTAATCGTTCTCAAGAATTGGTCCCATGACCTTGGATTCCCGTCAGTCATGCCACGCAAGTACTACATTAGTGGTCGGTGGCCCTAGTATCGGAATATTGTCACACGGCCCAGTTGTTCCCAGACTAATTCTTTAAAAGTCCTTGCAAAGTTTTTAAACTGGAGGACATCTAGCGACAGCCTCGCTGAGCTCAATTCTACTAATTCAATTACACTTACCCATTGTACTCGCACTGCACCAGCTGTATGTCATCAGGATTGAAGTCGCTCTCAGATACGGGCTCATTTCTAGTAAACAAAAAGAATAATACAAAATCTTATTGGAGCCACCATAGAACAGACCTTACTTTACAGCAGTTGATTCAACTGTGGATTCGTTTTTATTATGAACGTCTTGCTCTGGAAAATTGTTCCGTGAGTATTCCGGCCTGAAGCATTCCTCTCTTGGAGGTGCCTCATAGTCGTTTATTTGAGTATCGACATAATTATTTGGCAAGTATCGCTCATTTTTCCCGTTAGGTACATCGTCTCCGCCATTTTGTTGTATGGGTTCTTTAGTAATAAGTAAGTTCAACGCAGCCGCCCTTCGTCTATGATAATAAGACAATTCTTCTTTGCCCGCCATTTGTAATCGCTTGCTATTTGCTCCCCAAGTTTCACCTCTTTGGTCTTCAATCTCTTTGAACAGGTACATATATGGCCAGTTGCGGCGAACGTGTTTTTCAGGATTCTTTTTGAGTTGTGTGTAAATTTTTTTGAGGTTTTCATACCGATTACAACACTGTTTCGCTGAACGCTTGCGCGTACTAAAGCGATTAAGTATTTCGGCAACCATTTCCCATACGCTCGCATGGTTCTTTCTGTTTGACTGGAAAGCACTTTGAATGCGTTCGGATTTGACTATATTTAATAGGGCTATTGATTCTGGAACATTAAAGTAGCTTTCAGGTGTCCTGGGTGCTCTTTGATGCTGACTAGTTGTGGGAGTTTTTACATCCTAAAAAAAAAGAAAATAAATTCTTTTTAATCAGAATTCAGTATTGTTAAAAGGTCAACTTAATATGTATCTAGTATGTGGGATGACTATATGCAAGTCTTTGATGGGCTGGAGTCATTTGAGAGCGGATACGGATATCAAAAGTCAAAAGTAGAGAGAGTGGATAGGGTGCAGCGTTTTAATGCGCAAAATAGAACATAGACAGAATAATAGATAGACAGGTAGAAATAGACATATATGTAGATAGATAGAGGAAGACAGAGAGAGAGAGAAATATAGATAGGGTTAGATATGTGGGTCGTTCAATAAGTCCTTAGAACACCCAAGAAATGGCGGCGTGGAATTGAAAACGGTTTGTTTTTCGTAAGCATCATTATTTAGTTGCAAATTGGGGTGAATAAAAACTGAGCAAGATAGGTGTAGCCTTTATAGTTGGTTGAAATATTTAGAGTGGTGAGTTAATTAAAGGGGTGTGGTGGTGGTGGTGATGGTGGTGTTGACGAAAGAGAGATATGGAAATAGTGAGATCAACAGATGGAGAGAGGCAGAGGAGGACTGAAATTAAATGATATCATAGTCTACGTGGAGCCAAAATCTCTGAAGTAAACATTTATTTTTAAGGACCTAAAATTATCTACTATTGTATATATATACACCTGTGAATTGTAAAATATCTCATCCAATCCGCAAGTATAAAGGACCTTTCTCACCTTATTGTTGTTTTGTTTCACCAAAGAGAACTGCTTATGCAACTTTAATAATAAGAAAATTGGCCCAACCAACGCTTGCGGTCGAAGTACCTACTTCCAATAAGTAGCAGAAACCTAGAATCTTTGTGCGAGACTTCAACCTAAAATAGTTCGTTGCGTATGAGGCGACAAAGAATCTATGACTTCAGGGCAGAAACAAATTCTCAACAAAATCAACAACAATACAAAAAGTTGTACCACGTAAGGGCTAAGGTGGTGTACTAATTAGTCGATTAGAAGTCAAGGACGATCTAACGTTTATAAGAATGTAGCAGCTTTTAACCCCAACCCCACCCTTTCCAACGCCCCAAAACCCCTAGGCCCAACTCTCTCTGCTCACCCCATAACACCACTCGCCACTATAACACCAAACAAATATCCCAATTTCATCAAAGTCCTTTCTACTAACCCATTACACCCGTCATTCTCCAGGTCCTTTTACTCTCCCAGCTCCACACAAACATCTACCGTATTTTAGCTACTCACCGCGTACCCCCTCCTTGGAAATCACCCCCCCCCTCGCCGCCGCCAGCTCTGGTTCTCAACCCGTATCTGACCTAGTCTTCCCTCCCGCAGTAAAAATCACACAGCTTACCTACCAAACATCTGATTGTCGTTACGCACTGTCCAAACTTAGAAACCGAAAGACATATGAAAATATTCGTCTCTTTTTAGCGTATCTCCACGATAAATCTGATTCTGTTTGCTATGAAGGCAAAACTAAAACCAATGTCAAATTCTCTATTCAACAGGAAGGTTTACCCACTGACGTCCCTAGTCTCCACAATCTATTGGTAAAAATCCGCATAATTTTCAATTTAACTAAAAGCTTTCGGTCACTTCGTTCACTCTAGAACGTTATCACATCTTCAACGTAGTAAGGCCGCCCTCAACAAGTTTTTTCGTTCCTACACCCCTACCACCCGTACCCCCTCCCAAAACCGACTGTATAAAACGCCTTGTCCTCTATTATCAGAACGTAAGAGGTCTTCGCTCAAAGACCCAATCCATTCTGAAAAACTCCCATGCCCTACCGGTCGACATTTTCGCTTTAAGTGAAACAAACTTCGCCTACGATTTCCATAAAGCTAATTTTCGCCTCATCAACGACTACCTAGGCCGCCTTCCGTTCAACTACGATCACCTATCCGTTGTAGACACCATCACCTACTTATATACCGAAATCCTTTACTCTATTTTCCTGTTCGTTCTCTACTCTAGATAAAGAACATCAACCTCTTCCCCTCCATGATACAATCACAAGCTTCGCTCCCTGCATAATAAAAGGAAAAAGTTATGGATCATCTTCTCTTGCAATCGAACTATACCTGACTATTTCAACTTTCTTGGCTGTTACCTCCAATTCACAGAACATTTCAACACCCTTTATCGCAACTATCTTACCAAAACTTAGACCAATCTCAAAAATGACCCCAAAACCTTCTTCTAGTTCGTCAATCATAGACGTAGATTCGACGGATACCCTGTGGCGTTTCTAACAGATACACACACAATACACAAGCAAATAGTGAAGAACACCGAACGAAAATCGAATACCAAAATGTATCAGAGCCGTATACCATAGCGATAACATAACAATTCCACATCAGTTGAGTGTACTTGAGTTTAGAAATCGAATTCGTACAAGCGGCAGTGGCTTGATGTGTTGAGCATTGGTTACATTTTAGTGATTGTAACCGTCATAGCGTCAGTTCGAATCACACGTTCTTCATTATCGTAGCAAACGCTAAAAATCTATAAAACGAACAATGGACAAAACATTTCCTAAAACAACAGATACGAACAATATGAACTTGTATAGGAAGACAACACTAAACGCACTTCACAGGAAAAAACATCAAACTGCTAACAAAACTAAGACAATTATACAGACAGTTTGCTTACAGACAAGACCAGGAAGTAACATCACTGAAATCCCGATTGAAAAAACTCCAAAAATTACTAAAGACTAACGACAGATTAGCAACAAATCTATACTGGAGCAACCGAATTCGGGCTATAAAATCCGAACAATCCGAATATGTTCCCACAAATAAATAAAATATTCCTTTTTTTTATTTTGGTAGGAAGGTGGAAGCCTTCAAAAGATATCTCTGGACGGATTCAGAGGCAACCGGATTTTTACCGACTAAAACCACCTCCCCCCATCACATATTCCCATTGATCCCCGCGGAACTTTCTTTTAGATATTCCATCACGGGGCGGAACGGAGTTTGCCTGTTACTCCGTTCGTCGCGTCGCAACTGCTGCATTATGTCACATATTGTAGAATACAATTTGCTACGGACCATGCTTGTTTCATTTCTTATTCTTCCTCTTATTCTATTTTACTTACTCGCTAGACAAAAATGATTAAACTCTAGCTTATGGTATCTTATTTCCTAACTTATTGGTCCCTTGCGGAAAGGACCATGCTTGTTTGGAACTTAGCATGTATTCTATTACTCCTATCGGAGTAACTGTCCGTCTCATATGTCTCTCCAAAATCGTTCGTGCGGTCTTGAAGATATTCGAAAACAAGCAAATGTTAATCAACATAGGATACATATTCAGAGAATCTCGTTTTTACCGAATTCAATGACGATGATCCAGGATATCTTCGACTCAGTGAGAAACAAAAAGTCAGTGGGATTATATGGAGTACCAAATATCGTACTCAAGTATCTGCTACCATTGGCAATGACTTAAGGGTGTTCCCTTAAGACCTATACGATGAACACCTCAGATAAACTAGCGATATTTTACACGGATAATTAAGGGGGTATTCTGGTCTAGACGCACGAATTTAACGCAATTTTTGAAGTGCTGTAAAAAAAGCAATCAATATTTTTAGTATTAATTTTTTTTATAGGATGTTTATTAATATTTCAAGAATACAGTAAAAAAAATTGATAGTAAAAAATTCAAAATTCAAAAAGTTAGCAGCTGATGAAGTGGGGGATCTCAAAAAGTAGGCACGCGACCATACCGACGATTTAACCCTCCTAGCAATCTGCAAAAAAAAAAGAAAAGACTATTAATTTACAGAAAAGCCTCTATCGTTGGAACTAAAAAAAGTTGAAAAAAAAAACAAAACGGCGACTGTTTGAAAAAAAAATGTATTTTTGTACCACTTTTTTTTTAGTTTTTCGAATTTTTTAAAAATAGTTAACATTGAAATTTGGGGATGAGGATAGTTCATGTAATAGAAAAGCATATAAAGAAGACATATACTAAATTTGAAGTAAATCGGTTCAATAGACCTTGAAAAATCGTGGATATTGTTTTAAAAAAGATGGTTTCGAGAAAACGAGTTTAAAGTTTCACGTAAAGTTTCTCGCGGTCTAAGTCATGAAATGATATTTTAGGCTTACATTTATTCAATCTGCCATTCCTGCTGCATACATTGGTCTTTCCTCGACTTCGAAATAAGCATCTTTCGCGCTTCTCTCTTCCAACCGAGCAGTTCTAGCCTCTTTTGATGCGTTAGCCGCTCGTATCTCTGAGCGGTCAATCCGGGCATTTTCTCGTTTGCCAGCGAATGAATAAGCTTCTGAACCAATTTTGACTCTCATAAGCATCATTATTTTTAAAAGAGGAATGTAGCCTTCATTGAATATGCAAAAAGCAATAAACGTAGCAATTTCAATGACGTGAGTTTGTTTCGGCGCGAAAGTCCAAATCAAAGAGTTTAGAGACTCATTATTATTTTGAGTTTCTGAGCCTAAACATCGAGTCAATAACTCCTCCGACGATAAACTCTCGTAAATCGGCTTCATAATATCCAATACCTTCGCACATAGAGGAGGATTTTCGTGGTGGAAATCCTGTAATGTACCTTCAGATGCAGCTTTTTGCCACTTACACCAATTCTCTGCGCCAGGTGGGCAATACATATTGTAGCGAGCTTAGGGTTCGCTGGATTAATTATTTTGAATAAATAAGAGCCGTTAAATTGATTTTGAATTAATATAACACTTTATTAGTCCGTTAATCACAACCGCTATTTTTACCGTACACAACGATTTCTTGACTTATCGCTTCCGTAATTATCGCGTCTTTTTACTTCTTACTTATCGCTTGCTCACTTTCTTACTATTTACTCGTCTCCATGATCTGTGTGCGACGTATTTATACCATTTCCTCATTCTGATTCGGCATTTCGTTTCCGGCCGTTCCATAGCCTTGAATGTTCTACTGTTCCTAGTCTCCAATTTTCCAGTACTTTCTACAATAATCTAGTACTTTGTTTCGGATTTTTTTTCAAATATTCTAGTACTGATTGTCATATGCGTCACACTACCCCCCGCCTAGATTAGTTCGTCCCGAACTAAGTTCATTGGTCTCCCGGGCCAAAAAAAACCCGCCAGTCGATCGCGATGCACCGCTTTCATCTTGGCGTTCGGCGGTGGAAGTTCTTGACCTTCTTTCAAATTTTCTACTGCTCTCCTTTTCGCGTCAGCTCTAGCCTGTCGCCATTCTTCCTTTTCCTGGCGACAGAATTAATCTTGCCTTTTAGGGATTATCATGCGAATAGTATAAGAGAAAATGCATGTGCACACCCTTAAGCTCTTCTGGAGTTTGCACATCACGTAAGCGGTCTAGATCTTCATCTTTAATTACACGCATATCATCTGGTATTGGCGTATCTATCGATTCCATAACCGTATCCAACTGGTAGTTCCGCATCTTTTCAAATAACTGGAGCGGTTTGTTCTTTGGAGCTGACAGTAAACACCAGCGTGCGTCGTAGTAATAGACTTTCCATAGATCGTCGCACGTTAATTCTGGTTTCACGTGTTCTTCTCTATAGAACGCAATGAACGGCACCTCTAGCTGTTGATTACGCCTACAATCTAGGGCTTGCTCGATCTTTCCCGCCGTATGTGGTGGCTTACAATAGCGGTCTCGACCTCCAACATCCGTTGATCTCTCTTGTTCGGAAACAGTTGATTTGCAAAACGCATGTTTGCAAATCCATTCAGCTTCATCTTGTAGTTCATTGGGTCCCTCTGGAACAGGCGTAACCGGAACTTCGCGCAATTGCATTCGCTCAGCAATATCCGTTTTACGGATTTCATTGTCCAAATCCATAAATTGACCACTTTCCAATTCACTAGGTTCGTATTCGGGTTCATATCCGTCCTCGTCATAATTAGTGAAATCCCCATAGTCGAAATCTACACCGAAACTGTCCTGACCTTCTTGCAATGACGGGTCAGTGACTAGAAGTCGTCTTTTCTTCTTCTTCTTAACAATTGCCCTTCCTTCGTCGTCTACAATAAAATCCTCAGCATCAGACTCCGATTCCTCATCATCATTGAAATGTTTTGCCGCCTCAGTTTCCCTGTGACTACGTTCAGAGCAGCATTCAACATCGTCTTCGTCGTCGAATAACTGTTCGTCTATAGCCTCACGTGCTGAACCTTTATCGACGTGCTATTCCTCTCCATCACTTTCTTCGTCCTGTGTACGACGCAGACGCTTGGAACGCTTTCTGCGTTCGACTTTCAAACCAAGATTCTCTTCAATAAGGTCACAGTCGTCGTCTTCCAGTCGGTCGTCCAACTCGTCTTCATCATTGTAAATCCGTTTCGGGGAATGGCCTGAAGCATCAGTGTCTTCACCATCACTGCCGTCCTCTTCAATCGGGTTATCATCGATGAGATCCTTCAGTTCTTCACGTAACACATTGTCATCTTCCTCATCTTCCTCACTGCTGTCGGCCATAGCTTTGCTCTTCCTGAGTTTCTTCCTTTCATGTGCCTCCAATTCCTCCACATCCTCAGATTCTTCCGCTTCCCAGTCCCAGAATTCTTTCATACACTGCCTTTGAGCATCCAATTTTGCATTAACCTCTGCAGCTCGCGCATCCAATTTTGCAGCTCACGCGTCCAATTTTGCATTAACGTCTACAGCTCGCGCATCTAATTTTGCCTTAAATTCTGCAGCTCGCGCGTCCAATTTTTCCATCATCATCCTGAACATCTCCGAAATGTCCAACGGTGGCGAACTCTTCTCCGTTACATTGGCACCATCTTGACTCGCTGTTTCTTCTCCATCCGGACAGTCTGGTCCAATCGTAAAAACACATGTGTCGACATCAATACCCTCTTCCCCCATTGGTGCTTGCAGGCGCTGTCGAAGAATTTGCTTCTGTCCTCTGCCATCCAGATTCCGGTCCTCAAGTTCCTTCTTCAAGTCAGGAACGCGAAGATCCTCCAAATGTCGATCTGACATCGTTACAACACACTTTCACAGACTTATTTCCTTCACTAATAATTAATCCCACTTCTGACACCAATTGTAGCGAGCTTAGGGCTCGCTGGATTAATTATTTTGAATAAATAAGAGCCGCTAAATCGATTTTGAATTAATATAACACTTTGTTAGACCGTTAATAACAACCGTTATTTTTACCGTACACAACGATTTCTTGACTTATCGCTTTCGTACTTATCGCGTTTTTTTACTTCCCACTTATCGCTTGCTTCACTTTCTTACTATTTACTCGTCTCCATGATCTGTGTGCGACGTATTTATACCGTTTCCTCATTCTGATTCGGCGTTTCGTTTCCGCCCGTTCCATAGCCTTGAATGTTCTACTGTTCCTAGTCTCCAGTTTTCCAGTACTTTCTACAATATTCTAGTACTTTGTTTCGGATTTTTTTTTCGAATATTCTAGTACTGATTGTCATATGCGTCACAATATGTTGCGGATTTTGATTTGTGAACTATTATAATAATAAGTAGCCCTCTGCCGTGAATCTATTACATTGAAATCGACTTTTTTTACTTCGATCCGGACGCGTAATCCTTTTCGCTGAAGATTTTCGATCCATTTCACTTGAAATCACTTGAAATATTTTTATTTTACTCACAGCACATGCGTTCACTTGACTTGAAGGTTAGAATTCAACTGTTCGCAACTGGATGTCAGCTCACACTATGTATAAAAGATAATTTAAAAATACATAAAGGTTACGTTCGGTTATTGTATTTCAATATATTGTGACGCATATGACAATCAGTACTAGAATATTCTAGAAAGTCCAAAACAAAGTAGTAGAATAATCTAGAAAGTACTGGAAAACTGGAGGCTATGAACAGAAGAAAATTCAAGGCTATGGAACGGACGGAAAGGAAACGCCGAATCAGAATGAGGAAACGGTATAAATACGTCGCACACATATCAGGGTGATAAGAAAGAAGTAAAAAGTAAGCAGTAAAAGACGCGATAAGTACGGAACCGATAAGTCAAGAAATCGTTAAGTGTATGGTAAAAGTAACGGTTGCTATTAACGAACTAATAAAGTGTTACATTAATTCAAAATCGATTTAACGGCTCTTATTTATTAAAAATAATTAATCCAGCGAACCCTAAGCTCGCTACAATGTATGTAAAGGTTTTACGTGGAAACAGGGTCGCAGGTTGACAGAAAGTCGCTAATCTCTTTTGTTCGATTCGTTCCGCCGAGTCGGTTTAGACGGCGCGTCAGCAAAACAGCCATACCTCCGAAAAAAATTTGAATTTTCTAAAATCCTCTTAAAGACATTATATTAAGCTTTGAAAATATGAAAAAAAAAAAATGATTTTTTTTTCAAATTTCTAGACCAGAATACCCCCTTAAGTTTGGAACAAAGTATCATTTAAATCTTCAAAACCAGACCTCGAAACTAGACATCTTTCTGCTTGTCTACATTTTCGATGACTATCTACGTTGAGAATTAGAAGGGGTGGAGTATTTTTTGTAACTTTTATAACACTCCATTTAGTCGCATTGTTTTCAATTTTAAATATGTGGTTGCTTCAATAAAATGTCGAATTATTTTGAGTGCCAAGTTTGTTAGGTTCGACGACCCAAGTGCCGTTCATCTACAAAATTCATCTACTTTATAACTTCTCTTTGACGGAAAGGAATATCACTACCCTTTAGAGGCAAACCTTTTTTAATAATCTCAATTATGTTGTATTTTGCAATATAATAAGGTTCGAAGAGGTTGATTCAGCGATGTATGAAATGAGTGAGTGCGAAGAACTAAATGTGTTGCTCGAGTTAAGGTTTATAAAGATTTAATAAATAAAAAATAATTTTCCAACCTATGGCCGGTGTTCGGTGATTTTTTTCTCAAGTCAAGAGTGAATCTTAAGAACCACTTTACATCTTCTTAAAATCAACTGCGAACAAAAAAAAAAAAAAAAAAAAAATTGTGGCGAGAAGGCCGAATTTAGCGAGACAGGACATATGTGTCCTTCATCTTGTCTCTGACTTCTGGTCATCTTGCGATAACCAGAATCACCCACACCCGTGAGGATGTTGGGCTCGGTCTCGCGGCATCTGGAAAGAGAAGCAAAAGGGGGGGGTATCCAAGGATAGTGTGGACAGTGTTAGTCCAGGTGTTCTCTAACTACTTTTATAGAGGGATGGTGGGAAAGAAATCGTACAAGACCGGTAGGTCTTGGGTGCGGTAGTAAACGCAGATCACGTCTTTGGCGTCTGGTAATCTGCGCTTTGGTCGGTGTGTGTGTTTGTAAACTGCGAACAACAGAGTGTGTTTCCTATTTATATTGTATTGTAACAAAGAGAGCCTTATCATTATGTTACTGCATCGTTATGTTATATGCAACAAAGAGAGACATCTCAACATGTGATTTAAATACAGAGCAGTGGAAAATTACATATTTTTGGGGATGAGTCACCATGATAAGTTAACTATCATTTGGATGAATCAGTGTTAACTCTCCCGAATATTGGGTTGCGAGTAATGAAAAAAACCATTATTGCGTCATTTCATTTCCAAAATAGAGTAAAAATATGGCGCATTGTGGAATATCAGCATTAATTTGATAGAAAACAGTTTTAACGCCAATCAGTAGTCATTGGATGGGGCAGCCAGAAATATTGTCTATTATTCACTGAGTTAGTCCACACCACGGAAGAGCAATTTCGAGTGGGTCGAACGCGTTCGAAGTAGCCATTGCAACAAGCATACCCCCACCAAAGCCTATCCAATTTAATACAAATCCCGGTAGTACATTGAATGATTTTTCTCTTTCAGTATGGAATGATTCTTTGAACCCGTTCCTACGAAATTCTTATTGGCGGTTATTATCGCGGTTGTTGGTTACCACATATTTCGAAAGTTGACGGTCAATGAGGAATCCCATAACTTTCGACAGAATATTTATTTATTTATTTAGCTTAATGCAATGCAAGCTTTAAGCTATTGAATTAACTTTAATAATGTTTCCAGTCTTATATTTAGCTTACAATCATTCTTTGCCTACAGGGTGACAGTCAGAAGTAGTTTTAAGGGGGAGGGAAGGGTATTTTGACGAAGATTTTTGAGTGATGGAAGTCTATTGGCCATGCTGAGAAAGCATAGTATGATGCATTTAGGCATCATACAAGAAACTGGTGTATTGGGATGTAATCGTTCGATACTGATCAAAGGGACGGTTCCGAGGTCGTTCAAGTTGAGGTTAAAAAAAAAAATACTTTGAAGTAGTGTCGGGCAGTCAATGATATCATTTAGAAACTGATGTATGAGTCGTATATCGGGAAGGGATTTACATGTGTATAGCCTTTTTTTGTATGCCGTAGGCAAGGGTCGTTCGAAGTCTAGATTTAATCATGCGAATATACAAATTGTTACTGCAAGGCAGCGTCTCGGTAATGTCATGAGTACGAATCGCCTATTAATGAGCGGACTGTATTTCGTGTTATTTTATTTGAAAGTACAAACGTATATTTATTTGTCTGTTTATATATTTACATCGATAAGTATTTATTTGTTTAATTATTATTTGTTTATATACAACTGTAATCGGTTACACGATCTCTTTATCTTGTGCACCTCCAGGCCGTACTCTGCTCTGGATGACGGGCGTTATAGTGTTGGCCGGTGCTTGCGTTGTACTGGCTGTACTCAAAAAAAAAATTGTGGTGAGAAGGCCGAATTTAGCGAGACAAGGACATATGTGTCCTTCATCTTGTCTCTGACTTCTGGTCATCTTGCGATAACCAGAATCACCCGCATCCGTGAGGATGTTGGGCTCGGTCTCGCGGCATCTGAAAAGAGAAGAAAAAAGGGGGGGTATCCAAGGATAGTGTGGACAGTGTTAGTCCG
The DNA here is from genome assembly GCA_963931805.1 of Microdon myrmicae. Lineage (NCBI taxonomy): Eukaryota > Metazoa > Arthropoda > Insecta > Diptera > Syrphidae > Microdon > Microdon myrmicae. Next base: position 43,801,992 of record OZ007502.1, read on the forward strand.
GGTGTTCTCTAACTACTTTTATAGAGGGATGGTGGGAAATAAATCATACAAGACTGGTAGGTCTTGGGTGCGGTAGTAAACGCAGATCACGTCCTTGGCGTCTGATAATCTGCGCTTTGGTCGGTGTGTATGTTTGTGTTTGTGCTGTCTTGTACTGTGCGTTCGTGTGTGTGGTTTGTTAATAGTAGACCCTATGGGATGGGTCCAGGAATCCTCTATTATAGAGGGGAATGTTGTTGGGAAGGGTGCTTTCTTCAGTTTTGTACGAAGTCTTTCCATTTGGGCCGCAGATATGCAGGACCATATGGGAAAGGCGTACGATAGTCCAAATCGGATTAGCTGCTTATAGCAGAGAAGCTTAACTTTGGTATCAACTTTGTTCCTCCACTTCAAGATGTTGTGCAGTTGCTTAGACCGACCGAGGCCCCTTTGGAGAATGTGGGTCACATGTTTGATGAAATTCATTTTTGGGGTATAAGTGACCCCAAGATATTTCATCTTGTCCTGTGGTCTAATCGTAGTATCTCCCATTTTTATTCGAATATTCTGTGAATATCGAGAAGCAGGTTGGGAGTGTTTACTACTCAGAATTATGGCTACTGCTTTGGATGGATTAAGTCGGATTTTCCATCGACTGTAATACTGATACAGTTCGTCCAAGTGACGGTTGAGTCGATTTGTTGCGAGGTTAGGGCCTTTGGTTGACGTGTACACCAGGACGTCATCCGCATAGCATATTTGGTTTACTCTCCCGCCCACAGGGCGGGGAATATCGGAGGTGTAAATATTGAATAAGATGGGGCCTAGAATGGAGCCCTGTGGTGCGCCTGCAGCGGCGTGAAAAGTTCGGGAAAGCTTTCCATTCATTCTAACTTGGAAGGTTCTGTTTCGAACGAACTGGTAGATGATGCTACATAGCGTTTTACTGAGGCCAGTATTCAGTAGTTTAAAAGCGAGACCTTCGATCCAAGTCATATCAAAAGCTTTTTCAATGTCTAGGCTTACCGCAACGGTGGGTTCCTTATTAAAGAGCCGCACGCAGACGTGGTTTTGAAATAAATTGAGAGCCATAGTGGTGCTGTGCGCTCTTCGAAATCCGAATTGGAAATCAGGTATTAGGTGCCTGGCACTGACAAAGTTATTTAGCTTCTCGTATATGAATTTTTCATATATTTTGCTGATGCAAGTGAGAAGCGAGATAGGGCGAAAGCTTGAGGGGTGATACGTTGGTTTCCCAACTTTTGCTATTGGACAAATAATAGCGTGCCTCCAAGCTTGGGGAAAGTACCCCATGTTGTAAGCATGGTTGAACAGAATGGAGAGCTTTATAAAGAATAAGGCAGAAAGCCTTCGCAACGAGTGGTATGACATGTTGTCGATACCAGGTGACTTCTTAGGGTGTCGAGATTTAACCAGACTCTGTAGGGTATTTGGTGTGATGAAACCGTGACCATTATCACGTGTGTCATCGAAGTATGCACTGTTAGTTGGGTTAAAGACAACAATTGGCTCGTTGAAGTCGTCCAACTTACTGTGGACCTCTGAACTAACGATTGCATTACTTTCCAGGTCGCCATCTTGGAAAGTGAGTTTGTGATTGTTTTCGAAGGTCTCTCCGATGATATTTGCTTTATTGGTGTCGTTATTGACAACAACACCATTGTGCATAATTGGCCCAGTGATGCGGGAAGCGCCACATATCTTTTTAACATTTTTATAAACGTTCTGGTCCATCTGAATACCCTTCAGCTTGTCTTCCAATTGTCGGGTACGATTGTTTTGGATTCTCTGTTTTATCAGTGTACCAATATTGTGAATAACGGATCGCAATAATGGCTCCCTTTGCGTAAAGCGGTGACGATATCTCATTCTGCAGAGCTTTTTACGCTCCCGGATGAGACGAAGAGTGATGTCGTCATGGGGAATCTGATAGGTCATTACAAGTTTATACTTCGGGGCATGAGTCTCCGAAGTTTCAACTAGAACTAGAATCTCGTGAAGTCGTTTTGCAACGTTGTTTATCTCAACCGTCGTTAGGTTCCTGTCAGTGGAAAGAGAGAAATGGTGGAGTTTATCGTTCAATGTAATATTGAAGTTGTCCCAATTTGTCCGCCCATAATCGGGTATGTATCTGATATGAGCCCGGGATGCTCGATAGCCGCGAATGAATGTGGTCAGATACACCCGCTGAAACTTGAGGAGGAGTGATTTGTGGAAGTAAGTCTTTGGACACAATAAATATGTCCAGAATTGAGTTAGCTCGAGAACCAACCGTAGGTGCGACTATTTCGAAGTTGAGGGCATACATGTTTGCGGTGTACCATTGGTACAGTTTTGTGCCATTTGGGCAAGAGACAGAGTTGTTCCAGTGGGGATGTCTGGAGTTAAAATCGCCGCCTATGATGAAGGGTGTATGCCCCGAGGTCCTTAATAGTTTGCCGATATCTTCGGGATTAATGGGGCCATTATTGGTTTTATGCGAGTGGTATACGGAGTATATATTCACTCTACCATTACTAGCCAGATGCAGTTCAACTCCAGATACCTGGACTCTAGGTGTGGGAGGTCAATAGCTTCATAGCGAAGTCCACTATTAACCAGTATACAAGTTCCACCTCCGTTGATGGTGGGACCGCCAGTGAGGGTTCGATCTCTTCGAATCATGGAGAAGTTTGGGAATACGGGACGGTGACATGGATGCAATCTAGTTTCTGTTACAAGTACCACGTCCGCCCGGTTTTCCTTTATGAAGTCAGAGACTATCATACGCTTGGAATGCGAAACAAGGGAGTTGACATTTAAGAGGATAACTTTAATTTTGGAATCCATTGTGGAGGGTATGTCTTGCATATGCAGTGAAAAGGAGGGCCTCCCTCTCTGCCTCGGTTGATAGTTTCTCATATCGGGGTCGGATATCCTCAATTAAGCGGGAGAAACTAAGTAGTTTCTCGAGCATTGAAGATTGCCCCCTCGGAGGCTTTTGCACCACCGCTTGAATTTGAGGCGTCGTGTTGGCCTTTACCGGGGGTCGCTTAGGGACTTGAATATGTTTTTGAGGGGGAGGAGTTGAAAGAGTTTTTGTATTCCTTGCCTGCTGACCCCTAAGCATGTCGGCAAATGTGAATCCATTTTGGATGAGGTTTTGTGTGGCCTGTTTTCCGAAGTCTGACTTGGCTGTTTGCTTAGCTCGAGTCTCCTTGGATCTTTGTTTAATTTCCTTATATTTAGGACAATTTCTATAACTAGCCGGATGCCCTTTGTTGCCGCAGTTGCAGCAAGTTGGCAGTGTTATTTCATCCTGCACATCTGTTGCGGGATCGTATTTCGCTAGCGGTAGTTCGCACTGCCAATATCGTGGGATTTTCCGCAACGAACGCAACGGCGACTCATGTTGCAGTTTCGGGAGACATGCCCGAAACGTTGGCAACGTCTGCATTGAGGTATTTCTCTGTTATGAAATACCTCGAAGACAACTTGCTGATGCAAAGTTGGAAGCGACTTTGTCCGTATTATGGAATCTATGTCGGTTCCTGGGGCAAGGAGAAGCTGCCATATGTTCAGCTTGGTGTATCTTTGCGGTCTGATGTTCACAAACCGCTGTGGGGGAGAGAATTTTTTGACGTCAATGAATTTGACGTTAGGAAATGTTGCCTCAAGAGCAGTTACGATGTCGTCCTTTTCCCAAGAGGCAGCGACTCGTTTTAAGAGGATTGTCCTCGACTTTTCGTCGGCCGGAGTGAAGATGTAATAATTCACCTCCTTGGCCTTGAGGTTGTCGTTAACCATGCGATAGGTTTCCCTATCGTAGGCTATGATTTTATTTAGGGATGGACTTAAGGTCTTTGCCTTGAAGTTAGAAATCCCTAGCCGGTTCATGTCACCGACGAAATTTTATAAATTAAGGTCTCGTGAAAGACCCCGGGTTGCTGTTTCTTCTTAGAAACAGGTGGGCGTTCCCCGACCTCTGGCTGAACAGTGTTGGGAACACAAGCAGCCTTTGGTTTTGGGTTAATTAATGGAGTTGGCCGTGGTGGGCAAGGCTCCTGCGGAGGTACGACCCTCACATGAGTTGGAGTTATCGCAGGGTTCGACAACAGTTTGGGGTACGGCGTTGGCGGGCAGCCGGTGGCCACACGCTTATTGGAGGGTCCTCCTTCGCAGTTTATTATTGGAAGCGGTGTTTTCCGCTTAGGGGCTCTAGCCGAGTTTGGGGTGGGGGTGCGCGAGTCACCGTCGTCCATTGTTTCGTGGGAACTCTCAGCGAGACTTTCCAACTCGGGCTCGAGCTCCGATTACCAATCAGAAGCCTCCGAACTGGCACTGGACGGGGATGCGGGTGGTGCGGCTTCCAGTCGCGACAATTTATCTCTCAAGACAGCGTTCTCTGCCTTGAGAGCCTCGAGGTCCTCCCTTAATCTCTTTATGAGAGCCATCATGCCCTGATCGGGCTGATGGCCCATACCACGAGAAGAGCAGGTGTCCATCTATTTCGATGTTGCAAACATCGAGCACAAAAAAGAAACAAGAAACGCGTGGGGCGCAAGGAAAAGAGAAGAGGAACAAACAAAAACCAAGAGGGAAACAAGCAGACATAAAAAAAATGCTTCTAAATTAAAACAAATATAAATTTGAAAATATAGGTGAAATTAAAAATAAACGAACCTAAAGTTGTTTCCTGTTCACTAAGAAATTTTTTTTCCCAAACTTTTTTTTTTTTTGTTTAATTTATTATTATTATAATTTTTTTTTTAAATTTAAATTATAAATTTTTTATTTATTTATTTTGTTTTAAATAAACTTTAAATTGTATGTATCACTGTCCAGGATGTGTCTTCTCTCAGCTCTCACTGTGAAGTCGCTGGCTGTACTCCCCAACTGCCGCTGCTTTTATTCTCTCTTTTGTCCCCGTTCACTCGTTCGCATGTTCTCACAGGAACAAAGAGAGCGACTGGTATAAATTGCCGATACTCAGTCCGCCAGACGGCAATGCGAGAATCTACTTGTACGGGAGTCTTGCGTTCCTGACCCTTCTCTCTCCCGATCTCTTTGGATCAGACCTCCATCATTTCTTCTCCAGTACAAAACTGAAGAAAGCACCCTTCCCAACCCTCTATAATAGAGGATTTCTGGGCTCATCCCATAGGATATACTGCTAACACACCACACATACACACGGTCGCACAGTGCAAGACGGCACAAACATACACACGCACCGACCAAAGCGCAGATCACCAGACGCCAAAGACGTGATCTGCGTTTACTACAGCACTCGAGACCTACCGGTCTTGAACGATTTCTTTCCCAACAACCCTCCATCCAAGTAATTCGAGAACACCTGAACTAACCCTGTCCACACGATCCTTAGATACCCCCCCGCCACCGTCCCTTTTTTTTCTTTTTCAGATATCTCGAGACCGAGCCCAACATCCTCATGGATGTGTGTGATTCTGGTTATCGCATGATGACCAGAAGCCAGAGACAAGATGAAAGACACATCTGTCCTCGTCTCGCTAAAGTCAACCTCTCGCCACCCATTGTTTTTTTTTTTTTTGTTGCCAGTCGGCAGTCGTGTGCTGCTCCGTCTTCGGCTTCGTATATTACGTAGCCAACACAAATCATGTTAGGAAGATCGAATTTGATTTGTGTATTCAACGATTAGCCAAGCAAGTGTCATGTAAAGGAAGTTGTTGGCGTAGGGATCGCAGAACTCTTTAAATTAATGTTTTATAAAATCAAACATTCGATTTGCCTTGGATGGTATTTGCTCATAGTGCAATTTGAAGTTCAGCTGCTGTCGCAGGTGACACCTAAGTTGTTAAATACAAAATCGCATGACATTGGGTCATTTTGATTCCTACGGTTGAACGGAGAAAGCCGCGAGAGTAGGTAATATATATGTAGTGAAATTTAGTGGCTACCGTCTTGAGCACCAAAAAATTCATACCGCCTTGAGATCAAAAAGTTATCAAAGTCAGTTTTAACAAAATGGCATCAACAGATGAAGATATTTTTATAAATATCTTCACGTGGTCTGCGTATATAGATATATCTGACTCTCTCAGAACGTGGATGGCTTAGTTAATAGATAATATAAAAATGAGGGAATCGAGATGATCGAGATAATCGGGTATCCCGGTTTGCCCAGCAAGTTGGTCAGAAAAGTGGGCACCGAATTGATTTGGTACAGGTGAATTTCTACGTATGATTTAGTCCACGGTATGAAATGTGAAGGGGAACCTAAAGTTTACAGTTTTAAGGTGATTATTTTGTTGAAAGTCGTGAAGATATTTGGAAAGATTGTATTGCATGCCATACGAGGAAGGAGAGTGCACAGACAAGGAACGTTGGCGCAGCCGAGTCAATGAGGTTATGAACTTCCGGGTTCCTATAGGCCAATAAATAGTAGTACGAGGGTTGCCTCTTATGTTTCGGGATTTGGCAACCCTAGTGTTGCAATCCGGCAATTGACAGCTCTGTCGTAAAGTTGGACATTTTTGAGGTTATACGCACTCAGAACGTTTTGACATACGAGCGCTATTTGTGTTGTTTACAGTAACTTAAAAGATTCATCTCGGCCCAATAATGGAATTAAATCGTCAACATTTTCGTGCGATTATTTTTTACAACTTTCGGCGTGGATTAACTCAGCAACAGTGCATGGATGAACTTAATTCAATTTTTGGCGATGAAGCTCCATCAAGGACCAGTGTTTATCGATGGTATGGTGAATTCAATCGTGGTCGTAGTTCACTCCAAGATGAATTTCGTGAAGGTCGTCCAAAATCAGTTGTTGTTCCGAAAACCATTGATGCTGTGCGCGAACTGATATTGGAAGATCGTCATGTGACCTATCGTGAGATTGAGACAACCTTAGGCGTTAGTGGGACCAGCATACATTTAATATTGCATAAACATTTGACCGTCAAAAAAATTTGTTCGCGTTGGATCCCACACAATTTGTCAATCGCCCAAAAAAAAGGCTCGTGTCAATTGGTCGAAAGAAATGCTCAAAAAATACGGTCGCGGTGCTTCGAAACCAGGTTGGTTGGAGTGAAGTATTGTTTGCATCTCTTAAGGAACCCCATACATTTGGCTTTACTTTTCGCAGCTTTAAATATGTAGTCGCTCCAATTAAGAGTTGAATTAATTCGAGTGCCGAGGATTGATAGTTCCTTGGCTTCGTCGATGCAATTGCCGTTCATCGACAATATATTTACTTCGGGATTCGCCTTTGGCGACAAGAGGCAGCACTGAGTTTTCAAGGCATTGAATTCTACTCGATTAGGCAATCCCTATGATATATTTTGTTTAGGTCGGAATTTAATTTATCAAGCATAACTTGTTGATTGGTAATGCCATTCTCTGTCGAACAACAAAAAACAACAGATGGCGCAGTACATCTCATTCCGAAAAGCCTTTTTGAATTTAAAATAGCCACAGAGCTTGTCTGAGATTCACTGGACTCCCGTCAGACTGTGGCGTTTCCAACAGATACACACACAATATATAGAATATATATATAGAATAGAATACAAGCAAATAGTGAAGAACACCGAAAGAAAATCGAATAAGAAAATGCAGTAGCCGTATACCAAGCAATAACATAGCAATTCCACATCAGTTGAATGTACTTGAGCTAGAAACCGAATTCGTACACGTGGCAGTGGCCTGATGTGTTGAGAATTGCTTCGATTTTTAATGATTCTAACCGTCATAGCGCCAGTTCGAATCACACGTTCTTCACTGTCCTCGCAATACGCTATAAGACCAAAACGGGTTATGGGGTGTGGAGGGGGTGGTTCAAAGGGGTTGATAAGGAGGCGGGATTGAAGAGAAGAAGTGTTAAGGTCAAAGAAGGTGAGGTAAAAGATGGCGCTGAGTAGCATACGTGAGATGGGTTCATTAAGCCATAAGAGGTGTAATGGAGGGGTAGATAAAATAGACGAGGGTCGCATAGGTTACCGGGATTTGTATTAAAAGGGATAGAGGAGACAAGGCTTGCGCAAATGAACCGATCCTGAGAGAAGACGGCGGATAAAAAGAATTTCAACATAAAGTCTACACTTTTCAAGCGTGGTTAGAATAATTAATTTGATACGATCTGTGTAAGGAGTTGGGGATAGCGGGTTTTCCCAATACGGACGTCTGAGGGTAAAATGTAAGCACCGACGTTGAATGCGCTCGATTCTGCGAATATGGGATATATGATAAGGGGATTAGACCTGGTTAGCATATTCTAGAAGAGGGCGAGCAGGAATAATGTAGGGCGATCGGGTCAGGTTAGGGATTAGAAAATTCCTTAGAGCAGCGTTTCACAAATCCGAGAGCAGGGTTGGCCTAGTCAGTTGGTCTTTTGGAAGAATTAGGTGTAGTTGTTTTTATTTTGTACATAATCAAATACATTTAAGTTTACAATGAAATGGAAAATACTATCGGCTTAAAATTATATATAACAAAAAATAGAAGACATTCAGTGTTTTTATATAATTAAAGAAAGAAAAAAAAGCAGACTTGAATTCTTTTTCACATTGTCAGAAGGAGTAAACAATTCGGTTTATATGGTGGGGTGAGCAATCAAGATTCAAAGAACAATGTAAAAACAAAGCTACTACTGTACAAGACCATGGTCTTACCAGTACTCATGTATGGATCCGAGGCCTGGGTCCTTAATAAAAGGCACTCTGAACTCTTAGCCGCGTTCGAGAGGAAGGTCTTAAGGAGAATTGTTGGCCCCGTATGTGAGGGAGGACGATTCCGGAGACGGTACAGGCATGAGTCGTACGCAACCTATCATCATCATCGGCACTACAATCGGGATACGGTCTGGGCCTTATTTAGCACGTCTCTTCACCGGTATCCGGTCCATATCCGAGACTTGTTAAATGAAATTGAGATATGTAAATAGAAGTTTAAATTAAATTAATTTGAAACAAAATTGGGTTATTTAAATAAGCATTTTAAATGTTATAATTAAATTCAATTTTACATTCAAAGTGTTAAATTGAGATCCGTAATGTAATATCCGGTCCATATCCGAGACTTGTTAAATTGTCCATAATAATTTATTTTCCGGGCAAGGTTATTAACCTTGCGCCAAGCTTTCTCTCTGTGGTTATATAGGTACCCAAAAAAATGGGAAAAGAAAACGAAAAAAGAAAAAAAAATAAAAAAGAAAGGAAAACAAAGTGAACACTTCACTGGGAGGTCAATGTTGGTACTTCTCATAGATGAGACCGCCTTAAATCTATCTTTGATTTCATTAGTCTCCAGTTTCGATTATGGACCGCACAAAGTCCATGAAAATTTCCTATATCGCCCTCAGATTTATTTTAAGCATAGTTTACATTTTATTTATATATATAAATATATATATATATATATATATATATATAATATATATATATAAATATATGTATATACATATATATATACATACATATATATATATATATATATATATATTCGGGAATAAAGTTTTAAGGAGTATCTTTGGCGGTAAATATGATGAGGAGGCAGAACAATGGAGGAAACTCCACAACCACGAATTGGAAGAGCTATGCCGCAAACCTACAATAGTGAGAGTAATCAAGTCGCGAAGATTAAGATGGGCCGGACATGTAGCGCGAATAGGCAATGATAGGGCCGTGCGTAGAATTCTTGACGGTAGACCAACGGAAATGGGAGTGTGGAGGACGGGTCTAGGCACCATGCAGGGGTGCGAGTTCTACGTCGTCCTCAACCGACACGAATGTTCCACCGTTGATTTACAGGAACACAAACCGTAGGAGCGAAACAAAACAAAACCTATGCAACACAATGTCCACCAAAGTTAAACGCCCTGCTTTGAAAGTAAATGTTCTGGTTTATTGTTTTAATTTTATTTTGTTGAACTTAGTTACTGGCGCAAGACTAATGACCTTGCCTGGAAAAAAACAAATCATTATGGAAAATTTAACAAGCCTCAGAACTTGCTAAATAAGGCCAAGACCGGTTCCCGGTTGTAGTGCCAATGATGATGATGATGATGATGAACTTAGTTACACTGTTTTTGAGCGACAACACGATTTAAAGATTTTGTTGTTTTAAAATAACATTATTTTACTCAATTATAAATTCTTTTTCACTAACTAGAATTAACTGTGGCACAAACTCGCAAAACAATTGAAAACACTCCTTACGACTCCGGTATTTTTACGCGTCTCTGCAGAGAGCGGGATCTCGCGACGACCATGGCGGTCGGCGGATGGAAATCGACTCACCGAGGATGGAACTCTGACATGAATTCCATCCTAGGTTAGGGCTAAGAAACAAGGGAAGAGAGAGAAAAACTTGTCTCTTAAGGGTGCGGCCGCTGTAGGAAATGCACTCTTTCAGTGCAATGGTGTGTGTGCATGGTTCTTTCATGGATGAGAACGAACCTAGAACAAAGAAAGGGCATAAAGTACATTCATAGTATACGATTTCGCTAAAGCAAATAAAACCGAAATCGTCGGGTGCTAATGGGATCTTTGTTGGAACACGTGCGTCGCGGCTAAACAAAGAGACGACGATACGATGTGGAAATGTTCTAATTGGTTTTAGCTAGGTTACTGGGAAATGATGTTTATGGCATCGTTAGTAAGGGTAGGTATTGAATTATTTGCGTATCGCCAGAATGCCTGATAAGGGACAGCGGTCTTTTGTTTACTCATGGTGTGAGTTAGGGAAATAGGCTTCAGCGTCGATTGCGCTAATTGAATGCAGCTGCTGGTATATTATTGCTGGGAGAAAAAGGTCGCCGACCAATGTGTACGTTAAGAGATTTATCATACAGATGGATAAGCTGAAAAATAGACAGCGCAATGTTTATGGTCCCTGGTGAAGGTTACATTATATGTAATTCAAATTCTTTTGTTTACAGGAATTCGTCTAGGGAGATTAGCTTGACGACGAAGGTGCCGAATTAGTTTGAGATTCTTGATAAGGTAAGAAAGAAATCTTACAGGAATTGTATGCCAAGAGATGCATGAAAGGTAAGTTTTCTTTTCCGGGGACTTTTAGGTTATATAAATTTGATTGTTTTAATGCGTGGAGCATTTAAGATGCTAATTCGATTGCATTAGCGAAAGCTTATGCAGACTGGGTAGCAGTTATTGGGATTTTTTCAGGAGACGGGTTTGGCGGAACCGCCACAGGAGGACAATGTAAGGTTTGACTTTGAGGAGATGGGATCCGCAGGTCAAGCGTGGAAGGAGAGTGCAAAGGACAGTCGGTGAGGTCATGAACTTCCGGGTTGCTACAGGCCAATAAATAATAATAATAATAGTTTACATTATAAGTTATGATTCATCGGTATTATAAAAAAATACAACGACCAAAAAAAAAGTCTCAGGTGAGACTTTAGTAGTAAGTTTCAGTGGTAAATCAAACACAGCATCACTAGAAGGCGAAGGTACAATTGGATACACACGATATAGTGATGCCAAATATATTGACTTGGATTTTGGATCAAATGTCAGTTTGGAGGTTTGAAAATGGGCGGATCTGATTGGGTGATAGATGTTTAAACCTTTGAACAGGAAAATGTGAGTTCTATATAACTTAACTCATGAACGTTAAACTATAAACCCATTATCAACGTTACAAACGTATTATTCAAAGGTCGCTTTAAAGCAAGAAGAAAAAAATCGAACCACAAGACGATAGGCAAATAACTTGCATTTTGATTGACAGTCCGCAGTATATCATTGCTTACAATCATGCAAAGTTGCTTACAATCATAAATAATTGACACCATGCGCTACGTTCTACAGTTAAAATGTTAAGCAAATCAATTCATATCAAAAGGTTCAACTCCCGGTGTCAAGACAGTACGGATAATGTGACTGTGTCAACCGTTCATGGTGTCTCAGAAGCCCTACTTAAAGAAGCCTCAAATGATTCGATTACCGCTGGCGTGTTCGTATTCGGCAGGGAGGAAAAAAAAAGAAATAATCCAAAAACAAGAGAAAAAAAAACTATAAAGACCAATTCAAAAACAGAAATAAAAAAAAAGTACAATGATTATTCAAGGTTTGTACAGGCTTATATATACGGATACGGATTGTTTGTGAATTCATATGCAAGTAAGTAGATTTGTAGTTGGTTTCATTAAAATTCTAAAATTCCTTACCATTTGATAAACGAACGTTCGTTGTACAATAACACTGGACTGCGACCAAATTAAAATAACGACGAACCGCAGCCCGCACAAAAAATGAAGACTATTAATATAACTTTGTTAAAATGTTAACCTTTAACCTCGTACCAGAATACGAGTAGAATTCTTTTATCATTGAAACTATTTCTGCAAACTTCTATTAAAAACAACGACCGTTTGCTGGTTAAGCATTTAATACGAGTATTTCAATTCCGATTCCGATTCAGATTCAGATTCAGATTCCGATTCTTATTCCTATTTCCTATTTTGATTCTGATTCTGATACCGATACTGATTCCTATGGCAAGCAAGCGGCATCAAGTTAATATTATCTACATACATAAGTAGATATTTTCGGATACCGCGATGTGCAACTATAACACTAATTCTTCTTTTACTTTTTTTTGATTTGTGTTTTGGTTTTTTTTTCGTATCACTTATATTTCATGCTAGATTAATTGAAAAACAATAAAAAAAATAAATGTAACTAGATAAATGAATTACAATAAACAAACAATATTTGGATAGACAATTAAAATTGAAATTAAAACTAGGATGAAAGAAACAAAAGCAAAATGTAAAACTCGTGCGAGAAGTGAAGTAGCTCACTGCACGGTAAGTACTCGGACGAATGCCAGTTATACACTACTCAAACAAATTTTATTTTTGAAGACGCAATGTAAAGTAGCAGAGGCAGAAGCAACATCGGAAGCAACAGTAGTAGTAGCTATGGCAACGCCAAACGCAGAGGTAGAGGCAGAAATATGTCCGCGATAGAAGTAGCAGCCGTGCACGATCGTAATACCATGCCTGCTGTCTGCCTGCTTGCCGGCTTTCCTTTCTTGCCCTCCTTGGCCTATCTTGCACCGCCTTGCCAGCCTTTGCCTGGCTGCCTGCTTGCTTGCTTCGTTACGATCGTTAGCTCATATCTATCCCCATACCATCAAAGTATCCCAAAAATAACCCCCTACAATTGAATAGTGGTGTATGGTATTTATAAATATACGACTACGAAACATATTCCAGAGCGTCTGTTCTGTAAGATCGAGCGAACCACGCGGATGGGACGACTTGTATTCAGTGTCGATCGCTGAACGTCGTTGCCTTAGTTGCCGGTGTGGTCGATCGTTGATCATCGTCATCTACATCATCGTTGCCGTCGCCGTAGTCGACAGCGTCGTTGTTGCCAGTACGTTACTCTACCATGCAGATATCGCTATTTGTAATGATCGTCTGTTTTCTCGCTCTTCAAAGAGAATCAAATGCTCCTCATTCTGATCGCCAAACTACAGTGGGTACCTATAGTTTTACTTTCCAACTTATTGCTTTTTCTATTCGCGTTTTTTACTGTCCCTGTTGCTGTTGTTGTTTTATTTTTTGTTTTGATTCATCTAATTCTAATTCGAATGTAAGAATATACTCGTACATATACTATTGCAGACTTTCTCCCATTGCCTGGGACGTCGCCCCAGTGTTTACTATCTTCGTCAGTAAAATAGTAAACTAGGTTAGAGTGATCGTCAGGCTGATGAACAGAAAAACAAAAGCCAAGAAAAAAAGGAAACGGAAAGGGGGACCATTTTATATATACTACTATATATATAAACTAAACAAAACAGAGAAATGCTTTGTTTGGATTGGTTAATACTCTATCTAGATGCAAGGAGTGTTTGTTAGAACGGGAGTATTTTTAGACATATCATTCCGCCGGACCACTCTGAAAGAAGATGAAGTGGATATATAACCACGATCTTCGTAATAGTCATCCATTGATTACATCGATGCTGAAATCACAAGAAATATTTTCTCACAAAACAACAACAACGGCCGATTCTATAGGTTCCACATGTTGGTCCCACAAGGAACTCACTTTGCACCCAACCTAATAAATTGATGTGTTCATTGTTAGGGATGGCCGTTCGAATGCCAGTAGACGAGATCAACAGAGGTTATTGTAGATTACACTCGAGCAGCGCATGTTGAAAATGAAACCAAAAACCATTAAATGTATCTGGTTCAATTGTACGTTTGTGTAGGTTAATATTGAAGAACATTTATTATGGTTTTTGTTGCTTTTTTTTTTTGATATTCTTTTTCTATCGACCAAAATAGATTTTTATTTATACATAGTATCTGTTTTAACTTGCGATGTTCGTAACTCATGGCAAGTAGACAACGCCAAACTTCAACGGCAATTAGAGCATCTAATTCAATTCCAACGTATTTAAATATTTGTAGCTGGTGTTACTCAAATCTTAGATCTCGATAAAAAAATGTTTTTGATTGCCCATAGTGTGTGGTTTTAATCAATATATGTAATGCTATAAGTTTCTATCATTTTTTGTAATAATACAATTCAAAACCTTGTCATAAAAGTTTAGTTTTTGGAAATAAATTGGATGCCCAGAAACGTTGGCAAGGTTTTTCTTTTGTTTTTGTTAAACTTATGCGTTCAGTTCTAATAATTTTTTACATAAGATGTCATATTAATAAATTAAAGATTTACTTCAAAAGTTAAAAAAATCAATAAGGTCTTTGATCAATTAATTTTGTTTCCTTTTACAATATTTTTGTATTCAGTTTGATGCTTCTTTTCAATTAACGAGAAACTATTTTTATGTCGTTTCATTAATTTGACCTCCTCTTCTATTATTTGTAATACTCTTGCACTAATTTTGATATTTTATATTTTGAAATTACCAAAAGCCATTTTTATTTGGTTTCGTCAATTTTACCGCCGTTTTTATTATGTTTGCACTAATTCTATTATTTTGCATTTTTAAATCAACGTTTAAGAGCATAAAAATCCATTTCGTCCTTTTCTGTTATAATATTCATAATATTGTAGCGGGCTTAGGGTTCGCTGGATTAATTATTTTTAATAAATAAGAGCCATTAAATTGATTTTGAATTAATATAACACGTTATTAGTCCGTTAGTCACAACCGTTACTTTTACCGTACACTTAACGATTTCTTGACTTATCGCTTCCGTACCTATCGCGTCTTTGACTGCTTACCTCTTACTTTTACTTCTTACTTCGGCTCTCTGATCTGCGTGTCACGTATTTATACCGTTTCCTCATTCTGATTCGGTGTTTCGTTTCCTTCCGTTCCATAGTCTCGAATTTTCTACAGTTCATAGTCTCCAGTTTTCCATTACTTTCTAGAATAGACTAGTACTTTGTTTCGGACTTTATCGAATATTCTAGTACTGATTGTTATATGCGCCACACTACCCTCCGCCTGGATTAGTTCGTCCCGAACTAAGTTCACTGGTCTTCTGGGTTAACAAAAGTCACCAGTCGGTCACGATGTACCACTTTCATCTTGGCGTTCGGTCTTCGCTGAATCCTATAGACAACGTCGTTAATTCCTTCCCAATGTTGCTGCAACTTCGGAGACCTTCCTTTTCGCCGACGAGGGTTATAAAGCCATACGTTATCGCCTGCATTAAATCCAGATGCGTTGGCTCGAACGTCGTACCCTGCTTTCATCCTGTCACTTGATACCTTGATTTGGTTCCGAACTAAATGATGAATCTCATCGAGGCGATTTCTCCATTCGGCTACGTAGTCTTCAGCCTTATCTATGGCGTCTAGAGATATCCCGAATCGCAGATCGGTTGGTAATCGTATCTCTCGTCCAAATATAATTCTTGCTGGAGAATGGCCTGTCGTATCGTGATTAGTCGATCTATAGCTCATGAGAAAGGTTTGTACATATTTGTCCCAATCTCGTTGGTGATCACTAACGACCTTCGATAAATGCTCTTTTATTGTTCGGTTGAACCTTTCGACCATTCCGTCTGACTGCGGATGTACGGGTGTGGTCCTGGTTTTCCTTACGCCTAGTGCCGCACAGATGCCTTGAAATATCTGTGATTCGAAGTTTCGGCCTGGATCAGAATGCAGCTCACAGGGAACCCCATATTTGCTGATCCAATTATTGATAAGCTGCTCAATGAGGGTTGCTGCTTCTTGATTTGGAATTGGAGGGACTTCCACCCCCTTGCTGAAGTAATCCATGATAACCAACATGTATTTGTTGTTATCGTTGGTTTTTGGAAATGGTCCTGAGATATCAATCGCAATTCGCTCGAAAGGGGCATCCACGTTGTACTGCTTCATAGCGCTCCTTGGTATTGCTGTTGGTCCTTTGGTCGCAATGCAAGTTGTGCACTTCCTACACCAAGACTCGACGTCATCTCTCATGTGAAGCCAGTAGAATCGAGATCGTAATTTTGAAAGTGTCTTATTAACTCCCAGATGTCCACCGGAGGCCCCGTTGTGCATTTCTGTTAGTACATCCTTCACTTTTGATGGTGGGACTAGAATCTGCATTCGATGGGATTTTCCGTCCGCAGCTTCCCATTTACGGTTAAGAATTCCATCTTCCACCAGCAAGGAATTCCATTGTGCCCAACATGCTTTAAATGTTCCACTTTTGTCGGATATATTGTTCCAAGTTGGCCGCTCGTTCTTTTCTTTGTGTTCCAGGATTAGCGACATATCTTCATCCTGAAGTTGAGCTGCGCATATAGCGTCACTCGTCCACCCATCTAGTACTTCTAGTTGTACATTTCGCAGGTCGTACGCCTCTTCTTTCCCTTCCGCTCTATGACAATGTTTACAATCTGGCTTACATGGTCTTCTTGATAGACATCAGCATCAGCGTTATTATGCACCTTCCCTTGATGGTGGGAAATTTGGAAATCGTACATTTGAAGTCGTTCGATCCATCGAGCTATTTGTCCTTCCGGATTCTTAAAATTTAACAACATTTCACGGCGGCATGATCCGTTCGAAGGTGGAATCGACGTCCGTAGAGGTACTTATGGAAATTCTTAACGGCTTCTACGACAGCCAGCAGTTCCTTTCTTGTTGCGCAGTAGTTTCTCTCTGGTTTAGATAAAATTTGACTATAATATGCGACAACTCTGTCTTTACCATCGACTTCCTGTGACAACACTGCTCCGATTCCTGTGTTAGTTCCATCAGTATCCAATCTAAATGGGCGATCTTAACTTGGGAACGCCAATGTTGAAGTCTTACATAACTCGGCCTTCAATGTGTTGAATGCTGCCTCACACTTTTCTGTCCAATTGAATTTCTTGTTTTTACCCGTTAGTTAGTGTAGGGTTTTAGCCACATTGGCGAAACCTTTAACAAACCGTCGGTAATATGTGTCTAATTCCATAAAGCTTTTCAGCTGTTGCTTGTAGTAAATGCTGCCTTCTCCTTGTCCTCCTCCTTCACTTCCATTTGCCAGAACCGCTTTTAGGTCCAATGTTGAAAACCACTGAGCTCCAGAAAGGATATCTAGTATGTCGTCGATTCGAGGAAGTGGGTAACTGTCTTTTTTCGTAACGTCGTTTAACCGGCGGTAGTCGACACAAAATCTGGTTGTCCCATCCTTCTTCTTGACGAGCAGTACCGGCGAAACCCATGGGCTCGATGATTTTTCGATGACTCCTTGCTCTTCTATCTCTCGAATCATGTTGTTGATCGGCCAACGGTAGTCGATGAGGTGGCTGCCTTATAGGTCTTAGCTCACCCGTGTCAATGCGATGTTTAACAATACCGGTGCGTCCAAATTTATCATTTCCTGTCACAAAAATATCAGAAAAATCGTTCAGGAGTGATTTAACGCTTGCCTTTTCTCTGTCTGTTAATTCGATTTTCTGGGACATCAACTTATTAACCATAGAGGATGCACCCGTGGGCTGTTGAGTTGAATGGTCCTCTCCCCTTGTCTTAATTGAGCTTATCATTGATACGGGTGCACATTCTGCGATTACCTCTCCTTTTCTTATTGCGACCGGCTCCTCGGACGCATGTAGTACTCTGATAGGTACGATTTGCTTCTTCGCGTCGATAAGGGTTTTCCCAACAAGGATGCTTCCCTTACGCTGATTTTGTACAGCCTCGGTGATGTAAAATCGATTGTCACCGGGATCACTCTCGAGACTGGTCCAAATTGCCGAGTCTGAACGAGCTGGGATCTCATCCTCCTCACGCACATAACATTTCATCATCATCATCATAATCATCGGCACTACAACCGGGATCCGGTCTTGGCCTTATTTAACAAATCACTCCACCGGTCCCGATTTCGAGCCGATGTCATCCAGTTTAGCACTCCCAGGCTCTGGGTGTACTGGTCTACGCCATCCCTCCATCGCAGACAAGGTCTGCCGCGCTGTCTCCTTCCATACATCCTGCCACAAAGGACTTTCCGGGCAGGCCCCTCTTCGCTCATTCGAGCTAGGTGTCCCGCCCACCGGAGTCTACCGAGCTTGATTTTTCTTACAATATGAGCTTCAAGGTAGATTGCATACAACTCATGGTTGTAGCGTCTCCGGAATCGTCCTCCCTCACATACGGGGCCAACAATTCTCCTTAAGACCTTTCTCTCGAACGCGGCCAAGAGTTCAGAGTGCCTTTTATTAAGCACCCAGGTCTCGGATCCATACATGAGTACTGGTAAGACCATGGCCTTGTACAGTAGTAGCTTGGAAGTTCTAGATAAATTTCGGGATTTAAAGAGCCTTGATAGACCATAGTAGGCTTTGTTGGATTTAATCAGCCGTTCGCGTATTTCTTCTTCCATATTGTTATCGGCTGATACTATTGACCCAAGGTAGTTAAAGGATTGCACTACTTCAAATTCGTGCTCCACTACCCTGATAGTTTGACCAACGTTAGGTCTTCTCTTCGCAGAAGTTGCCACCATGTACTTGGTTTTTCCCTCATTAATGTGCAGTCCCAGTTTTTGTGCCGCCTGCTCGATCTGGGTGAAGGATTCCTGTACAGCCGATTCGGTTCTACCGATGATGTCGATGTCATCTGCGTAGGCAAGTATCTGACTGGACTTGGTGACAATAGTCCCTCTTGTTGTAACGCCAGAGTCACGGATTGCTTTCTCCAACGCCAGGTTGAAGAGGAGGCAGGCCAGACCGTCCCCTTTGTCGGAGTCCATTATAGATGTTTATTGGTTTGGACAGCAATCCCGCTACTTTTACTTGACTAATTACGTTGGTCATGGTCAACCTACAAAGTCGTATCAATTTATTTGGAATGCTGAATTCTCTCATGGCATTATATAGTTCTACCCTGGTTATGCTGTCGTAGGCGGCCTTGAAGTCTATAAACAGATGATATAGCGGAATCTTAAATTCCAGACATTTTTCCATCGCCTGCCTAAGGGTGAATATCTGATCAATTGCTGATTTGCCTGGGATGAAGCCACGCTAATATTGACCACTGATGGCTTTAGCGTATGGGGCTATCCGACCTTGTAGGATAGAGGAGAGTATCTTATAGGCGGTACTCAGCAATGTTATACCCCTATAGTTGCTGCACAGTGTGATATCTCCTTTCTTATGTATGGGGCAAATTATACCACGACGCCAATCTTCCGGCATCTCCTCTTGCTCCCATACGTGCACCACGATCTCATGAATTGCGTGATGTAACGCTCTCCCTCCTTGTTTGATCAGCTCAGCTGGTATGCCATCAGCTCCAGGGGCTTTATTTGATTTTAGCTGTCTAATGGCTTTTAGTGTTTCCTCAATGCTTGGTGTAGGCAGCATTTGGTCTTGGTCTTGCATTGGTGGAGCCTCCAATTCTTCTGTGAGCTGACCATTTAGCAATTCATTGAAGTGCACTTCCCATCGCTTCAATATGCCTTCAGGATCGGTGATCAGATTACCCTCTTTATCCTTGCAGTAAGTGCAGCGTGGTGTGTACCGCGTCATACTGCGGATTATTTGGTAGAACTTCGGCGCCTGGTGCGGACCTCGCTCTCTACTTTTCTCTATTTCACAGACAAGGTTTTTTCCCAGGCACTTTTCTTTTGTCTGTGAAGTCTTTTTTCAGATCTTCTGAGCTCTTTGTAGTTATCCTCGCGTACCTGCGTCCTATGAGACTGCTGCATTGCCCGGTATGCAGCATTCTTACGTTCAGTCCCTAGTTTGCACTCATCATCAAACCAGTCATTCCGATCTCTACGACTACTGCCTAAGATGGAGTTGGCAGTATTAATGACAGTATTCTTAAGGCGTGTCCATTTCTCTTCTACGCCCGGCATTCTGGCCCCAGGACTTACTCTCCCTCCGTCGAGCTCTTCGAGGGCGAGTCTTAACGCATGACCAAAGGTGTTGCTGGTGTTCTCATTGCGTAAGGCAGCCGTGTTGATTCGAACCTGATCCGCGGATGCAATACGTCTCCGTAAGGCAATCCGCGCTCGGAAAACTGTACCAACAAGATAGTGATCCGAGTCGACGTTGGCACCTCGGTACGTTCGTACCGTCAACAGGCTCGAAGAGTGGCGGCGATCTATCAGCACGTGGACAATTTGGTTGCGAGTGGCTCCATCAGGTGATACCCAGGTGGCTTTGTGGATATCTTTACGCGGAAACCTGGTACTCGCAACGACCAAGTTTTTCGATGCTGCCAATTCGATGACTCGTAGTCCATTGTCATTAGTGTTCTCATGCAAACTATGGGAACCTGCGTAGTGCCTGAAAACCGGCTCCCGACCTATTTTCGCATTCAAATCCCTAAGAACGATTTTCACATCGTATCTTGGGCAGGCATTGAGGGCCCGTTCGACGTTCTCATAGTATTCTTCTTTTTCGTCGTCAGGGGACTCCTCTGTAGGACCGTGAACGTTTATGAGGCTTATGTTCTTAAATTTGTCTCGCACGCGAAGAGTGCATAGCCTTTCATATATTGCATTAAAGCCGATTATGGCAGGCTTCAGTTTTTGGCTGACTGGAAAGCCTACCCCGAGCACATGGTGTTTTTCGTGACAGCTGTAATAAATGTCATACTCTTTGCTTTGAAAAACACCACTCCCCGTCCATCTTATTTCTTGTAATGCTGTTATGTCAGCCTTATATTCGGACAGGGCATCGGCTAGCTGCTGTGCAGCTCGAGCTCTGTATAGTGAGCGTATGTTCCATGAAAAAATCCTTAAATCATTTAGCCATTTTCGTTTCCGTGGTCGTCGTCGTCTATCCGGTCCATATCCGAGGCTTGTTAAATTTGCCATAATAATTTATTTTTACGGGCCTGGTTATTAGCCTTGCGCCAACCTTTCTCAGGATGTCGCTGCATGCATTGGTTCACTACTTGGCGGGTGTCAAAGTAGCTATCCAGGGGTGTCACGTGGAGACTGCATGTCAACTTGGATTAAACAGGGACAAGGATCGTCCTGGCCTTCGCCGGGTTGAAAGCAATCACAGAATTTGCCCTGTATGTTCGCACCCATCCCCCCACATAACATTTCAGCCTTCGCAATTGTTCGTCCTGCAGTGTAATAGCAACCTCCAAGTTACCAATTCGCAGTGTTCTTTGCCCGATATCTAGAACAACTTGATGCTCCTTCATGAAATCCATTCCAAGAATGCATTCGTCCGTAATATCGGCAACCAAAAATTGGTGCGAGATGGAAATATTGCCCAGCACTATTATGCTCTCGCCTTCTCCGTACACTGTAGAAAGTTCTCCTGTGGCAGTCTTCAAAGCGTATCTTCTATTTTTATTAAGGGCTATTTTCCCCACGTCATCCGGCCGAATTATGGATCTCATTGTTGTCCTTGCAATAACGATCGTAGTTATAACCAAACTTTGGTTATCCCGTTGGAGTTGTGATACAGTTACGATGCTGGGGCTGCACATTCCACCAGGCGACTTTCGCCCCGTAAAGTCTGCCCTTACAAGTTTCCCGAGCTCTTGGCCTCAGGTTGGTCCGTTGATAGTCTTCTCTTATGATTAGCGCATGAACAACAATTCTCACTTGATGTTTCATTCATTCGTCGACGTTTCCTACAGTCAACAGAGATGTGGCCGACTCCGCCGCATGTCCAACACTTCATATCAGGTCTCGGGGTTCTCCGTTGTACATGCCCGATTCTTTAGCAGGAACGTTCCTGGACGGACATTCTCGGACTCTATATGTACTCCTGGTAGCCAGTTTAGCAGATTCATATGCCAATGCGAACGCCAGTATTTCATTAGTCGTCTTATTTCCTGCCAAACGAACAGCTTGTTGCAAGTCCCGATCTTGGAGTGCATTTATAAATACATCCATCGCTACCTCGTTCAGAAATTCCTTAGTCATATTTGAATAAGACAAGTTTGCCAATCGCTCAATGTCTGCCTGCAACTGTTGAAGATTTTCTCCAGGTTTCTGCGTTCTGCTCCGTAGTTGCATGCGGTAGACCTGCTGCATGTGGTTGTCTCCATACCTAGCTTCAAGGCCGTCTCTTACCGCTTGGAAATCTGTTTGCTTCTCTGCTGGCATGGTTTCCGTCCCGTTACATCGAAGGTTGGTAGTTGCATCCTTGTATCTTTATAGTCATGTTCATTGCTAGGCGATGTCTTATTTCTCTCAACACACTCAAGTCTCTTTTCGATTCGCGTTATATCATCGGTGACTTTTAGATCCAGATTTTCTACTTCGTTTCGAATTTCTTCCTTAAAGTGTTGAAAATTACATTTCATCCACTGCGTTTAGGCATCCAATTTTGCATTCAGATTTGCAGCTTGTGCGTCGAATTTTGAATTTTGGGCATCCAACTTTGCATTAACATCTGCAGCTTGCACGTCCAATTTTGTATTAATGTCTGTAGCTTGTGCGTCCAATTTTATCATCATCATCCTGAACATCTCCGAAATGTCCAACTGTGGCGGACTCTTCTCCGTTACATTGGCACCATCTTGACTCGCTGTTTCTTCTCCATCCGGACTGTCTGGCCTAATCGTAAAGACATATGTGTCGACATCAATACCCGCTTCCTCCATTGCTGCTTGCAGACGCTGTCGAAGAATTTGCTTCTGTCCTCTGCTATCCAGATTCCGGTCCTCAAGTTCCTTCTTCAACTCAGGAACGCGAAGATCCACCAAATGTCGTTCTGACATCGTCACAACACACTTTCACAGACTTATTCACTTCACCAATAATTAATCCCACTTCTGACACCAATTGTTGCGAGCTTACGGGTTCGCTGGATTAATTATTTTTAATAAATAGGAGCCGTTAAATATATTTGGAATTAATGTAACACTTTCATCATCATCGGCACTACAACCGGGAACCGGTCTTGGCCTTATTTAGCAAGTCCTCAGGCTTGTTAAATTTTCCATAATGATTTATTTTGTCTGGGCAAGGTCATTAGTCTTTCGCCAGGGGCTCCCCGACGGGGAATCGAACCCCGGTCTCCCGGGTGACAGGCGGGTATACTAACCACTATACTATCGAGGAGCCCAATGTAACACTTTATTAGTCCGTTAATAACAACCGTTACTTTTACCGTACACTTAACGATTTCTTGACTTATCGCTTCCGTACTTATCGCGTCTTTGACTGTTTACTTCTTACATACCGTTTGCTTCACTTTCTACTTACTCCATGATCTGTGTGCAACGTATTTATGCCGTTTCCTTATTCTGATTCGGTGTTTCGTTTCCGCCCGTTCCATAGCCTTGGATGTTCTACTGTTCATAGTCTCCAGTTTTCCAGTACTTTCTAGAATATTCTAGTACTTTGTTTCGGAATTTCTCGAAAATTCTAGTACTGATTGTCATATGTAGGCTCCTCGATAGTATAGTGGTTAGTATACCCACCTGTCACGCGGGAGACCGGGGTTCGATTCCCCGTCGGGGAGCCTCTGGCGCAAGACTTAATGACCTTGCCCGGAAAAAAAAACAAATCATTATGGAAAATTTAACAAGCCTCAGGACTTGCTAAATAAGGCCAAGACCGGTCCCCGCTTGTAGTGCCGATGATGATGATGATTGTCATATGCGTCACAATATGTTTCCGTTGAGCCAATAGCTCCCACTGCTCATTATGTTAAGTTATTGATATGTAATTTTACATTATTGTTGTACAATATTTAACAATTTAATATAATATAGGAGGAGGGGTATAAGTAAGGGCACTGACTTACTTGGGGACCGGACCGTGGAGCGGTCGATGTAGCTATTTTTCATTTCATTTTTAAAACATTTTTTTAATTTCTTTTTGTCTTCTAAGTTTCTAAATTAGTGCTAGACAAAAAATGCTTAAATTCTAGCTTAATTATCTTATATTATAACTCACTGGTCCTTCGCATACGCTGTAAGCTAAACATTACTTAACAATCGTATAATTTGCCTTTCGGCGACAGAACTTTGTGGCAGTACTTATGATTATTTGAAAGACAAAGAAAAATTTTAAAAACTTTGTGTCGAATTTTGTTGTTGTTTTTTTCTTAAAATTTAAACTACATAATTCTTTTTTTTTAATTTTATTTAAAAGAACTTAACTTAACTTAAACCTTATACTACCCTAATTCTAGAGAAGCTAAGTCTATGTAAGCTGGCTGATGATACTGTGATTCTATACCGAGATTGGTATCCAGGTCTTTATATGCCATTCAGCCACCAGAACTGTTGACGCTGTCCAATACTATCGTCCCGGCCTCTGTGGGAGAGCGCAAGAGCTCTTCTTCGGTGCGCGTTACTTCCCGGTCGTAGCACAATCGCCCGTCTACGGATGATCTACTTACATGATAGATCAGCGGAATTCCGGATCTATCCTGTATAAGCCCTTTCACATCCAAATCAAGGAACGCCTCTGGTGGAACAAAGTCGTTGCGATGTACGCTCTCATAGTACAGAGTGTTTGGATAATAAGCCCAGTCGATCTTGTTACTGGTTTCTGGCGTGCAGGTTGCAGGGGGCGTTGAGTTCTTGACTCCCCCTGTTCAGCTGGCTATTTGTTGAAGATGGTTGGTGGGTTTTACTTTTCACAATTATTTTTTCACAGACGTACTATTATTTAATGTAATTTTTATAAGCACAAACTTAGTCGCTGTAGTTCTTCTAATGAGAATTCTTTGTAATGTAATTTTTATAAACACAAACTTAGTCGCTGTAGTTCTTCTAATGAGAATTCTTTCTAATGTAATTTTTATAAGCACAAACTTAGTCGCCGTTGTTCTTCAATAAATAAATAAATAAATAAATAAATAAATAAATAAATGTAGTGATGAGGGTGAAAAAAGAAGCTTCCGATTTTTTTTTGAAAAATCGGTAGAATATATTTATTTAAAATTTGTTGCATAATGTTTATTATGACTTGCAGGTAACTGCTTATTTTGTTATAAAAAATTGTTAATTAATAATAAAAGTTATTAACAATTATTTCTCTACCGTTACTGTACTATTACTATTTATTGGCCTGTAGGAACCCGGAAGTTCATGACCTCACCGACTCGACTCCGCCATTGTCCTGTCCAGTGCGCTCTCCTTCCACGTTCGACCATCAGATCCGATCTCCTCGATGTCAAACCTAACATTGTCTTCCCATCTCCGTCGCGGCCGTCGCGACCGTCCTGTCGGTCTCTTTCCCATTGGTCTACCGTCAAAAATTCTATGGACGATCCTATCGTTGCCCATTCGCGCGACGTGTCCGGCCCATCTAAATCTTCGAGACATGGTTACTCTCGCTATTGTAGGTTTGCGATATAGTTCTTCTAATTCGTGGTTGTGGAGTTTTCTTCATTGTCCTGCCTCCTCGTCATATATACCTCCAAAGATACCTTTTAAAACTTTATTCTCGAATACGTGGAATTTGTTTTCTTTCCGTTTTGTGACAGCCCATGTTTCGCATCCGTATAGAGCAATCGGCATGATTATGGTTCTATAGACACGGAGTATTATGTTACGTGATAGCAGTTTGGATTTCAGCAGTTTACTGACTGCGTGCCAACTAGCATGGACGGAATGCAGTCTTTTGCTAATTTCCTTCGACATTTCGTTGCTGGCCGTCAGTATCGTTCCCAGATATTTAAATTCTTTAACTTTTTCAAATATCTTACCTCTGATGTTTATATGTGTTCCCTGAGGTCCAACTACTCTTGCCGTAGTCATGTATTTTGTTTTGTCTTCATTTATTTCTAGACCCACCACTTCTGCTGCTTGCATGATGATTTAACAGTTTTTACTTACAGTTTCTAGATTATCGCTCAGAATGGGGATGTCATCCGCATATGCGAGCACTTGTGTGACCCCGTTCAGAGATGATCCGACCATGGTGTCGTCTTGTACCTTTCTGATGACATACTCGAGCACTAGGTCAAAAAGACTCGGTGAGAGGTCACCCCCTGTTTTAGTCCATCCCGGATTTCTAATGGTTCTGAGAGGTGGTTTTCTATTCTAACTCGCCCTTTATTTTCGTTCATGCAGATTTGAATGAGGGCGGCATATTTTTACGGGATTCCCAGCTGAACTACAATATGGTAGAGTCTTTGCCTTGTGACTGAGTCCTAGGCTTTTTTGAAATCAACGAACAGTTGGTGAACCATCTCTCCGTATTCCCACTTCTTTTCCAGCAGTTGCCTTATTGTGAACATCTGGTCGCTTGTTGACCGGTTCCGACGGAATCCGCATTGGTAGTCTCCCAGTATTTCTTCTGCGTAGGGTGTGATTCTCGCCAGTATGACAATTGTTAGTATTTTGTATGTGGTTGGGAGCAATGATATTCCTCTGTAATTTTCACAGTCAGATCTGTCGCCTTTTTTTGAAAATGGGGACGACTATTGAAATTTGCCATTCTTCCGGGGTGACTTTCTAATCTCACATTGTTTTAATGAGTTGGTGGATCTTTCGACTGGTTGCCACTTCTCCATGCTTCATAAGCTCTGTCGGTATGCATTCGAATCCGGCAACCTTGTTGTTTTTCAATCGATTTATTGCGTTTACAACTTCGTTGAAAGATGGCTCTGGGATCTGAGGCTCGGCTGTATGTACGTCTGGTGCGTTTATTTGTGGTTGATGGGTGCCCGCATTGAGCATGTTGTCAAAGTACTGCTTCCACCTTGTTACGGATATTGTTAGTTTCTGTGACCAGACAGTCGTTTGCGTCTCGAATTATTTTGGCTCTCCCTCGCCATTTCTAATTGAATTTATACCGGCATACATATCTCTGGTGTTCTTTGCTCTGGCATTTTCTAGGATTTTTTCGATTCGAGTCTTCTCCCATTCGCGTTTTTTGCGCTTGAAGAGTCTTGTAGGGTTATTTTTTAATGTGTTTAGCTTACCTCAATGGGGTGGTTTCCCTCAAAGTCTTCTGGCAGGGTGTCCGAAATGAAAAGACGATTTGTTACTGTTTACTTTTTGAGTTCTTGTTGTTTTTTATTGTTTGTGGCCGTTGCCTCGGCCTCTGGATTCGAACTGATCACGAATCAAAAAAAAAAAAAAAAATGGGGTGGCGAGAGGCCGACTTTAGGGAGACAAGGACAAATGTGTCCTACATCTTGTCTCTGGCTTCTGGTCATCCTTCGATAACCAGAATCACCTGTAGTGATCCTTCTCTCAGTGAGCTCCTGAGGGGACCCGTTGCGGTTGCCGCCGTGCTTCCTCAAACCTTGAGGGAACAGCAGCTACCGATCGTTGAATATGGGTCCTGGGAATCGACCAGGCCCAATAAAAAATACTTTTTGTTTTATTTACTATTATTTTATTAGTAAATTCATTTTCTGGCGTCCTTACACCTCGAACGCCAATTTAGACTGATCCTTGAAAAAAAAAAAAAAATTGTGGCGAGAAGGCCGAATTTAGCGAGACAGGACATATGTGTCCTTCATCTTGTCTCTGACTTCTGGTCATCTTGCGATAACCAGAATCACCCACATCCGTGAGGATGTTGGGCTCGGTCTCGCGGCATCTGTAAAGAAAAGAAAAAGGCTGGGTATCCAAGGATAGTGTGGACAGTGTTAGTCCAAGTGTTCTCTAACTACTTTTATTGAGGGATGGTGGGAAAGAAATCATACAAGACCGGTGGGTCTTGGGTGCGGTAGTAAACGCAGATCACGTCTTTGGTGTCTGATAATCTGCGCTTTGGTCGGTGTGTATGTTTGTGTTTGTGCCGTCTTGTACTGTGCGTTCGTGTGTTTGGTTTGTTAATAGTAGACCCTATGGGATGGGTCGAGGAATCCTCTATTATAGAGGGGAATGTTGTTGGGAAGGGTGCTTTCTTCAGTTTTGTACTGAAGAAGAAATTGTGGGGGTTTGATCCGAAGAGATCGAGAGAGAGAATCGTCAAGAACGCAAGAGTCCCGTACAAGTAGGTTCTCGCTGTTCTGAATGTTTTCGAGGTACTTATATGCTAATTGAAGCAAGTACTCGTCGATAGGGGTACTGGAGGCGCCTTCGTATAGGTGAGAGTTGGGGTAATGACGACCGTCAGGCCGTCTAGAATGATTGGTGCATCTTCTGAGGAGTTTCCTTTCGAAAACCCGAAGTCTTTCCATTTGAGCCGAAGATATGCAGGATCATATGGGAAAGGCGTACGATATTCCAGATCGGATTAGCTGCTTATAGCAGAGAAGCTTAACTTTGGTGTCAACTTTGTTCCTCCACTTCAAGATGTTGTGCAGTTGCTTAGACCGACCGAGGCCCCTTTGGAGAATGTGGGTCACATGTTTGATGAAATTCATTTTTGGGGTATAAGTGACCCCGAGATATTTCATCTTGTCCTGTGGTCTAATCGTAGTATCTCCCATTTTTATTCGAATATTCTGTGAATATCGAGAAGCAGGTTGGGAGTGTTTACTACTCAGAATTATGGCCACTGCTTTGGATGGATTAGGTCGGATTTTCCATCGACTGTAATACTGATACAGTTCTTCCAAGTGACGGTTGAGTCGATTTGTTGCGAGCTTAGGGCCTTTGGTTGACGTGTACACCAGGACGTCATCCGCATAGCATATTTGGTTTACTCTCCCGTCCACAGGGCGGGGAATATCGGAGGTGTAAATATTGAATAAGATGGGGCCTAGAATGGAGCCCTGTGGTACGCCTGCAGCGGCGTGAAAAGTTCGGGAAAGCTTTCCATTCATTCTAACTTGGAAGGTTCTGTTTCGAACAAACTGGTAGATGATGCTACATAGCGTTCTACTGAGGCCAGTATTCAGTAGGTTAAAAGCGAGACCTTCGATCCAAGTCGTATCAAAAGCTTTTTCAATGTCTAGGCTTACCGCAACGGTGGGTTCCTTATTAAAGAGCCGCACGCAGACGTGGTTTTGAAATAAATTGAGAGCCATAGTGGTGCTGTGCGCTCTTCGAAATCCGAATTGGAAATCAGGTATTAGGTGCCTGGCACTGACAAAGTTATTTAGCTTCTCGTATATGAATTTTTCATATATTTTGCTGATGCAAGTGAGAAGCGAGATAGGGCATAAGCTTGAGGGGTGATACGTTGGTTTCCCAACTTTTGCTATTGGACAAATAATAGCGTGCCTCCAAGCCTGATCCTTGAATACAAAATTCATCGGCCTTTTATACAAATCTCCATTGAGATTTGTATGTGAGAAACTGCAGAAAAGGGATGTGATATCTATTTTTTGAATTTACACATCTGGCTGGATTTTAGGATTGTGTGTATGGGAATGAAATGGATATGTTTTAATATGGGTTTGTTTGAATATGCAGATATGCATTGTGGTGTTTAGTATTTAGAAAGGATTTGATATTTAAACATTGGATTGTTATTGTTTGGGGATATGGATTCATGACATAGTAGGTGGGTAGAAATGTATGTGGGAGGAAAATGGTAGGGCTTCTTGGAGCACTACACACCCACATCCGTGAAGATGTTGGGCTCGGTGTCAAGATATCTGAAAAGAAAGGAGAAGGAGGTATCTAAGGATAGTGTGGACAGGGTTAGTTCAATTGTTCTCGGCCACAAACAAGAACTCAACTAGAGATACCCGCGATCATGAGTCCCCAGGAGAAGGACTCATGCAATTATTTGCGTACATGGATTTTGCGACCGAGCAAACATATTGAATTGTTTGTTTTGTTTTCTGATTTTACTCTGCTCCTTGATGTTACATTTAAGGACACAACTTAAAAAGATCAAAATAATATGAACATAAATAAAACAGCAGGTTGTAGTAACAGTTTTATATTTGTTTGGTTTTTTTATGAATTAATTTTTAATAAACATATTTTGAAATAGATTTTATAAAATGCAAAATGTTAACAAAAAATAATTGTTTGAATAATTTGTAAAAGTGTATATTAGGGCTGAAATTGTTAGACGCAATTCAGTGGGCTCTCATTAGTTTAATTATTTATATTTGTATAATAAAATTATTAGTTGGCGCATATGTGGTCACTGGTTTGCTTGCTCGTGTTGTGCCTACGATGTACATATGCGCACTTAAATTGCTTTTCTTTTAACATTAATTTGTATATAATTAATAATATTATTTGGTATCATAATTATTTATTATAATAAGATTAATGCTATTTTGTTAAATATTCTATCTACTTCACAAATAGACCTTAAACTTAGATTAATTTGTGTGGTGTTGCACATAATGGAATCACAAAAATCGGTTTGTTTTTTTAATTGGAAACTTAAGAAAATATTCTGTGTAAATTCATAAAAATATTCATTGAGTCAAAAATATATTTATATATAATATAAAGAAGATATGGTATGGAATACTCTGTAGTAGTTCCTCTGTAGTAGTTTTCGGAGTAAAGTTCATTATTTGTATTTTTAATTTTAGTTGTTTCAATACTATTGCTGTTGCTATTGATAAGTTTAACAATTAAAATTTTGTAGCTTATTTATTATTATATTTATATATAATATAACTCCAGCTTAGATGTATTTACATATATTTATTTATATAAACGGAAGGACAAATACTTAAAAATTTGATATATTATATGTATAATATATATAATATGTATATTCTTTGTGTATATATATATAATCATGAATTTGTAAACTGAATTTAGTAAATATTTATTAGAATGAGTTATAAACATTAATGTTATATTAGAATGTACATTTGATCGAAACAATAGAATTGTATAAACCACATTTAAAACTTTATATATAACAATGCAATCGAAGGAACGATCGTAACTGTCTGTTTCAATCGTCCCACGTCGGGAACTGAGTTTCATCAACAAACATACTGAAGCCTGGCTTTGTACTTGAAGTAGTGTTTTGTTTAGGAGTTTTTTGTCCCGAAGACACAGTTTTTATAGGTTTTGTTGGTTGCGGAGCTGCTGGCTTGGGTGGTGGCGGCGGTTTCTTCTTTTGTATACCTGTTGTACTCTCAAGATGAGGTGTTTTCCTTTGAGTTGTAGTTGTGTTCCAAGTGGCGTTGTGCGCTGTATTGCTATAATTCCATATAACATCAGGTGAGCTGTAGTTTTGAACGTATGTCTGTTGATCCCAAACTGCTTTCTCATCTGTATTGTTATCCTTCTGCAAAGTTAAATATTCGTTACTTGTTGTATTTCGTTATTGTCAAAATTTTATGGTTGTTTGGTTTAATATTAAATTATCCTGTACATGTTTCCGTGTTCGAAAATTCATCTAAATTGGTTTACAATCGAATGGTGTTTGAGATATATTCACGTCGAGTGGGTTAATAGACGAGTCTGATTCTTTCAGGACTTGCACGGCATCTTCAGTGAACAGTGCGAAGGTGAGTAGGTCATTATATCTTCCCTGAGGCATTCGAGATTGGTCAGAAAATTAGGGATCGATTCATACTTGGTACAAGCGGTTTTCTGGGTACAATTAAACCCACGATATGAAATGTTTACTTGGTATTTGAATTTAGGCAGGCAATCGAGATTTTTGAACTTTTTATTTTATTAAGTTGATTACTTGGAAGCTCAATTGAAACCTTAACATATTACAACGACCTTTGTTATGTGGTAACTTCCCACCGCCGCCCTTGTCTTGTTGTATTCCAGAATACTACCCTTTATTAAATTTAACACTGAATCTCCTTACAGATCCTTAAAAACTTCACTTAACATATATAACATTCTCACTTAATACATACCATTCATAAACATTCACAATATTGCCAGTTACAGCACATTTAATAACCTGCACCTTTTTATTCATTCAAAACATAGTAACTTTGATTTTCGTCCAAATTTTATTCATGTTAAAAGTCACAGAGACATTGTTAAAAGTTGTTTTGTTCATGTTATAATTTCCAGTAACTATGAACACAATGTTCTATAAGTATAGAGAAATTTATATTGTAAAATCAGAAAGAATCAGAAGAGTGAAAAAGTCAGTTGAATTTGAAAAGTAATCAAGATTGACTTTTTGAGTTCAGTTCAGATTGACTTTTGAGTTAGTTAAGTTTCAGATGTGTTTGAGTTTATAAAAGCGAGTTATAAGTTTTGAGATAGCAGTAAAGTAAATTTAAGTAAAGTTTTTTTGTGTTATCAGTTTAGAAGGAGTTTAAAATAATAACTAATTAATATCAAAGAGAAAGAATAGTTTTTTCTTTGACTATTGCGGTGCTTTTAAATCTCGACTGTTTGTCAAAACTAACTCGTTTTTCAAGATCTTCAACAAATAAAATAATAATAAAATAAAAGGAAAAATCAACAGTCTCGGCGAGGGAGGTATAAGAAATTAACCGACATACATAACAAGTAAACGTTAAACAGTTTTCAACTAAACTTAAACACAATTAGACTAAAATTAAATAAATACAAAACACAACGTACATTGTGATTTACATATATAAAAAATAAAAATATTTACAAAATGAATTAAACATATTCACTTAAACACTTTTTAAACATACATAAAATATTGTAGCGAACTTAGGGTTCGCTGGATTAATTATTTTGAATAAATAAGAGCCGTTAAATTGATTTTTGAATTAATATAACACTTTATTAGTCCGTTAATCACAACCGTTACTTTTACCGTACACAACGATTTCCTGACTTATCGCTTCCGTACTTATCGCGTATTTTCCTTCTTACTTCTCACTCGAGACTTTCGCTTGCTTCACTGTCTTACTTATAACTCATCTCCCGATCTGCGTGCGACGTATTTATACCGTTTCCTCATTCTGATTCGGTGTTTCGTTTCCGTCCGTTCCATAGTCTCGAATTTTCTAATGTTCATAGTCTCCAGTTTTCCATTACTTTCTAGAATAGACTAGTACTTTGTTTCGGACTTTCTCGAATATTCTAGTACTGATTGTTATATGCGTCACACTACCCTCCGCCCAGATTAGTTCGTCCCGAACTAAGTTCACTGGTCTTCTGGGTTAACAAAAGTCACCGGTCGGTCAAGATGTACCACTTTCATTTTGGCGTTCGGTCTTCGCTGAATCCTATAGACAACGTCGTTAATTCCTTCCCAATGTTGCTGCAACTTCGGAGACCTTCCTTTTTGCCGACGAGGGTTATAAAGCCATACGTTATCGCCTGCATTAAATCCAGATGCGTTGGCTCGAACGTCGTACCCTGCTTTCATCCTGTCACTTGATACCTTGATTTGGTTCCGAACTAAATGATGAATCTCATCGAGGCGATTTCTCCATTCGGCTACGTAGTCTTCAGCCTTATCTATGGCGTCTAGAGATATCCCGAATCGCAGATCGGTTGGTAATCGTATCTCTCGTCCAAATATAATTCTTGCTGGAGAATGGCCTGTCGTATCGTGATTAGTCGATCTATAGCTCATGAGAAAGGTTTGTACATATTTGTCCCAATCTCGTTGGTGATCACTAACGACCTTCGATAAATGCTCTTTTATTGTTCGGTTGAACCTTTCGACCATTCCGTCTGACTGCGGATGTAAGGGTGTGGTCCTGGTTTTCCTTACGCCCAGTGCCGCACAGATGCCCTGAAATATCTGTGATTCGAAGTTTCGGCCTTGATCGGAATGCAGCTCACAGGGAACTCCATATCTGCCGATTCAATTATTGATAAGCTGCTCAATGACAGTTGTTGCTTCTTGGTTTGGAATTGGAAGGACTTCCACCCACTTGCTGAAGTAATCCATGATAACCAACATGTATTTGTTGTTGTTGTTTGTTTTTGGGAATGGTCCTGAGATATCAACCGCAATTCGCTCGAAAGGGGCACCCACGTTGTACTGCTTCATAGCGCTCCTTGGTTTTGCTGTTGGTCCTTTGGTCGCAGTGCAAGTTGTGCACTTCCTACACCAAGACTCGACGTCGTCTCTCATGTGAAGCCATTAGAATCGAGATCGTAATTTTGAAAGTGTCTTATTAACTCCCAGATGTCCACCGGAGGCCCCGTTGTGCATTTCTGTTAGTACATCCTTCACTTTTGATGGTGGGACTAGAATCTGCATTCGATGGGATTTTCCGTCCGCGGCTTCCCATTTACGGTTAAGAATTCCATCTTCCACCAGCAAGGAATTCCATTGTGCCCAATACGCCATAAATCTTCCACTCTTGTCGGAAATATTGTTCCAAGTTGTCCGCTCGTTCTTTTCTTTGTGTTCCAGGATTAGCGACATATCTTCATCCTGAAGTTGAGCTGCGCATGTAGCGTCACTCGTCCACCCATCTAGTACTTCTACTTGTACATTTCGCAGGTCGTACGCCTCTTCTTTCTCTTCCGCTCTATGACAATGTTTACAATCTTACATGGTCTTCTTGATAGAGCGTCAGCGTTATTGTGCACCTTCCCTTGGCGGTGGGAAATTTGGAAATCGTACGTTTGAAGTCGTTCGATCCATCGAGCTATCTATCCTTCCGGATTCTTAAAATTTAACAACCATTTCAGGGTGGCATGATCCGTCTGAACGTGGAATCGACGTCCGTAGATGTACTTATGGACAGCCGGCAGTTCCTTTCTTGTTGCGCAGTAGTTTCTCTCTGGCTTAGATAGAACTCGACTATAATATGCGACAACTCTCTCTTTACCATCGACTTCCTGTGAGTACACTGCTCCGATTCCGGTGTTACTTCCATCGGTATCCAATATAAATGGGCGATCCCCTCTTGGGAATGCCAATGTTGGAGTCTTACATAACTCGGCCTTCAATGTGTTGAATGCTGCCTCACACTTTTCTGTCCAATTGAATTTCTTGTCTTTACCCGTGAGTTCGTGTAGGGTTTTAGCCACATTGGCGAAACTTTTAACAAACTGTCGGTAATATGTGGCTAATCCCATAAAGCTTCTTAACTGGTACTTATTTTCTGGAGTAGGCCACTCTTGGACAGCTGCTATCTTATCAGGATCCGTTTGAACCCCTGCAGATGAAACGATGTGTCGCAGGAATTTTGCTCTCCATTAGAAGAGTTCACATTTCTTCGAATTGAACTTTAAGTTGGCCTGTCTTAGTCGTTCGAAGACGGAGCGCAGATTATTGATGTGTTCTGGTAAATTCCTTCCAACAACGATGATATCGTCCAAGTACACAAGACACGTCTTCCATGTAAGTCCCCGTAGAACACTCTCCATTAATCGTTCAAATGCTGGAGAATTACACAATCCAAAAGGCATCACGTTGAATTGATAAAGTCCGTTTCCGGTAGTAAGCGCTGTCTTCTCCTTGTCCTCCTCCTTCACTTCCACTTGCCAGTAACCGCTTTTTAGGTCCAATCTTGAAAACCACTGAGCTCCAGAAAGGGTATCTAGTGTGTCGTCGATTCGAGGAAGCGGGTAACTGTCTTTCTTCGTAACGTCGTTTAACCGGCGGTAGTCGACACAAAATCTAGTTGTCCCATCCTTCTTCTTGACGAGCACTACCGGCGAAGCCCATGGGCTGGATGATTTTTCGATGACTCCTTGCTCTTCCATATCTCGAGTCATGTTGCCTACTTCTGATTGTTTGGCCAACAGTAGTCAACGAGGTGGCTGTCTTATAGGTCTTGACTCACCCGTGTCAATGCGATGTTTAACTATACCGGTCCGTCCGAATTTATCATTTCCTGTCACAAAAATATCTGAAAAATCGTTCAGGAGTGATTTAACGCTTGCCTTTTCTCCATCTGTTAATTCGATTTTCTGGGGCATCAGCCTATTAACCCAAGGGGATGCACCAGAGGGCTTTTGAATTGAATGGTCTTCTCCTCTTGTCTGAATTGAACTTATCATTGATACGGGTGCACATTCTGCGATTACTTCTCCTTTTCTTATTGTGAACGGCTCCTCGGACGCATTTAGTACTCTGACAGATACGATGTGCTTCTTCGCGTCGATAAGGGCTTTCCCAACAATGATGTTCCCTTTACGCTGATTTGGTACAGCTTCGGTGATGTAAAATCGATTGTCACCGGGATCACTCTCGAGACTGGTCCAAATTACCGAGTCTGAACGAGCTGGGATCTCATCCTCCTCACGCACATAACATTTCACCTTTCGCAATTGTTCGTCCTGCAGTGTAATAGCAACCTCCAAGTTACCAATTCGCAGTGTTCTTTGCCCGATATCTAGAACAACTTGATGCTCCTTCATGAAATCTATTCCAAGAATGCATTCGTCCGTAATATCGGCAACCAAAAATTGGTGTGATATGGAAATATTGCCCAGTACTATTATGCTCTCGACTTCTCCGTAGACTGTAGAACATTCTCCTGTAGCAGTCCTCAAAGCGTATCTTCTATTTTTGTTAAGGGCAATTTTGCCCACGACATCCGGCCGAATTATGGATCTCGTTGCTCCAGTGTCAATTGTCACTGTTGTTGTCCTTGCATTAACGATCGTAGTTATAACCAAACTTTGGTTATCCCGTTGGAGTTGTGATACAGTTACGATCCTGGGGCTGTACATTCCACCAGGCGACTTTCGCCCCGTAAAGTCTGCCCTTACAAGTTTCCCCAGCTCTTGGCCTCAGGTTGGTCCGTTGATAGTCTCCTCTTATGATTATCGCATGAACAACAATTCTCACTTGATGTTTCATTCATTCGTCGACGTTTTCTACAGTCAACAGCGATGTGGCCGACTTCGCCGCATGTCCAACACTTCATATCAGGTCTCGAGGTTCTCCGTTGTACATGCCCGATTGGAAATCTGTTTGCTTCTCTGCTGGTATGGTTTCTAGCAATTCTGCAGCCGCCCCGCGGAGTGACAAGATTAGTGATGTTGACTTTTGCTCATCCGACCACTTATTATAATTGGCCGCGGCGTCAAACTGACGTATAAATACGGAGAAGGGTCCCGTTCCATCGAATGTAGGCGGTTGCATCCTTGTATCTTTGTAGTCATGTTGATTGCTAGGCGATGTCTTATTTCTCTCAACACACTCAAGTCTCTTTTCGATTCGCATTATTTCTTCGGTGACTTTTAGATCCAGATTTTCTACTTCGTTTCGAATTTCTGACTGGATTTCTTCCTTAAAGTGTTAAAAATTACATTTCATCCACTGCGTTTGAGCATCCAATTTTGCATTCAGATCTGCAGCTTGCGCGTCCAATTTTGTAATTTTGGACGTCGAATTTTGAATTTACGGCGTCGAATTTTGAATTAACATCTGCAGCTTGCGCATCCAACTTTATCATCATCATCCTGAGCATCTCCGAAATGTCCAACTGTGGCGAACTCTTTTCCGTCACATTGGCACCATCTTGACTCGCTGTATCTTCTCCATCCGGACAGTCTGGCTCAATAGTAAAAACATATGTGTCGACATCAATACCATCTTCCTCCATTGCTGCTTGCAGACGCTGTCGAAGAATTTGCTTCTGTCCTCTGCTATCCAGATTCCGCTCCTGAAGTTCCTTCTTCAACTCAGGAACGCGAGGATCCTCCGAATGTCGATCTGACATCGTCACAACACACTTTCACAGACTTATTCACTTCACCAATAATTAATCCCACTTCTGACACCAATTGTAGCGAGCTTAGGGTTTGCTGGATTAATTATTTTGAATAAATAAGAGCCGTTAAATTGATTTTTGAATAAATATAACACTTTATTAGTCCGTTAATCAAAACCGTTACTTTTACCGTACACAACTATTTCTTGACTTATCGCGTCCGTACTTATCGCGTATTTTCCTTCTTACTTCTCACTCGAGACTTTCGCTTGCTTCACTGTCTTACTTATAACTTATCCCCCGATCTGCGTGCGACGTATTTATACCGTTTTTCCTCATTCTGATTTGGTGTATCATTTCCGTCCGTTCCATAGTCTTGAATATTCTATTCCAGTTTTCCAGTACTTCCTAAAATAATCTAGTACTTTGTTTCGGACTTTCTCGAAGATTCCAGTACTGATTGTCATATGCGTCACAATATATTAAAATTGGTATAAAAATTTATAATCAATAAACATGGCATATGTATAAACCCAGCTCTATTCGGCGACGACGAAATCTCAATGAAGATTTGTATAAAAGGGCGATGAAATTTGTATTCGAGGATCAGTCTAGGTGTACGGACGCCAACAAATGTAAATTAAACTAAACTAAAATTAAATTAGAAGAAATAAATTAAAATTCAAAAGACAAAATATTTGCCTTTTTAATTGGGCTTGGCCGATTCTCGGGGCCATAGTTAACGATCGGTTGCTACTCTTCCCTCAGGTCTGAGAAAGCATGGTGGCGACCCCTCAGGAGCGGTCTATAGAGATCCCTCATCCTTTTTAGGACAAGGAGACGCCCTCCCTGAGAGAAGGACCACAACACCGGTTTATGAGATATTGCTTGGGAAGGACGATCGTGCTGGCCCTGTGAAAATGCTTAACTCGCAAATTAAGAAGCAGTGACCATTTTCCGTAGTGGCTAAATATAGCGAAGACCCGATCCCGGTTGTAGTGCCGATGATGATGATGATAATTAAAGTACCCAAGCGCTCTGGGTAGGTCCTAATAAAAATATTCGTTTATTCCAGGAACGGAATTAACACGCGCCACGTCAAAATGTTTACTGTTTTGCATCCACTTAGTTTCTACTTACATATGTCTCATCAACGCGTAGCTCTATTTCCTCGGAGGAGACCTCTAATGTGCTGTGGGTAATACCGTAGTAGAAGTAGACGACCAAGCCGATAGACATCCATATTGTAAATCTAACTAACGTCAATATGCTCAACTTGAATATTAGGTATATATTCACGGTAATAGCAATTGCTGGAATGTACGGAAGTCCGGGTGTTAAAAATGCAAGTGCATATCTAAAATAAAATTGTTGAATCGTAATGATTACATCTGATGATAAAATTATAACCGCGTAAATACCTGTTTTGTGGTTGCCTGGAAATCGTTAATAATATCACAATGATCCCTATGACTAATATCGAGAATACGACTCCGGCCAGCTTTCCCGACCAACCTATCGCGGCAAATAAGTCCAAGAAAAACACCAATATATACATAACTCCCACCAGTTTTGTCACGAACATTCCTTAGATAAAAACAAAAATTGTTTAAATAAAGAAGACTTTGTAATTAGTCCGGATTACTTACCACTCTCTGTTGTTGCTGGCCCTGGATTCACCCAGGGAAACAATCCTGGACACATATATGAGAATTCTTGTAGTTTACGTCCTAATAAGCTAACGCCGATTGTATCGAAAGCAGTCGCATTGCCCGTTGGACCCGTTGGAGCACCATGCACGCTACCGTAAAATTTGTTCTCTGAACGATCTGATACCAAAAATTGATCATCCCTTCCTAGATAACCCTCCGGGCTATCATCTACAAGAGAGTCATCGGAATCCGGGGAACCACGAGTTATCCGCTTGATGGTTACATTATTTCCAGATTTATCCGCCGATGGATCAGGTGTACTTGGCGGAACTGGAGTCCGTAGCTGGGCAGGCAATAATTCGACCAAGGATGTGCTGTAAGGTTGATATCGAAGGACGAGAACGCATGTCGAGACGAGAGTATAAGCTAGTAAAGTTCCGATTGACATCATTTCCACTAGAATCTCAAGGCGAATCGTCAAGGCAACCAAAGCTGCAGCAACTCCACTTCCGACAGTCGCGATCACTGGAACATTGGTCCGGTCCCATAACTGAGCTAATTGCCTGGAAAGATAACAAATGATGTTTTTTTAAAAATTGTTTCTACAAAAGAGGGGTGTGGTCCTGAAAAGTGAATACATAGATTATGGATGGGTAGGGTTTTAGAGTTTTGACCGATTTCGGTATAATACTGAGTGACAGTCGGCGAAAAAATATCTGAACCGATTAACCCGACGTCTAATTGTTTTTATTGTGTTGTTGACGGCGCTGTTCGGCTTTTCATTCCATTACATTAGACAGGTAATAGATGAGTTACAACAAAAAAGTGTCAAAAAGCAGGTCGTAGGTCATTGTTTGAATTTGTCGTACAGGCATTTGCAGCAAATTGTGTGAGGAAAAGTGTATACAGTTCACACTTTCGGCCGCGTAATTTGATGCACTGATGCTTTGGTTCTGAGCTTTTTATGGCGTAGGTTCCAATCACGTTTTTCACTTCGTTGTTTAAAGTCACCTTCAAACATTTTATTATAGTACGCCCTGTGAGTAGGGCTTTAGAATATACTCGTAGCTAGACCAGCTTTTTTTATTTTTTTATTACACTAACGCGCGCACAAAAGGTGATTTTGAAGTACCCTTAAATGTCAGAGCACGATGCGACCGGATGTAGAGGAAGTGGATAAGGAAAGGAGGTGTCGATGTGTATTGGTCTTGAATGTCTGGACATCACAACGGCCAGGAAACACATGATCAGGCAGAACATTCCACATTCGTGTGGTTCGGCTAAAGAATGACTCGCTATGTTTATTTGTTCGCCTAAAGTTCGCTTTCAATTCACAGATTGACGGGTACCGCGGGAAAATGTCTGAAGGGGCGGAACACATTCAGCAAGTTCAGTTGAGCAACGACCGTAGTAATACCTATAGAAAAGAGATATGCATGATACGTTGCCCCTGTGTTCTAACGACGGAATTGATCGACTTAGGGCTGAATCCCCAATAAGTTTCACTGCTCATTTTTGCATCCTGTCGAGCACGTGTAGTGCAGTTTTGGATGCACCTGACCAAATATGGGAGTCGGACTCCATTTTTGGACGAATATACGCCTTGTATATACTGGCCAGGTTGGATGGAGTGAAGTATCTTTTGCATCTCTTAAGGAACCCCATACATTTGGTTGCACTTTTCGCAGCTTCAAATATGTGGTCATTCCAGTTAAGAGTCGAATTAAGTCGAGTGGCTTCGTCCATGCAAGTGCCGTTCATCATCATCATCATCATCATCGGCACTACAACCGGGAGCCGTCTTGGCCTTATTTAGCAAGTCCTTGTTAAATTTTCCGTAATGATTTGTTTTTTCCGGGCAAGGTCATTA
Organism: Microdon myrmicae; assembly: GCA_963931805.1. Classification (NCBI taxonomy): domain Eukaryota; kingdom Metazoa; phylum Arthropoda; class Insecta; order Diptera; family Syrphidae; genus Microdon; species Microdon myrmicae. Next base: position 43,843,276 of record OZ007502.1, read on the forward strand.
GTCTTGCGCCAGAGGCTCCCCGACGGGGAATCGAACCCCGGTCTCCCGCTTGACAGGCGGGTATACTAACCACTATACTATCGAGAAGCCCAAGTGCCGTTCCCAGACAGTATATTTACTTTGGGGCACACCTTTGACGACCAGAGGCAGCACTGAGTTTTTAAGGCATTGAACTCTACTCGGTTAGATAATCCCCATTGATATATCTTGCTTAGGTCTGAATTCATTGCATTAGGCATAATCTGCTGATTGGTATTGACGTTCGAAGAGTTAGGCCGGGAACGTTCGTATGAGTATGAGAAACTCAATGTGCTATCATCGGCAAACGAGTGGATTGGATTATGGGTAATAGACCAGAGATCATTTATAAAGACGAGGAAGAGAGTGGGTAAGAGTACAGAATCTTGGGGAACACCTGCATTAATTTTATGGGAGGCAGATTTGACACCATCAAGAACCACTTGGATTGAACGGCCAGAAAGATAGTGTCTTACCCATTGAATCAAGGAATTATCCACTCCATATGAATGTAATTTTGATAAAAGGGGTGGATGCCAAACTCTGTCGAAGGCTTTTGAAATATCCAGTGCAACAACCTGGCTTCACCGAGGTGGTGGATGGAATGGCTCCACTTTTCGGCCAGGTACACCATCAAATCTCCTGTAGACCTGTTGCTCCGAAAGCCATATTGGCGGTCATTGATTCCAGATATTTCGCAAGTTGACGGTTAATCGGTGATTGGATTACTTTCGAGAGAATAGGAATTCGTGCTGTGGGTCGATAAGAAGACAGGGATGATTTGTAACCCTTTTTCGGAATTGGCTGAATGTTCGCTGATTTCCATCTATTTGGGAAACGGACAGTAGAATGAGACAAATGGAAGAGTTTCCACAGTGGTTTAGCGAGTAAAAAGGAACTCTGGGGGTTCCTTAAAACTACACTAATAACCACCAACAATTCCTACCCCAACACCTTTCGTCAACCTGCAGTTACCTGCAAACATTCCCCTTCCCAAGGGCCTCATTTAATGCATGTAATGCATCACCAGAAAAAATCTGAAAACAATTACAATCATCACACATTGGGAAACCGTATCGGCGGCCTTGTCAGCCAGTTTATCCTGCCACCCGCGTGTACAGCGGACTTTCCTGGCTTATCCACATTCTCGGCGTCCTTTTGTCCAACCGATAAAAGCAGTTCATGCATCTCGCGTCTTGCCGCCAAGAATCGAATTCTTCAGCATGAAAACATGCACACAAAGAATTCGACCCTTTCCATCACCAGGGATACTGTGCACAATCATATTTGTGCAAGTATCTTATTTCCTTGTAGCACAAGTTTCACTAATGGCATGCAGACTAGTTGCGCAGCTGCATGCACACCACCAATGATGCCCCTTGTCTCATTTCCTTTTTTCTCGTTTTCGTTTGCCCATGACCTGGCAACACGGACAAGCGATATAATCCCGCCAAGATCAACGCAGAGAGATCCTCTCCCATTGGTCACCACAAAGAGAAACTTCACGTTTCTGTCGAGAACGAAAACCCACCCTTACCGGATGGCCGACTCTGCAAATTGCTAGGAAATAAAAACAGAGCGGGGAAGCTGTGGAACTCCCTTCCCGCCCTAGTGTCCCCGGAGCGTTACAACCTGCAACTGTTCAAAAAGAATTGCAACAGTTATTTGGTGCGCCAGTCGGAACTACAAGTTAGCCTCTCCCGAGAGAAGTGTAATAAAGAAAGAAAAAAGAATTAAGTCACTAATAAAAAGCTTCAAAAACTACTCCGTGACAGTTATAGATCAGTAATAAACGAAGACTGGAATAACAGAATTCAAACCATTAAAGCTAGTGGGCGCAATATGTTCCCACAATTAAATAAAGTATTTAGAAGGACGGCTAATAAGCTTGCCCGTGAAAATCAATTATTATGGAAAATTTAACAAGCATCGGGACTTGCTAAATAAGGCCAAGACGGGATCCCGGTTGTAGTGCCGATGATGATGATGATGATGATTTAGAAGGAAATATTATAATAACATCCCATGTCTGCGAGTTCCGCGGACTTCTCAACTCCAATGAAGAGCTAATATTTGTAGAGGATCCGCAACACAAAGCGAAATTAATTGGTGTCTGTTCCGAGACAGTGTACAGAGTGAACGAATCCGTCCACTCTAACCGCGACCTCGAAGGGTCCTCCAAAAACATATTTCTATACACCATGAGCATTATAATTGGCATCTTGAATGTCGAAGTTTCACTAAATTTAGTGTAAACAATAGAGTGGATTCCCTACTTAGAAATCTAAATGCGAGTATATATGTGCACATGGACGAACTTACGAACATCCTCAGATCTTTTAAGAACAAGTAATCTTCTGGAATACATGGCATTCCAAACATTGTTCTAAAGCACTTGCCTCTTGAAGCAGTAATGGTTTACACTGTTTTATTCAACAACGCTCTAAAAAATGGATATAATCCAACCCGTTGGAAAACTGCAGAAGCCCATCCCATCCCCAAAAAGGACAAGGACAGAAGCAACCCCACCAATCTTCGTTCGATTAGTTTGCTTCCGAACATCAGCAAGGTATTCCAGAAAATTATAAATAAAGCATTGACTAATTGGTGTGAGGAAAATGGTATTATTCCGAACAACCAGTTTGGTTTTCGATGACACAGTTCATGCTGCGACAAAACTTGTTACCGGCAGAAGAAGAAGAAAAAGACTGCTCTATGACACAGGCGAGGGACCACAGGAGTATAAAATAACAGCGGGTGTACCTCAGGGATCTGTATTAGGTCCGCTGTTATGGAATATCATGTATGATGGTGTGTGCTCAGGGCCAATGTACCAGAAGGGGTTAAAATTATTGGGTACGCAGATGATTTGTCAATAGTGGCTGTAGCTAAATATCTAGATGATCTGGAGAATATTTACTCCTAAGCAATCCCGAGCATTAAATCCTGGCTAGATATGGCCGGACTGAATCTAGCTGGACATAAGATGGAGGCAGTTTTAATAAGCACCCGCAAGAAAGTTGAACACCTTGATTTGGAAATAGAAGGACAAACATTCAGATCCAGTCCCTATATTAAATATCTTGGTATTATACTCGACAACAGGTTGAGCTTCAAGGAACACCTGAGGAAAACGAGTAAAAAAAACGGCAAGAGTATACAAAACCCTAGCGAGACTGCTACCCAATGTTGGAGGACCTTGCCCCCACATAAGGAAACTGATAACCAGTGTCAACACTTCCCTTATAATGTAAGCAGCTCACATATGGGCAGTAGCCGCACAGTATAAGTCGTACATAACGGGAGTAAACTCGGCACATAGGCTGGCACCATTAAGAGTAGGCTGTGCATTCGGAACGGTATCCGAAAATGCCATAAATGTTTTGGCCGGGAGGACACCACTTGACATTGCAGCTAAAGAAAACGCTGCATTGCATTAGGTCCACTAGAGAATCGTCGGAGAATGCGGTCACAATTAGAGCTCTCAAGCCTAAGAGAATGGCAATGAAGGTGGGATTCTTCCGCCAAAGGAAGATGGACCCACACCATGATACCTGATATAGAAACATGGGTGAAAAGAAAACATGGCGAGCTGAATTACCACCTGACTCAGCTAATATCAGGACATGGGTGCTTTCAGCAATACTTGACCAAGTATAAGCGTGTGAATCACCCATACTGTTTGTATTGCGAAGGCAAAATAGAAAATGCGGAACACGTACTCACAGAGTGCGTGAGGTTCGAGATCGCACGAACGATTTTGGAGAGACATATGAGACGGACAGTTATTCCGGCAGGAGTAATAGAATACATGCTAAGTTCAGAACAGGCATGGTCCCTAACAAATGGTATTCTATGTGACATGGTGTACTTAAACAGGTAAACTCCGTCCCGCCCAACTATGCGTTGTTACATTATTGCCTAAATGCTGCGTTTTTATCTATTCTATAAAAAAATTTTCTGGAAAACAACAAATTTAATACTCCACTACGGAATTGCAGCAAGCCCATCATTGAGACATTTGTCGAATTTTGTTAGAATCAGAAACGCGTGCAACCAGGCGATTGATACCGCGAAGAAGGCTCACAACGACAGGGTGATCAATAAGCTCCTTCGGTGCCCAACTGGCTCGCGCTCCTTCTGGTCAATGGCAAAGGCTGTCAGCAGTAACTTTGCTTCCTCCTCTTTCCCTCCGTTGGTGACAGACAGCGGGACGCTAGTCACGAATCCAAAGGATAAAGCTAGTGTGTTCGCGAATTTATTTTCCGCGAATTCAAACCTCGATCCCGGCCTTTTGGAGCCACCTGTGATCTCGCCGGTACAGTCTTCCACGCGGGACGTGAGATTTCGTCCGCGCACTATTCAACGCATTCTACGTGAACTGGATTGTAGGAAGGCAACCGGCCCGGACGGAATACCAGCAATAGTCCTTAAGAACTGTGCTCCAGAACTATCGCCGGTTCTTGGCAGACTCTTCCGCTTATCTTATGCACGGAGGACCTTTCCCGCCTGCTGGAAAATCGCTCGAGTTCAGCCAATCCCAAAGACGGGAAAAAAGTGTCTCCCACAAAATTACCGTCCGATAGCATTACTGTCCATTTTATCTAAGGTAATGGAAAAAGTCATCAATACAGAGTTGGTTAAGTATTTGGAGTGCAACGGTCTTCTGAATGATCGTCAATACGGATTCCGTGGCAGGCGGTCCACAGGAGACCTTTTGACACTTATAACCGATATATGGACATCTGCGATTGAACGGCATGGTGAGTCAAGGGCGGTCGCACTAGATATCTCCAAGGCTTTTGACCGCGTCTGGCACGGGGCATTGCTGAGCAAACTTCGTTCATATGGACTTTCCCAACAGCTTTGCGACTGGACGAGGAGCTTCCTCGAGAATCGATCGATCCGGGTTGTTGTGGACGGCGAGTGTTCGGATCTGTATCCTGTTAATTCGGGGGTGCCCCAGGGTTCTATTTTGGCTCCAACCTTGTTCTTGCTTCACATAAATGATCTGTTGGAGACAACGGATAACAAAGTGTTCAGTTTTGCAGATGATAGTACGCTTGTTTCCTCCTTTTCGAGTGATCGGCCGATTGGTGCATCAACGTCGCACCAGCTGAGATGTAGACAGATTGACTCTCTGAACCAGGATCTAGATAAAGTCCTGCAGTGGGGAAAGGCCAATCTTGTCGACTTCAACGCAACGAAGACCCAGTATACAACATTCACAAAGAAAACTGAATCATCGGTTCCACAGCTGATGATGAGTGGCCGGGCCCTCGAGGCTGGGGAAAGTTTGAAATTGCTCGGCGTCACGGTCTGTGGGAATGTATCATGGCATAAACACGTATCAGGTATCGCCAGATCAGCCTCAGGAAAACTGAGTTATCTTTTTAGAGCCAAGAAATATTTTACTCCGGCCCAACTTCTTCTCCTATATAAATCTCAAATTAGACCCGCGCTCGAATATTGCTCTCATGTTTGGAGTTCGGCTCCTAAACATACCCTCGACCTACTTGAGAGCGTACAAAGACGAGCGATCCGCCTGATCGGGGACTCGGCGCTGACGTCGGGACTACAGTCGCTATCACATCGAAGGCGCGTGGTCGACCTCTGTCTGTTTTACAGATATTATCACGGGTGCTGTTCTTCGGAGATTCTTGGCATTGTTCCACGCAATTCGGTCTATATGCGCTCCACAAGACAATCCGACGGATCGCACCCGTTTGTGGTTCATCTCCCGACGGCGCGAACATCCCTGTATCAGAACTCGTTCCGTTACAGAGCGGGGAAGCTGTGGAACTCCCTTCCCACGCGAGTGTTCCCGGAGCGTTACAACCTGCAACTGTTCAAAAAGAACTGCAACAGTTATTTGATGGCATCTCGGGGCGCCCACTCGACGCTATAGGTTCGCCTCTCCCGAGAGAAGTCTAATAAAAAAAAAAAAAAAAAAAAAATTTGTGATAGTTATATCAAGGAATTATTAGTTATAAAACAAGGAAAAAAATATTCACGGTTCTGGAAGCTGACCGAGCATTTTAAATAATGTCCACTTGAAATTAATATCATGGTTGTGAAGATCTCACATGGCATTTACTTTGTCGGGCTAGAAATTACAACATGTTTTGAGATTACAGGCAGGTGTTGTTCCTGATTATTTAAAATGTAAAAAATCATTCATCTGCGGCACGATAGATCCAAGTTTTAAGGCCAATAATTATGCATTACAGACATCATTCATCGTAGAAGACATATCAACAGCCACTTGAATGCGACGTTTTTCAAGTAACATCAATGCTTAAGGAAAAAACCAAAACATACACAAAACAAACTCAAAATGTTCTTTAAAATTGTTTGTTTGTATTCTTGTGATATACTAACAATGTTTTCATCATCATCATCAACATCGGCACTACAACCGGGATCCGGTCTTGGCCTTATTTAACAAGTCTGAGGCTTGTTAAATTTTCCATAATAATTTGTTTTTCCGGGCAAGGTTATTAGCCTTGCGCCAAACAATGTTTTCAAGGAGTCTTTAATTCAATCGAAGATTGGAAAATATAAGCCCCATTTTTTTGTTGACGTTTTCTGGTAGTTGAGGTATATAGCCTTCCCGAACGATACTTGTCTTCGATTGTTTCAGGACTCTTTCCAAATTATTTATACCACCCAAAAACTTGTGATTTTGATAAACATTTATCGCCGTAATACTTTTGTAATATTTTCAACGTAACAAGAAATTTCACTTTGTAGACGAATGCAGATTATTTGTTCCACATTATTTATTGTTGCGGATTCGCAAATGAATGTACATCTAATCTAATACATTCGCCATCTGCCTGCCACATGACAACTGTCACGCGCCAGCTGACTACGCGTCATCGGAACAAGGGACGCCACCCTACTGTCACCTAATTCAAAGGTGTGCAACGGTCATTTCGCAGTCGTTGCCAGCTCTTCATCACGGATACAGCGTTCGCCCCTCAGAACTATTTGGAGATTTTCTAGTATAGTCCAATTATAGTCCAGTAAAATCCCGATTAGCATTTAATTGAGACTTGGTGAGAAAATATATAAACCTTAAGACAATAAAGCACTGACTAAGCATATACCCCCGCGTGTCTGTGAATTTTCCTTTGTGTTACCGTACAATTGGATGGTGAGAGCGCCCATCACGAGCCGAGGGATTCGCCACTATAACAGAGCAGCATCAACAAAGCCGCATCGTTTATACCTTCCCGCTGCTCGCAACATTTATCCATTTCAAAAATGCGCCGACATCAACTTTCTTCAAACACAAAAGACGCTGTAGTTTTTAATGTTATGAAATTTCGGTCAACTATTCACAACAAGCATATTAACCTACCAAATATAATGAATCGATACACATAGTGCGCATAATTTTTAAAAACACAGTCTTATGACAGTGTTCACAGTTGCATAATTATTTAATTCTTTAGTGTGTATATGTATACAACTTACTTGAATATAAGACCATCCTGAGCCATGGCGTAAATCACTCTTGGCATTGGAAACATTGATCCAAACATGGCGACTGAAAGTCCGGCTGTTGCTCCAACTGCAACTATTGCTCTGCATTTTGGTGCTCCAACATACGACCACATTTGTACCAAGGCCGCTCCTGTGCTTATTTCATCATAAGGTACTAAAATGTAAATAAGAATATTTTAGGATTAAATGCCGTGTTTTAATTATTCTGCCTAAAACTAAAACTAACACTTAAGAGCTAACGTTTGAGAACTGAGATAGAGGATAATAAGTCGATAATTTCGAGTCCATGTACTAAGTCAACTTTGGCACAGATGTAAAATATTTATAATAGTTTAAAAAATTACAATAATAATAGTTATAATAATAACAATAACAACAGTTCTGAACAACGGGGACAGCGGATATGTTCAGAAATATATGGCGGTTTTATAACGGGTGTGCTAGTAGAAACTCGGCTCTGAAGTTGGTTGTATGGAAAACCACGTGATCGGAATAGCGCTACATGATTTATACGACTCAATCCGCAAGACACTATTCACGGATAACGAAACGGTACATCGAGGACATCCCATAAAACCAAAAACAAACACGAGACTCGAAATCGGAATTCAAACTGTTAACCTCATAAACAGAAGAATATTATAGGTGTGCAAGAAGGAACTCGGCTCTGAAGTTGGTTGCATTAAAAAACATGCTTAAACGCATCCAATTCGCTCGCCATTTTGGACATATGTAGTTTAGCCATTGGTGTTTTTATTACTAAGTTTCAGTCAAGCTGTGAGCCCGTGTCCATCAGTTGTATAACAGATAAATGTCTATAAGCAACATTTACGTCATTGCATTCTATTCTGTTTTCAAATGAAAAAAAATGCTGTTCAAACTATGGAATTGATTAATTCGACGTTTGGGTGAACATTCTGTGAGTCATTCAACAGTAACAAAGTGGTTTGCAAGATTTCGTTAAGGAAATTCGAGTCTTCAGGACGCTCCACGTCCAGGTGCAGTAAAAAAATTGACGACGAAGAACTTCAAGTTTACTGGATGAAAATCCATGTCAAACTCAAGAAAAGCTTTCAGAATGGTTAGGAGTTTCTCACCAAGCAATATCACTTCGATTGGTATAAGTATCTTTTTCAATAAAGTTGAATTAAATATTTACACAACACAATAAGTGACGTCTCTGTGCAACGAAACAACTCTCGATAAGATAATTCGAAATGAGCGTCAAGAACGGTCGGAGATCGGGAATTTATAGAAAATTTTGTCAAAAATCAGTAATGACTTGTCGCAAATACCCTTTTTTCAGTCCTCGTAAGACTCTGACTTTGTCGGGAATTAAATTTATTTTAATTGCGATCACTGCGACTAATTATTCAATTACCAAAAGTGTGTATCAAAGTTGAGGATAGAAAATAACAACTCTTTTAAAAAATTTTTTGTTGAATATTCGAATTAAAGATTGAAATAACAAGGAGACAAGTATTAAGCAAAAAAAAAAAATTATAATAAGAATTCAAAAATTAGAAGATCCAGGGTATTGCATCTTGTTTAGCGCAAGGCTAATAACCTTGCCCGGAAAAACAAATTATTATGGAAAATTTAACAAGCCTCAGACTTGTTAAATAAGACCAAGAGCGGAGCCCGGTTGTAGTGCCGATGATAATGATGATTGCTCCTTGTACCACACAGCCGCTGACTGCGTAAGGGATTGCAAAGCTATTTGTACCAAGGTTGTGGTATGTATTTAAAGCTAGCGGTTCCGCAGTTTCAGTGGAATTATAATGAAAGGTTACTTGTTAAATAGCAGCAACACAGCAATCCTTCCAGGTTTATGCGTTTTTGGTGTGTTAGAATGGATTTCCGAATGTATTGTAGTCAATCTGATTAATTTTACTGTACTTTGCCGGGTTTTGTGGTTTGTGTCGTCACAATTTAAGATTCATTAGCAGCAACTCCGTAAGCTTTGTAGATTGACGAGTTTTTTTTTTGTGTTATGAATGCTTTTCAGATGTGTTATAGTCAATCTGATTAGTTTGACTGTAGTTTGCTGGGCTTTGAGGCTTGTATCGTACCATTTTAGTTTCATTAGCAGCAACTCTGAAAATCTTTGTGGTTTGACGCGTTTTGGTGTATTTTAAATATTTCTCCTATCTATTATAAACAATTTCATAAGATCGATTCCAGTTTGTGTGGTTTTGTCGCCTGTATCGTTAGATGTTGGGTATAAATAGTAAGTCTTAAGATTTTAGTCGTCTTGAAATCACTACTCCCCAAGTATCGGCGGGTATATCTGACCACAAGGCCGTGACCAAGTTCATTCGCACTATCGAGTATCCCGGGCTCATATCAGACACTTACTTGATTATGGGCGCACAAATTGGGACAACTTCAATACCACATTGCAAGAAAAACTCCACCAACTCGCTCTTGCCACTTACAGGAATCTAGCGATGATTGAGATAAATAACGCTGCAACTCGACCTCACGAGATCCCGGTTGAAACTTCAGAGACTTATGTCCCGAAGTACAAACTTGAAAAGACTTATCAGATTCCCCACTCTTCTTCACACTTCACTCTTCGCCTCACCTGGGGCATTAAAAGTTCTGCGGAATGAGATATCGTCACCGCTTCACGCAAAGGGAACCATTATTGCGATCCATCATTCACCATATTGGTACACTGATAAAATAGAGAATTAACAGTCGTATCGGACAATTGGAGGACAAAATGAAGGGTAGTTAGATGGACCAGAACATTTACAAAAACGTTAAAAAAATATGTAGCACTTCTCGTATCACTGCATTAATTATCCACAATGGCGTTGTTGTCAATAATGACAGCAATAAAGCAAACATCATCCAAGAGACCTTTGAAAATAGTCACAAGCTGACCCTCGAAGATCGCGACTCGGATACTAATGCAATCACTAGTTCAGAGGTTCACAATAAACTAGACAACTGTAACGAGCCAATAGTTGTCTTCAACTCAACTAACAGTGCATACTTCCACGACACACGTGATAATGATCACCGTTTTCTTCAGGCCAAATACCCTACAGAACATAATTAAATCCACTCTAAGAAGTCACCCGGTATCGACAACATGTCATACCACTCGTTGCGAAGGCTTTCTGCTTTATTCTTTATAAATCTTTCCATTCCGTTCAGCCATGCTTACAATATGGGGTACCTTCCACAAGCTTGGAAGTATGCTATGGTTTGTCCAATAGCCAAAGTTGGAAAACCAACGTAGTACCCTTCAAGCTTTCGCTTCATTTCGCTCAGCAAAATATATGAAACATTTATATACGAGAAGCTAAACAATTTAATCAGTGCCAGAAACGTAATACCTGATCTCCAACTTGGATTTAGAAGAGCGCACAGCACCACTATGGCTCTCCACGTTTCAAAACCACTGTGGTGAGTCTACCACGGTGGTGAGTCTGGACATTGAAAAAGCTTTTGACACAAGGTGGATTGAAGGTCCTGTCTCTAAATTATATTGTCTCAGTAGAATACTGTGTAGTATCATCTACCACTTCATTCGCAACAGAATCTTTCAAGTTCGGGTGAATGGAAAGATATCTCGAACTTTCAACGCGGCCCTAGGCGTACCACAAGGATCCATTCTAGGCCCCATCCTTTTTAATATCTACACCTTAGATATTCCTCGACCTGTGGACGGAAGAGTAAATCAGATATGCTATGCGGATGACGTCCTAGTGTACACGTCACCCAAAAGCCCTAAATGCGCCACAAATCGACTCAACCGACACCTGGAGGAACTGTATCCGTATTACAGCCGATGGAAAATTCGGCTTAATCCATCTAAAGCAGTACCTATAATTCTGAGTAGTAAACACTCCCAACCTACTTTTCGATATTCACAGAATATTCGAATACAAATAGGAGGTACTACGTTTAGACCACAGGTCACGATGAAATATTTTGGGGTCCCATATACCAAAAAAAATGAAGCTTCCGTCAAAACATATTTGAATGACATTTCTTGACATTAAGCTCCAGATAATTCAGACCAAGCCTGGCTACCATATTCAATAAGAGGGCCAACGAAAGTAATGTAGAGCGATCGGGTCACGTAAGGGCTAGAAAATTCCTTAGATCAGCGTTTCACAAAGCCAAGGGCTGAATTGGCCTTGAGAATCATGTCGCCAATATGTGTGAGGAAGTTTAGCTGACTATCACATAAGATGCTGAGGTCTCGAATCGAGTTAACAGAGGAAAATGGTTGGCTGAATAAGGCGGGGGGCTTCCTTGAAAATGTATTTAAGTGACATTTGTTGACATTAAGCCCCAGACAATTCTTGTGGCACCTTAACGAAAACTTGTCAAGGTTTGTCTGAAGAAGGAAAGAATCAAGCGGAGAACAAATAGTATTGATAGAATTTAGTATTGTCGGCATAAAGGGAGATAGGGGAATGCTTGATAATCATATCGATGTCATGTATTGCTAATATGAACAATAGTGGCCCCAAATGACTACTCTGAGATCTTGGAACATGTGATCCACGTCCTTCAAAGAGCCCACGGTCGATCTAAGTAACTGCGCAATATTTTGAAGTGGAGCAACAAAGTTGAAAACGAAGTTAAACTTCTCTGCTATAAGCAGTTAAGCCGATCTGGAATATCGTACACCTTTTCCATGTGGTCCTGCATATCTTTGGCCCAAATGGAAAGACTTCGAGTTTTCGATTGGAAACTCCACAAAAGATGCATCAACCGCTTTAGAAAGCATAACGGTCTCTATTACCCCAATAATTCTGAGTAGTAAACACTCCTAACCTCCTTCTCGATATTTACAGAATAGTCGAATAGATGTAGGAGGTACTACGATTACACCGCAGGTCACTTATACCCCAAAAATGAATTTCATCAAACATGTGACCCACATTCTTCAAAGGGCCCTCGGTCGATTTAATCAACTGTTACAAAATTTTATCGTCTCTGCTATAATAAGCAGTTAATTCGATCTGGTATATCGTACGCCTTTCTTATATGGTCTTGTATGTCTTCGGCCCTAATGGAAAGACTTCGAGTTTTCGTAAGGATGGATCAACCACTCTAGAAGGCTTGAAGATTGCTAGTACCCCAACTTTCGCCTATATAAAGGTGCCTCCATTACCCCTATCGACGAGTACTTGGTACAATTAACATACAAGTACCTGGAACGCACTTAGCACAGCGAGAATCTATTTGTATGGGAGTCTTGCGTTCTTGACCCTTCGCTCCTGCCATCTCTTTGAATCCCATCGCCACAATTTCTTCTTCAATACAAATCTGAAGAAAGCACCCTTCCCAATAACATTCCGCTCTGTAATAGAGGATTCCTGGAACCATCGCATAGGCTCTACTGCTAACACACTACACACACATACAAGACGGCACAAACACACACAGACACACACACCGGCCAAAGCGCAGATTATCAGACGCTAAAGACGTAATCTGCGTTCACTACCGCACACAAGACCTAACGGTCTTGTAAGATTACTATCGCACCATCCCTCCATGCAAGTAGGAAAGGACCCTTGAACTAACCCTGTAGACACTATCCTTAGATACCCCCCCCCCCCCCCCCTTTTTTTTTTTTAAATATCTTGAGACCAAACCCAACATCCTCACGGACGTGCGAGATTCTGATTGTCGCAAGATGACCAGAAGCCAGAGATTCGTTTAAATCGACCTCCACCACTCCTGCTTTTTTTCTTCTTTTGTTTTGAGTAATCAGACTAATCAGGTGATTAACTCTCGGTGGGTGACGACGTGTGCTGGCAACCCAAGTATACTACCAATGGCGACGAATGAGAAAAGCGTTTTTTTTGAATCAGTGCAATCTTCGATGGCCGAAACTACTGTCAACCGTATCAATAATAGTCCATGAAATCGATACTACCGTCGGACAAGCAAGAATCGCGCCTTATATTATCAAATGCTAGTCAGTGCAGTTAAGAGGAATAATAGTAAATAAATTAATGAAAAGTCACGTTGGATTGGTTGCGTCCATTTCGTCTGTTCAAATACTTTTGGTGTTTCGTTATATGTCGCGGTCAGTTGTTTGCAAAGAATACATTTACAGGTCTTGTGTTTAAAAGTCATCACTCATCAAGCAAAGACGTAAACAACAATTTTCTTCAGCAAGCCGTGGATTCACAGCCAAGGTAATATATAACCTACTAATAACCAAAAAAAACCAAAAAATTAACACAACATTCCAATCGTATCGTATCCTCCACAATAATATTATTCCAGTCGTAATATGAGTGTTTTTCTCAATGGAATAGTTTTAATTTAAAATTTAACATTAATCAACAGAATAATTTCTGTTAATTTCAAAATTCATCACTCTTCAACGGATCACTATGTTATCATGGATTAACCGTAGCTACTTTAACTTTAAAGTCAGGACGCACTTATTGTTCATCCTCCTACAAGCAAATTAAAATCAAGAAAGTTGAGTATAGTTTAATTTTACTTACCAACTAATGTTAATATTAAGCTACTTGTAACATACGCGAATAAAACGATTAACAACGATAAAACTATTGCTTTTGGAATACTCTTTTGAGGATTGTGAGCTTCTTCTCCTGTTGTTGCTATTATGTCGAATCCTATAAATGCATAAAAGCATGTAGCTGCCCCAGAGAATACCTAAAAGTTAATCAATCAGTTAATCAAAATGCAGACCATTACCAAATACTAAATATTGAAATAATTCCCACGTACCCCGCTCCAGCTGTACGGCAAGAAGCCCTGATGCTCAGTCCAAGTATTTGTATCTACATAAAAGAGGCCTGCAGTCACAATAAATACCCAACAGGCTAAATTTAGGATATTGAGCGAATTGTTAAACAGGACTGACTTGCTTGCGCCCATTGCTAGGACACACATCATTAGGAGGGTTATACCGAATGCAATAAAATCGGGTGGCTTGCCTAGATTATAAAAAGAGTTTAATAATATATTCTTTAAACTATCAAGAGACTAAATGACTCTTGGTACCTACCGAAAATTGTTCCGACATTCTCTGAAATTGTTCTTCCAATCAGTCCACCAGTTAGAGAATCAAAACTAGAACTTAACGCACATGCACAGGCACTCGTACCTTTGTGGAAATAGTGCTTTCAAACACATGATTGTGGCAAGTCTTCAAAAATATACGAACCAATCAAATATTCGAGTATCATATTCCAACCAATAACAAATGCAACAAACTCTCCAACAGCAACATAGGAGTACATATATGCAGATCCTGAAGTATTTGGCACTCGGACTCCGAACTCAGCATAGCAGGCACCTGAACAAAACGTATTAGCTTATGAATGAATCTTTAAAAAACGATAAGCCTCACCGGAGAATATGCTTGCAACAGCTGCTATAATAAAACTTAAAATAACGCCTGGGCCAGCAATGTTTTTTGCCACCATTCCAGCGACTAGGTACATTCCAGTTCCACAACATGAACCCACTCCCAAGGAGGTCAGATCCAATGTTGTAAGACATTTCTAGATATAGATAAATATTAAATAATATTAAATCGGTTATATATGTTATGTTTGTTTGTCAATACAGTTAGTTTTGGTTTTGCGCTGCGCGCACTATCACTCGGGGCATTTTTTAGATCTTTAGTACGGACTAATTTGGAAAAAAGCGCAACTCCCGATGAAACCCCAGCCGGCAATGGAATCGGAAACTTCATCTGCGAAAAACAAAAATAAATGAAGAAATAAAAGTAAATACAATACTCTTGTATAAACGGTGCTTATATGCAAATGAAATGAGGGTGAAAGATTGTATAAAATTAGGTATTTTATATTACGTAAGTAGAACATCGCTGCTTTCATTGCTGTTAAAACATATTCAAACTGAATTTGTCGCTCTCATATAAAATGAACACTGCCTCACTCGGTTCGTCCGTTCACTCACCGTTCGTTCATTCATTCAGTCATATTCGTCATGTACTCGTTCATAAATAGAATTGAATTCCTCGGCGTTAAGTCGTCGTCGATCTATCGCGGTTCACATCGAACCTTGTGACTTTGTGTAATTTTTGTGTGATAAATTGCGTTTATTCGTGAGTATTGCGAAAAGTTCTAATTAAAAAAAAAACTGTACAACAGCTGTAATTTTCGTTGTATGCCGTAGTCGAAATCTGTCTTCACAGATGCCAGACAACGATCCGAGCACTACCCGGGACTACATATTGGAACACTAAAGGAGAGCCATCAAAACTCTACAAAACTGGGCGAAGAAGACCACAAACATGGAAAGTCAAGGAAAACACATTGACTACGAAAACAAAATTTCACGAAGCCGTGGAATACATAAAACAACTTACGGCCCAGATGAAGCAACTCCAAGAGGAAATTCTCTCCCTACAGCAACCTTCCAAAAATAGTGACGATGCCAATATGGAAATAACACCGTCTCAACAACCCAGCTTAAATCATCACACATCTCCCCCCAAACAACTACCGCCAACCCGAAAGGAATCTATCAGACAAGCCGAGCCAGCACCGAGTCTCCTGCCTGCTCAGCACAAGACAACGATCAAAAATGTTAGACCACCACCAATCTAGATCAAAAACATAACCAGCATCAAGGAAATAATCTTATTAATAGAAAATGCCCTAGGACACCATAACTTCGCCGTAAACACTAAAGGCTCCTCTATCCCCATTGTAGCAACAACTCTGGTTGATCACGACAAGGCTGTTAAAAAACTTGCGGAACTACGACACCAAGTTTTTACCTTCCAACACCACCAGCTCAAATCAGCAACATTCATCATTAGGCACATTGACCCAACCTGGACCAATGAAGAACTAGCGTCAGTGGTCTTCAGTATTTGTCCAGACCTGAAAATCTACAGGCTAGACTATTTCCAAAACCCATACATGTGAGAAATCAACATACGGAACTTACAAATTATCCCTTCAAATGCAGGCACCAACAGGGTCAAATAAAGTAAGTATTTGTTTACGCACAAGATCAGTATCGAGGAGCCCCATAAACAAAGCATCCGCCATTGCAAGAGATGCCAAGGCTCGGGATACTTGCCGGTAGCTTGCCACCTAAATATACGCTGCCGCAGATGTTCCGATGAACATCAACCAGGAGAATTCAAAGTCAATCCCCAGGGTATGGAACCAGGAAAAATCCAAACCACAAACCCCGATGGATCCATTACCACTAAGGAAATCGCAGTGACATGCTGTTGTGAGATTCTTTTTAGCTTACCCAAAGAACCCCCCATACCTACAACCCAACCTTCATAGTTTCCCGCTAACGCAATTGGATTAGCACCTGTAAATGCTTAACGCATCAAGGTTATCTAACGCATAACCTGAAAGCTCTTGGAAGAGTATTCTTACCACCATGCACCAATTCGTATTCAAAATTCCCTACAAGAATTCTGTCCATCTTATCGGATCATAAATGCAAAACCCAATTCGGCCCCTTCGGTTGCCAGGCAAATCCCCATCTTACCATATGCATTTTCCTAAGATGAATTCCTGAAAAGAAACAGTTCGGTTCACAAATAATGTAACCATCATAACCAGGGATAACGATCACTGCGTCGCCTATTCCCAGCCTCGCCATGTGTACAATAAATTTCCTTACATACACATTGGCGGGCGACCGTTGTCCAAGGGACAAAAGCAAATACACGCATCTTGCATCATAAAGGCATAAACCAAATCCTATAGCATAAGCAAACGCATAATATATAATGATGCCATAAACACCAATTCTCAGTGAATATGCTAAAACCAATTAGCATCATGTCCTTATGCATTGCGGTCTATCAATACAGCTGCAATGCACATCATAGACAATTTACACGATCTCTTTGTCTTTCAATATTTCTGGATCCGCTTCTCATGATCTCGCGGCATGAGCAAACAGAAATCCATTAGTACCCGATGAGATACGGCTTGTTTACTTATCCGAGCGCATATCTCATTGATGCTCATTATCCCTTTGGGTTATTTCAGCTTCGTTCTCATGGCCTTGTCCCATGAAAGAACCAGTGTTCACACACATGAATAACATCATGATCACCTCTATGAGATCCGGTTACCTACCCCAAAGAGAAACTTCACGTTTCTCTTGTAATAGCAATAATAATACACGCCCTAAATCCTTTCCTAGGTCAGTTTGTCTCCCGCTCCCCGTAGCCCTGCGGAGATGTGAACGCGTATCGAGTCGTAGTAATTAATATAATGCCTTACATTTTGTTTGTGCAACCGTTTCATCGTCAGTGTAATTAGAATCTGTTTTCCGTCATCTATTTAAATACCAAAAACTACCGATGTGAAAATAATTGACGCAATTAATACGTAACGTTACCTTGTATTTACTTTAAACAACAGTGTTGATACTTAAAGTATAAAAATAAAAACTTATCCAGATTATCGCCAGTGTGTTTTACTTTCTTCCTTCTGGTGGATGACTTGTGTTGTGGAAATTTGTTTGTTTGTTTTCCTGGTGAACCGATTTCTTTTGGAGATTCATTTTCTGCGAACAATCTGCGGAACATTCAACAATTTGTGAGGACGAGGTAGAGCCCCGTGCCGTACGCCGGCATCACGACTTCGCCCCCCACACTGTAATTTCTCCCAGAGCCCGCATAAGTTGAGAATTCTCTAGAGACGAATGAAATCCACACCGCAGAACATATTACCACAACCTACAAGGCCAGCAACATCATGCGCAGATGTCATCAGAAACAACACAAGCACGCCGACGTCTCACAATTCCAACTTCATTGGCCTCAACCTGAACATCATGGGCTACATCAAGAGTCTACAAAGTATGCTTCCTACGTTGAAACATATGTCGGATATCGAAAAAAAGGTCAGACTCTCTCACTCATAACCTCCCATATTCTCTCCCTCAATGGCTGAACTAACTATACGCGCCTTCAACGCACAATCCATATACTCCAACATCCGTAAGCAACACTTACGGTTGTTTGTTAAAACCTTCTCCCCAGACATCCTTCTCCTCTCAGAAACGTGGCTTAAGTCCAACTCCCGAGTATCCATCCCCAATTACACATTTATTTCAAACCCCAGAACTACTGGATCCCATGGAGGTACCGGCATTCTACTACGCAAAAAGCTCCAATTCACCGAAATTAGATTCGCCAATGTTTTCAATATCAAATACACGGCAGTTTAACTTTTTTGTGAAAACAAAAAAGTAATCATATTAACATCCATTTACATTCACCAATTTGCCAATTTTGGACCCGTGGGGGTTCTTTCAAAATATGCGAAGAACCACCCACAATTCCAACCCCAACTCCCGTCACCAACCCGCAGTAACCTGCAAACATTTCCGCCCCAAGGGAATTGTTTCATGCATTAATGCATCACGCCAATTTTCCTGAAAATAATTCGGTTAACATACAAAGTAACCGTTATAAATCAGAAAACCTTATTGGCGCCCCTGTCAGCCAGCGTATCCTGCCACACACGTGCGCAGCAGGTTTTCCCGGCTTATCTACATTCACGGCAGCCTTTTGTCCAACCGACAAAAGCAGTTTTCGCATCTCACCTCTAGTCACCAAAAACCGAATTCACCAGCATGTAAATAAGCACACAAAAGAATTCGAGCTTTTCCGCCGGCATAGATACCGTGCACAATCACCATTATGTATCTAAATTGCTTTTAGCACCAGTTTTCCTAATGGTACGCAGCCTATTTACACATCTGCATGCACATCACCACACTATGCCCTTTTTTCCATCTCCTTTTTCCCGGTTTCATTTACCCATGACCTCGCTGCATGGGTAAGCAATGTAATCTCCGCGGGATCAACCGCACCCTCGCCAGCACCTACTCAGAGAGTTCCTCTCACCGTGGTCACGCAAAGAGAAACTTCACTTTCTCTCGAGAAGAAAACTCACCCCTAGCCGAGAGTCGACTCTGCACAAGTCAGGTAGTCGAGTTTTATCCACCAGGGAGTGCGCACGGTAGTGCGCCCGAAGGAGGAGTCGAGTTTTACCATCAGCGGAGTGCGCACCGTAGTACAAGTAACGTCAAGCGCGTTTGTGTGTGTTTTATTTTCCAACTCGGGGAGGTTTGAGTTTATTTTTCCACATGAATTTATCTGTAAATCTATGAAATGACGTAAATTTATTGATCCTAAATTGTTATTATCGAAAACATATAGTGCGGCACAAAAACCATATGCAATAGTCTCTTTGATAAAAAATAACATTAAGTTCATACGAAGGTGTTCAATAGTTTTTGTGAAAACCAATAATCATACAAAAGATAAAAGACAAACAATAAACAATTTATAAATTTCGTTAACTGTTTGATTTTCAAAATGTAAAAGTAAATTAAATTCCAAACTAGACACATTTTATTGTTGAAGCGTGTTTCCTGTGCTGCTGCCCAATAAAACGAATTGATGTACTAAAAAATATAAAATTGCGGGGTAACAATAAAAAACAAATTACAAAAAATAACTCGGTGTTTCATTTGGTAAACGGTGTTCGGTGAAACACGGTGGAATATTAGGGAACCCACGCCCGTGCTGGCACACTAACTAATATCCCCACAGACCTGCTCTCATCTCACCCATATACAAACATCGACAGCCAACTCGTGGACCCAACTCGACACAGTCAACAATCGACTTCTTCCTCAACTTCGCTGATCTCTACTCAACGAGCTGTAGTGATCCTAAAACACTACTCCCAGCCAATCCCCATTATTACCTATAACCCCAATCTTATTCCCATAGTGAATCATACGAGCGACAAATTAAAGCAAAAGTTAATTTGTCGCACATTGATTCAATTCCCTTTTTTCCTACCATTTATCCATAATCCCAATCATGTTCCCCAAGTGAATCATATGCACGACAAACTTAACCGAAAGTCCATTTGTCGTACATTGAACCAATTCCCAATAACCCTAACATTATGAAACGCCTAATTCTAAATGCATTTCACAATATTTCCTTCCGGGACTTTGTTCAACTAAATTCCCTTCCATTTCCTAGAACCCTATTCCAATTGAAGCACACAACAAATCTTGTTTATGCTTCTTGGAACTTTTAAGTCAAATTTTTAACAAATCTCTCTCGCCACGTAGTATAAAAGGGCGGGACATTTTGGATTCGTGATCAGTATAACGTCCTCGGGACATACACCCTTCGTCATAGGCGACGAATTAACTCCAGACATCCCCACGGGAACAACTCTGTCTCTTGCCCAAACGGCACAAAGTTGTTCCAATAGTACACCGAAAACTGTCATGCCCTCAACTTCGAAATAATCGCACCCACGGTTGGTACCCGAGGCAACTCCACCCTGGACATCTTTATTGTGTCCAACGACTTACTTACCCAAATCACTCCTCCCCAAGTATCGGCGGGTGTATCTGACCACAACGCCGTGACCATGTTCATCCGAGGCTATTGAGCATCCCGGGCTCATGTCAGATACATACCCGATTATGGGCACACAAATTGGGACAACTTCAATATTACATTGAACGAAAAACTCCAAAAACTCTCCCTCCCCACTGACAGGAACCTAACGACGGTTACGATGAATATCGCTGCAACTCGACTTCACGAGATTCTAGTTGAAACTTCTGAGACTCATGTCCCGAAGTACAAACTTGAAAAGACTTATCAGATTCCCCTTGACGACCTCACTCTTCGTCTCATCCGGGAGCGTAAAAAGCTCTGCAGAATGAGATATCGTCACCGCATTACACAAAGGGAGCCATTATTGCGAGCCATTATTCACAATATTGGCACACTGATAAAACAAAGAATCCAAAACAATCGCACCCGACAATTGGAAGATAAACTGAAGGGTATTCAGATGGACCAGAACATTTATAAAAATGTTAAAAAGATATGTGGCACCTCTCGTATCACTGGCCCGATCATACACAACGGTGTTGTTGTTAATAATGACACCAATAAAGCAAATATCATCGGAGAGACCTTTGAAAATAATCACAGGATTACTCTCGAGGACGGGGACCCGGATACTAATGCAATCATTAGTTCAGAGGTCCACAATAAACTAGACAACTTTAACGAGCCAATTGTTGTCTTTAATCCAACTAGCAGTACATACTTCGATGACACCGTGATATTGGTCACGGTTGCGTTACACCAAATACCCTACAAAATCTAGTTAAGTTTCGAAACCCCAAGAAGTCACCCGGTATCGACAACATGTCGTACCACTCGTTGCGAAGGCTTTCCGCTTTATTCTATATAAAGCTCTATATTCTGTTCAACCATGCCTACAACATGGGGTACTTTCCCCAAGCCTGGGAGCATGCTGTTGTCTGCCCAATAGCAAAAGCTGGGAAACCAACATAACACCCCTCAAGCTATCGTCCTATTTCGCTCCTCACCTGCATCAGCAAAATATATGAACAGTTCATATACGAGAAGCTAAATAAGTTTATCAGTGCCAGGAACCTAATACCTGATTTCCAATTTGGATTTAGAAGAGCCTACAGCACCACCAAGGCCCTCAACATATTTCAAAACCACATCTGCGTGCGCCTCTTTAATAAAGAACCCACCATTGCGACGAGCGTAGACATTGAAAAGGCTTTTGAGACAACCTGGATCAAAGGTCTCGTTTTCAAATTACTGAATACTGGCCTCAGGAGAACGCTGTGTAGTATCATCTACCAGTTCGTTCTAAACAGAACCTTCCAAGTTCGAGTGAATGGAAAGCTATCCCGAACTTTCGACACCGCTGCAGGCAAGATGATCTTGAATCAAACTTTCGTAGAGGTCAGAGTGAGTGAACTTAAGTTTCATTGGGAATTTGGATTTAATGAAAGCGTGAAGCTGTATGAGTTCAGGGTAAAATTCTTCTAAATCGTCAGAGTAAAAGTCAACTAAATCGGAAATCTTTTTGGAACACACATTTTCGGTCAAATCAAAATCAGCTAAAAACGAAAATCTCTCCGAAACCTCTAAGTAAACTTTGCTTCGTCTGTTGATTTCAATCTTGAGCGTATCGATGATTACCAAAAAACCGTTTACACGAAAATAGTCGCGCGGACTTTATGCAACCTCTGGAGCATCGCCATCGTTTGGCTGTCTTGTTCCTTGTCGAACTCGCGATGCAACATTCGCATAATCTGTCTCAGGTAAAAAGGATCTGGCTTTGTTTTCAAACACTTCGAACTTATCTCTCATCTCATCTAACAAATTTTCTACTGACGAGTACATTAACGCGCAGGTTTTCAGATCAATTTCTACTGACTGCAATGCTTTGCTCGTTGCCCGAAAATTGTTCAAAATATCGCTCCACAAAACAATCATTACAAATTTTCTTGGGGGCCCTTGCTCGCCAGGGGCCCCAGGCCATGGCCTTGTTCGGCCTAATGGGTAATCCAGCACAGCTTACTTCTCGATATTCACAGAATAGTCGAATAGATGTAGGAGGTACTACGATTAGACCGCAGGTCACTTATACCCCAAAAATGAATTTCATCAAACATGTGACCCACATTCTTCAAAGGGCCCTCGGTTGATCTAATCAACTGATACCAAATTTGAGCTTCTCTGCTATAAGCAGCTAATTCGATCTGGTATATCGTACGCCTTTCTTATATGGTCTTGTATATCTTCGGCCCAAATGCAAGGACCTCGAGTTTTCGTAAGGATGTATCAAACACTCTAGAAGGCCTGAGGGTTGCTAGTACGCCAACTTTCGCCTATATGAAGGTGCCTTCATTGACCCTATCGACGAGTACTTGGTACAATTAGCAAACAAGAACCTCGAAAGTACTTAGAACAGCGAGAATCTACTTCTATGGGAGTCTTGCGTTCTTGATCCTTCTCTCTTTCGATCTCTTCGGATCCGATCGCCACAATTTCTTCTTCAGTATAAAACTAAAGAAAGCACCTTTTCCAACAACATTCCCCTCTATAATAGAGGATTCCTGGAGCCATCCCATAGGGTTTACTCCTGACACACTACAAACATGCACGCACATACAAGACAGCACAAACGCACACACACACACACACCGACCAAAGCGTAGATTATTAGACGCCAAAGATGTGATCTGCGTTTACTACCACACTCATGCATTATTTAGAGCGTTATTGAACAAATAAGTGTAAACCTTCACTACTTCAAGAGGTAAATGCTTTAGAACATTGTTTTGAATACTATTATTCCAGAAGATTTTTTGTTATTAATGGATCTAAGGATGTCCCTCAGTTCATCCTTGTGTACGAATATACTAGTGTTTAGATTTCTACGCGGGGAATCCGCTCTATTATTATCACTAAAGATAGTGACACTTCTATCTAAGAGACGCCAATTGGTAAGTTCATTGCATAGCGAAATATGTTTTTGGAGAGCCTTATTTTTCAGGTCAAGGCTAAAATGATCCTATTCGTTAAATCTATACACTGCTTCGAAACAAGCACCAATTGAGTTCGCCGTTTTTGCCGATCCTCGACTATTTTAAGTCTTCGTTGGAGTTAATGTGTTCCAGGGTAAGTCCTGCGTTCAGCAGATTTTGACAATTCTCGGGAGTTCGCGGTTCAGTCTGCATTAATTACTCATCTATAATATATATATATATATATATATATATATATATATATATATATATATATATATATATATATATATATATATATAGAAAGAAAGAAAGAATAGAACAAATTGTAAAAAGAAAACATAAATTATTGTGATATGTTATAAAAACATTACTTATTGTACGGCAAAAAGCATAATAAAAACAAAAGATTGATAATGTATAATTTAGAGTACTTGCGAAGAGCCAGTAAGTTAATGTAAGAATAATATTTATAAAATAGAATTTAACATTTAGTCTTAAGTAAAATCTGTAATTGAACTGTTAATAAATGTGGAGATAAAACAAAACAAAAAACACACTCTCCCATTGTTAACAGGACTTTACTACTACGATCACGACTTCCGCGCCGAGCACCAGCTCTCTCGCCTGCTTCGACGTTCTCTCGCTGGTGCACCCGTCCGTCCGTCGTTCGCACATTCGGTTGAACGTAATAAAGTTACTGGACAGGGAGTAATGTGGGGTTTCTAACAGATACATACACAGTGTACAAGCAAGAAGATATAATAAGCAAAGCATCATAGCCGAATAAATCCTTAGAAAATCGAAGAGATGGCGGTCGTAGCATCGATAATGGTCTGCTTTTAGTAAGTGTCATTCCTTACTAGGTATCTGTCAAATACAATATATACCTTGTAGGTATCTTACAAATTGAGGTTGAAAAAATATCTATGAGATGGGTGCCGCATTTGCTCTCAGTTGAAAACAAACGCAATCGCGCGGTCTTTTTAAGGGCTCTTTTGAAGCGTATGCGTCGCAACCCAGGTAAGTTTCTACGCAGATTAGTAACTGTAGATACGCCACTACACTCATCATCATCATCATCATCATCATCGGCACTACAACCGGGAACCGGTCTTGGCCTTATTTAGCAAGTCCTGAGGCTTGTTAAATTTTCCATAATGATTTATTTTTTCTGGGCAAGGTCATTAGTCTTGCGCCAGGGGCTCCCCGACGGGGAATCGAACCCCGGTCTCCCGGGTGACAGGCGGGTGTACTAACCACTATACTATCGAGGAGCCCAATGTTGGCATCACCATGAGTATTATTACGGTCATGTATTTATGTCAGCCTATCATTTTCTCAACAGGGTTCACTAATTATGCCTCAAAATAAGAGAAAGAACTTCGAAGCATCTTTTTTTGGAGGATCATTTTATTGGTTTGGCTGAGGTGTTTAGAAGAAATCGTTTCCAGACGGTCGGGTAACCGCCAGCTCGTTTCAGGTGAAGAGTATCTCGTTTTCGGCGGCCAGGGAAAGTCACGTATTTCATATTCATTAGACTTGCGAAACAATAAAAAATAAATATGAACAAATATCTCATTGGGCATTAGGGTACATTCTCATCAGTAAGGCCGAAAAATATGCTATTTTCATGTTTTTGTTTTTTGAGGAAAGCAATAAATCGCCACTACACTCCCGAGATGAAAGAATAGTCAAAACAGTGGATTGTTAAAGGCGAACGGGCTTGTGGTGTTATGGTGTGCCTTGGTAGGGTGCCGGTCCGACACAGGTTCCCCAAGACGCCCCACTCGCTAATACCGTCAGTGTAAACGGTTTAACCCAGCTTGGCAGCTTCGGAGAACAATCAGGCTCGTGGTTAGATTGTGGTGTGTCTAATAACAACGAGGGTATCTCTGTTGAGTTTCTTTATTGCTCTGTGGTGCTTATATTTAAAATCTAGGTACTAAGATATTTACACAAAACAAAATTGAATTCCCATATAATTGGTATGTACAAATGATTGAATGAATTTATTATTTGGTAAACACTAGATGTGTGACAAATGATTAATTTAATTACTAAACACTAGGTACAAGTTATTGAATTGATAACACTAGATGTGTGACAAATGATTAATTTAATTACTAAACACTAGGTACAAGTTATTGAATTGATAACACTAGATGTGTGACAAATGATTTTCAATTCAATTTTTATTTAGTAGATAATTACATTTATGGTATATTTTACAACTAGTACTTAAGAGATTTAGGATAGCAATTCCTTTACAACTATAATCTTAAATCTATATAACGACAATAGCACAATTTTAATGAATAACAAATAATAAATTAAGGGAAAACTACAATAAAAAACCCTTATTTGAATCTTAAGACTAATATTGCACGAGCTTCCGGTTATTTTATATAGTAATGACCTCGATATAATTTTCATGGACAGAGTACATATGTAGTGACTTAGGATAACGCAAGACGGGAAACGAGAACATTGTCAGAAAAAGAACAATTGTCGAAGAAGTTTCGATTGATTTTGTCAATAAGGAACTCTACCGGTTTAACGTTGGCGTTTTCATGTAGTTCATGTGTCGAATAATGCCATGGCAAATTCAGCAACATTTTCAATATTTTATTTTGACACCTTTGCAATTTTATTTTGTGTGTGCGAGCACAATTACACCATACAGGCGCCCCGTACAGGAGTATAGCTTGAAAAATGGTTTTAAATATTATAATTTTATTTTCGATGCTAAGCTTTGATTTTCTACACACTAATGGATACATAACTCTTACGACTTTGTTTATTTTGTCAATTGTGGTAGTGATGTGTTTTTGAAAGATGAGTTTTTTATCTAGAATAATACCTAGATATCTACAGTCTTCGGACCAATCAATATCAACTGCACACATACTGAGTTTAGTGCCATTTGGTAGGTAACAGTGTTTCCTACATCTCGAAAACCAGACAGCTTGTGTTTTATTACCATTTATTTTTATTTTCCATTTCCTGTAATATACTGCTAGCTTGTCAAGAGCTGCTTGCAAAGAGTTGTAGACATTAGTGAATAAGGCACCCGAAGAGAAAATGGCCGTATCATCGGCAAACATAGCTACCTGAATGTTTTCACCTAGACATGGTAAATCTGCGACAAACAATGTAAATAATATGGGACCAAGGACCGAGCCCTGGGGTACACCATGGTGGATTTGGTGAGTAGAGGATATGTCGGTTCCTAAACTCACAACATATTTTCTCGAACGAAGAAAGCTCTGGATAATTTTGATAAGCGGTATTGGCAGCTTAAGTTTTAGTAGCTTATAAATCAAGGCATCGTGCCATACCGTATCAAAAGCTTTTTCGATGTCTAGAAGAACTAGTCCCGTTGACTCCTTGTCGATGAATTTACCAGCTATGTGGTTTTTAATGCGCAAGACTTGGTGGATTGTGCTGTGACCACTACGGAAACCGAACTGAAAGTTTGGTAAGATGTTATTGTCTTCCACAAAACGATCAATCCTTTCCTTAATGATTTTTTCTAAGAGCTTACTTAGACAGCTAAGTAGACTAATAGGTCTGTAGCTTTCGGGGCTGTTCTTCGGTTTGCCGGGTTTCGGGATAGGTATTACTTTTGCTGTTTTCCAACAGTCCGGAAAATAACAATTCTTAAGACAAGCGTTGAAAATGAATGTTAAATAGTTACTTGCAGCAGGTGGAAGTGCTTTGATTAATTTGTTGTTAATATTATCGAGACCCGCGGCCTTTTTTGATTTCGATTTTTTTATCAATTCTTTAACTTTGCTGATATTAGTTGCGTAAGTACTTTCAGCTGGTGTTTGAGAAAGTACATAGATAGTGTTAGCAACTTCAGCTTCAGTATACGCGTCGCTTAGATGCATAGATATGGAGTGGTTCTTACTAAACGTGTTAGCAAGTAGGTTCGATTTCTCCACTGAAGAAATAAACAACTTGTCGTGAACTTTAAACGGAGGAATACTGCACCCTCTCTTTTTCATAATTTTTGATATTTTCCAGAACGGTTTGCTTGCTTTGTCAAGAGAGGAAAGGTGTTTATTCCAACACTTGTTCCTATATGTTGAGATTTCGTTTTTAATGATATTATTTAAGACTTTAACATTAACTAGAAAACAATCGATTCTATAACGCAGCCATTTTCTTCTTTCAGAGTTTCGTAGCCTAATCAGATGTAAGATATTTTCAGGAAGCGGTGCCTTATCAACTGGAGCAGTGGAACATTTAGGTATCGCAAGATCGGCCGCTCTATTGATAATAGAAACAAAATTGTTGCATAGGATATCAATGTGCTCGCTGCAGGTTATAGAATTTAGGCTGGTATCACCTAGAACCAAGTTCGTGTTTATATATGATTTATAACAATTCCAGTTGGCGGCGGAATAGTTGTGGTATAAACTGGTACGATTTACAACTACTGTATGATTCACTGTGAGGCTGATCGGAAGGTGATCTGAACTTAACGCATTTAGAGTTAATGGTACTGTGCAGTAATTTGGAATATTAGTGATATATAGATCAAGAGTTGAGGGGTTCTTGTTAGCACTCGCTGGGATATAGGTGGGAAGAAGTGGATAAAGTATGGAAAAACTTGGGCTGGATTCAGCAACATCTAGTAAAATGTTACCCCAGCTGTTTGCCCTAAGACAATTCCACGACTGATGTCTGCAGTTTAGATCACCACCAATAATTACCTTGTTTCGAGTGTTGACTCTATACAATTTTTGCAGATCCCGCTTAAAGTAAGTAGATTTCTCTAGGTTTCTATTTCCTCCAGGGAAATAGACCGAAAAGAGACTCACCTTGGAATTGTCACTTAATGTTACCTCTATACTAATTTCCTCAATTAACTTAAGGCGCAATGAAGGACGCAAGGAATGTTCTATACATTTTTTCACAACAATGGCGACACCTCCACCACTAGCATGTACCCTGTCTAGGCGATAACATATGTAATTTTGATGTGAGAAAGAAATGTCTTGTTTGAGCCAGGTTTCTGAAACAAGTGCAATGTCAATATTAAAATTTATCAAGAAACTAAAAAATTCAGGCTTTTTGTTTTTGATGCTTCTCGCATTCCAAGTTATGATGTTAAGAGAATTTCTTAACATGTTTTTTCCGAGTATATGTACTTAATAGCTAATGAAGTAATGACGTTAAATTGGTCAGCTTTGGTTTGACAAGCACTAAGCTTGGTTACAACTTCATTAAGAAGAGAGTTTATCTCGCTAAATGAGAACAGGTTATCATTAGTTAATGTTTCTGACGGATTTTTCTTCGTGTGTGTCGTATCACTATTGGAAGGTTGCTGGGTTTGATGGAGGCCAGAAGCCCAGGTGGATGAAGGAAGTGAAGGTTGACGCACAGTTCGGGGTAGTGGAGGAAAATTATCAATGGATAATCGGTCGGGCACTGTCTGCTGTTTGTCACTTGGAGGCTGTAGGAAGGTTGTATTTCCTGTACCACGTCCGCGTGGGGATAATTTGCGGCGAATGTCTATGTACTGCTTTCGGCTTATGCATTCTGGATCGGTGGATTTATGTGGCCCACTACAATTTGCACACTTGATGACCTCATTTGTTTTGCAGTCGGATGTTTTATGGTTTCCCGAACATATTGCACAGAAGCTATTTATATGACAATGCATCGAGCCGTGACCATAAAGCTGGCAATTGTGACATTGTGTGACCTTACCTGGATTATGTTTTTTAAAGTCCCAGCGAACGATGGTTTTGAACAAGGTGGAGTAGTTCCGTTTTAGTTCGTTTAATTTAACTGTACCGCGTTGAATGTAGACGATGTACAAGTAGTGTTTGTACAGGGCTTTTGTTGACGGATTTAATGTGATGGTTTTAACATCTAGGCACTTAATCCCGAGTGCAATTAACTCATTTTTCACTATATCGTTGCTTATTAAGTCTAGCCCGGATAACACTACCTTTAACGGACGATTTTCCTTACGTGAGTGGGTGAAAAACTCACATTTTAACCGTAAGAGTTCGGTTCTGATTTTATTATATATGTCCATTGTTGGGGCACATATTTTTTGCCCAAGCGAAATGTTTTTGATTAAGTATTTGTCTATCTTAATGTTGCTCAAAATATCACGCACTTGAGCACTAGTTGTTTTTAATACCACAATTGGCGGAACGGTTTCTTTAGGAAGTTCTGCGCACTGTTCGTCATTGGTCGGATCCATTTCAGGAGAGTCTTCCATCAGACTTTGAAGTGGTTGAAAAAAGTTAGTGTTTGAACACATTTTAGATTTTTCGAGAACTTTATTGTTTACTTTTGAAAGTTTATCGGGAGGTGTTTGGCCTCCAATAACGGGGTCGTAACGCAACCGTTTGCGCTTGATTTTATTTAATACACGTGGCCCAGGGGCCATAACTTAACGGTTATAACACTTGTTCAAATTTTTGTATGCGGAAAACGAGGCAAAGAAAACAAGATAATGATAATTAAATTGTGAAAATTATTGTGAAAATAACGGTTGATTAAGATAACTAGCACGAGCAAAACTGTGAGACAAGTTGTCTGTTTGAAAGTCAGCCAGGTACTGTGACAAATGATTAATTTAATTACTAAACACTAGGTACAATTTACTGAATTGATAAACACTAGATGTGTGACAAATGATTAATTTAATTACTAAACACTAGGTACAATTTATTGAATTGATAAACACTAGATGTGTGACAAATGATTAATTTAATTACTAAACACTAGGTACAATTTATTGAATTGATAAACACTAGATGTGTGACAAATGATTAATTTAATTACTAAACACTAGATACAATTTATTGAATTGATAAACACTAGATGTGTGATAAATGATTAATTTAATTACTAAACACTAGGTACAATTTATTGAATTGATAAACACTAGATGTGTGACAAATGATTAATTTAATTACTAAACACTAGATACAATTTATTGAATTGATAAACACTAGATGTGTGATAAATGATTAATTTAATTACTAAACACTAGGTACAATTTATTGAATTGATAAACACTAGATGTGTGACAAATGATTAATTTAATTACTAAACACTAGGTACAATTTAT
This sequence comes from Microdon myrmicae, assembly GCA_963931805.1. NCBI lineage: Eukaryota > Metazoa > Arthropoda > Insecta > Diptera > Syrphidae > Microdon > Microdon myrmicae. The sequence continues at coordinate 43,874,294 of OZ007502.1, forward strand.
TGAATTGATAAACACTAGATGTGTGACAAATGTGTTTCACGAACGCTTAAGGGTTCGCGGTGCAAACAAAAGTGTTCAGCGCAAACGCGGTGCCCGTGGTGACGATATCACGATTTTCAACAAGTGTTTCACGAACGTTCAATTGCTCGCGGTGAAAACGCAAAAGTTCTGCAATGATGGTGTGCACTGTAATAACGATATTATTATTTTGAACAAGTGTTTCACGAACGTTCACTGCTCGCGGTTAAAACGCAAAAGTTCTGCAATGATGGTGTGCACTGTAATAACGATATTATTATTTTCAACAAGTGTTTCGCGAGCGTTCAATGCTCGCGGTGAAAACGCAAAAGTTCAGCAATGATGCGGTGCACTGTCATAACGATATTATTATTTTCAACAAGTGTTTCGCGAATGTTCAATGCTCGTTCATCGCCCTTTTCCAACTGCTCTTTTGCTCCTCGGGGTTGACTCTCGCCACCAAAAACATCACATCCATTGGTGTGGGTAACCACATCATACCCCTGCCTGTGTGTATTTTTATTATTATTATGCGCACAGTGGTGAGCGCCATGGCGTGTGTTTACTCGTTGTACCATATTATGTGTAGGGACGTTCATATTGCTTATACGTGCAATGTGATGCTGCTACATGGGCATGCGTTAAATCTCACGTATTTGTATTTGTCGAGATGTGTCCTTTTAAGGGCATGCGTTGTAGGTTTCGTCTGTTTGCGCGCCTTCTTAGTAATTCCAGGAATTAGTCGCAGGCTTGCGCAACTGCATCATGTTTTTCTTGGTTGTTCTGCCACATCCGATCGTTGGTTGATGTTTTTACCAGATCGATGTGCAGGTGTCCCATGCTCTCCTTTGCTATATAGTTTCTTACCATTGCAACTGCGTTGTGCTTGGTCATCATGACATGATTTTCGTGTTTTACGCATTTCTATTTTTAGGAAGATGCATGTATGCTCATACGCTTGTATCAGCGGACTTGTGGTTATTTTACATGCTAATGCAGGTAAGTATTCGATTTTCTGGCGCCGAAAGCCTGCGAAAAGAGGGTTACCTGGTGGTAAATAGGCAGGTGGGTAGTGGCGTTCGCACCAACCGCCACAGGCTCCAAAGAAAGCAGAGACGGTGAAATCACCTGGAAAAGTTATGGGTACTTGGTATTTTGGGATGCATGTGGCATTATCTTCATTGACTATTTGGAAAAGGGACAGACGATAACTGGACAGTATTATACGTCATTATTAGATTAGCTTAATGAGAAAATAAAAGAAAATCGTCCTCATTTGAAGAAAAATAGAAGTCCTCTTTCTCCAGAATAATGCATAAGTGCGTTTTCAATTGGTTAAATTGAGGAATTGAAGTTTGAATTAATAGACCATCCACCGTATTCACCAGATCTGATCCGAGAGACATCTTTTTATTTCAAATTTAAAAAAATGGCTCAGCGGACAATCATCATCATCATCGGCACTACAACCGGGAACAGGTCTTGGCCTTATTTAGCAAGTCCTGAGGCTTGTTACATTTTCCATAATGATTTGTCATTAGTCTTGCGCCAGAGGCTCGCCGACGGGGAATCGAACTCCAGTCTCCCGCGTGACAGGCGGGCATACTAACCACTACACTATCAGCGGACAATGGTTTATATCAAATGACGAGGTGTTACGGACCTCGCGTCCATGTCCTCACCTAACACCCACTAATTCCCGCAAATTTCCCCCCTCTGCCTGTAAAGGGAAGAAAAATCGTCAAGTACCTAATTTGCATAAACTACTTTATGCAAATTCTACATGGCAGAAAAAATAATAAAAAACGGCGTTTGCGCCAAATAACCGTCCGCGGCTTCCCATTTACGTTTAAGAATTCCATCTTCCACCAGCAAGGAATTCCATTGTGCTCAATATGCCTTAAATGTTCCACTCTTGTCGGAAATATTGTTCCAAGTTGGCCGCTCGTTCTTTTCTTTGTGTTCCAGGATTAGCGACATATCTTCACCCTGAAGTTGAGCTGCGCGTATAGCCTCATTCGTCCACCCATCTAGTACTTCTACTTGTACATTTCGCAGGTCGTATGCCTCTTCTTTCTCTTCCGCTTTATGACAATGTTTAAAATCTGGCTTACATCGTCTTCTTGATAGAGCATCAGCGTTATTATGTACCTTCCCTTGCTGAATTGAGCTTATCATTGATACGGGTGCACATTCTACGGTTTACTCTCCTTTTCTTATTGCGTCCGGCTCTTCGGACGCATTTAGTACTCTGACAGGTACAATGTGTTTCTTCACCTCAGGTTGTTCCGTTGATAGTCTCCTCTTATGACAAGAGCATGAACAACAATTCTCACTCGATGTTTCATTCTTTCGTCGACGTTTCCTACAGTCAACAGAGATGTGGCCGACTCCGCCGCATGTCCAACACTTCATATCAGGTCTCGGGGTTCTCCGTTGTACATGCCCGATTCTTTGGCAGGAACATTCCGCGACGGACGTTTCACGGACTCTATATGTACCCCTGGTAGCCAGTTTAGCAGATTCATATGCCAATGCGAACGCCAGTATTTCATTAGTCGTCTTCTTTCCCGCCAAACGAACGGCCTGTTGCAAGTCTCGATCTTGGAGTGCGTTTATAAATCCATTGCTACTTCGTTCAGAAATTCCTTAGTTATATTTGAATAAGACAAGTTTGCCAATCGCTCAATATCTGCCTGCAACTGTTAAAGATTTTCTCCAGGTTTCTGCGTTCTGCTCCGCAGTTGCATGCAGTAGACTTGCTGCATGTGGTTGTCTCCATACCTAGCTTCAAGGCCGTCTCTTACCGCTTGGAAATCTGTTTGCTTCCCGCGGGGTCTAACTGACGTATAAATACGGAGACGGGTCCCGTTCCATCGAAGGTTGGCGGTTGCATCCTTGTATCTTTGCAGTCATGTTGATTGCTAGGCGATGTCTTATTTCTCTCAACACACTCAAGTCTCTTTTCGATTCGCGTTATTTCATCGGTGACATTTAGATCCAGATTTTCTACTTCGTTTCGAATTTCTTCCTTAAAGTGTTGAAAATTACATTTCATCCACTGCATTTGGGCATTCAATTTTTCATTCAGATCTGCAGCTTGTGCGTCGAATTTTGAATTTTGAACATCCAATTTTGCATTAACATCTGCAGCTTGCGCGTCCAATTTTGAATTTTGGGCGTCGAATTTTGAATTTACGGCGTCGAATTTTGAATTAATATGGATAACTCGCGCATCCAATTTTATCATCATCATCCTGAGCATCTCTGAAATGTCCAACTGTGGCGAACTCTTCTCTGTTACATTGCCACCATCTTGACTCGCTGTTTCTTCTCCATCCGGACAGTCTGGTCCAATCGTAAAAACATATGTGTCGACATCAATACCCTCTTCCTCCATTGCTGTTTGCAGACACTGTCGAAGAATTTGCTTCTGTCCTCTGCTATCCAGATTCCGGTCCTGAAGTTCCTTCTTCAACTCAGGAACGCGAAGATCCTCCAAATGTTGATCTGACATCGTTACAACACACTTTCACAGACTTATTTACTTTACTAATAATTAATCCCACTTCTGACACCAATTGTGGCGAGCTTCGGGTTCGCTGGATTAATTATTTTGAATAAATAAGAGCCGTTAAACCGATTTTGAATTAATATAACACTTTATTAGTCCGTTAATAACAACCGTTACTTATACCGTACACTTAACGATTACTTGACTTTCTCGCTTCCACACTTATTACTTCTTACTTATTACTTATCGCTTGCTTCACTTTCTACTTCTTACTCGCTTCACTTTCTGTGTGCGACGTATTTATACCGTTTCCTTATTCTGATTCGGCGTTTCGTTTCCGTCCGTTCCACAGTCTTGAATGTTCTATTCCAGTCTTCCAGTACTTCCTAAAAGTACTTTGTTTCGGACTTTCTCTAAGATTCCAGTACTGATTGGCATATGCGTCACAATGTGGTAAAATTTGGAAACGAAATCTTAGGCGGTTCCAAAGTTATAGGTCATTAAAGGGTCGGGTCTCCCGCGGATACAAATTCGTATCATAGGTGGCAACTACCGTGTATTTAAAAAGATGCAGACTATCCATTTATGGGCATTAATTTGCTTCGCTGTTGGCTTGGGCCAACTGCCACTTCTTTGAATATGTCGCAATCTTGTGCGACTGAACAACATGTTCATAAGCGGTAATGGATAGTCGCTCCTGTGTATGTTGTTTTTACATTCGGGCGTACTGCGGGTGACCTGCGATTGCCTGAGTTTTAGTTAGTTTCATATATATGAAACTAACTTGCCCGTTGCACGGTGCTGGTGGTTTTTTTTTGTTTGGTGACTATGGAAGGTATTCCTACCGGTGACGTCGCGGGGTAGGTATTTTTGATGTTTCTTTGTTTCTTTTTCATGAGGAGGAAAAAGTATTTAGTGTAAACGTGGTCTCAGAGCGTGCAGGCGTCCGTTTCATACGTTTCAACGGTAAATTTTTGTAACATAACGTTTAAAAACGTTAAAGGTTCGCGCAAGTCAGGGGTGCGTCCAGGGAGTCGATATAAAAAACGAAAAGGATTTATGGGAACTGTAAATTAACTGGAAACGGAGTATGCGACTACATCGGCACGAAAATTGGCTACATCGCCCGACTTCGCTCCAACGGTCACAGTGACGGCGGCATACTTGATGTTACATTTTTTTTCAGTTTTTTCCGCACTTTCAAACATTATAAAGTGTACAAACTGTGACGGTTCGATAAACTTTTCAAAAAAATCTGAGAAAGGCCTAGGATTCAAACTGATCGTCGAATGCAACTATGGTGAGAGGGTCATCGAGTCCTGTCCACGAATCGCCAACAAAGCTTACGAAATTAATCGTAGAATAGTATTCGTAATGCGCATCTTGGGTGTCGGGTTAAATGGATTACATTGTTTCACTTCACTGATGGATATTGGCGAATTTACGACACACATCTACTACGCTGCTTTCGATAATGGCACACCGCTTGTATCAGCGTTTTTTCTTCCGTGATAAAAAAGGCTAGCAAAGAAGAAAAAGAAAAAACTGATGAAAGTGAAGATAAAAAATTTACTGCTTCTGGTGATGGTAGTAGGAGCAAAAGGGGTCATACTGCTAATTATGGCCTTATGACATTGATCGGCAACAAAACAAACAAAGTTCTCGATTCTACTGTGAAATTGCGTTATTGCCAAGGCTGCAACCTTATGAAAACAAAGAAAGGCACCCCTGAATACAATACTTGGTGGGATGAGCACGAACCAGTTTGCACATTGGATCACAATGGAAGTTCGGGTAAAATGGAGCCTGACGGAATGTTAGAGATGTTCGAGCGCGCTTTTGATCTGCACGGCCGCATTTACAAAAGGTACGTTGGAGACGGGGATGTAAAAATAATGAATGCGTTGCAGAAATCATTTCCAAATGTTGTAAAGGCCGAGTGTAGCAATCACGTGGGAAAGCGAATCGGTTCGCAATTACGCGGTGTCATAAAAAAAGCAAAAAAAAAAAACAGACCAATTAGGTGAGGCTGGTCCTGGCAAACTTACGGGAAACATGATAACAGAGCTGACGACTTATTACGAACTTGCGATTAGACCCAATGCTCACTCTGCTGAAGAAATGGCGAAAGAAATTTGGGTAACATACCATTAGGCGTACAACTTTGCTTCCGCCGTTTTGCAATAGATGGCTGTAGCGGTAAGTGGTAGTTGAAATAAATAGATCATAGATGTCACACAATAAGCTTAGGTATTTGTAAACATAACGCCATCGAAATATTAGTCGATTGGTGTCTGCATCATAAAGTTATTCTCGATTAAACATGTCAGCTTACGAGCCAAATTCTCGTCATTTGCGGGAGGTTTTAATTTTCTGCTTTAATATGAAGAAATCTGCTGCGGCTGAGGCTCATTTCTGCATTTTTGCATCGCATTGTGACTGGGGACGAAAAATGGGTTCATTACGATAATCCCAAGCGCAGAAAATCATGGGGATATCCCGGCCATGCTTCCACGTCGACGGCCAAACCGAATATCCACGGTTCCAAGGTCATGCTCAGTATTTGGTGGGACCGGCTCGGCGTAGTGTATTATGAGTTGTTAAAACCGACTGAAACAATCACAGGCGATTTTTACAATAAAACCTCGAATTTCGGAAAAAAACGGCGGGCGCAAAGTTGTACACCTAATACAACAAAATATCAACCAATGAAAATCCGCAACATCAAAACTGTCCAGAGGGCCCGGAGTCATGGTGCAAATGGAAACGCGCGGAAGCTGCGAATGAGCTGTCAGAGTTCGACAAAATTTACAAACGTAGTCCAAAGATGAATAAAATGTTTAAAAAAAAATGTTGTTATATCTTTAATACTTTCTCTTAAAAAATAATCATGAAAATAACCTATTTTTTGACCCGGCAAACCGGAATGTCCCCTTAAATGCGTGAATGCTGGGAAAATTCTTTTAGGGATTTTTAGATAATGCGTTGAATGCATTAAATGTCCTTGAGAAAGGAAATTGTTTCAGATATGCTGGTGATTGAGAAGTAAATATGGGGGTTGGGTTGAAAATATGGGGGGCTCTTCAGGTAAGCTTTAAAGAACCCCGACATATCCATAACAGAGGTTATCGCACGCACAAATACTTATTTTGGGGAATTACCATAATCATACTTTTCTGTAGGGTTGAAAAAGTTGGAGGGACATCTGCCAGGGTGTATTGAACTAGAAGGAGATTAATGAAAAATAAAAAAAATGTACCCGACAAAATTGTTTACCTATCTTTTTCAAAAGACTTATTGATCTGTCCTCGTATTTGAGAATAACGATCGAATTCGTACACGGGGCAGTGCTCTGATATCTTGAGCATTGTTTCTATCTTTTAGTGTTTCTAACCGTCATAGCGTTAGTTTGAATCACACGTTCTTCACTATCTTCGCAAACGCTATAGTACCATCATGCCATTTTCCGAACTTTAGACTGGACCATCCACCAACCTCCGAAGTGTAGCCGAAAAAACCTCTCTGAGCCATAGTCAGAGAGTTCTTTCGAGCATCTTGCGCAGCCTATAAAGTGACGTGGTCGTTCCTCACGGAGGACCAGAAGTGATATCGCCCTAACCGATCTAAGTTTTTTGATCGGTGCTGAACGATGGTCAAGGATCTCTTCACGATTTATAATCGGGTGATACTAGCCGCCTCTCACGGATATGACACATGAGCGAACATACAAAACTATAGCAAAGGTCACAGAAACAAAAGAAAAAACGAAAAAATAAGTCGTCAAAGTCGTGTACTATAGATACTGTGACGAGCTGGCAAGATTCCAAAACAAAGTACTGGAATATTCTGGAAAGTACTGGAATATTCTGGAAAGTACTGGAAAACTGGATACTATGAGCAAAAAAGAAGCGAGAGGGAAACGATGTCTCCAGTGACAGAAGTGTCACTTTTGACAGAGGAGCAAAAAAGAAAAGAACGGTTGTCAAGAGCAGAAAAATAAAGATTCAATAGAAAATTGATTTCAAGGCTTATGTTGTGTGAATAATTAATCCAGCGAACCCTAAGCTCGCTACAATATCATACCATAGTACTTCATCTCGAGAATAGTATTTCGGCTCCTATACGCGGCAGTGGTGTGATGTATTGAGACTCTGGGTCTATCTTTTACTGCGACTCTAACCGTTATAGTGTTGGTTCAAATCGCATTCTTTTCACTATCGTCACAAAACGGCGTATTAGAATAGCACTTCGGCTCATATACGCGGCAGTGGTATGATCTATTGAGGCTCTGGTTCTATCTTTTACTGTGACTCTAACCATCATAGTGTTGGTTCAAATCACATTCTATTCACTATCGTCAGAAAACGCCGTATGAGAATAGCACTTCGGCTCCTATACACGGCACTGGTGTTATGTATTGGGGCTCTGGTTCAATCTTTCACTGGGACTCTAACCGTCATAGTGTTGGTTCAAATCGCATTCTCTTCACTATCGTCACAAAACGCCATATTACTTCGTGGACTGTTAGGCGTTGGACTCAGCCTCATCTCATACAAGTTTCCAAAAGTTGTTTGATAAGAAAAAAATATTAAAAACTGGAGAATATTATTTGCGTTTGAGTTGTGTAAACAGGACACCCTTCTATACTGATGAATTTTTGGATAGGACGGTTTTTGACGAGCGACCAGCATAAGATGACAAGTGTGACAGCTCAAAGTGTGAATAACGATAAACTTCCAGATTCATTTTGTTTTAAAATTCAAACAAGTCATTATAAATTCAATTTATTGACCATAAAGATAATATTGCAGGAAAAGCATTGTCAGTTCAAAAAAATTTTATTTCAATGGCATGGGTTAACGCTTTTAAAAAATATTGTATATGCTCATCAATCTTCCATTAAGTAATTGTATAGAGTGGTTCCACTTGGTTAACTCGACCACCAAGTGAGGGAAGCCATTTAGCTTCGTCGATAGGGATCTACATCAACTCAAAAGAATGAATGGTGTTATTTTATGTGTCACCACTAAACTATGTTTACCAAAATAATTGGTCTTGAAATCAAGTAATCAACCCCGATGGGTGTATCACTCATTTCATATTCTTTTCTAACCAGCGCGTCATATATTCACTTGTATGCAAATGCAATAACCTTTATTGAGATGTAAGAAGTACATTAAAGATAAATTGTTATTACGCAATTAATCATGAATTAAGGATAGTAGTTTTCTATACAAATGACTGTTGCTGTAAAGCCAACATTCCATTATAGACGGCATATTCCTTGGATCATTATTATTCGTAAATGGGTCACAAAACATCATATATGTCATGCACACGTATATATAGCGATGTCGGGAGCACATGCTCTCCAGAACCCTTTTCTCTCACACCAGGACCTTGAATATGTACTGTACACAAAATTCAAATAACATGTAGGCCTTTGTTCGAATTGAATTTACATAGGTCGTTCTTAGTTCTTATTTCAGGAATGCACTGTACGTGTATTGAAGGAGATGTCCTTGTAATTAATGAACTGACCACTTCTCAAAGGATCGAGTGTCAGGAGTAAAATGCAAATGAAACGGTTCTACCATCAATTAACTTGGACATCCACGAACAAACTATACGATGTGGGGTTTGCTGAAGTTTGTCTAGGACATTGGACATTCCATGTACAAGGGAGGAATGTTTAACCTTGATATTCTTATGTATACAAAGTGGTTATGTAACAAAGATACTGCACTTATATAATATCATACATTATTTATATGCAACACTCTGCTTTAAGCAATTTTTGGGTATAACTTCAAATTTATTGGTTTTACTTATCGAACAATTTTAGAACTGTATTTATTTTTGTCAACAGGTAAAGACGGATTTTCTATTGCTAACAATTTCAAATGTTTGGAAAACTCTAGTTAAATAGTAAAATATATATATTTTATGTATAAAAAAATTAGAAATTTGTTTTGTTAGTTTTATTTGAATATTACCTTTGATTTTGTGGTATAGACCGTCGTTTGTTGTTTTTTTGTTTAATTAGGAGCACGTATTCCGTCGTCTATCAGATCGAAGGATTATTGAGTATTATTTGATTGTTTTGTTTTCTTATTTGTATCTTACAGATCCATCTTACTTTGTATAACACTCATGTACATGCATCTGAAATACATACATGAAATATTCTTTAAGACAATATCTCAAATATCTAATCTTCTGGTTGGATTTAACACAAACGAAAAGCCAATAAAGTATTTTATTTTTAAAACTCGTATTAATAACAATCAACACGTAGCGATTGTATTTCCCTATCGATCCGAATATCCTTTTTCTTTTTAATTTCTTCTTGCTTACAACAAATATTTGCGAAAACGAACAACAACAATATATTTATATAGCAATGTCCTTTAATAACTCTCTATACCCGAGGAGACTTTATTTGTAGATATTCTATACGTATAATTTTTTGTTAAACAAATGCACAACACTGTTGAGGAATAGATTGTTAAAACGTCGAATGTTAAGGACTTTAATTTACAACTTTTCACGAATTGGCCAGGATTTTACAAGGATTCCAGCGCCATTTTACCAATAACTACAAGTTCGGAGCAGTGTCTCATCTGAGAATGAAAACTTGAAACAATTTGCCTTGTCGAGTTGGCGCATTACGGACACGATATAAATTTTTACTATCTGTATCTGTTGAGAATATCCTGCTGATGTCGTTGTAGAAAGCTTTTTTTATCTTCATTCAACTTTCTGTTAGTGAGTATGAATACATACAGGGGCGTGGGAAGGCAAGAGGCGTTTCGATGGGGTATAAAATGTCAAAACACCCACACTTTTTTGGGGTACTACAAAAATATGATGTGTAAGCTCCGTATGCATTGACCTTTCAAAAATGTCCTGTTAAAGTGCAAGTGTAACACCGTGCGGGTTAGTTTTTATCTTTTCGATCGGATAAACTACGAGTATCATGTTTATATTTATGGTACTTTAAAATGTTTTACGACTGATAGGGAATCCGATGAAAACACATCGAATATTAAATTTGTTGAAAAATTGATTGGAGTACATCCTTACACGTTTGATAGGGCTTCTTGCCAGATAATCGAAGGTCAGGGACGTTGTAATTCGGAATAAAGGCGCAATGGAGATGAAGCAAACCACATTTTATATTTAGATTTTTGTTTTATTTTTGTACATTGGGAGAAAGGTTTTTTGTTTTTAAATAAGTTGCACACCACGAAAGGGGAACTAATGGTTAACTGAAAGATGATATTTTAGTGATTACATTTTGTCACTTTGAAACGATTCACTTCAATTTTTGTAGCAAGTGCTGATGAAGATTGAAAAATATTTTATTTTTCGCCATCAATCAGTCCGGACTGGTTGTTCGAATTTTAAACCTCGACGGAGAAACGTAAACGCAAAACAAGTTGAATTCATTATAAATAATGCAATTAGCGATTACAAATAATTTTAATAAGATAATGAATATATAAAAACTCTAAAAGAAAAATATTTGAATCCGAAATATATAAAAATACTCAAAGAGTGTCATCCCCTTCCAGACGAATTGTTCACCAGAAGAAGCGTCTCAAAATTATCTCCAAATTAGTGATTGGGAACCGGAAGAGGGCTCACAATATTGTTACGTTGCTCCTCCGCACACGACCGTTAAACTATGCCCAGTTTAAACTATACGTTTCTTTGCGCGAGTTCGACCTCTGGATCGCAGGAGTGCTTCAATGTTTTCAAGGGCAACCTCTGTTTTCCTCCGTTAAATTCCTTAATCCGTGTTCTCTAGCTCTCCTTTTGAATCTCCTTGCGTATCAATGCAAACTTAACGTTCCAACGATCAGCAATTCTCCTTGTGTATCGATGCAAACTCAACGTTCCAACGATCAGCAATTCTCCTTGTGTATCAATGCAAACTCAACGTTCCAACGATCAGCAATTGATCCTAGTCTTCGCCACGTGTTCTTTTTGTCGTTCCGTCTGCTTCTGACGTTTCTGTCAGTTTTTGTGTATTCTCCAGTATTCCTCTAGATGGCTCCAGAATCGGTGTGTTGATGTCGTATTAGTTGGCTTAAGGCTCGGTGCGACGCCATGAGGCCACGCTAACGGTTGACAAGTGTGTCGGTTTTGAATTTGTAACACTACCCCCCACTTAAGTCTGATCGTCGCGATCAGACTCCAAATTCCATGATCCCAATGGGGATAGTCTCTCTATATGCACAACTTTTACGTTCCCTTGCCTCTTCCGTATGCGATACACCATATCGTTTAGTCGCTTTAAGACTTTATATGGGCCTTCCCACGATGTCTGCAGTTTTGGGGACAGACCCTCCCTCCGTTGGGGGTTGTATAATAGTACTAAATTTCCTTCTTGGAATCCCTCGGAATTCATGGCTCGATCATACCGATCCTTCATTTTGTTGCTCATCAACCGCGTCCGCCGCCTCACGAGACGGTGTATTTCGTCCATCTCGGATTGGAGCACCTCCCAATAGCTACCTCCGGCTTTAATAGTGGCACCGTTGCTACCGAATTTCAGGTCCGATGGGAGCCTCAAGTCTGTACCAAAGATGATGTGTGCAGGTGGGTGTCCGGTAGTGTCGTGTACTGCTGATCGGTATGCCATTAAAAACATTTGGATGTGCTTGTCCCAATCACGCTGACATTTGTCGACAACTTTTCGCAAATGTTCCTCGAGCGTACGGTTGAACCTCTCAACCATTCCATCCGACTGTGGGTGCAGAGCTGTCGTCCGTGTCTTTTTGATGCCCAGCAGTGAGCACATTTCTTGGAAGATAGCAGACTCGAAATTCATCCCTTGATCCGAATGTAACTCGATCGGTACTCCAAATCGCGTGACCCAATTCTGCACGAAAGCTTCGGCTACAGTTTTAGCCTCCTGGTTTGGTATCGTATACACTTCGGGCCACTTACTGAAATAGTCCATCACCACGAGTACATATTTGTTGCCGGAGTCACTAGTAGGGAAAGGGCCAGCTACATCCACCGCGACGCGCTCGAATGGCGCTCCGGCATTATACTGTTGTAACTTCCCTCTGCTTTTGACTTTTGGGCCCTTGGCTGCCATACATTGTTTGCAGTTTTTAATCCAGTTAGCAACTGAATTCCGGCCATTCACCCAGTAAAACCGTTGTTTTATTTTCTCCAGGGTTTTTGCAACGCCGAGGTGTCCTCCGCTTGGTCCATTATGGAATTCCTCCAACACGGCTGCTATCCTTGATTTTGGTAGGACAATTACATCGGAGGTGTATCTACCATCATTGCTTTCCCATTGGCGATGTAATACTCCGTCAATTAATTTCAGGCTGTCCCATTGCGCCCAATACGCCTTGGCCACTGGGCTTTCCGATGACATTCTTTCCTTTGCTGGTCTTTCATCCAATTCTTTTGCTTTCAGGATCTTCACCAAATCGGCATCATCCAGTTGGTTTTTTCTCATAGCACTGGAGTCCCATTCTGCATCAGGTCCGAGACTCAAAAAGCGGATGTCGACTATCCCTTCACATCGTTCAGCCTTTGAGCAATGTTTACACTCCACTGCACATGGGCGTCGAGAGAGTGCATCGGCGTTTCCGTGCTGTTCTCCTTTTCGGTGTTGTATCTCGCAGTCATAGTTCCGCAGCCTTTCTATCCAACGATCATTAGGATTGCCGCCGTCATCTCTTTGATTGCGCTCATGGGGGCGATCATCACGGCGTTCTTTATCCATATTCCGATTATTCTGAAAGCGTCCACCATCACTACGATTCCAGTCCTCTCGGCGAGTTTGAGTTTCACCATTCTGGAAGTTTTCCTCGAACTTTCTCTTGGGATAGTTTCCATATTCTGAAATTGCTCGTTCCGGACGATCTCTATTTCCAAAGGTTCTATTATTTCCTCTGCGGAAATCGGTCCTGTATTCCCTATCCCTGTCGTTCCTGAATTCCTTTTTGCCTTTATTATCACGATTTAATGAATCTTGTTTATCTCCTCCACGTAATTGGGGTGGTATATACCGCTCAGCTGAAGGAGTCGTTTTATTTGTGGGACTATTCGAGTTTTTGCCGCCATTCAAGTCCAGACCAGCAATCTCTTTTTCCTTGCGTGGTGCATCACAATTCCGTGAACAGTGCCCGGCTTTTCCGCAATTATAACATTTCCCGTCGGAGCCCTTGCGTCCGGTTGACATCATTTGAGTCATCGTCTTTATGAGATACCTCACACTTTTCTCCAGGGATTCGTTCGGTTCCACTTCCACGCGTTGGACTCTATGCACTGGTTTGCTTAACAGAATGCCGTTTCCTGTGTCAATGCAAACGACACTGTTTCCGCGAATGTCTTTTTCGGCGTAGAGTACGTTGCTCGTTTCGTATCTGCATCCTTCAAACCATTTACGAACGCCTGGGTTTTGAGTATTTCGATTACCTCCGCGGGTACATCTGCGTTTGCCAAGTGCGCGAGCCGTTCTATCTCCATTGCATATTCTTGTAACGGCTCGTTTGCTTTTTGGTGGCGATTCATCAACTCTATCTGGAACATCTGCTTCCTATGATCGCTGCCGTAACGCCGTTCGATTGCAGCCATTATTGCGTCATAATTGCTACGATCACTTGCAGGAACAGTTTGTAGCACATCGGCGGCGGGGTTTTTCAACGATACCACCAACGCTGCCACTTTGTCAGTCCTTGTCCAATAATTAGTTTGTGCTGTCGTCTCGAACTGTAGTTTAAAAACACTAAACGGCACAGTTCCATCAAAGGTTGGGGCCTTAAGTTTCATCGCATTGACAGTCGTAACTGATACGCTTGACTGTCTTTCACGCACATGAATATCCAACTCCCTACGTTTCGATTCCAAGTGATGTAGTTCGCCTTCCATTTGGTCCTGCCTCGCCCGCAACTTAGCGGCATTTCCTCCGATGTGCGCTAGTTGGACCTTAACTTGTGAAGTGTGTTCTGCCAACTGGTTCTTCATGCACAAGGACTGCTCCGTCAGCTGCTTCTCTATGCGTTCCGTCAACTGATTCTCCATGCGTGAGGACTGTTCCGCCATTGCTTGTAAAAGCACGTCCATGTCGAACGCTAGGGTTGGTTGGGGTTCCATCAACTGCTCCTTGACCTCGGATGAAGGTCCCGTAGCACCTTGGTAAAACTCATAGGTTTCAACTTCGATGCCCTCGTCCCCCAGAGCCTTCCGCAATCGTGCTTGCAGTTCCGCCCTTTGTCCTGTTCCGGGCAATCGTCGAGATTCCAATTCATCCCTCAATTGAGGTATCCTTAGGTCGGCAAACTTTACCATTGTCCACGGTCACTCTGCGATCCCACTTCTGACACCAATTATTACGTTGATCCTTTGCACACGACCGTTAAACTACGTCCAGTTTAAACTATACGTTTCTTTGCGCGAGTTCGACCTCTGGATCGCAGAAGTGCTTCAATGTTTTCAAGGGCAACCTCTGTTTTCCTCCGTTAAATTCCTTAATCCGTGTTCTCTAGCTCTCCTTTTGAATCTCCTTGCGTATCAATGCAAACTTAACGTTCCAACGATCAGCAAATCTCCTTGTGTATTAATGCAAACTCAACGTTCCAACGAACAGCAATTCTCCTTGTGTATCGATGCAAACTCGACGTTCCAACGATCAGCAATTCTCCTTGTGTATCCATGCAAACTCAACGTTCCAACGATCAGCAATTGATCCTAGTCTTCGCCACGTGTTCTTTTTGTCGTTCCGTCTGCTTCTGACGTTTCTGTCAGTTTTTGTGTATTCTCCAGTATTCCTCTAGATGGCTCCAGAGTCGGTGTGTTGATGTCGTATTAGTTGGCTTAAGGCTCGGTGCGACGCCATGAGGCCACGCTAACGGTTGACAAGTGTGTCGGTTTTGAATTTGTAACAATATTTTCCCCACATGTTATTAGGAAAAGAAAATAAATTAAAGAGAAGGAGGCATTGTTTTTAATTAATGGCAATTGGATATAATTACAGGACATTGTATGTCTCCGGGGTTTGCGTGTAGTTCGGCTGAAGAATGGTGTCGCATTCCTGTCAAAAATGGTTATGAATATCAAGTCAAAGATGGACTTTTATTTTGTCCAGACGATTTGTTTTTGTACTATTTAATTTATTGTTTTTGCAATACTTCCAAAAGGAATTGCTATATCAAAAGGTTTGTGGCGGTTCTTTGGGGCCTTCTCCAAGAACCACCCACTTCCTCAACTTAACCTGTCTTTTCCCTCACCCACAAGACACCATACCTACCTGCAATTTTGGGCAGCGTAAGTTCCCAGCAGCATTTTTCATACCTGAAAGGAAATCTCTCCGACGGCATACATAATTCTGAACTTTTCTGGTTCATACTCCATGAACCAGTTTACATCTTCTATCGGCTCAGCTTGTCATCAATTAGCGACAAACACACGCTGGCCAGCGGATCTGCTGACACAGCTGCAGCGGAATTTTCCGACCATTGATCGCCCAAACGACTCCCGATCATCGAATAGGACATGACGCGATCGTTGTTCAAATAATCATCCTAATGATCATGTCCTATGATGCAGTTTTCTGAAAACTAACATCCATTGAATCGGACACGATCATGATTGCTATTTAAACAATCATGCCAATGATCGTGCTTCACGTACAATTTTCATAACCAAACAATAGCCACCCTAGCCTTTGCCATAGGCGAACAAATCTGCGGTTGGCTTATCGTCACAGAGAAATCTATTGCCTGCAACGGTATGATTCTGGGCGATTATGTAAACAGCCGACGTTCCCATGCAGCATTGGTTAAACCGAACAAATGCGCATCTCAGTATATGACCCTCCGAAATAGCGTTTCTATTTACAGAACACACAGAAACCTATTTCTTCCTTCGGCGATTTTCCGCCATCGCTTAACTCAACGATGCCTGCAGCCCCTAAAACCAATTCCCTTTCATCGATTATCAACCGATCATGGAATTTAGGCATGGATATGATCATTGTTTAGACAATCTTACCCATGCCACGCCCTATGATGACCCACCAGCAAATGAAAGCAAACACACAGTACTTCACTGCATTTGTTTTGCTTACTAACCGCTGGTCCATGGTTCCCCTGGGTGAGACGTTATCCTGCACATCTGCAGGTTAAATCCCTCACCGCCATGAATAATTTCCCACCGTGTGCACCAGTACATTGACCTGAACGGATATATGAAAAATCCATCTTTATGGCGGCTGGTGGAAGTTGATCTCGACGAACATCGTTGAGTCAGATGCTATCACCAGTCGGGTGCGAACCTATTTTTTTCTCAAGGGCGAGTTATATAACGAGATACATCTCGAGGTCGTGTGTTGGTCGAAGTCGTAAAATATAGAAGTGTCTCGCGTATTAATACATCTCTTGTGAGGAGATTGAACTGAAAAATGCGTTTTACACTATAAACCGCTGTAAAGTAACTTCGCGGGTTTTTGTGGTAATGAATCATCTCAGTGAGCGTACAATTTTAATTAAATAAACCACAACAAAGAAAACGTCGTGAAGTGTAATAAGACGTTCAAGTCATGTTAAATTTAACCCGGTGTGCGATCTTCTATCGAAGCCGTTTAACTCTGTCAATTAACATGTATTGACAATAACCATTTGGACAAATAAAAAACCATTCAACCAATCAACCGATGTTTTGTTTTATCGAGTTCGTGGAACAGTAGATGGAATCTCAGTGAACCAGTGTTGGGAGGTAAGTGAATCTAGTGCCCATGTTAGGTACACCATACGTAAACCCCCACAGGTTCATGTCTAATCACATTGGGTTGATGAAAAAGTGTTCGATTTTGTGTTTGCTTTATTCAAAAATATCATCAATATGTGGGATGAAGTTAAGTTCACTATCACATAAGATGACAAGGTCACGAAATGATTGTACAGGTGATACAGATATCAGTAGTAAGAAATAGGAACGTAGCGGGGATGCGAAGCGTTTACGGAAAATTTTATTGAGTCATAATTTCAAAACGATTAGCTGTCTCTCGTAACTTTTTTATAATGATCGATGGGCAACATCTCAGCTAATGACTATTACTATTTATTAGCCTGTAGGAGCCCGGAAGTTCAGGAGAAGGAAGGGCGGACTGTGGGGTTATATTAGTTTGTGTGCCGGCACGGGCACGGGTTCACTAATACACCACAGTGTTCCGCCGCAAACTGTTCACAAAATGAGAAATAAAACACACAGATATTGCTTGAAATTGTTTTTTTTTTATTGAGGTCCTTTGTGGTGTTTTTTCTTGCCACAGAATGTTTATATAAATATGAAAATTACCTGTCGTTAAGGTGACTAGATTAGCAACCTTCTCAGCTCGGCTTCGGTCTGTGCGGCAGTTTTCCCTCTAGCTGTGGCTTCTAATTCCTCGAGAACTCAGCTGGTGGTAAATTTCCTCGCACTTGATTCCATTCCTCCCACCTCCGGATCAGCAGGCGGCCGTGATTCCTGCTCCAGGAAATTAACAAAGGCTTATTACCGGACTGCCTCTTGGTCTTGGACCTGGGATGGGTGGCAGAAATGACCCGAATCAATTAGAGTTCCGTTTGTTTGACCCAACTTTGTCGGTTTCAAGTTGTGTAAAGTCCAACACCGATGTTATCACACGCAATATTTGTATATTTTTGTGGTCACTTGAACTGACTCCAGTACGCAGCTCCGATTGTGATCTTCCCCGTAAGCAATTTAAAGTCTTCCTCTCTTTTGGTTGCTATTTAGTTAATTTATTCTGTTTCTTTCACTATCTTAAACTTATTCTGCATTTTCCTTTACAGTCGCATGTCACGCACAAAAAAAAACTTCTTTTTTTTTCTTTAAAACAACGGGGCGTTGCAGTTCTTTCTTTTTTTTATGTATATCCCGACGTTCAACTTCAAAACTCAGTTACCAACTCTATTCTAACTGCTCTCAAAAACAGTCAACAAAACGGAATCAAAATTAACAGAATCGAGGATTCCTCCTGCTCTCCCCCTCGCTCTCCCCCGACAGCCACTCCGAAAACAGAATTCGAACTCGCCCACGATCCACACTCGAACTGGGGCGTGTTCGAACACTCACATGTGGATCGTGCGCTTTTCTCCACCACCTTACCATCAAACTATATTAAAACAAAATTATATTAAAAACAATCTAATGATGGGGGTGGCGGAAACCGCACGTAACATACCCCCCCCCCCCACAAGACTGCGTGGCATTCTTAGGAGAGGAATGTCACGCCGGAGAGTGGGTGGCGGAGAGCAAACAAACATATAACTAACAATCAACAAAATAAATAAATAAATACATAAATTAGCAAATCAAATTAACAATCAATTAACGAAATTAATGTTAGTAAACTATATGCTACTTATATATTAGTGTTAGTAGGAAATAAATAGTGCTTAAGTGTTAATGTTAGTAAATAAATAATACTTATGTGCTAGTGTTAGTAAGAAATAA
Source organism: Microdon myrmicae (assembly GCA_963931805.1). Taxonomy (NCBI): domain Eukaryota; kingdom Metazoa; phylum Arthropoda; class Insecta; order Diptera; family Syrphidae; genus Microdon; species Microdon myrmicae. The sequence goes on from OZ007502.1 coordinate 43,893,312, forward strand.
ATAACAGTAATTTCATAAGGGAACACCAACATGAACCCCCCGAAGACAAGGACAGAACAAACAACACAGATTTCCATCTATCGCGGCGGGCCCGACACTTAAACCGATGGTCCAACCGAAAGCTCGACCGCCCATACGATCCGGTTAGGACCCCCTCGCCAAGGCGTGGTGATCCCCTCTCCTCCAACCTCCAAAATGTCACCTGGCCGGCGAGATCGTCCCGCTCCTATGATCTTTACTTTAATTTTCATCTTTTGGACTCGCTACTTGCCCCGGTCCATGGGTTGGTAGATCGGGGGGTTGCCCCGTCCCGGCGGCAAAACCTACCATCACCCGACATTATAGTGCGCTTTCGCACTTTCATATTTGTGATTCAACCCCCAGCACTGAGGTTTGCCCTTGCAGTCTGCGCTGGGAATGCGCCTGCAGCATTAGGCCTGGCCTTAAAGACTTTTCGTCAGACTCTCAGGTTGGTATCCCTCGACGAAGGTCCTTTACAAGGACGAAGATTCCGGAAGGAAACCAGAGTCTGGCCAGCTGGGATCAGGGGCTCCAAGTTACAGGAAGGCTTAACCTTTCCTTAATTGTTTTTTATAAAAGGTGTTGTCTATAACCATGTTATCCACGTCCGCTGTTCGGGGTTCATCCGGATGACCTCGTGGGTAGCACGTGGTTGAACATCTTTTCGCAGCCCTACCCTGTATAGGTAGGGTCTCCGGGCGAGTACCTACCGCAGTATCGACCTTGACAGGTCCCTTTGGCACGTCTCCCCGTTCGGCTGCCACATGTTCAACCCTTCCCGTCCCATAGTTGACAAATTGAATGGAGAATGGCACGGGATTTACGGTCGTTCGGGGAAAAACCAAACGGCCACCCGGCCCGTCTACCTTACAATTCCGTGACAGGAAGTCGTACCCCAACAATCCGTCTTCCTCCAAACCCGGCAAGGAGTCTACTATTTGGAAACTGCAGGGAATCTCATGGTGCAACTTGAAATTCCCAGTGCAGCATCCCATCGACTTACTTTTGACAAACAGCGCTTGGAGCGTTGTAGATCTATGCACATCCATGTCTAGGATGGAGTGCCTTCAGCTTCAACAGGCTGATCTCAGCGCCGGTGTCCACGATTAGGCGCGTAGAGTTCCTACGGTCAATGTCTAAAGGAAGAGTGACAATCGGGAAAGCTGAGAACAGCTGGAGCTGGGTTGCGTTTCTAGTGCGGTCGGGTTGGATCTTGCCGACACGACCTTTGGGAGTTTCCCGAACTCTCCCATTTTGCCTTATGTCGACACTCTGCCGCCTTGTGTGTGTGTCGACCGCAAAACTCGCACAATGAACCGCTCCTCCGTTCAGGAATATCCCGCTCGGGAGTTCCACTGGATTCCGAACTAGCGGAACTGGAACTACTCTTTCTGCCCACTTTGGGCCCAATGCGCCGGGGTCTTAGGAGAGGAATGTCACGCCTGGGTGTCCTGCTCTTGGCTCGCAACAGGTGCTGTTCCGGCGTGCCGCTTGTGGAGAGAAACCTGGGAACCCTGTTGCTGTCCCCACCTTTGTGGACATCGCGCAAGCTATGACCTTGTCGGCCACAAAACTTGCAACAGCACCGGACGCTGAATACTCTGGGACCCGACGTCGCCGGCCCGCCACCCGTAGACGGGGGCTGCAGCGCCGGCAGGGCTCTTCTCTGAAACTGCGGTCGCTGATAAGGCGGTCCATGCCGCGCGAATACGCCCTGCTGACCTCTACCCCTGTACGGAGCCTGGGGTTCGCGCGTCCGCGTCGGACGATCCGGGCAGTCCACTATGTCGTGTCCATACCGCCAACACTCACGACAGAAAGGAGTATTTCGTCTCTCCAGACAATCGTCGTACACTTACTTTGCAAAAGCTACATGTTGTCTGGGGGCGCGCCGATCGACCAACCGGATCCCGGGCCGGATTGGCCCGACCCGATCGATCCTGGGGCACATACGCCCCCTGAGCCAAGCCCTGCGACTCTCTACCCCGGCTCGAGGAAGGCACGGTGTTTGGCCACGCTCCCTCGCCAGAGGAGGCCGGAGCATAGGCACCAGCATCTGTGCGATAATTAAGAGGTCCGTACGACCGCTCCCGAACGAAACCGTCCTCCTCCCGTCGACGACTATATGGCTCTTCGCCAGGCAACACGAAAGACACCGCCCGGGGGTCAAGATTAGACAAAACCGGCGCCGGCGCCGCGGGGCAATCCCTAAAAGTGGAGGAAGGGCCATCTATAAAAGTTGAGGAGCTTCCCGGTCCTACATTTAACGATTCCGGGGAAGGAAGTGTCTTAGTCCTTCCTCCCTTAAGCCCCTTACCAACACCGGTTTGGCCATTCCCTCAAGGTTGCTTGCGAAGACGGACCTACCCTGGCGACCATAGTAACGCTCAGCGGCCTCCTCGCACCGTACCACGGACCGCTTCACTCGGGAAACGAAACTCATTTTGGAAACGCATTTTGGATAGTTGTGCACACAACTCCTCATACGACACCCGGGGTTCAAAGGCCCCTCTGAGACGCTGCTCCGCTTCGAGGAAGGACCTGAGTGGCCTCTCCTCGAACATTCAATAGGCCTCGCCGCTCAGCCTAGAGGGTAGCCACCGGAGGAAGGTATGTTCCTCTTCCACCGCCAGACCATCTAAGGTCCTTCTGCAGCCCTTGAGAAACAAAGAGAGTTTCTCGGCTGTATCCGGACCTTCTTGTCCCGGAAACATGGGGACCGCCTTCGGCGCAAGGTCGAAAACCCTATCTGTGCCCAACATGGTCCGTACAGGACATGGCTGCGGGCCCAGTTTAAAATACGAAGGCATCGGTGTGTGTCCCATGCTTTCAACAGCTTGTTTGCAAACGGTGGGAGGGGGGCGCGTTGACGATCGTTCGTCCACAAATTCGTCCCGCGATTCGTGGAATGCCTCTGGATCCACCTCGTCAACCGGCGTCTCGGGAAGAGCATCGGGCCGCGCCCGGACGGGGGTGTCCTCTCGGCCATCTCTTTGCCGCTGTCTCGTCTGCATCTATACCTTAACTCAAATCTTCCCGATACTAGGACCAAACCCGGAACCCCAACAAATCCTATGGCCAACAGCAAAATCGGGAAAAACAACAGACCAACCCCGAGATCCAACAAAAAACACAGCAACAAACACAACACCTGCAGCGAGAGAACCAACCCGAACGCGACAGAACCAATCCGCACACGAGCCGGCTGTATATCGGATACAAGCCCAAAACGTCTGGGCTGATTAGTGTTTTATTTCGAAATCTCCGATCGTTAAAGGTCGCACATGAATCGAGGGGGCGCGAAAAACAACAAGGATCCCCACAACAAACAAACACACTCCCAAAAGGGGACAACCACTCTTCTCGCAGCCACAAAACTACAGACCGCGCGAAGGACCTCACAACATAAACAGCAACTACACCACCCGAGAGGAGAGAGAGAGAAAGGGGGGAGGAAATTTCAAACGCGCCTCTGTCGCGTATAAGAACAATATCTATCTTCTGGTAAATTTTGCACCACAGCAAAAAAAAAACAAACAAAATCGCGGTATCTACCGCGCAGCTGAAAAAAAGAAAGAAAAGCAGAATCCCGGTTCCAAAATAGAAAAGTAATAATATCAAACATAAATTCGTAAATTAAATATAAATATAAATAACAAAAATTAGGGGTAAGAGTAACAATGAATATGCCCCAATAAAATATTCAAAACAAAAATGTTAACATTCAACATATCACTTATTACTAACATATTTTAACAATTATCGATATTAAATCTGGAAAAATTCAATATTAACATCAAAAAAACAAAAAACAAAAAAAAAACAATGTGTTTAGCCGCTTCATCGCTACGGCAGGTTCTCGCCAACCGCCGCCAAAACTGGCTCCACCATGCACGACCTAATGTTTATATATATTATGCTGATCCTCCACCAAGAGTCTGCCTCTCTGCAGCTGCTCCCCTGTAAGTGTAGGGACGTATGGAGCCTCTGGTCTCCACCCACCAATGGTCTTGCACCTCCGAGCCAAACGTGCTCGAGGATTTAAGGCAAAATGCCAGTGCAGAGCCAACTAATGGGCACCGGCTGCGCCACTGTGGCCATACCGCCAGCATTCGCGACAAAAAGGAGTCAAAATTAACTGAATCGAAGATTCCTCCTGCTCTCCCCCTCGCTCTCCCCCGACATCCACTCCGAAAACAGAATTCGAACTCGCCCACGATCCACACTCGAACTGGGGCGTGTTCGAACACTCACATGTGGATCGTGCGCTTTTTTCCACCACCTTACCATCAAACTATATTAAAACAAAATTATACTAAAAACAATCTAATGATGGGTGTGGCGGAAGCCGCACGTAACACCTTCGGATTATGTAATCGTGGTGATCAATCATTTTGATAACACTAAATATTGTTCCAAAGGCATGTTTTTAATTAGCTGATGTATTTCTGGTTAGAGTATCAACATTTCACATAAAAACTATCGAACATTGTTACTTTCGCACTTTTCAATCTATACAATTAATACCAGCGAATGAAGGTTGCAATATTAAATGTTTAGGCTTACTTATTTAGTAAATTTTAACGTTAATGTATATTAAAACAAAATATGTATCAAACCGCGAAAGCAAATCTTGCATCTTGCGCTTTCTCGACTACACTTGACTCCCTTTCGTGAGCACTCCCGTGCGCACTCTCTGGTGGATAAAACTCGACTCATTGACTTGTGCAGAGTCGACCTTCGGCTAGGGTTGTTTTCTTCTCGAGAGAAAGTGATGTTTCTCTTTTTGTGACAAGGTGAGAGGATCTCTCTGAGTAGATCCTGGTGAGTGTGCGGTTGATGCCGCGGAGATTACATTGTTTACCCATGCAGAGAGGCCATGGGTAACGAAACCAGGAAAAGGAAATGGGACAAAGGGCATTGTGGGAGATGTGCATGCAGCTGTGTAAATAGGCTGCGTGCCATTAGGGAAACTGGTGCTAAAAGCAATTTAGATACTTACACAATGGTGAGTGTGCGCGGTATCTATGCCGGTGGAAAGGATCGAATTCTTTTGTGTGCATATTTACATGCTGGTGAATTCGGTTTTTGGCGACTAGACGTGAGATGCGAAAACTGCTTTTGTCGGTTGGACAAAAGGCTGCCGTGAATGTGGATAAGCCAGGAAAACCTGCTGCGCACGTGTGTGGCAGGATACGCTGGCTGACAGGGGCGCCAATAAGGTTTTATGATTTATGACGGTTACTTTGTATGTTAACCGAATTATTTTCAGGAAAATTGGCGTGATGCATTAATGCATGAAACAATGCCCTTGGGGAGGAAATGTTTGCAGGTGACTGCGGGTTGGTGACGGGAGTTGGGGTTGTAATTGTGGGTGGTTCTTCGCGTATTTTGAAAGAACCCCCACAGGACTGCCGCACAACATTAAAGGTAAGGTTTCTAACACTAATAACCTTACCCTTTGGGCACATACGGCATACCTATACCGTGGTGGTATTACATTATTGGATAATTTTATTATTGGATAATAAAATTAATAAACGTTAACATCGGGTATCCACTGGTGTTACATTAAATTAATAACCTCGGAGGAGTATCTCCCGAGAGATAACAAAATATTATATGATAATACCAGAATTATTTTTGGTGTTACAACCTCAACGACTCGACTCCGCCATATTTCCCTGCCCCGTGCACTCTCCTTCCACGCTTGACCAGCCGATCCGATCTCCTCAAGGTCAAACCTAACATTGTCCTCCCATGTCCATCGCACCTGTCGGTCTCTTTCCCGTTGATCTACCGTCAACAATTCTACGCACGGTCCTATCGTTCCCCATTCGCGCCACATGTCCGGCCTAATTACTATTAACAATTTTATTGGGATTCGAGCACCATTTTAAAAATTGTTGCAAAACAAATCATCATCATCATCATCACCATCGACACTACAACCGGGAACCGGTCTTGGTTTTATTTAGCAAGTCCTGCGGCTTCTTAAATTTTCCATGATAATTTGTTTTTCCGGACAAGGTCATTAGTCTTGCGCCAGAGGCTCCCCGACGGGGAATCGAACCCCGGTCTCCCGCGTGACAGGCGGGGATACTAACCACTATACTGTCGAGGCAAAACAAATACCAGTGGATTATTAATAAGAAATAATAAGTTTACCTAAATGTGGTGCCTGTATGGCAACACGGTAAAATGTTTACACGTATGCCGTTAAAGGCGACTAAAGGCCGAATGATAGGTGGCGTCCTAATGACTTGCCACCCCGTGAAATACCACCCTATCAAGATATACGCTCCGTGAAATGGTTGGGAGAAATCCTTAGCCACCTATCGGAGCTTAGTTGATGGACCGGTCCGAAAAAAAGTTGGTTTAGATGGACAGTTGGTCCCAAAGTGAAACACCACACGTCACGCTGTACATCGATCCTTGACCACCGACGAGACAGCACGTGCGCTTCTGCCTCGTGATACGTACCATCGGATCAATTGTGCAATCCATTTTGAGTATCTTAAATAAACACAAGATCAATTGTGCAATCCATTTTGATCTCTCATCACGTGATTTTTTTTCCACTAACGCGCGCACAAAAGAGGATTTTGAAGTACCCTTAAATGTCAGAGTACAGTGCGAGCCGATTGAGAGGAAGCGGATAAGGAAAGGAGGTGTGGATGTATATTGGGCTTGAATGCCTGGACATCGCAACGACAAGGAAACACATGATCAGGTAGAACATTCCACATTCATGTGATATGTTCTTTCACTTTATGATTTTCGGTACTATTTCGTAAGTCTATCTTTCAGTGCTGATAGTGTTTGTTTATGTTTCCGTTGACTACATATCCTTTCTTAGATAGCCAATATTTCGGCGTTGAACGCACTCGAATCTCGTGTATTCAGTTGACGCAGTTTGTATACTTCTGGCGCTGCCCTTGCTTCCAATTTTATTGTGACACAAGTCGAAATTATCGCAAGTGCTTCGGTGAACCTCTGATTTAGGAAGCTGAAATACTTCTTCGGCGACAGTACATCAGTTTTTTAGGCGGTTCGCTATTGCAGGTCCATTCTCTATCGGAGTCTCACAAAATTTAAGATGTACTTCAACCGTTCAAGCCATGGATTTTAAATTTATCTTATATGCGAATCTTATATTAGGGTGGCGCAAAATTAATCATCCATTTTGTTTTTGAATTACTTTTTTACTAAATAAAAAAAAATGATTTTGAGTGATGGAAATCTTTATTTGAATCTTTACAATTTTTTCTGTTAAGTTAAGAGATCACTGCATCTGTTTAGTTCACAAATGTCAAATATGATCGTCGTACCACGCCATTTGCAAAAATTATAACATCTTCCGATAGAGTGATTCATTTTGCGCCACCCTTTATTTAGCTTTTAAGTACTTTGTTTACTTTTGAAGTTTTATTTTTGAGCAAGTCAAGTTGAATAATAACTTATGTACTCTTTGTACGTGGTAAAAGACCTTAGGCCTTATTAAATTTGCTTACTCTATTTATACTTTAAACTATTGAGGTTTACTTCGCTAATTGTTATTGCGACTATTGTTGTTTGCGCCGCTTGTTGATAGTGCGACTGTTATTGTTTGTGCCGCTTGTTGATATTGCGACTGTTGTTGTTTGCGCCGCTTGTTGATACTGTGACTGATTATTAAGTTATGTACTCTTTGTATTTTTTAGGTCAATAAATAAATTATCCAAATAAGCAAATAAATGACACCCATTGAGGTCGGTTAATTGATTATCGAAGTTGCTTATTGGGCAGAATATCGTGTAATTCTCATAAACATAAGTTTTATTTCGAGGCACTTCAAGGTCCCTTATTGAACCATTCCAACTGGGTATGTTTCTCTTACGCTGCCTTCGATGTTAGTTGTAGATTATTCCTGCCCTTTTAGTAATCTTCAACATATACGTCTGCATACGAATTTATTTAAAACATCTTAGTGTAAACTGATTTATTAAGACAATTAATTCAATATTGCATATATATTTACTAATATAAGATTTCAAGGTCTGATTAATTTTTATTATTGCCACATAAATGTGATCGATTATAGTTTGTATTTTGAATAAAACCGAAAAAGAACAATATAAATGACACACTGTGGATCAAATTAAATGGAACATGAAGATATTTTGAATTCGGATGATCACAAAGATAAAAATTCTTCTTACTTAATGTCGCCTACTTACAAAAAGATATTGATAAATGGTAAACTTAAACAAAATATATTAGGCGCGTGACTGAGTTCTCGCTGTTATGTTTTTTTATGAAAATGAAAATGAAATATGAAAAAATGGTTACAAATAATTCATTCGAAGCATTGCCCATCGCTAGCTATAACTTTTTCCCATCTTTCTGGTAGAACTCGAATACAGTTAAGGTAAAAGTGTTCATCTTTTGAGGGTAGCCACAAATCAAGTCATTTTTTGATGTCTTCATATGAGCGGAACTGCTGATCAGCCAGACCATGTGCCATCGAACGGAACATGTAATATTCGGACGGCGCAATATGTGGGGAATATGGCGGGTGGGGTAGACTTACCATTTGAGCATTTCCAGGTAGGTTGTAACGGGTTTGATAACGTGAGGCCGAGCCTTGTCATGCTGTAGAATCACTTTTTCGTGCCTCTGCTCGTATTGTGGCCGTTTTTCACTTCCTCGGCTCAATCGCATTAATTGAAGTCGATACCGTTCCTCAGTGGTGGTTTCGTTCGGTTTCAACATCTCATAATAAATAACATCGAGCTGGCCCCACCAAACACGCGGCATAACCTTCGCAGCGTGAATATTCGGCCGAGCCGATGATGTTGAAGCATGACCGGGCAAGTCCCCATGACTTTCTTTTCTTTGGGTTGCTGTAATGAATCTATTTTTCATCACTCACCACGATGCGATGAAGAAAACCTTTCCTTTTTTCCCGCTGGAGCAGTTGCCCACAGGCGAAAAAACAACGCTCAACGTCCCTTGGCTTCAAATCATAAGGAACCCAAGCTCCTTGCTTTTGAATCATTCCCAACGCATGCAATCGCTTGGAATTGGCTTGGTGGGTAACTCCTAATGCTGATAAAAGTTCTTGTTGCGTTTGGCATGGATTCTCATCGAGCAATGCCTCCAATTCATCGTCTTTGCAGGTTTTTGGCCTTCCTTCGCGCGGACGGTCGTCAACATCGAAATCACTCTCTTTGAAGCAACGGAACCCATCACGGCACATTGTTTCACTTAGAGCAGCATCTCCATGCACTTCGTGGAACTCTCGATGCGCTTCAGCCGCCGTTTTCTTCGAATGAACGAAGAAAATCAACAAACCCGCTAATGACGACTATTTAGCACGAAATCAGACATTTTCACACAACCAAAAGTATATGATTATTATTATTTATTTCAATGATGTTCAGCGATACTGCGACAACTGGAAACTCAAAATCAATATCCAGAAGTGTGAAACCATCCTCTTTAGAACACCACTGGCTGAAGCTACCAGGGAGTAGAGATCAATGAGCTCACAGAACGATTTGATTTTTGGTGCATATTATTATTATTATTATTATTTATTGGCCTGTAAGAACCCGGAAGTTCATGACCTCACCGACTCGGCTCCGCCATTGTTCCCTGTCCTGTGCGCTCTCCTTCCACGTTCGATCATCCGATCCGATCTCCTCGAGGTCCAATCTAACATTGTCTTCCCATCTCCGTCGCGACCGTCCTATCGGTCTCTTTCCCGTTAGTTTACCGGCAAGAATTCTATGCACGGTCCTATCATCGCCCATTCGCGCTACGTGTCCGTTCCATCTTAATCTTCGTGAGTTGATTACTCTCACTATTGTAGGTTTGTGGTATAGCTCTTCCAATTCGTGATGGTGGAGTTTTCTCCATTGTCCTGACTCCTCGTCATATTTACCGCCAAATATACCCCTTAAAACTTTATTCTCGAATACGCGGAATTTGTTCTCTTCCCGTTTTGTGAGAGCCCATGTTTCGCATCCGTATAGAGCAATCGGCATGATTATGGTTCTATAGACACGGAGCTTTATATTACGTGATAGCAGTTTTGATTTTAATAGTTTACTGGCTGCACGCCAACTAGCGTTGCCAGAATGTAGTCTTTTGTTAATTTCCTTTGACGTTTCGTTTCTGGTCGTCAGTATCGTTCCCAGATATTTAAATTCTTTGACATTTTCAAATATCTTGGCCCCGACGTTTATATGTGTTCTCTGAGGTCCGCCTGCTCTCGTCGTAATCATGTATTTCGTTTTGTCTTCGTTTATTTCTATGCCCACCTCTTGTGCTGCTTGCATGATAATTTCACAGTTTTTACTTATTGTTTCGAGATTATCGCCCAGAACGGCGACGTCATCCGCATATGCGAGCACTTGTGTGACCCTATAGCGTTTGAAATAATAGTGAAGAAGATCGTGTGATTCGAACTGACGCTATGACAGCTCGAATCACGAAAAAAATTTTACCTAAGCGTTACACATCAGGCTACTGACCGTGTTTAGAATTTGATTTCCAAACTCGACTATACTCCACTGGTGTGAATTATTTTTATTTATCGCTTGGTATACGGTTCTGATGTATTTTTCTTATTCGATTTTTCGTTCGGTGTTCTTCAATATTTTTGCTTGTGAATTGTGTGTGTATCTGTTAGAATCGCTACAACCCCGTTCAGGGATGATCCGGCCGTGTTGTCGTCTTGTACCTTTCTGATAACATACTCGAGGACAAGGTTAAAAAGGCATGGTGAGAGGCCATCCCCTTGTTTTAGTCCGTCCCGGATTTCAAATGGTTCTGAGAGGTGGTTTTCTATTCTAACTCGCCCTTTGTTTTCGTTCGTGCAGATTTGAATGAGGGCGGCATATTTTTTCAGGATCCCCAGCTCAACCACAATATGGTAGAGTCTTTGCCTTGCGACTGAGTCGTAGGCTTTTTTGAAGTTCACGAACAGTTGGTGAACCGTCTCTCCGTATTCCCGCTTCTTTTCCAGCAGTTGCCTTATTGTTAACATCTGGTCGCTTGTTGACCGGTTCCGACGGAATCCGCATTGGTAGTCTCCCAATATTTCTTCTGCGTACGGTGTGATTCTTGCCAGTATGACATTTGTTAATATTTTGTATGTGATTGGGAGCAATGATATTCCTCTGTAATTTTCGTAGTCAGATCTGTCGCTTTTTTTGAAAATGGGGATGACTATTGCGGTTTTCCATTCTTCCGGAATGACTTTCTTGTCCCATATTATTTTAACCAGTTGATGGATCTTTCGAGCGGTTGCCCCTCCTCCATGCTTCACAAGCTCTGCCGGTATGCAATCGATTCCGGGGGCCTTGTTGTTTTTCAGTCGATTTATCGCGTCTACAACTTCGTCGAAAGAGGTCTCTGGGATCTGGGGCTCGGCTGTATGTACGTCTGGTGCGTTTATTTGTGGTTGATGGGTGCGTACACTGAGCAGGTTTTCAAAATACTGCTTCCACCTTGTCACGATAGTGTTTGTTTCTGTCACCAGACAGCCGTTTGTATCTCGGATTATTTTGGCTCTCCCTCGGTAGCCATTTCTAATTGAATTTATGCCGGCAAGTATATGATGCCAGAACAAAATCACTACTATGTCAAAGCGGTTTGTTTACCATATGTCGAAGCTTGGTTCATGACGTTTTGGATATGTGGAAATCGATCAACACTTATTACTGGAGCCATCTATTGACAAACGGCGGGAACTTAGTTGCGCACCTAATATATTTAACAATTATATACTCCTAGATAGAAAAAGATCGACCCAGTTTAGGGATTGCTGGGCTACTCAATCAACTGCTGTTTCCATATTGTATGATACGGGACTTTGACAGTGGTGAACTTTGTTGGTGATAAATTCTCGCCAAGGTTCATTTCGACTTTATCGAGAGGAAGATTTTCAAATTGCGGTACAGCATTTGGTCCTATATTAGACTGACTGCCCTCTTCTTCGGTAAATGTAGATCCGGGCATTGGTTGTAATACAGGAACACACTAATTGAAATGTTGACTTCTCTTCTCGTTGAATCCTCGACGTACAAGGCAATAACCCGAAGTAGCTCAACAGTTACACCCCAAGTAAACACTTTAAGGGTGTGTTTTAATCTTATAACAGCATTTAGAACAATGTGACTAGTCGTTGCCGATTGAGAAATGTGTGTTGGAAATATCAGTAGCTCACGAACACTTGTGCATTGTGTCATTTTATCATCGAATCCGGGTTTGATGTCGAAATTCACAAATTCCAAATGACTAAGATTTATCATTTTAACAACCTTATGTTATATATCCAAGGTATGACATTATCTTGGCCAATTTCCAGGTGTTACAAACTCGTTAGGTGAGGAAGCATATTCTCAGTAAATCTTTCATCGAAATCATTACAGTCACCTATTTCTTTTTAATTTTACTTCTCTTAGGAAATGCGAATCTATAGCGCTGAGATGCTATTTTTTCTCGGCTGGGTCGATCAGCCAAGATCCGAAGATGCTGAAGGATTTCTTCCAACCATTTCAGGGGCGGCTGGGCTTTGGGACTCTGACTATCACTCAGTAATTGTGCCAAACTACACAATAGCAAGCGTCGTCAATTGAACCTAGGTTTGCACAATCAAGCGCAAGACAAAACCTCCTTACCAACTCAGCCACTGAGGCGGCAATCACCTAATTCCAATGAAATTAATTCACCAAGAACTTCAATCTCTTTGTTCCTCAATTGCCGGATTGATGACAAAGTTAAGTGACGCAGTTCCGTTAATGATAACAGAGGTGCAGGACTACCTCGAGTTCAGATTTTTTCATTGTGCCCAACTGCAGTTCTTGTAATTTCGATAGGTTTTTCACATTAATTAAGTTCCTGCTGTCATCGTTAATTGCCAAAACACTGAGAACGAGAATGTTGCGTTTTGTGACGAATAGATTCCCCACAACTTGATCGGAACAGCGGCATATATCAATTTGGTTCATTGATGCTACGAAACCGATATGTTTGCAAATTCAGACCATGTGTCACCCAGCTTAGGGTTAGGTATTGAGTTTCCGTAAATGCAAATGTGTTGTTCCGCCTCTCCAGGGTGCTGCCATTGACCCTTCCCAATCGAGCACTTCATACGAACTGTTTGCCACAGAGTGGGCAAAAAAAAAAGAAAATTGTATTATGTTCTGCATACACACCCAGCACAAGAGCGTTCGTGACCTTTTAAATACCAAAGAAGTCCGAAGCAAATAGATGCGAGGCTGACATAAAGTCGGACTTAAGTGTTATTTGGTTGCCACCTGAATTATTTCCGGTTGAGCTGACCCAAGATGTGACAGGATGAGCAGTTGTAGACGCTCTTGTTGTCGAAGGGCGTTTTCTATGTGAATTAGCCGAATTATGCCATTTGGTGCGATCATTTATTGGGGTATCGCCGCCTACAGTATTCTCGACGGTATTGTTCTTTATGTTTTACTGGATTTTGGTGTATTCCTCTGTGGTGCAGTTGTTCCAACAGTTGCGCTGGACAAACTTGAATTCGGTTGAACCTTTAAAGCCCGTGTAGGCATCCATCCTTGGCGTGGAGGTGGAGCGCCTTTAGATACTTTCGGTTTGGAGATCCTTTTACCACTGCTAGTACTTGTTGGTATGCTGGGTAATTCTGTGTAGACCGATGAGTATGTTTTGCACTGTACACAATTTCATAATCTCCACCAACTCCCAGTGGTTCCTTAGCGAACGAGAAATATTCTATTTTCAGTCCACCTTCAATGAGGGGAATATCATTCTTCAAGCGTCACTTCTCTCCTGTTGGGACAATGAAATATATCGCCCTCTCCTTACTGGACTCGGGATTGAAGCGGTATACAAGTTCCCCCTTTCAACCGTATTCGAAGAGTTTTTTGTATAACTCCACTTTTATCGGCTTAGGTTTATTAGCCGACGGTGACATGGTTGATCGATTCACCAACGAGACACTAGACACTTTCACAGCAGTATCAGGTACGCTGTCACTTTTCTCCTCTGACATTCTACTCGTTTTTGCGACGACAATGTTTGCGATTCAATATCTTGATCACATTCTTCTTCTCTATTTTTGTTTCAACGTTAGGCCTGACTGCTGACTTTAAATTATTTACCTTGCAACTACTCTTTACATACCCAAATCCTGGGTGCGGCAAACGCAAACGATGCATCCTCATTAGGACTTTGACTATTTGCCTAATTATCGGTTGCAACTTAATTTGCCTGTGCCGGGTGCAGCGGTGTATATTGATGACCCAACGGAAATATGATATCCCCCGCTGGCCAATCGCATCGTACAACCGCTTGGTGGTTTGACGTGACGTCTGTCGGCATTTTGTCGCTACGTCCAACTGGTTAGCGCTTTGACGGAAATTATGATAGACTATGTGTCCATTGGAATCGTCCTCCCTCACATACGGGGCCAACAATTCTCCTTAAGACCTTTCTCTCGAACGCGGCCAAGAGTTCAGAGTGCCTTTTATTAAGCACCCAGGTCTCGGATCCATACATGAGTACTGATAAGACCATGGTCTTGTACAGTAGTAGCTTGGATGTTCTGGATAAATTTCGGGATTTAAAGAGCCTTGATAGACCATAGTAGGCTTTGTTGGATTTAATCAGCCGTTCGCGTATTTCTTCTTCCATATTGTTATCGGCTGATACTGATGGAGGGATGGCGTAGACCAGGACGTCCAGAGGAGTGCTAAACTGGATGACATCGGCTCGAAATCGGGGCCGGTGGAGAGATTTGTTAAATAAGGCCAAGACCGGATCCCGGTTGTAGTGCCGATGATGATGATGGTGTGTCCATTGGGGGATGGGAGCGAACACACAGGGCAGTCTCTGATTGCTTTCAACCCGGCGAAGTCCAGGACGATCCTTGTCCCTGTTCAATCCAAGTTGACATGCAATCTCCCCGTGATACCACTGGAAAGCTAGTTTGGCACCCGGCAGGTAGTGAACCAATGCGTGCAGCCACATCCAGAGAAAGGTTGGAGCAAGGGTAATAACCTTGCCCGTGAAAACAAATTATTATGGAAAATGTAACAAGCCTCGGATATGGACCGGAAACACGACGACGACCACGGAAACGAAGAAGGCTAACTCATTTAAGAGTTTTCTCATGGAACGTCCGCTCACTATACAGAGCTCGAGCTGCACAGCAGCTAGCATATAGCCGATGCCCTGTCCGAATATAAGGCTAACATAACAGCATTACAAGAAATAATATGGACGGGGAGTGGTGTTATTCAAAGAAACGAGTATGACATTTATTACATCTGTCAAGCAAAACACCATGTATTCGGGGTAGGCTTTCTAGTCAGCCAAAAAGTAAAGCCTGTCATTATCGGCTTTAATGCAATAAATGAAAGACTATGCACTCTTCGCGTGGGAGGCAAGTTTAAGAACGTATGCCTCATAAACGTTTACGGACCTAGAGGAGTCCCCTGACGACGAAAAAGAAGAATTCTACGAGAACGTCGAACGGGCCCTCAATGCCTGCCCAAGATACGATGTGAAAATCGTTCTTGGTGATTTGAATGCAAAAATAGGCCGGGAGCCGGTTTTCAGGCACTACGCAGTTCCCATAGTTTGCATGAGAACAGTAATGACGATGGACTGCGAAGCATCGAACTGGCAGCATCGAAAAACTTGGTCTGTGGAAGGTTTCCGCGTAAAGATATCCACAAAGCCACCTGCGTGTCACCTGATGGAGCCACTCGCAACCAAATTGACCATGTGTTGATAGATCGCCGCCACTCCTCGAGCCTGATGACGATACGAACGTACCGAGGTGCCAACGTCGAGTCGGATCACTATCTAGTTGGTACAGTTTTCCGAGCGCGGATTGCCTTACGGAGACGTATTGCATCCGCGGATCAGGTGCGAATCAACACAGCTGCCTTGCGCTATGAGAATACCAGTAACACCTTTGGTCATGCGTTAAGACTCGCCCTCAGAGAGCTCGACGGATGGAGACAGAATGCGGGGCGTAGAAGAGAAATGGACACGCCTTAAGAATACTGCCATTAGTACTGCCGGAGATCGGAGCGACTGGGCTGATAATGAGTGCAAACCAGCAACTGAACGTAAGAATGCTGCATACCGGGCAATGCAGCAGGACGCGGGTACGCGAGGAGAAATACAAAGAGCTCAAAAGATCTAAAAAAAGACTTCACAGACAAAAGAAAAGTGCCTAGGAAAAAACCTTGTCTGTGAAATAGAGAAAAGTAAAGAGCGAGGTCCACACCAGGCACGGAAGTTCTACCAAATAGTCCGCAGTATGACGCGGTACACACCACGCTGCACTTACTGGAAGGATAAAGAGGGTAATCTGATCACCGATCCTGAAGGCATTCTGGAGCGATGGGAAGTGCACTTCAATGAATTGCTAAATGGTCAGCTCACAGAAGAATTGGAGGCTCTGTGGTAGTGTTGAACTAGTGGGTGTCAACGTATGACACTGAGTTGGCTAAACACCCCGACGATGTTCCGACGTAATTGTTTTATCAGGACTGCTCACCACAAAACACGAAGATCAAACACCGTGGAAACGTATCCGGAAACTCACTTGTTGTTCACTATAAAAACGACAGTCACCAACGCCCGTGAAATAAAACACTGTAGTTGTTTTCCGTTTAATCTGTATTGTTTGGACGTAAAATTGTTTGTCGGCACTCTTACTAATTGATGCCGGATTAGTTGACAACTATAACTCTCAATAACCGTTAACTTACTGGAGGTGGATTTAATATTAATTAATTTCGAAGGTACGACAAATTTATATCACACTTTAACAGCTAAATTAATTGAAGAGAATTTTATATTAATTTCAAAACAACGACGGCTTAATATCTCGCTTTGACTGTTAAATTAATTGAAGTGGATTTTACATTAATTTCCAAACAACGTCGACTTAATGACTCACTTTGACAGCTAAATTAATTGAAGTGGATTTTATATTAACTTCGAAACAACGACTTAATATCTCGCTTTGGTACCGCACTCCTGATGATAAAATCTGACTGAAGTCCATTCGAATGACATGGTAGCGAATAGCCTCAAAAGGGGAGGAGGGAAACGATCAACCAGAGGCAGTCAATCGTGATTGGGTCAGATGACATGGGGTGGATTTTCCATGTATCGGTATCCGCTACTGAAAGCCAGCAACGAACGAACATAAGAGGATGCGGACGTTGTTATTGTAACCAATCGTAATGATCATTAGGTGAAGGAATAGGTCTCTGCGATCTTATGTCAACAGAAACGCTATTTCCATGATCGAACGATGGGATATGCATTGTTTGAGTTCGCCAACATTGCATGGGGTCGGCGGCTGTGTACACAATTGATTTGTGTAACGCTTGCCGGCGGCAGACCTTTCTGGTGTGAAAAACACACCGAAGATCCGCTTGCCCTAGGAGAGGTCATAAATCAACATTTAGTTGATGGACATGTTGTTTTCTAGGTCCGCGGACGGTTGGCGGCCGTTAATAGAAAAATTCGATGTAGGTAAACAATCCGGAAGATATGGATGCAACGTTTGGTTCTGCAAACGAATATAGGATGCAACCGTTGCCAGTTGTTTAAAATAAACACTTGCCGGCCACGTACAATTTGATGCATGGGGTGCATGTTGTTTTAGGGATATGTTAATCCCGTTGGTGGTACCGTCAGGCGAGAGCATCCGCTTGGGTGTTTACTTTGTGTAAACGAAAGGCAGCTTCGATAGCCAGCGTGAGAATCGTGGCTACTCGTTGCTTAAATAAATATTGGTGGTCATGACCGATGCTGGTGATCGTTCCAAGATACGGCAACGGATCATAAAATCGGTCATGCTGATAACCAAGCAAATATGCGCGCCTGAAAGGCCAATGATTAATTTGATCTTCCTTTCCTTTGGAAAGATAGATCATAGAACATGCCTGGTGAAAATCGGTTGATGCTGGATTGCTGTCCAAACCAATAAACATCTTTAATGGACTCCGACAAAGGGACGGTCTGGCCTGCCTCCTCTTCAACCTGGCGTTGGAGAAAGCAATCCGTGACTCTGGCGTCACAACTAGCGGGACTATTGGCACCAAATCCATCCAGATACTTGCCTACGCAGATGACATTGACATCATCGGTACATCCGAATCGGCTGTACAGGACTCCTTCACCCAGATCGAGCAGGCGGCACTAAAACTGGGACTGCACATTAATGAGGGGAAAACTGAGTACATGGTCCCAACTTCTGCGAAGAGAAGACCAACGTTGGTCAAATTATCAGGGTAGTGGAGCACGAATTTGAAGTAGTGCAATCCTTTAACTACCTTGAGTCAATAGTATCAGCCGATAACAATGTGGAAGAAGAAATGCGCGAACGGCTGAGCAAATCGAACAAAGGTTACTATGGCCTATCAAGGCTCTTTAAATCCCGAAATTTATCCAGAACATCCAAGCTGCTACTGTACAAGACCATGGTCTTACCAGTACTCATGTATGGATCCGAGACCTGGGTGCTTAATAAAAGGCACCCTGAACTCTTAGCCGGATGTATGGAAGGAGACAGCGCGGCAGACCTTGTCTGCGATGGAGGGATGGCGTAGACCAGGACGCCCAGAGCATGGGAGTGCTAAACTGGATGACATCGGCTCGAAATCGGGACCGGTGGAGAGATTTGTTAAATAAGGCCAAGACCGGATCCCGGTTGTAGTGCCGATGATGATGATGATGATGAACTCTTAGCCGCGTTCGAGAGAAAGGTCTTAAGGAAAATTGTTTGCCCCGTATGTGAGGGAGGACGATTCCGGAGACGCTACAACCATGAGTTGTAGGCAATCTACCTTGAAGCTAATGTTGTAAGAAAAATCAAGCTCGGTAGACTCCGGTGGGTGGGACACCTAGCTCGAATGAGCGAAGAGGAGCCTGCCCGGAAAGTCATTTGTGGCAGGATGCGCGGCAGACCTTGTCTGCGATGGAGGGATGGCGTAGACCGGGACGCCCAGAGCCTGGGAGTGCCAAATTGGTTACATTGACTCTAAATCGGGACCGGTGGAGAAATTTGTTAAATAACGCCAAGACCGGATCCCGGTTGTAGTGCCGATGATGATGATGACATGTAAAAAAGAAGTGTTTGAAAAATGTTAACAAATAACATGTAAACACTTGTTATGTAACCAATCTATTATAAGTTAACTGTATTACTTATTGTAACTCTCAATTTTTGGTCAAATAAATGCAGTAAATAAAAAAAAACAAAGGAACACCAGGAGTCGTCACAGGAACTCCTCACCGAAAAGACCTTAACGAGACCAGTTATAAAGAGAAAAACAGTTTATAATAAATAAACGATTAGAAATAAGCCAACTGTGTCGGCATTTTTGCTTGTTTTGTTTTTGCTTTTTGCCCTTCTTTTGGTTTCGCAGGTCGCAGTGAATTGTACTGGGCAAGACACCAACGCCAGTTCGTCCAGAGCAGATTCCGGCTCTGGAGGTACAATCCGCCAATTTAAAATCATCGTTGCCCGGCCAGTGCCGGATATACAGTCCACTAAGGGAGAGATTGAGGCGTTGCTAGAGAAAACACCGTTCACGATTTCAGTTTTCTTTTCTTCTCAGCAACACGGATCAAATGTGATATCGTCGAATCCATAGACTCAGCATTCGGACGAGGTTTGTAATATATATTGCACTGTGATCTCCTTTTAATGATTTCTTGGTGGTGATGTTCTTCATTTCGTATTTAATGGTAACTCGTGTCCTGTACTTGTTTTGTCTTCTTCATCTGATATTTCCAGCTTCATGGCTGCCACATAATCTGCATCTTCTTCAGTCATTTCTTCTTGTATCGCAGCGTCCGTTTCCATTCGAATGTTATGGGAACTTTGTTTCCGTTTGGGCGAAATGATTGCAAACATCGAATTGAATGAACTCTTCTTGCTAGACGTCGCTTCTGGATACAAAGTTCCGACATAGTTATTAAATCTTAAGAACTTTTTAACTTTCTAAAACGTTTCCACTATTAGAAAAACGTTCCAATAGACCTCACCACAGAAATAAATTTTAATATAGCAAAAAAAAAACCATAACGACCTTTTACCTTTGAAAAAAGAAAATGCCTCCGCTCTTACAAAACTCACTTAAAAGAAAAACACGAAGTAGATCTTAAATATATTTACTTACTCTAGCGGTCAGATAGATTCTTGTGCTACCTATTAAATGCCTTTCTGTACCTTACACTCTATCTCGAATACGTCTTTCTTCACTTCTTATTATACTATCTAAAACATTTTCTAGGTTTTGTGTTGCCTCCGCGAGTTCCGTGTTATCACTATAAGAGTCTTCAACAATCTCCTTAACCTTTTGCAGCAACGCTTTGAAGTCGATCATGCTGTGATCGATGGAATCATCCTCGTTTACGACGGAAAGCACTGGCACCGAATAGGGCGTCGACATCTTCTTGTGACTCAACCACTCACTCAAGTCCGACAAAGAGTAAGTCCTATTCGCTTCCAAGTAACTGCGATTCAGCTCGGCCCCATACACTGTAAGTAGATTCACAGTTAATTTATTTAGCGGAAGTGTGCACCTTAGACATTACAAGATCGCGAGAGGTTCTGTGGCAGAAATCCTTGTGCCGCTCCGTTGCAAATATTTGGACGATTTGGTGTACTAGATGTCGGATACGAACAACCACTCTTCTATAAACAGGTACCACAGTTAAATAGCTGAATTGGATCTTTTCGAATTGCTACTTACCGTAAAATTTCTCATCTCATTTATAATGTCGATGAGGAACTGTTGATGAGAGTTTAAAAAGTTCGAAATCTCTGCCGTTGTCAACGTGTGTAAGCACTTGAGTTGCATCTCAATTTTTCTATTTCGACAAAGGGGAAGCATTTATAATCGTATCTTATCAACAGACTGCCGGTCGGTGAACACTTACGCATTTTGCTCCATCAATTTATCAATAATTGACTGCAACCTATTGAATGTATGCAGCGATGAACCTGTTGACCCCGTAAACGATTGACCAAGCGAATCTGTTGACGGAAAGATTATTATATTCATGTGGCTTAATGGAAACATCCCACATACGACAAGTTTTTGATGAGGATTCGGGTTTTATTTGAGCTGTGGGCAGTCTGGTACTTATTGTAATCAGTTCGGTTTCATTAGTCACACTGGACTCGTTTGAATTGCAGAAACCTGTGGTTTCCTCTTGGGATCCTTGAAAAAATAGACTACACAATTTCGCAATGAAATGAGAAAGTTTTTTTGGTGGTAAATCCTGAAGGAGACAATTACACGTTATTATTTTTATTCCTTAATGAAACAATCAAGAGGAGAT
Organism: Microdon myrmicae; assembly: GCA_963931805.1. Lineage (NCBI taxonomy): Eukaryota > Metazoa > Arthropoda > Insecta > Diptera > Syrphidae > Microdon > Microdon myrmicae. The sequence continues at coordinate 43,914,705 of OZ007502.1, forward strand.
TACTCACTTCGGTGAATACTTCATACATCCGATGACCGGTTTCATGTTTATTGGACGCATATCCAGTGGCAAAACATTTTAAGCATAGGGAGAGGTTTTTACATGACTGGCACTTAAAACGTACCCCAATTATCTTTTCCGAGAGGCATGCAGCGCACACGTTGTTGTGGATGAGTTTCTCTGTGTCCTCGATTCGTTTAATCAAAGCTATCAGGTTGGAATATATCAAGAATCGTGTTTCATACGACGACCAGATACAATGGAACTGATACTCTGTAACCCCGTTGGCACTGTTGCACTGCAAGTTGTAGAAAAGGATTTGTATATAATTACTTTTTAAGACCTACAATAATTGTAATTTCGAAATGCTGCATTTCCTAAAAATCATATTGCAATACGTTTCGATTTACATAAAGCGATAACTTGAAATACATATTTTTCCGGAAAGGCTTCCTTAAGCGGCGAGAGAAATACCCCACCACTTCTAACCTATTAACAATACATGGGGCTTTCAGTCTTCGAAATTTGTTCTTGTGTGAGGTTATGGAATTAAGCAAATATGTTAATAAAGCCTGTTGTGTTTATTTAAATGTTGTGAGGTTATAGTATCAAGCAAACAAACTTTTTCATGAAAACAGTTTTATTTATTAAAATGCGAAAATCTATACATCTGAGAGTTGTTGTTGTCACTTTTTATGCCCTTTTTATTTTATTATCATTTGTTCCAATTTTTTTTTTTGTTAAATTTTTATTTTATTATTTATTGGCCTATAGGAAGCCAGAGACGGCGCAAGACTAATAACCTTGCCCGTAAAAATAAATTATTATGGAAAATTTAACAAGCCCCAAAATTTGCTAAATAAGGACAAGACCGGATCCCGGTTATAGTGCCGATAATGATGATGATAGGAAGCCGGAAGTTCATGACTTTACCGACTCGGCTGCGCCATCGTTCCCTGTTCTGTGCACTCTCCTTCCACGACCGATCATCTGATTCTGATTTTCTCAAGGTCAAACCTAACATTGTCGTCCCATCTCCGTCGCGCTGGTCCCACCGGTCTCTTTCCCGTTAGTCTACCGTCAAGAATTCTAGGCACGGTCCTATCGATCCCCATTCTCACCACATGTCGAGCCCATCTTAATCTTCGCGACCTGATTACTCTTACTATTGTAGGTTTGTGGTATAGAACTTCCAATTCGTGGTTGTGGAGTTTTCTCCATTGTCCTGCATCTCCGTTATATTTACCGCCAAAGACACTCCTTAAAACTTTATTCTCAAATACGCGGAATTTGTTTTCTTCCTCTTTCATGAGAGCCCATGCTTCGCATCCATATAGAACAATCGGCATGGTTCTATAAACACGGAACTTTATATTAAGTGATAGCAGTTTGGATCTCAACAGTTTATTGACTGCGTGCCAACCACCGTTGCACTCTTTTGATAATTTCCTTCTACATTTCGTTACTGAACGTCAATATTGTTCCCAGATACTTTAACCTTTTTAAGTTTTTCAAATATGTTGTCCCTGACGTTTATGTGTGTCCCCTGAGGTCCGCCTGCTCGCGCCGTAATAAAATATTTTTTTTTGTTTTCATTTATTTCTAGGCCCACCTCTCCCAACTCTTCTACCGCTTGCATGATTATTTCACTGTTTTTTCTTACAGTTTCTACATTATCGCCCAAAACGGCGATGTCATCCGTATATGCGAGAACTCGTGTGACTCCGTTCAGGGATGATCCGGCCATGTTGTCGTCTTGTACCTTTCTGATGACATACTCGAGGACAAGGTTAAAAAGACATGTTGAGAGCCCATCCCCCTGTTTTAGAGCATCGCGGAATTAAATGGTTCTGAGAGGTGGTTTTCTATTCTAACTCGCCCTTTATTTTCGTTCATGCAGATTTGAATGAGGGCGGCATATTTTTTCGGGACTCCCAGCTCAACCACAATATGGTAAAGTCTTTGCCTTGCGACTGAGTCGTGGGCTTTTTTGAAGTCGACGAAAAGTGGGTAAAGCCTCTCTCCGTATTCCCTCTTCTTTTCCAGCAGTTGCCGTACCGTGGGCATTTGGTCGCTCGTTGACCGGTTCCTATGGAATCTGCACTGGTAGTCTCCCAATATTTCTTCTGCGTACGGTGTGATTCTCGCCAGTATGACATTTGTTAGTATTTTGTAGTGATTGGGAGCAATGATATTCCCCCGTAATCTTCACAGTCAGATCTGTCACCATTTTTGAAAATGGGGATGACTATTAAGGTTTTCCATTCTTCCGAAATGACTTTCTTATCCCATATTGTTTTGATGAGTTGGTGGATCTATAGCGTTTGAATTAATAGTGAAGAAGATTGTGTGATTCGAACTGACGCTATGACAGTTTGAATCACGAAAAAAATTGAACCTAAGCGTTACCCATCAGGCTACTGACCGTGTTTAGAATTCGATTTCTAAACTCGACTATACTCCACTGATTTGAATTATTTTTGTTATCGCTAGGTATACGGTTCTGATGTATTTTCTTATTCGATTTTCGTTTGGTGTTCTTTACTATTTTGCTTGTGAATTGTGTGTATCTGTTAGAGATGGCACAGATCTACCGACCGATTGCCTCTCCTCCATGCTTCATAAGCTCTGCCGACATGCAATCGACATCGGGAACCTTGTTGTTTTTCAATCGATTTATTCCGTCTATAATTTCGTTGAAAGAGGGCTCTGGGATCTGAGGCTCGACCGTATATACGTCTGGTACGGTTATGGCATTTCTAACAGATACACACACAATATGCAAGCAAATAGTGAAGAACATCGAAAGGAAATTCGAATAAGCAAACGCCATCAAAGCCGAATAACATAGCGATAACAGAACAATTCCCACATCAGTTGAGTATACTTCAGTTTAGATATCGGATTCGTACACGCGGCCAGTAGCCCGATGCTTCAATGTTTCGCTTTTCACCAGTTTCATCGTATGTTCAAATCACCGTCTTCACTATCCTTGCTTAACGCAACAATCCTCTCGTGTGATCTGTACACACAGCACAAACTCTCCCATAGTAAACAGGACTTTATTACTAATACGATCACGACATCCGCATAGAGCACCGACACACTTGCCTGCTCCGACGTCCTCTCGCTCGCTCGTTCTGCGCTCCGTCGTTCGCACACGAAGTTGATCATAACAAAGTTACTGAGGAGGGAGTAGTGTGGCGTTTCTAACAGATACACACACAATATGTAAGCAAATAGTGAAGAACACCGAAAGGAACTTCGGTTAAGCAAAAGCCATCAGAGCCGCATACCATAGCGATAACATAACAATTCCCACATCAGTTGAGTATACTTGAGTTTAGATATCGGATTCGTACACACGGCAGTGACCTAATGCGTTGAGCTTTGGTTCTATATTTTAGTGATTCTAACCATGATAGCGTCGGTTCGAATCACACGCTCTTCACTACCGTCGCAAATGCTATAGGTTTATTTGTGGTTGATGGGTGCGCACATTAGGCAGGTTTTCAAAGTACTGTTTGCATTTTGTGACGATATTGTTTGTTTCTGTGACCAGAAATGATGTTTTTTTTTTTTTTTTTAAACACCCTTTATTAGATATGAATAGTATCATCATCATCATCATCATCGGCACCACAACCGGGATTCGGTCTTGGCCTTATTGAGCAAGTCTCGAGGCTTGTTACATTTTCCATAATAATTTATTTTTACGGGCAAGGTTATTAGCCTTGCGTCATATGAATAGTACAATCTTAACAAAATAATTTAATACTATATTCGAATTGTACTTACTTTAGTTTACTTAAGTAAAACATGTGAGGGTTTACTGGATTAGTGTTTAGCTCCCAAGTCAATTTTAATGTTAGATTTTAACATGTTAATTCATAAGGTTTCGCCCGTTTTAGCCTCCTCAATTAGTGGGTGATATCCAAGAGCTGAATAGCTTCTACGTTGGTGTGATTATGTAGGCGTTTTTCGTGAGTGTCAGCATATTTTTGGATAACTCCATTACTCCATTTGACCTAGGTCATCATGTATTTCCTGATTTGTCACAAAATGGTAGGTATTGGTGATAATGCGAAGGTGGTTATTGGAGATGGTAATGCTTACACGCACACACACAGACACGTCTATACACGGGGCACGAAACGTTTACGTTTACCTGTTTGTCCGCTCGTCGCGTCGCAACTGCTGCATTATATCACATAGAATATCATTTGTTACAGACTATCCGTGTTTGGAACTTAGCATGTATTCTGTTACTTCAGTCGGAGTAACGGCCCGACTCATATCTCTATAAAACCGTTCGTGCGGTCTCGAATCTCTCGCACTCTGTGAGTACGTGATCCTCATTTTCTATTTTGTCTTCGTAGATAAGCAGTATGGGTGATTGACATATTCATACTTAAACAAGTATTGCTGAAAGCATCCATGTCCTGATATCAGCTGAGTCAAGCGGTAGTTCAGCTCGCCATGTTTTCTTTACACCCATGTTGGTACATCAGGTATCATGTTGTGGGACCATCTTCCTTTGGTGAAGGAATCACACTTTCTTTGCCATTTTCTTAGGCTTGAGAGCTCTAATTGTGACTGCATTCGTCAGCGATTCTCTTGCGAGACCTTATGCAACGCACCGTTTTCCTTAGCTGCAATGTCAAGTGGTTTTCTCCCGGCCAAGACATTTATAACATCTTTGGATACCGTTCGGAATGCGCAGCATACTCTTAATGATGCCAGCCTATGTTCTGAGTTTACTCCCCTCATGTACGACTTATACTGTGTGGCTCCTGCCCATATGTGAGCTGCATACATTATAATGGAGGTGTTGACACTAGTTATCAACTTCCTTATGTGGGGCCAGGGTCCTCCAAAATTGGGTACCAGTCTCACTAAGACTTTGTATACTCTTGCCGTTTTTCACTCGTTTTTCTCAGGTGTTCCTTGAAGGTCAACCCGTTGTCGAGTATAACACCAAGATATTTAATATAGATCTGATTGTTTGTCGTTCTATTTCCAAATCAAGGTGTTCAACTTTCTTGCGGCTGCTTATTAAGACTGCCTCCATCTTATGTCCAGATAGATTCAGTCCGGCCATATCTAGCCAGCATTTAATGCTCTGGATTGCTTGGGAGCAAATATACTCCAGGTCATCTAGATGTTTAGCTACGGCCACTATTGCCAAATCATCTGCGTACCCAATGATTTTAACCCCTTCTGGTACATTGGCCCTGAGCACGCACTATCATACATGATATTCCATAACAGCGGACCTAATACAGATCCCTGAGGTACAACCTCTGTTATTTTGTATTCCTGTGGTCCCTCATCTGTGTTATAAAACAGTCTTCTATCCGAGAAATAGTTTGCTAGTATACGGACCAAGTAGGGTGAGACTTGTAGATCGCCTAACGCTTCTAGAATCCGATTTCATCTCACCGAGTTAAATGCAGTTTTAACGTCTAGTGCCACCACGGGGCAATATTTTTTCGTTCTCCACACGCCGTATTCACCAGGCATTGTTGCCTACGATTACCACTTGTTCCGGCCGATGACTCATGGCCTAGCCGAGCATCACTTCACTTTTTACGAAGAAGTCAATAATTGGCCGATTATTGGATCGCCTCAAAACAGGATCAATTTTTCCAAAGGGAAATCTGGCGAATAATCATAACTAATGGTGGATAATACTTTGAATAAAATATAGGGTGGTGCAAAATTAATCACCCTATCTGAAGATGTTATAATTTGAGCAAATGGCGCCGTACGTCAATCATACTTGACACTTGTGAACTAGACACCTGCAGTCATCTCATAACTTAACAGAAGAAATTGTAAAGGGCCAAATAAAGATTTCCATCACTCAAAATCTTTTTTTTTTTTTGTTTAGTAAAAAAATAATTCAAAAATAAAATGGACGTAATTTTGCACCACCTTGTATCGGGTTTTCCAATAGGGACTCGACAACTTTGAATTTAATTTGTGAACGCACCCTTTCGCTAATCATCGAACTGTTACTGTCAATTTATTCAGTAAACTCAACATTCTCATCACGGTTAAGTACACGAACGAACAACGTCTGCAAATTATAAAAATTTACTACCGAAAAAAAGTTGTCAAATCCCTATTGGAGAACCCATTACATTGAATCAATTTCTCTGAGTAAAGTATCAAAATTACAACAACAAAAAACCAGCAACCCTTATTTGTAATCCCAATAGATTGTCCGGGAAATAGTGCAATTATTATGGTAGCGACGCACCGATAGGTCGCAGTGTATCCGTACTGGTTGAGTTAGGTGAGGGGACTCTCATCTTTCTAGTGACGCCTCATTCAGTGCGCCGTGAGCAACTGTAGCATGTGTATCACTGTTACTGTGAACCTGTGTTCAGTGCCTGTGTCATAGATCGCGATGAGTGTGTCGACCGAGCAACGCTACGTGGTTAAGTCTTGCGCAGAACTCTAGAAACTTCTCGTCGAGACCAACGAAATGATAAGGAAAGCTTACGGGGTGTCTGCTCTTGCCTATTCGTGAGTTTCGCGATAGTGAAATCCTATTAAGGACGGTCGGGAAGTTGTGGACCATGAACCTCGCTCTGGTCGGCCACCGTTGGCCACCAACGACCTCAACCAATTTAGACCTTCTGCGTGTTCTGTTAAATAAACATTATCTAATTTAAGGTAAACACGCATTTATTCGATGTCACAGTTAGTGGATCTGCTGTGGCATGAACACCTCGCCAAGTCCAAATCAAAGAATTTTAATTTTTCAGAGATATAAGATATTTTAGTTCAACATAACTTCTTCTGCTGTTCAAATTCCAATTAAGACTGGTGGCCATATACTGCTTACATGTTTGGACTACTGCTCCTAAGAACACCTTTGACATAGTCGAAGAAACATAGATACGAGCATTCCTGTTAATTACCACCATAGTACAAGGCTACAGTCATTGTCACAACGAAAACCTTTGTCCCTGTTGTATTATTTTTATTATTACCATGTGGATTCCAGTGATCTCATTCAGAGCAATTCGGTTTAGTTGCAGTTAACTTCAACGCAGCTACTGAATATCCTTCCAGCAGAACTATTTTTAAAGCGTTAGAATTATAGCTGGTGGAAAACAAATCCAACAACTATCTCGGAACGCTGAGATGGTACTATAGGATTACATATCCTGAAAGTTAGGCAGAGAAAAAGAGGAAGTACATTGGAATTGATGTTTAGAGATTTTACTAATAAGGAAAGGCATGAATAGTGAGGAAACACATTTCACATTTGTGTGCTTATACGAATTAACTGCATAGACATATTTACGAACTGCCTGAAGACCAACTCCCCTACTCGTCTTTAAATATGCGGGCGCACTCCTTCAGCTACTACAGTTTTATTTTAAGGAACGATCTTTTTCAAAATGACGACCTACCTATATGTATTAATAATTATCAAATAAAATCTCCTATGGAGCACATAATAGAATGGTAATCTTTATAACAAAATAGCGCAGACTTACCCGGGCAAAACACTGCTCCAAAATCATTGGTACGTTATGTTCCCCATATGATGGACCTTCACCAATATAAGTCAATATTTTTGATATGCTCCGAAGTAAATATTCTAAAGAGTATTTCGTCACATATCCTTTTGCATTGCACACTATCTGAAAGAACTCAACAGCTAGGTGGCCCGGTGATTGCAATTTACAAAGCAGAAGTAAAGTCGTTTTAATCTCAATGGGAGATATGGAATGTCTTCGAAATCTAAACAAAACTACATTAGAACCCATTACCCACAAACTTCATCGATGATTTACTCACGGATCAAATACGTTCCAAAATAAGTCCGCAAGCACAGCTGTTGCGGTTCCTAAATTATATGCTACTGACTTTGTAAAGTGGCCCAACTTTTCACAAGCAAAATAAATATCCTGGATCATTGCAGTTAACTGAAACGGCGGCACCATGCAGTTGTTGTCCGTACTGCTAATATTGTGTCGGTTTAAAACAGCTAAAACCAATTTGTATGGAATTGTTGATGCTACGAAAGGAATCATATAAAATCACACATCACGGATATTCTCCAAATATCATACTGTAGAGTAATTTCTGTAAGGTGACCATTTTTGAGGCACACCTGTAGATCGTGTATTTGTAGGAAGAAAATTCATCTTTAACATGTGAAATGGCAGCCGACAATTTGGGATGCTCGAACAACCTTCGATCTGGCTTCTCATTAAATTGTGCCATATGATATACAAAACTAAAATATAAATAATTAAGGCAAAAATTAACCTGGTAGCTCTTCTCTATATCGTTATAACCATGTCAAATTTGATTTCAAAATTTGGAGGTAATTTTGTTTTATGGCAGATGCTTGGTGACCCTGCTTAGAAGGCCCATTCACAATATATTGAGTATATGAAATATTGAATTTATTGTTCACAAATTATTTTCTTTTTATATTTTTAAACATAATGCTTTTTTTTTGTTTTTCTACTCTAGGTTCAATGTTAAGTGTTTCTTTACTATATATATACAGATGTATAGACCGAAAACCAGATGGAGCTTCAGTTTACCTAGAAAATTTATTACACACGTTTTAAACTTGTAGCAAAAATTGACGTCTGCTAAAAATATAGTAAACAAACTAGTTGCTTTACAACATTGTGCAAATAAGCGTAAGTGCTCCAATCAGCCTTATTCATCGGTAAAAATTAGTTAGTCTACATTCGTCAGCAAATCTAATTTTGAGTTAGTTTTCATTTTGAATCTTTTACTGTGGCAATCTTCGATTATGAAGAGATATATGCAATTATTGAGAAGGACGTTTGTTATTTATGATGTTCTCATCAAGAAGTTTTAAAAACTCGTCTTTTTTAAATTTGATAGGTTATAGTGTGTAGAATAAGTCCCCAAAACCGTTTTTACAAAAACAACTTTATAAAAAAGTTACAGCATAACGAGGTCAAGTAGGGTCGTTTATTTTTCACTTCGAGGCGTCTTGTTCAGTAGGTTAACAGAACGATCGACCTGAAAATGTATATAGAAGCTAATGAGACATAGTACTATAGAACCTGACATAGTAATTAGACCTGCTGTAGGGTCAGGCCGGAAACTTTTCATCCCACACTGGTATAGCATGTTCAGACTTTAAACGCGTTTTTCTCGAAACAATGTCTTTCACATTGGTCTCCACGATATCTCAAGAGCTACTCGATGGATCGGCGCTTTTATTTTATTTTAATGTAAAATCTGAACATAAATGTAGAAGATTTTTTCATAATTTTTTTTTCTATTCAACGTTAAAGAGTAAAAAATACGAAAGTCGTTACTGCTTAATAACAAGTGTCGACTGCGCCAAATTGTTGTAGAATTTGTTTGCACACAATAAAATATAATTAAAATATGGATAACGCGCGTACGAGCGGTTTATTCCTCCTGGTTTGGGTCGACGGGGGTGTCGCAGTTGCCGTTAGGCTGTTAGCTGGCTGTATCCCCTTTGACAACAGCTGCCAAAGTTGTATAGCCATTGCGGTTTCGTTGTTCGCTCCTCCTTTTATTTTCTTTTGATGAACTGTTTTTATTGAATATTAAAATTTTCTAACACAATATTCCTTTTTCTTTAACTTTACTAACGCAATCTTTCTTTTTTTTAAACTTGTTTTATTCAACATTAAAATTTCTAACACAATGTATCTTTTTTCCGAACTTGTTTTATTTAACATCAACGTTTTCTAACACAATGTTCCTTTTTCTGAACTTATTTTATTAACCTACACCACATACCCCGGTTGTAAATCTACGAGAGCGCCCGACACTCATTCGCGTTCTTTTATATGAGGACACACATTTATCCCCAGCTTACCATTTACCGATTCACCGAAATTGGTTTCGGCTCTCACGAACCTGAACCCCTTTCAGAGAATTCTCAGGTACAGAAGTACATAATGGCAAGTGTAAGGGATTCATAAATGAATATACTGAAGAAATCTAGTACGTTCACATTTGATAGCCATGTGCCAACTCTCACCAGCCAGCTGATTACATATCAGAGAACGTTCACCTATCGGTTCTCCAACCTCTTGGACGCTGCTAATATGGGTTTTTCATCCTGTTGCACGCAGCTCAACTCTTGAACGTTGCTTACTTATCGGTTCTCCAACCTCTTGGAAGCTGCCCTATCGGTTTTTCATCACTTGGACTCAGCTTATCCTCTTGGGCGCAGCTCATCTCTTCGGTGCTGCTCACTCAATCCTTTGGACCCAGCTCATCACTCTTGGTCGTTGCTTATTCTTCGGTTTTCCTCATTTTCTTGGACGCAACTCACGAGTCTTGGGTGCTGCTTACTCGACTCTTGGGCGCAGTTCACTTCTTGGGCGCCGCTCACTAGACCCAATGCACGCAACCTCATCACAAAGATCGCATCCCTAACATTTATTGATCGTTCGAACAGGAGTTTTTATCGCTGTGCAGTGCGCGATAAGTCGAACCTGTGGAAAAGTGAAAGTGCGAGTGCCCATGGTAAAAGTGCGTAATACCAACTGTGTTGATGACGCATAGCATTCTCTTTCGTCCGGTCGTTCCTGAACTCACATCGCAGTTCCGGCGTCACTCTCTTTGTTGCATCGTCAACGAAGACTCGGGGCACGCTCACTAACGATTCGACCTTCAAGTGGCCACAACGTACCAGGTTGAGGAACTCATCGCTGCTCAGTTTTCGGCACAAGACCAGACGTCTCGCGCGTTCGTCAATCTAAAGAAAAGGGGGCTACCAACATTGGGCTCAGGGGAGACTCGCCAGCAGAACCTCGGGCTCAAATAGGAGCATATCCGGAAGCGGCACGAGGAAATTATACGGCTGGCAACCCTAGAAATCAAGAGTCATCGCTACTTCGGGGAGGAATTCTCCGAGTCAACCGAGGAAACATACCTGGACGAGCAGGCCAAGTTCGTCGACGCGCATCACGCCCTCACCCCGGGCTTCCCGACACCATCAAAGGCCGCCGCCGTTATCAATACACCCCGCGCACACCCACCAGTGTTTCTCATGGCAGGCGGCATCTCTTCGAAAATACCCATTTCATGACATTGCACTCCCCTGCACATAAAAACACAAGGACCCACAACATACGTCAAGATACTTTCGACAAAAGTCCATTCAGCGAGGAGTGTAACGGAATATCTATGAGTTATCCTGCTAATGGCCCTGGGGTTCTTATAGACCAGACTCAGCATAGCAACACATACAGCTTAAGTTGCAATTAACGATTTGTAAATATGGACAAGCTCATACAGAGCAATAAAAATGCGATGGATCCCAGCAAATGGAGGTAAATCCCGTTATTGCCAAGTAGATTTTATGTATCCCCGTCAACGAGGATAATTCGCCAATAATTGGCGAAGGCGGGCGGTATGTTACGGAATCAATAATGAAGGTACTAGAGAAATCTAGTACGTTCACATCTGCTTGCCATGTGCCAACTGTCATCAGTCAGCTGATTACGTGTCAGCGAAAAGGGGGAAAAGAGGGTTGTTACGTGAGTAATTCGTCCGTCGCCCTTCTTTTGACAAAACGCACACTCGGCTGCATTGACAAATAAAAAATATTAATTAATTAAAGTGTGGTTAATAAACACAATACCAAGCTTGTTTTGATAGTTGATCGGATGCAGCTGAGACGTGTTTTGGATTGAACGCAGCGGGCATGTAAACCCAGGTTCTCTTTGGCAGCGGTGTCTTGGGTTGTTTTCGGAGTTGGCCGTCGTCGGGGGGAGACCTTCGTTGAACCGGTGATGCGGACGAGGGATAGCAGAGAGAGTAGAAGAAAGGCAACCTTCGAGTGATTGACGTGATAAGACGGAAGATCTGGTTTTTTGGCCCAGACAAAAGAAAATAAGAATAGTTTTAGAAAATACCCAATTTTTGAGAAACTCGTTAATCAGTGGAGTTGGAAAAGAGAACATTAAGTCACAACGTTATAATGAAATGTAATCGGCGTACAGTTAATAAGAAACGTTATTTGTGAAGTTATAATGTCAGAACAAAAATGTTATTTGTGAAGCTTCTCTAAAATATATGCAGTTAAGAAACGTTTTATTTGTGAAGCATATAACTAACTGGGATCAATGAAACAATAAAAGACTTACTAAGATATTGTAGTGAGCTTAGGGTTCGCTGGATTAATTATTTTGAATAAATAAGAGCCGTTGAATCGATTTTGAATTAATGTGACACTTTATTAGTACTGTTACTTTTTACCGTACACTTAACGATTTCTTAACTTATCGCTTCCGTACTTATCGCGTCTTTTACTTCTCACTCGAGACTTATCGCTTGCTTCACTTTCTTCTTCTTACTCCACTCCATGATCTGTGTGCGACGTATTTATACCGTTCCCTCATTCTGATTCGGTGTTTCGTTTCTGTCCGTTCCATAGTCTCGACTTTTCTATTCCAGTTTTTCAAGTACTTTCTAAAATAATCTAGTACTTTGTTTCGGACTTTCTCGAAGACTCCAATACTGATTGTCATATGCGTCACACTATCCTCCACCTAGATTAGTTCGTCCCGAACTAAGTTCGCTGCACTCCCGGGCCAACAAAAGCCGCCAGTCGGTCGCGATGCACCAGTTTCATCTTGGCGTTCGGCGGTGGAAGTTCTTGACCTTCTTCCAAATTTTCTACTGCTCTCCTTTTCGCGTCGGCTCTAGCCTGCCGCTATTCTTCCTTTTCCTGACGACGGAATTCCTTTTGGATTTTTGGGATCTCATGCGAATAGTACAAGAGAAAATGCATGTGAACACCCTTAAGCTCTTCTGGAGTTTGCGCATCACGTAAGCGGCCTAGATCTTCATCTTTAATTACACGCATATCATCTGGTATTGGAGCATCTGTCGATTTCATAACCGTATCCAACTGGTAGTTCCGCATCTTTTCAAATAACTGAAGCGGTTTGTTCTTTGGAACTGATAGTAAACACCAGCGTGCGTCGTAGTAATAGACTTTCCATAGATCGTCGCACGTTAATTCTGGTTTCACGTGTTCTTCTCTATAGAACGCTATGAACGGCACCTCTAGCTGTTGATTACGTCTACAATCTAGGGCTTGCTTGATCTTTCCCCCCGTATGTGGTGGCTTACAATAGCAATCTCGACCTCCAACATCCGTTGATCTCTCTTGTTCGGAAACAGTTGATTTACAAAACGCATGTTTGTAAATGCATTCAGCTTCATCTTTTAGCTCGTTCGGTCCCTCTGGAACAGGCGTAACCGGAACTTCGCGTAATTGCATTCGCTCAGGAATATCCGTTTTACGGATTTTATTGTCCAAATCCGTAAAGTGACCCCTTTCCAATTCACTAGGTTCGTATTCGGGTTCATATCCGTCCTCGTCACAATTAGTGAAATCCTCATAGTCGAAATCTACACCGAAACTGTCTTGCAATGACGCGTGAGTGACTAGAAGTCGTCTTTTTTTCTTCTCAGCAATTGGCCTTCCTTCAATAAAATCCTCAGCATCAGACTCCGATTCCTCATCATCGTTGAAATGTTTTGCCGCCTCAATTTCCCTGTGACTACGTTCAGAGCGGCGTTCAACATCGTCTTCGTCGTCGAATAGCTGTTCGGCTATAGCCTCACGTCCTGAACCTTCATCGACGTGCTGTTTCTCTCCACCACTTTCTTCGTCCTGTGTACGACGCAGACGCTTGGGACGCTTTCTGCGTTCGACTTTCAAACCAAGATTCTCTTCAATAAGGTCACAGTCGTCGTCTTCCAGTCGGTCCTCCAACTCGTCATCATCATTGTAAATCCGTTTCGGGGAACGGCCTGAAGCATCAGTGTCTTCACCATCACTGCCGTCCTCTTCAATCGGGTTATCATCGATGAGATCCTTCAGTTCTTCACATAACACATCATCGTCATCTTCCTCCTCTTCCTCACTGCTGTCGGGCATAGCTTTGCTCTTCCTGAGTTTCTTCCTTTCATGTGGCTCCAATTTCTCCTCATCCTCAGATTCCTCCGTTTCCGAGTCCCAGAATTCTTTCATACACTGCCTTTGGGCATCCAATTTTGCCTTAAACTCTGCAGCTCGTGCGTCCAATTTTGCATTAACGTCTGTAGCTCGCGCATCCAATTTTGCAGCTCGCGCGTCCAATTTTGCATTAACGTCTGCAGCCCACGCATCCAATTTTGCAGCTCGCGCATATAATTTTATCATCATCATCCTGAGCATCTCCGAAATGTCCAAGTGTGGCGAACTCTTCTCCGTTACATTGGCACCATCTTGACTCGCTGTTTCTTCTCCATCCGGACAGTCTGGTCCAATCGCAAAAACACATGTGTCGACATCAATGCCCTCTTCCTCCATTGCTGCTTGCAGGCGCTGTCGAAGAATTTGATTCTGTCCTCTGCTATCCAGATTCCGGTCCTCAAGTTCCTTCTTCAAGTCAGGAACGCGAAGATCCTCCAAATGTCGATCTGACATCGTTACAACACACTTTCACAGACTTATTTCCTTCACTAATAATTAATCCCACTTCTGACACCAATTGTAGCGAGCTTAGGGTTCGCTGGATTAATTATTTTGAATAAATAAGAGCCGTTGAATCGATTTTGAATTAATGTGACACTTTATTAGTCCGTTAATAACAACCGTTACTTTTTACCGTAGACTTAACGATTTCTTAACTTATCGCTTCCGTACTTATCGCGTCTTTTACTTCTTCACTGCTTACTTCTCACTCGAGACTTATCGCTTGCTTCACTTTCTTCTTCTTACTCTACTCCATGATTTGTGTGCGACGTATTTATACCGTTCCCTCATTCTGATTCGGTGTTTCGTTTCTGTCCGTTCCATAGTCTCGACTTTTCTATTCCAGTTTTCAAGTACATTCTAAAATAATCTAGTACTTTGTTTCGGACTTTCTCGAAGACTCCAATACTGATTGTCATATGCGTCACAATATTAACTGATCCTGGTGTGCTGAAAGCGGTTGTCGAAATTAAAACGGTAACACCTGAGAAGATACACACAAAAGGTATGTCTAATTTCCATCTTTGCGCAATGCCACAGCGAAAACAGATACAATTTAATTTACGGAGTGGACGCTTGCTGATCACGACCGTCTTTCGAGCGGCGGCGGAAGAAGGGAATTGCGTGGGATGAAACGATCCCACATATAAACCAGGTTCTATAAGGGCCACGACTGCAATTTACAACCATCAAAAAACAGTCGAGTTTAGTACAGAAAAAAGTGTTACAATTGACCGTTTACAGCAATTATCTATTTTGGAACACATTACAAAACAATTAATATTACATGCGCCACCATATATATATATATATATATATATGTGTGTGTAATACATATATAATACATATTTTCACTTCCAAAAAAAAAAAAACCAAGATCGATTTTCGGGCCTCTACAGAAGCGCAAGGCTAATAACCTTACCCGGAAAAACAAATTATGGAAAATTTAACAAGCTTCGAGACTTGCTAAATAAGGCCAAGACCAGATGTAAGTAGGCGCCAAAATCTAATTTATTTCTTATTTTGTCTGCACGCAACATTTATTGTGTAACACCGGTTTGCGGAGAGCTCACGTGTAATATTCGTTTTATTTTTTTATTTTTTTTTTACATGAACTACCAAGTATTTTTGTTTGCCAGTCAGTTAAATCGAGATCTTTTCAATTTTGTTACTGCAGTCTACAAAAATTACGAACTTTTGTGAAAGTAAATTATTGCATTTTATAAATTAACAATCGTGGCAATTACTTTTTTTCTTGTGTGAGAAGTGAAGAATGAGATGTGCCAACATTTTAGATTAAAATAATAAACTTTATTAACAAGTAAATAGGATATATTATATACAAATGCATATGAGCAATAAGAAAACAATTTAAAGTTAATAATGAGTAAATAAATCACATTGTAACTGCATAAAGTATTTGTGTATACCACTAGCTTCTAGAACCTTCTTCTGAAATTTTTAATTTAAAATGATTTAAAATTGTGAATTGGTCGTGTCATTAGCGTGAATCATTCCTTACCTTGCTGACATCTATTCCATCCCATTTGTTCATTTTGCAATTGTGTTTGGAAAGTGTGTATACGCTTAAAATTGGAACATCTTTTGTTGATTCCCAGCGAATTTTTCACAACACGAAGCATTAAGAAGAACGAAACAACGACGAGTGTAATTAATTTATTATATCATTTTTGTGTAGACTTGGGTAAAATAAAGATTTAATAACAATGAGTTTTAATGAGAAATCTGACGGTGTTTCACGTGAGGAATGGTTGGCCCGTCTAGCGCAATTTCCATTTAAGCAAAGCGATATGAACAGATTAATAATGAATTATCTGGTAACAGGTATAACAAAGCAACTCTTTTATATTACTAAAATGAATTGCGTTTCATAAGCCCATATTCTTTTGCAGAAGGATTCAAAGAAGCCGCCGAGAAATTTCAACTAGAAGCCGGCCTAGAACCGTCTATTGAATTAAGTTCCTTAGACGAAAGAATCTTGATCAGAGAGGCAGTACAAAATGGGAGAATACAAGAAGCAACACACTTAGTTAATCAACTACATCCCGAATTATTGGATAACGATCGCTATCTGTTTTTCCACCTTCAACAATTGCAATTAATTGAGTTGATTCGGTACGTATTTGGGTCATGTTGCGTTTCTCTTGATTTGTGTTTTTTCTTAGGTACAATACCTGAAAGAAGGTGACTGGTATTAATTTTATGTTTGAGAGGATATTATGCTAACTTATTTGTAGGTCTTTAACCTTCGTTTCACCATTGTTCTCCTAACAAAGAAAATCATTTGCGTCCAACAGTTCCTTTTATTTTGTGTTTTTAGCGGGATGTGCGCGCACACTAATGGGTTCGAAGAACTCTTAAGCACCTTATTTCGAGTCAGCGTGAAGACGTTGATGGTAACATTCGACCATTTATTTTAAAACGGTAACTACGGATGTAATGGATTTTGTGAACGTAGCGGGATGTCGGTAACAAAATTATATGTAAAGTAGTAAGGGGTTGCTTCGAACGTTGATTTTGGAAACAATACTCTTGAGCATAAGATTAGTGGAAGGGCGAATAATCGTAAATTCAGTTATAGTTTTTTATTTAGGATCAAATTTAATGATACTATTATTGCTTTATATGGATTGGAAACAAATACTTGTTCGAAACCATTGATTCAGATAATTTGTCCTTATAATTCAATCGTATAAAGTAATTTATACGATTAAATTAACTTATCCGCTGTTTTTCGGAGAGATCTATATTGTAACGCTGTGTAAGTCGAAAATTCTATTTCTCTTACAATTATAGACTGTACTGATGATGTGTCAATCTTCACCATAACAATATTGAATTTAATTTGATTCTCAATAATTTTAAAGGTAATTTGTCATTTAGAATTAATTCGATTCCCAGACGTAAAACAATGATATTGTGATTTTAAACCATTCATCTATCTTCTTTGTAGGAATATCGTTAACTCAACTGTTGTTTTTTAATGGAAGTTTTTTCCTGTTCTGTAACAACTTAAAATATTGTGATGTAATTTCGATTTTACGTCGATCGACTTCCTCGGTTCGATCTCTGGGTTGTGAATAATCCAAATAAAATTCCAAAGTTTGTTCTTTTTACTTCTCTAGCTTTTTCTTTATTACTTGTCACCCTTGTTAGTTTTTCCAAATCCCATTATTGACTGACACTTATTATTCCGCAGTCAGTTTGCCTGCTTCTCTATGTCGTCTATCTCGCGCTAGATGTCGCGTTTAAATCCTTGCCTGCTATTCACTTCGGTTGTAAATTCGTCACACTACCCTCCGCCTAGATTAGTTCGTCCCGAACTAAGTACACTGGTCCTCTTGGTTAACAAAAGTTGCCAGTCGGTCACGATGTACCACTTTCATCTTGGCGTTCGGTGGTGGGAGTTCTTGACCTTCTTCCAAATTTTCTAATGCTCTCCTTCTCGCGTCAGCTCTAGCCTGCCGCAATTCTTCCTTTTCCCGACGACGGAATTCCTCTTGCATTTTAGGGATCTCATGCGAAAGTATAAGAGAAAATGCATGTGCACATCCTTAAGCTCTTCTGAAGTTTGCACATCACATATGCGATCTGGATCTTCATCTTTAATTACTCGCATATCATCTGGTATTGGAGCATCTGTCGATTTCATAAGCGTATCCAACTGGTAGTTTCGCATCTTTTCAAATAACTGGAGAAGTTTGTTCTTTCGAACTGACAATACACACCAGGTGCTTCGTAGTAATAGATTTTCCATAGATCGTCGCACGTTAATTCTGGTTTCACGTATTCTTTTCTATAGAACGCAATGAACGGCACCTCTAGCTGTTGATTAAGCACCACCGTATGTGGTGGCTTAGCTCCTCAATAGTATACTGGTTAGTATACCCGCCTGTCATGCGGGAGACCGGGGTTCGATTCCCCGTCGGGGAGCCTCTGGCGCAAGACTAATGACCTTGCCCGGAAAAAACAAATCATTATGGAAAATTTAACAAGCCTCAGGACTTGCTAAATAAGGCCAAGACCGTTTCCAGGTTGTAGTGCCGATGATGATGATGATGTATGTGGTGGCTTACGATAGCGGTCTCAACCTCCACCATCAGTTGATTTCTCTTGTTCGGAAACAGTTGTTCTACAAAACGCCTCTTTGTAAATCCATTCAGCTTCATCTTGTAGTTCATTGGATCCCTCTGGAACAGGCGCAACCGGAACTTCGCGGAATTGCATTCGCTCAGGAATATCCGTTTTACGGATTTCATTGTCCAAATCCGTAAAGTGACCTATTTTCAATTCACTAGGTTCGTATACTTCAAAAATAGTCTTTCGCGTAGGTTTCTTTTTGGTTGATTTCTTGGGTCGTTTTTCACGTTCCCCAATACCGTCTTCCTCTTCGTAGTCATCACCTTCCGATTCGGGTTCATATCCGTCCTCGTCATACTTAGTGAAACCTTCATAGTCGAAATCTACACCAAAAATGTCCTGACCTTCTTGCAATGACGCGTCAGTGAATAGAAGTCGTCTTTTCTTCTTCCTCTCAGCACTTGGTCTTCCTTCGTCGTCTACAATAAAATCATCAGCATCAGATTCCGATTCTCCATCATCATCGAAATGTTCTGCAGCCTCAGTTTCCCTGTGACTACGTTCAGAGCGGCGTTCAACATCGTCTTCGTCGTCGAATAGCTGTTCGGCTATAGCCTCCCGTGCTAAACCTTCATCGACGTGCTGTTCCTCTCCCGTTTCATCCTGCCTCGCCTGCAGTCTGGCAGAATTCCCTTCGATGCGCGATAGTTTTTCCTGCAGTTATGAAGTTTGTTGCGCCAGCTGGTTCTCCATACGTGAGGACTGTTTTGCCTCCTCCATGCGTTTGCTAGCTGCTCCTGCATGCGTTGTGCTAGCTGCTCCTCCATGCGTGCGGACTGCTGTGCCATTGCTGCACCATCATGTCAAATGCTTGCTGTAGCTCTACCAACTGCTCTTCGACTTTTGATGAGGTTCTTAAAGCATCATGACAAAACTCGTGTCCATCAACATCGATGCCCTCACTCTCCATTGCTTTACGCAATCGTGCTTGTAGATCTGCCTTATTCCCTGTCACAGGCAATCCTCGAGACTCCAATTCTTCTCTTAAATGGGGCATTCTCCGGCCAGCAAACTTCACCATTATCTTGGATTATTCCAGGTCCACACCTACACTTCCAGATGATATAGGATTATTCAGCAATCCCACTTCTGGCACCAATTGTTTCGTGATTTTGATTTTACGTTTATCGACTTCCTAGGTCCGATCTCTGGATTGTGAATAATCCAACAAAAACTTCAAGTTTGTTCTCCTCTCCTGAATAGATGTATTTTATTTTCACTTATTATTTGACACTTAATATCACGCTGTCAGTTTTGCTTACTGAGTCGATGTGTATCGTTCGGCATCCGAGTTCGAACTAACTGAGAGACGCCCGGCATACTATTCACGATTCATCATCATCATCGGAACTACAACCGGGAACCGGTCTTGGCCTTATTTAGCAAGTCCTAAGGCTTGTTAAATTTTCCATGATAATTTGTTTTTCCGCGCAAGGTCATTAGTCTTGCACCAGAGGCTCCCGACGGGGAATCGAACCCCGGTCTCCCGCGTGACAGGCGGGGATACTAACCACTATACTATCGAGGAGCCGCCATTCACGATTATTCGAGTGTAAATTCGTCACAATATGTAAAATTATCTCTCAATGCGATCGTTTTAGTCATCCATTGCAAATCTTTGTATACATTCTTCTCCGATAATCTTTCGTGCTGAATTGTTGCAATGGCGCGAGAGTTTCGTCTTGACCGGAGCAGCATCCACAGCTTAAGGTAGAATTTTTTCTATTTCTGCGCAACTGTCCACCCACAAACCGGCAATCCCTACACGAAATAAATCACAGCTAGTTGCTAACGCCGATATTAATTGGGAGTCCGTAACCATTTTGCTTCTTGCAAATGTTTATCCTCAGACAGTGATTGAAAAGGCACATTACTTTAAAAAATACGTATTATCCCCAAAGCCAAAACAACCTTCTTTTCCCGCGAAGTCCTATAGAGAGGATGTTAAAATATACCCAAAATTGGATCTTCTTGTCATAAAAGGCGACAAAGATTTCCATGTCCATTGTGTGTGGCGTGGCATTGTCCCGATGGGACACAAGACCTTTCCTGTTTACCAATTCTGCCCCTTTCTGTTTAATTGCTAGCTTCAAACGATCCAACTGTTGACAGTCGAAGTCCGAATTTAGTAGATCAAATGGAAATAGCTTATAGTATATAATTCCTTTCCAGTGCCACTAAGTGTACATCAAATCTTACTGGCCAATAGTTGTAGTTTGACCAAAGTTTGAGCTTCTTCACCGCGCGTTCCACGATCGTTACCGCACAATATTTTCTTATTTCGACTCATTTCTGATCACCTTCGATTTCGTTGTGAGTGACTGAAACTTTGCAAGTGGCAAATCGATTCACCATGCTCTTCTTTTGTGTACATTCACGTGCGTCTTTTTGAATCCAGCCTTATTTAGGTGGTTTAAAACTCAAACGAAATGGACAGCACCAAAATTAAACATAATTTGCTGAGACAGTTTCGAGACCATAAACACGACTTACAATTTCAACCCTTTTGACCTGTGGCGGTTCCGCCAAACCCCACGGCCCACTTACCTGAAAAACCCTCATAACTTCATCCTAGTCTGCATAGGTTTTTGCTAATGCAATCGCATTAGGCACCTGTAAATGCGTCACGCATCAAATGGATCAAATTTGTAATCCAAGGGTCCCTGTAAAAGAATCCTTACCTTTCATGCATCTCTTCGCATACAAATTCCCCGTAAGAATTCTTTCCTAACTTATCAAGAATCCCAAATCCAATACGGCTCCTTCGGTGCCAGGCAAATCCCCCTAGACGAATTCCTGAAAACAAAATGATTTGGTTTACATACAATGTAACCATCATAACAGGGATCATAAACATTGCGTCGTCTATTTCCCGTCCTCACCAAGTGTATCATAAATCACCATACATACACATTGGCTGGCGACCTACACCCAAGGGACCAAAACAAATATACGCATCTCGCGTCTTAAGGCATCAATTAAATCCTACAGCGCAGACAAATGCAAATAGGAATTGAATACCTACCCTTACCAGCGATGCCATAAACACCATTTCCTGGTAATCAAGCTAGAACCAATTAACGCATTTCCACATTGCATTGCCGCTTATTTATTTAGCCGCAATGCACATCTTAGACAAAGACCTAAGCGTTCCCCTTGTCTTCTCATATTTCGGGATCTGCTTCGCATCGGCAGCGGCATGAGCAAACAAAAACCATTAGCATTAGATTCGGTTTGTTTGCTTTACCGAACTCACATCTCATGGATACACCCTATGCCCCTATCGTCGTTTCAGGTTCGTTCTCATGGTTGCCTCATGAAAGAACCCATGTACACACATACATGTGTACTACCAACGATCTTCACGGTCCCTTTGTCCTTACCGCCTGTCTGCTTCGTTTATCCATCGCCTTCGCGCGCGTGTTGAATATTATGATCCTCACGATCACCCATGCACACATGATAACATCCATTACGAGATCTGGTTTTCTGTTCCACAAAGAGAGACTTTACGTCTCTCTTGTGGTACGTAAAACGTATCCTTAGTGGAGAGGAACACTTTCTCTCTCGGGGAAACTCACCCCATTAGCGAGTCGGCTCTGCACGAGCCGTTTATCGCTGAGTCCAATAATATCCGCTGACCACCACGGTCGTGCCGGTCCCGCTCCCCGGTGCGCACGGGGACGCGAATATAATATATCCCGGGTCGAGTTAGTGTGGCGTGGCAATGAGAACGCTTAAATTAACTTATTCGAAACGTTTCAAGTGACTTTTTATCCATGTTTTATCATTTAATAAATCCAAAAGTAACTATCGGTTACCGTCAACGAAGTAACCTTTTAATTAATAAACAACCAAACAAGTGAATCTAAGTGTTTTATTTTCCTCTCCTCGGTGGATAGTCGCTGTAAGCGCAGTACTGCGGAATGCATTGGAATGCTATCCTGGTACCCGCGGTGTATTTTTATGCTGTCGTTGTGTCCGGTGAACTAGTTCCAGCGGAATTATGATGGAGGAGGAAGGTGAACCGAGTGCCCATGCCTGGCACAATACATTTCCTCCCCACAGACCCTTAGATTCGATAGCATTTTTGCTGTTATTTTAAAGTAAGATTGGAAAATACACCAAATTTTCTTTTTGTTCACTTCAATATTTTACCCTTTATAACTGACAACTGAATCGAGCAGTCAAAGAACAAGAGAATGAGCTTTCATTAGTGTGGAATGTCACCTTTTCAACGAGCAACAAGTTCGAGTGTGTTTGATCAATACTTTAAGAGATATATATTACTGCAGTCATTTTGCGAGAAAATAATGGAGTTATTTTTCCTTACACTATTACAATATTTTGTATCGTTCCAGTTTCCTCTAAGCATTGACTTACAGGCATACAGAGTTAGATCATCTTCTTTCCTATCTTTAATTCCTCCTCTCTTTTCTGTCCGCGTTATATCGTTTACTACCGCAAGCGTATTCCTAATCATATACTTGGTATCGGTCGCACAACCACTTGCAGCTTCGCTATATATGGAGGTACGAGACTGCTAGCCAGTACGATTTGCCAGATTTCTTCCCATCCTTTCCGTGGTCGGAGGGGTGCCTTGGAGACTTGGATGTTAACGATGACCGACTCCGCGGTCACGGAGATTATTCTCCTCGGAATGGATATTTACTTTCCGCATTCCATCAAACGAAATTTATCTGATAAACCTTGGTTTGACAAAAAATGTGAGCACAGTGACAAAGAATAGAGCTTTTAAGCAATGATACTCCAATCTCGGCGAGGTTAACACAACGAATTTTGTTAGAATCAGGAACGCGCCCAACCAGGCGATTGATACCGCGAAGAAGGCCAACAACGACAGTGACCAATAAAATCCTTCTGGACACTCAAGGTTCACTGGTTCGCGTGCCTTTTGGTCAATGGCAAGGGTTGGCAGCAGTAACTTCGCTTCCTCCTCTTTTCCACCGTTGGTGACGGGCAGCGGGACGTTAGTCACAAAATCAAAAGATAAAGCAAATGTGTTAGCGAATTTATTTTCCGCGAATTCAAACCTCGATGCTGGTCTTTTGGAGCCACTTCTGATCGCACCGGTGCAGTCTTCGATGTGGGTTGTGAGGTCCCGTCAACGTACTGTTCAATGCATTCTACGTGGATTGGACTGGAAGAAGGCAACCGCCCCGGACGGAATACCAGGAATAGTCCTTAAAAACTGCTTCAGAACTATCACCGGTTCTTGGCAGACTCTTCCGCTTATCTTAAGCACGGAGGACGTTTCCTATTTGCTGGAAGGTAGCTCGAGTTCAGCCAATCTCAAAGAGGGGGAAAAGTGTCTCCCACAAAATTAAGGTGACGGGAAAGGTCACCAATACTGAGTTAATTAAGTATTTGGAGTGCAACGGGTTTCTGAATGATTGTCAATACGGATTCCGCCGCGGGCGGTTCACGGGAGACCTTTTGACCCTTATAACCGATATATGGGCGTCTGCGATTGAGGGGCATGATGAGTCCAGAACGGTCGCATTAGATATCTCCAATGTTTTTGACCGCGTGTGGCACGTAGCGTTGCTGAGCAAGCTTCCTGCATACGTACTTTCCCAGCAGCTTTGCGATTGGACGTAGAGCTTCCGATCGTTCCAGGTTGTTGTAGACGGCGAGTCTTCGGATCTTTATCCTGTTAATTCCGGGGTGCCTCAAGGTTCTATTTTGGCTTCAACCTTGTTTTTGCTTCACATGAATGATTTGTTAGAATCAACGGATAATATAGTGTTCAGTTTTGGGGATGATAGTACGCTTGTTTCCTCTTTTTCGAGTGACAGGCCGATTAGTGCATCAACGTCGCACCAGCTGAGATGTAGCCAGATCAACGCTCTAATCGGAATCTGGATAAGGTCCTGCAATGGGGAAAGGCCAATCTCGTCGACTTCAATGTAACGAAGACACATCAAACAAGATTCACAAAGAAAAGTGGATAACCGGTTCCACAGTTGACGATGAATAACCAGGCCATCGAATCTGGCGAAACCATGAAATTTCTCGTCGTCACGGTTTGCGGGAATGTATCGTGGCATAAACACGTATCAAGCATTGCCGGGTTCGCCTCAGGAAAACTGAGTTTGTGGGGTCCCTACACACAATATACAAGCAAATAGTGAAGAACACCGAAAGAAAATCGAATAAGAAAATGCACCAGCCGTTTACCAAGCAATAATAACATAGCAATTCCACATCAATTGAGTGTATTCGAGTTTAGAAATCGAATTCGTACACGCGACCAGTAGCCCGATGCTTCAATGCTTCGCTTTTCACCCGTTTAATCGCATGTTCAAATCACACGTTTTTCACTATCGTCGCAAACGCGATAAGTTATCTTTTTAGAGCTAAGAAATATGTGTTATAGTGGTTTTAATAATTAATATAATTTTTGAATAAATTAATGAACAGACTTGGTGCTGCCGTCGGACCGTTTCTAGGCCGACGCTTCAGGTCTTCTGGTTGCGGGGGATGTTGTGATCCCCCTGTTTATTTATGTTCTTGACTTGATTGTTGATTTATGTTCTTGATAAAAGTTGTAGTTCATTTGACGCGTACTTCACCCGCGGCGAAATCGTCTTATTCGCGTTGTAATTGCTTTTTATCGAAATATGTACCGTTCACTGCGGCGACTTGTCATTCACTGAAAACTGTTGTCAACGTTTTCTGACGTCTTGTCAAGGGTATATTTTACTCAGAACTCGTTCCGTTACAGAGCAAGAAGGCTGTGGAATTCCCTCCCCGCACGAGTGTTTCCGGAGCGTTACAATCTGCAACTGTTCAAAAGGATCTGCAACAGTTATTGGGTGGCATCTCGGTGTGCCGTTTCGGCGTTATAGGTTCGCCCCTCCTGATGAGAAGCATATAAAAAAATAAGCTCCATGAGTAAGGCCTTAGAATATACTTAAAGCTAGACCGGTTTGTCGTCTAAAGCTCGAGCAGTAGGTGTGGTCCCCATCAAGCTATAGGCTTAATGAAGAAATCCTTGGTCATCTTACGGAGCTTGATTGATGGATCGATCGGAGTCTACCTCCTACTTCGCTCGTCGCGTCGCAACTGATGCATTATATCACATAGAATATCATTTGTTACGGACCATGGTTGTTTGGAATTTACCATGTATTCTGTGACTCCTGTCGGAGTTACGGTCCGTCTTATATGTCTCTCTAAAATCGTATACGTGGTCTCGAATCTCACACATTTTGTGAGTACGTGTTCTGCATTTTCTATTTTACGTTCGCAGTACAAACAGTATGGCTAATTGTCATGCTTATACCCGTGTAAGCATTGCCGAAAGCATCCATATCCTGGTATCAGCTAAGTCAGGTGGTAATTAAGCTCGCCATGTTTCTATATCAGGTATCATGTTGTGTGTCCATCTTCCTTTGGTGGAGGAATCTCACCTTCGTTACCATTTTCTTAGGCTTGAGAGCCCTAATTGTGACGCGTATTTGCCGGCGATTCTCTTGTGAGACCACATGCAACGCAGCGTTGTGCTTAGCTTCAATGTCAAGTAGTTTCCTCCCGGCCAAGACATCTATGGCATCTCCGGATACCGTTCGGAATGCGCAGCATCCTCTTAATGATGCCAATTTATGTGCTGAGTTCACTCCCCTCATGTACGACTTATACTGTACGGTTTCTGTTCAGAAGTGAGCTGCATACATTATAATGGAGGTGTTGACACCGATTATCAATGTCCTTATCTGGGGCCGGAGTCCACCAACATTGGGTAGCAGTCTCACTGGGCTTTGCATACTCTTGCCGTTTTTTCACTCGTTTTTCTCAGGTGTTCCTTGTCAACCTGTTGTCGATGATAACACCAAGATATTTAATACAGGGACTGGATCTGATTGTTTGTCCTTCTATTTCCAAATCAATGTGTTCAAGTTTCTTGCGGGTGCCTATTAAAAGTACCTCCGTCTTATGTGTGGTTAGTTTCAGTCTGGCCATATCTAGCCAGCATTTAATAACTTGAACATCATTTGGATGTATGGAAACAAATATTCCCCAGGTCATCTAGATGTTTAGCTACGGTCACTATCGTTAAATCATCTGCGTACCCAATGATTCTAACTCCTTATGGTACATTGACCCTGAGCACACCATCATACATGATATTCCATGACAGCGGAACAAATACAGACTCCTGGTGTACACCCGCTGTTATTTTATATTCGTCTCTGACAGTTTTCTTTCCGAGAGATAGTTTGCTAGTATACGCACCAAATAAGATGAGACTTGTAGATCGGCCAACGATTCTAGAATCGGATTCTAGTTCACCGATTTAAATGCATTTTTAACGTCTAGCGTCACCACGGCACTATTTGTTCTTGCCTCCTAGCCATCGTGCTCCAGCTATCGCATTGCGAGCGATGTCGCACACCACAGATAGAGCCTTACGGTTAATCTACCTTTCCGGAACCCATACCGCCATTCATCATCATCATCATCGGCACTACAAGCGGTATCCGGTCTTGGCCTTATTTAACAAATCTCTCCACCGGTCCCGATTTCGAGCCGATGTCATCCAGTTTGGCACTCCCAGGCTCTGGGCATTCTGGTTTACGCCATCCCTCCATCGCAGACAAGGTCTGCCGCGCTGTCTCCTTCCATACATCCTGCCGCAAAGGACTTTCCGGGCAGGCTCCTCTTCGCTCATTCGAGCTAGGTGTCCCGCCCACCGGAGTCTACCGAGCTTGATTTTTCGTACAACATTAGCTTCAAGGTAGATCGCGTACAACTCATGGTTGTAGCGTCTCCGGAATCGTCCTCCCTCACATACGGGGCCAACAATTCTCCTTAAGACCTTCCTCTCGAACGCTGCTAAGAGTTTAGAGTGCCTTTTATTGAGCACCCAGGTGTCGGATCCATACATGAGTACTGGTAAGACCATGGTCTTGTACAGTAGTAGCTTGGATGTTCTGGATAAATTTCGGGATTTGACTTATTTTGCTACTGTACCTTTCTGTAATTCTAATTTACGATAGTTCACATACACGTTAGAGTAATGACTCTCTACTGCCGACTGTTTTGCGTAGTTTTACGGCGAATGTCAAATATATTTTTATTTGCCGTTGACGTTTAATTTTTTATCTGGCGTCAACGCCGTTTTATTATTTTTTTTCTCTACCAAGTAGAATTTGCACAAAGTAGTTTATGCAAATTAGCTACTTGACGAGTTGTTCTCCTTTTAGAGGTAGAGAGGAGAAGTTTACGAAAGGGGATTTGTGAATGTTAGAGGGACCTGGACGCTAGGTAGGTCCGTAACATTGTTATAGGCTGATACTATTGATCCAAGGTAGTTAAAGGATTGCAGTACTTCAAACTCGTGCTCCACTACCATGATAGTTTGACCAACGTTAGGTCTTCTCTTCGCAGAAGTTGCCACCATGTACTTAGTTTTCCCCTCATTAATGTGCCGCCTGCTCGATCTGGGTGAAGGATTCCTGTACAGCCCATTCGGTTCTACCGATGATGTCGATGTCATCTGCGTAGGCAAGTATCTGGCTGAAGCAGTTTCCTGTGTTCAACATGTACAACGGCCGGTAGGACGCTAGCGCTTCTGGATGCTTGACTCTTTTTGAAGGCATGTCGTGAAGAGACTGCTGAAGACTTTCGGCTTGTTTGTTAAAGCAGTCTTCACCGCAGCGTTAGGAACTCCATCCAGTTCCGGAGTCTTGTTTTTTTACAAACCCTTGCAGCCAAGAGCAGAGCACCTCTTCCGTGCTCATGGGAGGTATTTCTCTTTCAGTGATGTTCCATTCCTCTTGCGATCTCAACACCTCATCACACCGCGCGAAAAGAACAGCTACGAGACTGGCAATGTCACTTTTACTCTTTTGCATTTGAGCAGTTGCTGTGTAGTCCTTTTATAAATATCCTGTAAACTCTACCCTATTGGTTGATATTTAATTCATCCTTTAGAGAGCAGAACGCGTCATAGTTACTCCACCAGATCAAATTCCTCAACATCTTCCGTTTGTTGACGAATTCTGCATGTAGCTGAGGGTAGGTGTTGCGGTTTCCTGCTCTTTGTTGCAAGCGTCGCAACCTGTTGCACTCTGTACATGTAACATCATGCAAATGTTTTGACAAAGAACTGGGCTGTAAACAACTCGTTACCACGTAATTGGGTCCGGCCGCGAAACACCGTCAGCCTTGAACTAGTAACGGCATTTTGTAACACTAAGGCCATCGGCTTCACTAATACGAATGTAAACGCCGGCCACCAATATTTGCAAACAGCGAAACTTGACATAATTGCCTTAACTGAGACCCAGGTCGATTCGTCAACTGATTTGACATATCTTCGTTGCTTAGGATACGACTTACATTCGAAATTTCGTTTTAAAGTTAGAGTCTGGGTTTTTACACAATCCAATTTGGCTTGCCAAAGAGAAGAAACTTTAGAGACCAATAACTTGAACATCATTTGGATGACAATCGTGCTGAAGGGTTCTGCGAAATTTCTTTGTTATCTCTACCGCTCCCTGAATGATGATCGACCACTTTTCGAACATCTTTTGCACACCGTCGACTTGATACAAATCATCCACCCGGCTTCTGAGATTGTCGTTTATAGCGACTGTAACGTACGCAACACCGGCTGGTTGGTACATTCTAACAGAACCGACGAAGCTGGGAGGCTGGTCGAAACGCTCGCTGTTAGCCGAAGTTTGACTCAACTCGCGAAGCAGCCTACGTGAACGCCGGATGACCGAGGTCATTTCGCGAACATCCTGGATCTGTTTCGTACATCCGACCTGAGCGTTTATACCATGGAAACGACTGCGCCATTGAGAAACTCAGATCACAGCTTCATATAAGTTGCAGTTACTTGCATTTCAAAATAACTATCTTGAGCAGCCTGGCCAAGTATAGAGGTACGGGACGAATCCGTCGACTTCGTCGCATTATCCATGATATCGGTTGCACAGTTACTTACATTTCAAAATAGCTATCTTAGGCAGCCTGGCCAATTGTAGAGGTGCGGGGCTGTTAACTGGGACGACTTGCGGGATTTCTTTGTATCTCCATGGACAGAGGTGTATTTTGGAGATTCAGATATCGAAGTCGGCCTTGGGGTGGAGATATAATTGCGCATTCCATCAAACGAAATGCATCTGATAAGTTTTGGTTTGATAAGCGAGCAGATTACAACGGTACAAAATTGCGTTTAAACACTGCCGTCCCAACCACATGGAGGCCAGCAAAGCGAATCAGAAACTCATGCAACCAGGAGATTGAGATCGCGAAGAAGATTCACAATGCAAAGTAACCAGCACACTGGATGAGTGCTCAGCTGGTTTGCGTCCCTTCTGGTCAATGGAAGAGACTGTCAGTACTAATTTCAGTTCCTCCTCTTTTCCTCCGTTCGTGACATGCGGCGCGTCACTAGTCACGAATTCAAATGATAAAGCCAATGTGCCCCCGAATTCAACTCCACATACTGGCCTTTTGGAGGCAGCTCTGATCACGCCGGTGCAGTCTTTAATGCCGGCTGTGAAGTTCTGCTCACGAGCAATTTAACTCATTCTCCGTCGACTCCGTCCCATTACCCACTTCCTCTCCTTTCGCTCGCAATGTGCTCTGACATTTAAGGTTATTCCAAAATCCCCTTTTGTTTGTGTACAAAAAGAAAAAAAAAGACTAAGAAGGCAACCGGGCCCGGACGGCATAAAATCAATAGTCCTTAAAAACTGTGGTCCAGAACTACGGCAGTTCTTGGCAGACTCTTACGCTTGTCTTATGCACGAGGGACCTTTCATACCTGCTGGAAAGTCGCTCGAGTTCAGCCAATCTCGAAGAGACGAAAAAAATGTCCCTCATAAAATTACCGGCCGATAGCATTGCTGTCTATGTTATCTAAGGCGATGGGAAAGGTCATCAATGGCGAGTTAATTAGGTATTTGGAGTGCAACGGCCTTCTGAATGATCGCCAATACAGGTTCCGCGGTAGGCGGTCTACGGGAGACCTTGTGACCCTTATAATCGATATATGGACATCTGCGAATGAGCGGCATGGTGAGTCAAGGGCGGTCGCATTGGATATCTACAAGGGTTTTGACCGCGCGTCTGACACGGAGCATTACTGAGCAAACTTCGTTCATATGGGCATTCCCAACAGCTTTGCGACTGGACGAAGAGCTTCCTTGAAAATCAATCGATCCGGGCTGTTGTGGACAGCGAGTGTTCGGATCTATATCCTGTTAATTCGGAGTCTCATTGGATATCTCCAAGGGTTTTGGCCGCGTCTGGCACGGTGCACTGCTGAGCAAGCTTCGTTCATGCGGACTTTACCAGCAGCTTTGCGACTGGGCGTGGAGCCTCCTCGAAAATCGATCGATCCGGCTTGTTGTAGATGGCGAGTCTTCGGATCTGTATCCTGTTTATTCCGGGGTGCCCCAAGGTTCTATTATAGCTCCAACCTTGTTTTTGATTCACATAAATGATTTGTTAGAGTCAACGGATAACAGGATGTTTAGTTTTGTGGATGATAATATGATTGTTTCCTCTTTTTTGAGCGATCGGTCGATTGGTGCATCAACGTCGCGCCAGCTGCGATGTAGCCAGATCGAATCCCTGAATCGGGATTTGGATAAGGTCCTGCAGTGGGAAAAGACCAATCTCGTCGACTTCAATGCAACAAAGATGCAACATTCACAAAGAAAAGTGGATCATCGTTTCCACAGCTGATGATGAATGATCAGGCCCTCGAATCTGGGGAAGGCATGAAATTGCTCGGCGTCACGGTCTGTGGGAATGTATCGTGGCATAAAGACGTCTCGAACATCGCCAGATTCGCCTCTGCAAAACTGAGTTATCTTTTTAGAGCCAAGAAATCTTTTACTCCGGCCCAACTTCTTCTCCTGTATAAATTAGACCCGCGCTCGAATATTGATCTCATGTTTGGGGCTCTGATCTACTTGAGAGCTTACATAGACGAGCGATCCGCCTGGTCGGGGACACGGCGCTGACGTCGGGACTACAGTCGCTATCACATCGAAGGCGTGTAGCTGACGGCTGTCTGTTTTACAGATATTCTCACGGGTACTGTTCTTAGGAGATTTGTGGTGTTGCTTCGCGCAATTCGGTTTATATGTGATCCACAAGACAATCCGATGGATCGCACCAATTTGCGGCGGCGCGAACATCTCTGCACCAGAACTCGTTTCGTTACAGAGCGGGAAAGCTGTGGAATCCCCTCCACGCGCGTGTATTTTCGGAGCATTACAACCTGCAACTGTTCAAAAAGAACTACAGCAGTTATTTGGTGGCATCTCGGGGCTCCGACTCGGTGCTATAGGTTCGCCTCTTCCGAGCGAAGTGTAATAAAAAAACAAGCAAAGTTGTCGCTCTGGATATCTCAAAAGTATTCTGTAGAATTAGACTCATCTTTCGTATTGAAAGTGCTTGTTAGTGGAGTTGGCGAAACATTAACTCAATGAGTTCTTACTCAATGAATTAATGGCTCCCAATCTAATTGTCCTAGTATCGCTTTTAGTGTGAACCCCATAATCTGCAAGTAATCTTAGTGTTCCTTAGGGTTTCGAAGAATTCGTTTGTTCGTCTTTTTGCAGTTGCAAATGTTTTCTCCTCTCTGGTCAAGCCGTCCGTACAAGACAGAGTAAGCTGAGGAGAGTGAAACATGTAGGAAACCTCATGCAATCAAATTAAATACTTTCTTCATTACAGCGTTGGAAAAATTGAAGAGGCTCTCACGTTTGCCCAAACTAAACTCTCTGAGGCTGGAGAGGATATTCCCGAAGCTTTAAGTGAACTGGAAAGAACATTAGCTCTACTGGCATTCGAGGATCCACAAAGTAGCCCGTTCTCAGAGTTGCTTGAGCAGTCACATCGTCAAAAGGTACACCCCTCAACCGTTTTTTTCTTTTGACTATAACAATTTGTAATCCAAACTGTCTTTTTTGCTTTAGGTGGCAAGTGAACTAAATGCAGCAATTTTGAAATCCGAACATCGGGCAGACTCTACTCCGCGCATCATGTACTTGTTGAAAATGATCATTTGGGCCCAATCCAAGCTAGACAGTTGTGATGTTAATTATCCCAAAATGAAGGATCTTGAGACAGCGTTAATCGAACCAAAACAAGCTTAATAGTTTCCATCTCTGTGTAGTATGCGTTCAGACATCCCTGCCTGTTACAATTGTTATGATAAAACAAAAATAAATATAACTTAGTGAATTTATTTATGTTATTCTGATTAATTTAGAAAAAGTAAGAAAGGACAAACATCTAGCCGATGTAAATTAATTAATTATATATGTGGCGAGACCATATACCGTCGTTACGAACATATTTAATGAAATTTTACCGCGAACACAATAAAATCAAAGTAAGATAACTGAACCTTATTAATTTGTGCTAGGTCTCGAGTTAATTGTTGACTCTTTTGCGTCTACCATCCGAAAAACAAGTCGATTGCTTTGCTCATTAGACCAGTGCTATTCTTCGGAGGGCTTTCCTTGGGTTGAGCAGCAATTTCGTCATAACAAATGGCAAAGGATGCCTGGGATAGCGAGCGAACTGATTGCTTGGGCCTGCATTAAAATTATCAATCAAATACACATTCGTTGGATTTTTTTTTGTAATTTCTTACTGGTCGTTCTGGTTGATGTTTTCCTTGTCGATAATGCTAGGATCTTTACAGTGCGTGACACCAATCATATTATTAGCCAGGATCTTCTCGTTGTAGTTAAGTGCCCGCTCACACTCGAGTCTAGATGAGTATTTTAAATGGATCCAGTTTCCGTTTTGCGATGGAAAAACTTTGTCAATTATCGGTCCACATTGGGAGAAATGCGACAGAATAAGTGATATTGCACTAGGAGGGAAGCCGTACACTGTAACCCAGAACTCATTGTACTTCGGTGTTACACATTTTTGGGGATTAAAAGTGGTGCGGTAGCCAAATGATTGGTTGTTCGCCTGCACAGGAGATGTAGGCCGGGTAGTGTTAAAACTAGCGTTTGCTGTGTTTGTTAGATATGATTCATTTATTGACTGATTTCCACGATATTGACTCCCCAGCGGTGTTCCGAATGGTACAGCTGCTTTGATATTACAACGCGATGGAGTCTCCACCTGAGTGGTATCGCAAGCGAGGGAATCGAAAAGGCCCTAAAGGAATGTCAGAGTAAACGTAAGATTGAAACCTGTCATATTGATATAGTTACTTGAGTAGGTGGTCCGGCAATACTGTGATTGTGGGTTTGCTTGGGTGTCCCACTATAGCTGGTAGAGACGAGATTTTCCTGGCATCCAAATAACGTCTTTTGGCCCATTACCGAGCGATTGAAGTCTGTAGGTGTGGCCGCGTTTGTCGTGTTAGAAGCTGTAAATTTACATCATGATATGCTTTCGTCATGAAGTTAATTTTATAAATATTTTAATATTTTACCAAATGATATGTTGCGCCCTTTATTCGGAGATAGTGTATTACCTCTGGGAGGTGTTGCGTGGTCGCCCATTAGAAATGACGGTAAATATGGACTGGTTGGCGTACCGGATCTCCCAATACAACCAGTAGGACTACCCAAGGTCATAGGTTCCATTTTTAAAAACAATTATTGTACAATATATTAGCGCTGATTTGATTTAACGGCAATGAGGCGCCTGTACTCTCGAATATATCTTTCGATATGTCAAACAAGGTTATGGGTCACGAATTTTTGACAATTATAAGTCATTTTTTTCAAAAGGGTATTGCCATTTTTAATTTAAGGGTTGACATTTGATGTCTAATTTAACTGGGTTTTTGTTTACATCTGATAATAATATGCCATTAAAAAATTAAATAATAGACAGCGTTGTATTAGGTAACTATATTCCACCTACTGATTTCAACTTTACGCTTGTTAAATGAAGTAGAAAAACACACATCTAGCCACCAAAACATTATTCCAATTGTAATTTTAGCGACATTTTTCTTTTAAAATCAATAGTTAAAATGTTTTCTTATTTTGTTTCTTAGCTAAATTCTGTATAATAATTTTTTTGTATTGAAATAACTTATTGTTGAGTGTTTTTATTTATTTATTTATTTTTTTTTTGTTTTCGGTAGGGAGGCGGAAATCTTCAAAAGATACCTCTGACCGATCCAGAGGCATGCCGGTCTTTTACCGACTAAAACTACTTCCCACCAGGCAACGTGTTCAAGTTTCTTGCGGCTGCTTATTAAAACTGACTCCGTCTTATGTCCAGCTAGTTTCAGCCCGGCATTTAATGCTCTGGATTGCTTGGGAGCAAATATTTTCGAGGTCATCTAGATGTTTTTTGGGGGGGTGGGAGCGAACATACAGGGCAAAGTCATTGATTGCTTTCAACCCGGCGAAGGCCAGGCCGGTCCCTGTCCCTGTTCAAACCAAGTTGACATGCAGTCTCCAAGTGACACCCCTGGATAGCTACTTTGGCACCCTCCAAGTAGTGAACCAATGCATGCAGAGACATCCTGAGAAAGTTTGGCGCAAGGCTAATAACTATTCCCGTAAAATGAATTATTATCGCAAATTTAACAAGCCTCGGATACGGACCGGATACACGACGACGATCACGAAAACGAAAATGGCTAAACGATTTCAGAATTTTCTCATGGAACGTCCGCTCACTATACAGACCTCAAGCTGCACAGCAGCTAGCCGACGCCCTGTCCGAATATAAGGCTGACATAACAGTTTTACAAGAAATAAGATGGACGGGGAGTGGTGTTACTCAAAGAAACGAGTATGACATTTATTACAGCTGTCAGGCAAAACACCGTCTGCTCGTGGGATAGGCTTTCTAGTCAGCCAAAAACTGAAACCTGCCATGATCGGCTTTAATGCAATAAACGAAAGGCTATGCACTCTTCGCGTGCGAGGCAAGTTTAAGAACATAAGCCTCATAAACGTTCACGGACCTCCAGAGGAGTCCCCTGGCAACAAAAAAGAAGAATACTACGAGAACGTTGAACAGGCCCTCAATGCCTGCCCAAGATATGATGTGGAAATCGTTCTTGCTGATTTGAACGCGAAAATAGGTCGGGAGCGGTTTTCAGTCACTACGCAGGTGCCCATAGATTGCATGAGAACACTAATGACAATGGACCACGCGTCATCGAATTGGCAGCATCAAAAAACTTGATCGTTGCAAGTACCAGGTTCCCGCGTAAAGATATCCGCAACGCCACCTGGATATCACCTGATGGAGCCGCTCGCAACCAGATTGACCACGTGTTGATAGGTCGCCGCCACTCCTCGATGACGGTATGTACGTACCGATGTGCCAACGTCGACTCGGATTACTACCTAGTTGGTACAGTTTTCCGAGCGTGGAATGCCTTACGGAGACGTATTGCATCCGCGAATCAGGTCCGAATCAACACGGCTGCCTTACGCAATGAGAATACCAGTAACACCTTTGGTTATGCGCCAAGACTCGCCCTCGAAGAGCTCGACGGAGGGAGAGTAAGTCCTGGGGCCAGAATGCCGGGCGTAGAAGAGAAATGGACACGCCTTAAGAATACTGTCATTAATACTGCCAACTCCATCTTAGGCAGTGGTCGTAGAGATCGGAGCGACTGGTTTGATGATGAATGCAAACTAGCGACGGAACGTAAGAATGGCGCATACCGGGTAATGCATCAGTCTCATAGGACGCGGGTACGCGAAGAGAAATACAAAGAGTTCAGAAGATCTGAAAAAAAATTCACAGACAAAAGAAAAGTGCCTGAGAAAAAAACCTTGTCTGTGAAATAGAGAAAAGTACAGAGCGAGGTCCGCACCAGGCGCGCAAGTTCTACCTAATAGTCCACAGTATGACGCGGTACACACCACTCTGCACTTACTGCAAGGATAAAGAGGGTAATCTGATCACTGATCCTGAAGGCATTCTGGAGGGATGGGAAGTGCACTTCAATAAATTGCTAAATGGTCAGCTCACAGGAGAATTGGAGGCTCCGCCAATGCAAAATCACGACCAAATGCTGCCGTCACCAAGCATTGAGGAAACATTAAGAGCCATAAGACAGCTCAAATAGTAGCCCCCGGAGTCGATGGCATACCAGTTGAGCTGATCGAACAAGGAGGGACAGCGTTACATCAGCAATTCATGAGATCGTGGTGCACGTATGGGAGCAAGAGGAGATGCCGGAAGATTGGCGTCGTGGAATAATTTGCCCCATACATAAGAAAGGAGATATCACACTATGCAGCAACTATAAGGGTATAACATTGCTGAGTACCGCCTATAAGATACTCTCCACTATCCTACAAGATCAGATAGCCTCATACGCTAAAGTTATCATTGGTCAATATCAGTATGGGTTCATCCCAGGTAAATCAGCGATTGATCAGATATTCGCCCTTAGGCAGGCGATGGAAAAATGTCAGGAATTTAAGATTCCATTATATCATCTATTTATAGACTTTAAGGCCGCTTACGACAGCATAGCCAGGGTAGAACTATATAACGCCATGAGAGAATTCGGCATTCCAAACAAATTGATACGACTTTGTAGGTTGACCATGACCAACGTAACTAGTCAAGTAAAAATAGCGGGATTGCTGTCCAAACCAATAAACATCTATAATGGATTCCGACAAGGGGACGGCCTGCCTGCATCTTCTTCAATCTGGCGTTGGAGAAAACTATCCGTGACTCTGGAGTTACAACTAGAGGGACTATTATCACCAAGTCCAGCCAGATGCTTGCCCACGCAGATGACATCGACATCATCGGTAGAACCAAATAATGAGTTGTTGAAACCAAATCAGAAGCATCGGGCGGATTTAATAAACCGAATAACTCCCACCATAAGCAAATAAAGACTATTTAATTAACCAATAATCAGTTGTGGTAAACCGCGAGTGAAACCAAGGAAATAAAGACTATGAAGATGAAGACAACGAAGAGAACAGGGGGATCAATAATCCTGTGCCCCCTGCAACTAAAGGGCAGAAGCGGTGACCGAGGCACGGCCCACCACATATCAAGTAACTCCCGTTCCTGCTTGTTTGTCCGTTTTCATTCTTTAGTTAAATTGTTACAAATATCCATAACAGCGGTAAGGTTGAACGCACACTGTCTGTGTGGTGTTAAGTTCTATTGTGCATTCCCTTCAGTTATACTGACCTAGTTCGTTAGCAATCTTGGTGAACGTTTACGAGACGATCTTGGCGAACGTTTACCAATTCACCTAGTTTCCCTTTCCCGCCTTTTCCGATTTCCCCAGTGTCCAGGGGTTGTCACACCTGATGTCGGTCCGCTCCTATTTGGCCGATTCGTCTGTGATGGCCAAAACTTTTGTTTCACTGGCCCCAGTCATCATTATCGGCACTACAACCGGAATCCGGTCTTAGTCTTATTTAGCAAGTCTCTCCACCGGTCCCGATTTCGGGCCGATGCCCGAGGTTTGATAAATTTGCCATAATAGTTTATCTTTCCGTGCAAGGTTATTAGCCTTGCGCCAACTGGCCCCAATACAATCGCTAATTTTGAGTTCGTTGTGGCTCTTCTCGATTCGAACTTGAGCTTGATCCAGTAACCGTCGCCCAATGATTATTTTGTTGTTGATTGCAGATACACACTATTAATACTGAAGAACAACACCGCCAAAAAGACAAGTCGAAAACCAAAGCACATCCGTTAAAGCCATATACCATAACAATAACATAACATTTCTACATCAGTTGAGCGTACTTGAGTTTAGAAATCAAATTCGTACACGTGGCAATGGCCTGATCTTTTGAGCTTTGGTTCTATCTTTTACTGGTTTTAACCGTTATAGCGTCAGTTCGAATCAGACGCTCTTCACTAACGTCACAAACGCTATATACTCACCGATGGGTACGTTTTTATCGTTGTGTTAACAGTTTACCTGTTTTTGGTATTTAGGTTACACCCAATCTCCATATCTTTATAGAACGACAAACGTTGTGATATAATGTTATTCCAATAGTGTTGTAGTCTGATTTATATATTAGCTTGATGGGGTTTTTACACACAGCCAAAAAACTGTATTTAATTTGCCATGGT
Source organism: Microdon myrmicae (assembly GCA_963931805.1). Lineage (NCBI taxonomy): Eukaryota > Metazoa > Arthropoda > Insecta > Diptera > Syrphidae > Microdon > Microdon myrmicae. The sequence continues at coordinate 43,953,469 of OZ007502.1, forward strand.
TCAATATTTGTACCACTTCGAATTCTCGCATTCATATGTTGATTCAAATTGTCTACACAGCTTATTAATTTATTTTTTCAAATTGTTTACCCAGTTGCATATTTAGTTGCCATGGTATCCGAGTGTGGTTGCTGTTGGGATTAAATCGTCGGTATATATTCGTATTATTTATTAATTCAAGTACTGATATTTCTGTATTGACATCTATTATAACTTCATTACAATAATATTTACATTAAACCGTGTAACCTTGGGAACAAAAAACGCAAGCAAATACCGGCCGTTACTTTAAAACTTTCAGTTGCTGTCAAATTAAGTTCATTTGTTGACGCACATTGAGTTCATCTTGAGTCAATATACAAATGTCATTCTTTACCTGTATACTTGCCAACGCCAACTGTAGCCGTTTTTTGTTTAGCTACAGATTTTGATACATTTTATATAAGAAAATGATTTAACTTTAAGACGTTTCATCAGTGCTAGTGGCCTTTCACTTTGAACCGCCTCTGTAGAATTGTTAATGTCAAATTGAATATATATCCAACGGCTTACTGTGGAATAGTGCAATGTTGGCAGCTAAAAGAAGTGGTTCAAGACACGTACTGGTGGTGCTGACCCTGTGTGTTCTGTGGTATATAGTTTCTTCTAGTAACAATGTTATTGGAAAACTGGTTTTAAATGAATTCCCTTATCCAGTGACAGTGACAATGATCCAATTATGTAGTATAGCACTTTACAGTGGACCATTCTTCAATCTTTGGGGAGTACGTAAATATTCAGCAATCGATAGTTCGTATTATTTGAAATTAATTATTCCACTGGCCGTCGGTAAGTTCTTGTCTTCGGTAACGTCGCATATATCAATATGGAAAGTTCCAGTGTCATATGCTCACACAGGTGAGAAACTTTATAATATCTTCCAAATTATTTTGATAAGGATACCAATTCGTTTACTTTTAGTCAAGGCCAGTATGCCCCTATTCACTGTGATCCTTACAAGGATTTTATTTAGAGAAAAACAAAGTACCTTGGTTTACTTGAGTCTGATTCCCATCATATTTGGTGTTGGGATAGCAAGTGTAACGGAAATCTCATTTGATGTCATTGGACTGATATGTGCACTTATTTCGACTATGGGATTCGCGCTACAAAACATTTACTCCAAAAAGGTAAGCGCTTGTTGAAAAGTAGTGTTCACAAAAAAAAAAAGAAAAATTATACCCGTGTGCAGTAAACTGCGAGAATAATTTCAAAGCATTTCTTTAATATATAGCGTTTGCGACTATAGTGAAGAGTGTGGGATTCGAACCGACGCTATCACGGTTAGAATCACTAAAAGATAGAACCAAAGCTCAACGCATTAGGCCACTACCGCGTGTACGAATTCGATTTCTAAATTCAAGTACACTCAACTGATGTGGAAATGCTATGGTATACGGCTTTAATGGATGTGCTTTGATTGTTCGTTTTGTCTCGACTTGTGGTATTATCCTTTCCTATTACTCGTGTGTGTATCTGCTAGCCACACCGTTCCCTTCTCAGTAACTTTTGTTACGACCAACTTTGAAATGCGAACGACTGAACGAGGAGCGAGCGAGAAAGTGATCGAGAGAGCGATCGAGAGAATGTCAGAGCAGGCGATTGAGCCGGTGCTCCGCGTAGAAGTCGCGTGTGATGGTAGTAGTAAAGTTCTATTTTGCATATGGGAGCGTGTGTTGTGTTGTATAGATCACGTCGGAGTCACCAGTTATAGCGTTTGCGACGATAGTGAACAGCGTGTGATTCGAACCGACGCTATCACGGTTAGAAAAACTAAAAGATTGAACCAAAGCTCAACCCATCAGGCCAGTGTCGGGTATAAGAATTCATTTGGCCAGTGTCGCGTATAAGAATTCACTTTCTAAATTCACGTACACTCGACTGATGTGGAAATAATGTTTTGCTATGTTATACGGCTTTAACCAGTTAAATGTTTCGATTTTATTAGTTCTTTTTATTTCGACATGGCCTCAAAATATTCCAAACTTCTTGCAGTTTAGGAATATATTTTAGTTTTAACTATAATCCCTAAATTAACTGCCAATGGTCACTACTGAAGACGCATGACGAATATATTCGTCATAGCACAAAATTTTACATTTTTTTCATGACGTATATCTCCGCCATAAACAGTTAACTGGTTAATGTGTGCTTTGATTGTTCGAACTGTTCTTCACTATTAGTCGTATGTGTATCTGCTAGAAACGCCACAAATATCGGTTTATTTTTTAGACATTTGTATTACGTCCTTCAAACATCAATAGTGACTTATTATTAGTAGTTTTATGGTACGGGAGTAACGCAATATTCATTATGGAAAGTTTGCGAATTGGGTTTCTACAGAGATTAAGTAGAAGGGGTGCTACAAGGATATAGCAGGTATAGCCGCGGATTTGGCTGGTATTGGTCTTATGTGCGGAACTAATCCAATAATACGACAGTTCCTCGCCTATCAATGTAAGGTTTCAAATAAGAGGTTATTTCACACCGTGACTTTCAAACTCACGATTTTCCTTTTCCACCACAAGAGCTATTTCATATCGACGTCAACTTCAAACAAGGAAAGACCGAGTCGTTCATCCATGTCCTTTTGTATGGAGATACAAATTTACCCACACTTTTACCGTTTTACTGCTCATTGATTATTTTTCTTTGATTTACGCTAATACAAAAAGGAGAAACCATCCCATGTGAGGCGCAAGGAACATCACGTTCCCCGTAAATTTGCTGCTAATATGTGTGTGTGCGTGTATATACCTAGTGGTGGGCCTCATGTAGAGAATTTTGTAATTCTTTTGGTTTAAGAATTACGACATGTTGCGAGATAGGGAATGAAAAGGTTGGAAAATATTCGTCTGTGTGTGGAAATCGTAACTATTGAATAGTCTGTACCTCCTGTATACAGCGGGGAATTTGGCCTTAAGAAATTGCTTAGGATATGTTTTGACTGGGAAGTGAAAATGTAATTATGAAGCGTGGGATGATGGAGGAAACTCCACAACCACGAATTGGAAGAGTTATACCGCAAACCTACAATAGTGAAAGTAATCAACTCGCGAAGATGAAGATGGACCGGCCACGTGGCGCGAATGGGCAACGATAGGACCATGCATAGAATTCTTGACGGTAAGCCAACAGGAAAGAGACCAACAGGGCGGCCGTGACGGAGGTGGGAGGACAATGTTAGGTTGGACCTCGAGGAGATTGGATCGGACAGTCCAACGTGGAAGGAGAGCGCACGGGACAGGGAACAATGGCGGAGTCGAGTCGGTGAGGTCATGAACTTTCGGGTTCCTACAGGCCTATAATAGTAGTAGTAGGGATGATATTTTTTGTGCGAAATGTGCTTCGCGAATTTATTTTCCGCGAATTCAAACCTCGACCCCGGCCTTTTGGAGCCACCTGTGATCGCGCCGGTACGGCCTTCCACGCGAGATGTGAGATTTCGTCCGCGCACTATACAACACATTCTACGTGAACTGGATTGTAGGAAGGCAATCCCCCCGAACGGAACACCAGCAATAGTCCTTAAAAACTGTGCTCCAGAACTATCGCCGGTTCATGGCAGACTCTTCCGCTTATCTTATGCACGGATGACCTTTTTTGCCCGCTGGAAAATTGCTCGCGCTCAGCCAATCCTAAGAGGGGAAAAAAGTGTCTCCCACAAAATTACCGTCCGATAGCATTACTGTCTATTTTATCTAAGGTGATGGAAAACGCCATCAATATTGAGTTAGTTAAGTATTTGGAGTGCAACGGACTTCTGAATGATCGTCAATACGGATTCCGTGGCAGGCGGCCCATGGAAGACATTTTGACACTTATAACCGATATATGGACATCTGCGATTGAGCGGCATGGTGAGTCAAGGGCGGTCGCATTGGATATCTACAAGGGTTTTGACCGCGCGTCTGACACGGAGCAAACTTCGTTCATATGGACATTCCCAACAGCTTTGCGACTGGACGAAGAGCTTCCTTGAAAATCAATCGATCCGGGCCGTTGTGGACAGGGAGTGTTCGGATCTATATCCTGTTAATTCGGGGGTGCCCCAAAGTTCTATTTTGGCTCCAATCATGTTTTTCCTTCGCTCCTCGATAGTATAGTGGTTAGTATACCCGCTTGTCACGCGGGAGACCGGGGTTCGATTCCCCGTCGGGGAGCCTCTGGCGCAAGACTAAAAACAAATCATTATGGACAATTTAACAAGCCTCAAGAGTTGCTAAATAAGGCCAAGACCGGCTTCCGGTTGTAGTGCCGATGATGATGATGATGATGTTTTTACTTCACATAAATGATTTGTTGGAGACAAGGGATAACAAAGTGTTCAGTTTTGCGGACGATAGTACGCTTGTTTCCTCCTTTTCGAGTGTTAAGCCGATTGGTGCATCTGCGACGCATCGACTGAGATGTGGAAAGATTGGCTCTCTGAATCAGGATCAAGATATTTGTGTTAATTATGTCGCCACTTAGTGACAATAAAGAAAGGCAACTTGCGGTTGCGATTTCTAGAATTTATGGTGGCGAACGGCTTCACACTCCCTTTAAAAGCGTGGAGACAGTTTTCTCCGCTTTTGGAGTGTACGTGGTAGTACCAGCTAGTTGCCCTACCCAAAGCAGATTTAATTTTATGATAGTCCTCTAAATTCGTACATATAATACTAATTTTTGTATTGTTGATGTGTTTGGTTCTAAAATTTGTACACGTTAATTTACCTAGTTTTATTACGTCCTTAGTCTCCATATGGGTCACAATGAAGGTTGGTACTTTCGCCTTCCGATTGATTTGTTGTTTCTGTTGCTGTTTTTCCTGCGACTGTTGCTGCTGTTTTTTTTTTATTTTTTTTTTATTTTTTTTTCTTAGACTTCTCTCGGGAGAGGCGAACCTATAGCGCCGAGTGGGCGCCCTGAGATGCCATCAAATAACTGTTGCAGTTCTTTTTGAACAGTTGCAGGTTGTAACGCTCCGGGAACACTCGCGTGGGAAGGGAGTTCCACAGCTTCCCCGCTCTGTAACGGAACGAGTTCTGATGCAGGGATGTTCGCGCCGTCGGAAGATGAACCACAAACGGGTGCGATCCGTCGGATTGTCTTGTGGAGCGCATATAAACTGAATCTCCGAAGAACAGTACCCGTGATAATATCTGTAAAACAGACAGAGGTCGGCTACGCGCCTTCGATGTGATAGCGACTGTAGTCCCGACGTCAGCGCCGCGTCCCCAATCAGGCGGATCGCTCGTCTCTGTATGCTCTCAAGTAGGTCGAGGGTATGTTTAGGAGCCGAGCTCCAAACATGAGAGCAATATTCGAGCGTGGGTCTAATTTGGGATTTATATAGGAGAAGAAGTTGGGCCGGAGTAAAATAATTCTTGCCTCCAAAAAGATAACTCAGTTTTCCTGAGGCTGACCTGGCGATACTCGACACGTGTTTATGCCATGATACATTCCCACAGACCGTGACGCTGAGCAATCTCAAACTTTCCCCAGCCTCGAGGGCCTGGCCATTCATCATCAGCTGTGGAACCGATGATCCACTTTTCTTTGTGAATGTTGTATACTGGGTCTTCGTTGCATTGAAGTCGACAAGATTGGCCTTTCCCCACTGCAGGACTTTTACCAGATCCCGATACAGAGAGTCAATCTGTCTACATCTCAGCTGGTGTGACGTTGATGCACCAATCGGCCGATCACTCGAAAAGGAGGAAACAAGCGTACTATCATCCGCAAAACTGAACACTTTGTTATCCGTTGCCTCCAACAAATCATTTATGTGAAGCGAAAACAAGGTCGGAGCCAAAATAGAACCTTGGAACACCCCCGAATTAACAGGATACAGATCCGAACACTCGCCGTCCACAACAATCCGGATCGATCTATTCTCGAGGAAGCTCCTCGTCCAGTCGCAAAGCTGTTGGGAAAGTCCATATGAACGAAGTTTGCTCAGCAATGCCCCGTGTCAGACGCGGTCAAAACCCTTGGAGATATCCAATGCGACCGCCCTTGACTCACCATGCCGCTCAATCGCAGACGTCCATATATCGGTTATAAGTGTCAAAAGGTCTCCTGTGGATCGCCTGCCATGGAATCCGTATTGACGATCATTCAGAAATCCATTGCACTCCAAATACTTAACCAACTCTGTATTGATGACTTTTTCCATTACCTTAGATAAAATAGACAGTAATGCTATCGGACGGTAATTTTGTGGGAGACACTTTTTTTCCCGTCTTTGGGATTGGCTGAACTCGAGCGATTTTGTTGTTGTTCACATAAATGTAAATGGCGGATATTCCTTTTTTCCAGAGCTGCTTTTACTTTTCTTCACAGCTCATCTCTTTTTTTGATAAGTTTGGCGAAAATGTTGTCGAGCTCTTCATCAGACTTGTTTTCCACTGACTCCTTAACGGCTAGGTCTTTGTATTTGCTCCCTGCTCCAGAGTAGTGAACATCACTCGGATACAAATTTTCATTATTTTTTTCACGGTCCTCGTTCGCATCTAATTTGTGCCTTTTGGCGGAAAAATTTGGTTGAGGATTGAACCTCCTCCTTGTCGTGTTAGCTATGACCTGACCTTCGTTCATGGTCAGTGCGTCGCTTTTTTTCAAAATGTTTTTCGCGGATTTTTTATTTTAAATTGTTGTTTGTTTGATGACACACATAACCGAACCATTGAATATTTGTTTATTTATATATATATATATTTATGCACTCTTTAATCCACTCAGCTCTTTTTGTTGTGATTAACGTGTATACAACGTCTACACTTTACTGTCATTTCCTCTGCGAGGAAGACGCACACACATACATGGGCGTGTACGCGAACAATACTTTTAATATTTTTTGTTGACGACCGACGAACGATGTAGTTCGTTCAACGAATTTTCGGATACTGCCAGACTATTGTGTTGTGTTATCTAAATTCCCAATAACTACCTGCGCAGATCACTGAAAAGTTTGTGGTCTTTTTGTCAAAGGTTCTCCTGCTATGTGTCGGCAAGGAACCCATTCACACTACTCTTCCTTCACTTACTGTTCTGCATCTGACTCCAAGTCCAAATAAGTAAATAACGCACGCGTATACACTAAAGTTTATTTTTGTTTCTTTATTCTTAAATGTTTTTTAATCTTAACTTAAGGGTACACTAGCAATAGAACTACGGATTATTACAATGATAGCAATATTTTTGAAATCGCTTATTTAACTTAAACATAAGGTCGACTCGATACAAGTTAGCACTAATTTAGGATTGTTAATTTAACTTAAACATAATGTTGACTCGATACACGTTAGCACTAATTGGAAATTAGCAATTTAACTTAAACGGAATTGCGACTGGATTCAATGTTTGCTAATCTCAACTTGCTATACCCGAAGCTTGACTCTAATTATTTAACGTGGAGGCACGACTTGCCTCCACGGAATCCGTATCGCGATTAAAGATTCATTCGCCGAAGATGACAGCACAGCAAATTTCGTACATTGCTACGGTGCCCGACAAGGGATGATTTTCCTTGCATTGGTCCAGCAAAAAGGGGTAAAACACACCCACGATGATCGTTTCTGCTGCTCATGGCGTGTGTCCACGAGTATGCGGACCGTGGCTCACCGAATCCACAAGGGGAACATTAGCTGGCATGGTTGCAGCTGGTGCAAATATCTCGACGTAGATATTTTGTGTTTACACGATCAGCAACTGCGTACAGCATTTATGCTGATCGTGCACATCTTGGCGGCATCTTCAAGCAGTTGAATTCTCGCTGGTAATTTTCCATTTTTGAGGACTCGACTTTCTTGGGCGGTCAGCCGTATGCGGTAATGTATTTGTTGATCGGATGACCGACCGATGTGGGCCTGGGCAAAAAGGAAAAGAAGAAACATCTCCTGTTCCTGTGCGGCAGACTCGTTAGGAGATATCTCATTGATGTGGTTTGGTTAATGTTGGTTGCTTGATGGTGCAACCAAATTGCTTTTAAGGCACATTATGCGTTTAATGCGACCATGCCCTTGTGGAAAAACACCTATTTATTGCTGATGGATTTTGCATCAGCGCAATTATAGTTCTAAAGAATTTCTGAAGATATTGGTGCAACTATGGAAGGTAAGTACATGTTTTAATGTGTTTTAGGAAGACTGTTTTTTCATCACAGGTTGTAAGGTAAGTAGTGGCGTTCAATGGAACTGCCACAATACTTGTTTTATATCATGTTTAAATGCCCTAAGGGGAGGTTGGGTGTTGTACCTGGAAAAGGCGAGCGGTGGCGTTATTGAAACCGCCACAAGTTCGCAAAGGAATATTATGGCTCTACGAAGAATTTAATTGGGATGATCTAAATGACTCTTTGGGAAGTTAATTGGATCATAATTCTTCTTCAACAACTAAAACAATAACACGTCATTTCCGCCAGACAGTGTAAAAGTGTAAAACAACACGAAGAGGTTTGACTTTGATGTAGACAATTGTATTAGGGCTAAGTTTGACACTATATCGTTATTGAAAACAAAGTGGACCGGCTGTCCAGTGCCTAAGTCCATCAGGGTCGTTGCTATTAAAATCCATCACCATAAATAAAATTATAGGAAATATGTATATTTATCATTTTGAGATGTACACTCTACCTTTTGTTATTTAAAGTGCAACTGTTCCATTTTGTACTTACAATACATATCACTGAAGTGTTCTTTACTTTACGCTTATGTTTTCAAGGTTTTGAAAGACACGGGTATTCATCACTTACGACTGCTGCATCTATTAGGTAGATTGGCGATGTTTATGTTTATTCCAATTTGGTTGGTTGTAGACAGTTGGAGCGTTTTACGGCATCCCGTAGTTGTGAGTTTTTAATTCCATTGGTTTTAAATTACTCGTAGAGTTACCTATCTGTTACATTGACCTTTTTAGACAAACGTGGACTACAGAGTAATTGCTCTCTTATTCACTGATGGCGTTTTAAACTGGCTGCAAAATATTATAGCATTCAGTGTGCTCTCTGTGGTAACACCATTAACATATGCCGTAGCTAGTGCTTCGAAACGGATTTTTGTAATAGGCGTTTCTCTAGTGGTACTCGGAAATCCTGCGACGTGGCTCAATTGCTTCGGAATGATGCTTGCCATAATCGGTGTTCTTTGCTATAACCGGGTGAGTAATTCATTTTTTAAATGCACAAGTATTAAAAGAGTGCGCCCTTTGTTTTTATTATTATTTAATAAAATTCATCTCTTAGGCCAAACATGTAGCGAGAACCTCTGAAACTGTGCTTCCCATAAAAAATGGACATTACATCAAGTACGCACCATTACAGGGCAATGCTGATCCTTATTACACGGGCAGTGTTATTGAGAATGGGAAATTATCCCACAGTCACGGTGACAAATACTATACAACGACAACGACTTTATTAGCTAACGGAAGCAACAGCAAATTACTTTTCGTGTAATTTAATTGAGTTCCTCTGTTTTCTTTTAATTCAGTATTTATTATTTTAGCCGAATTTTTAAGGTGATAAATTCAGCAATTGCAGGATTGTTCGCCTTGTCAACACTTTGTTAAAGTTAAATAGTTTTCTATGTTTGTGTTTGTCGAAAATGTTTTGTTTTTGAATTGTTTGTTTTGTAAATTATCTCCTTTGTTTATTTTGTTTTTTAATATTTATCTGTAAATACAAACAATTGCACCTCGGCTGTATATAATACTAGTAAAAACGGATCAAAAATATTAAGAGAACGACCTATTGTGATTTATAAACAGAAAATCCCATGTACATACAGGTTAATGTAGCTAATTTCATTAAAAAAGTAATGAAGCGTTTTTAGATATTTTATTTGTTTCATTATTTAATATAAAAAGTAACAACCATTCAGTTAACTACAACCCAACGGCAGATATTTACTGGCTTGAAACCAAGCTTCCGGTGCATGCTCTCTGAAGCTTCATTTCCGTCAACCAGAAATATGAAAATGTCGACATCGTGCTTCTCTACGATCCGTTTCATCTCCATGGTGCTGACCAAAGTTCCGTAGCCCTTTCTACGTTCAGAGGTGATGGTGTGCAGAAAGCTATCAAAAATAGATTGGAGTCTTAGAAAATTATTGCTTTTTTTTCAATAATGGTTTCGAATATTTTTAAGTGGCTGAATTGAAAAGGAAGTTGGGACATGCGTGGATGAATTCAATTATTTTGGCGATGGGGCAATAAACTAACTATTTATTCCTACAAAATGGTTGAACGTTTTTTTCTGTATTTGTTTGTTTTTGTTTTATTTTGTTGTTATTTTTGTATAAATATCTTAAATAAAATGGCTCCTCGATAGTATAATGGTTAGTATACCCGCCTCTCACGCGGAAGACTGGGGTTCGATTCCCCGTCGGGTAGCCTCTGGCGCAAGACTAATAACATTGCCCGGAAAAAACGAATCATTATGGAAAATTTAACAAGCCTCATGACTTGCTAAATAAGGCCAAGACCGGTTCCCGGTTGTAGTGCCGATGATGATGATGATAGTGTCGGTTAATCAAGTAAAAGATATACCAATGTTTAAAGAGATTTATGTCACCACTACCATCAAAGCAGTAATCGGCCAATGCACCAATGACTTTATACAGTTTATACTACGGGATACAAATACAACAAACAAAGACATTAACCCTTCTCAGGTTGTTGGCATCCTTAAATGGTAGGGTCTTCCAACGCTTTAAAAAGTACCCAAAAGTGCTAAAAAAAACAGAAAAAAATCATGTTGCTTCATTAACTATCCTTGTATAAGGACCAATCGCTATAATAACGATTCTTTTATTTATTGAAACAATAGAAGTAAATAAGTAAAGACCTCTCTCACCTTTCGAAAAGGTACGAGTGGCCCGACCCTCCTGTTTCATCCTGCTACATAAACCCCACTGCATAATCACATAACTCGTTAACTAATTAACACGCACGATGTAATTATCCCAACTCTCAATCGATTAAATTCATTCCATTAATTTTCGTTAATTGCGCACTCAACAACGCATTGTCACATTATTAAATTGCAAGCATTGTACCTGGTGTGAAACATTTCCATCTTCCAAGCTGCACGCTATTAAATTGCCAGTAAATCTTTTTGCTTCCCACCCAAAATCAAGTGCCATACCTGGCACGAGGCACCACTAGCGTCTTCAAAGACAATGGACGTAACGTTTAACGGAATTTCAGTCGAAGTGCCGGCAGGCGTAACAACAGCGCCAATTAGTTGAACGTAACGACAAAGTGCCGACAGACGTAACGACAAAGCGCCAATCGGTTGAACGATACGAATGGCTTGGGCGTGGGCCATTGTATTTCAATTGGTTCGGTCAAGTGCAAATACCAATCGAGTGATACAAGCTGTTGCACTTTGCGAAGGCCAATTAAGTTGCGATGATAATTAAGCAATATAGAGGGCTCGTGCTCAATTGAACTCATAACGGGTCATACGTTCGGGTCGAATTTTAAGTGAGGACGCATCGTTTGCGTTTCTGCACCAATAATTTGGGTATATAAAGAGTGGTTGCAACGTGAATAATTCGGAGAGAGAGAGAGAGAGCTAATCCAGCAGAGTAAAGAGTCGCGACTTCGCATAAGTACAGAGGGCCCTTTACTCTGAACAAATAATCAAGAAATCGGTCAGGGTAAAAGGTTGCAGTCTTGCAACGGTACGGTGGATCTTTTCTCTGATTGGATTAGAGTTAATCCAGTAGCCAAGTGGTCTTTTAGACGAATAAGTCAATACCAACAAACAAAGAAAAGTTAAATAAAAGGAAAACTAATTCCATATTCAACTTCCAACCGGGGAACCTAGAGGAGCCAGGGAGGGCGGTTCACTCAACAGGTAATGTACACACCGCTAAGGTTACATTGACGCATCCGGTAAGATACTGTCGGTTCCAAATAGATAACCTTAATATTTTTAAGTTTATATCGAGATACGTAACCTAACGTTAACGGCGAGGTGCGTACCAAAGTGAAAGTTATGGATTGAACACTTCCATAGCTGGTACCTATGGTTGGAGATTTCTCCAACAGTTAAGCAGCGATTACTTTCAATAAGCTTTCGAACGGCACGGATGTTGTAATCTGTACGATTTGTCCTTGTGCGTCGTTCATTAATTTCATTTCCGATATGTTCTCGCCCACTTTTAAATTCTCTGGCCCGCGTATACACACGATTCTTAGACAGTGTATCATCACCAAACTGTGGCCTCAATTGAGAAACAATTTCCGATGGTTTAACGCCTTCATTTGTTAAAATTTTTATAATAATCCGTTGTGCAACAGACGTATGTACGTCTTACTCTCTCATGGCTGTATCGACTACAAATCCGAGTATAATTGCTAGCCAAGCCGGTTCCCCTTACTCTTCATAAACCAAACAACAGCCACGCACACGATTATCTAGCTCGCAACTTGTTGCTAATCAAAAAACTAATATTACCGTTTATATTTGATTCCCCCTCGTAAGAAACAGAAAACCCCATCATTACACAGACATCATGTGATCCATATACAATAAACATGAGTACGCTTTGACCTACCCTGGAGCAAAAAAGTCATTGGTGGTAATCCAAGTAACAGGCTCTTCGTTCGACTTCCGGAAGAGTCCCGTACCTCCATTGATTTTTATGCTGCATTCTATTACTTCTACAGATCCGTTGTATCTATAATCCCAGGTATCGTTTATCTTCTTCACAACACTGGTGTCAAGTTCTCCTAAGAATAGATGCTCTGGAATTCTGAAACAGTAATTATATATAACCCAATGTTCAGTTATATTATTCATTTTGATCTTACTTTGGAGTCGGGATTTCACGAACTTTCTCCTTTGATAAATAATATATATGTTCTGGTTTATCATACTGCCAGTCGTTGCGTTTAGGAGATATAAACTTATCGAATGCTTCAAAGTATTCTTCGTCGATAGATATAGAAATTGGCTGGTGTAACCAGTCGATCCTCTCAGTCTTCCGAATGCACTCCAGTAGTTCTGCACCAGATTTTTCGACAGTACATAAGTTAACCCAATAATCCTGTAAAATTCATTCAATATAATTGAAATTTAATAAATTATGATACTGACTGCAACTTATTTTGATCGTTCCGCATTTAAAAATTGACTATTGTCGTACCAAAGATATCAATATTTTTTTTTTATTTTATTTTTTTTTTTATTAGACTTCTCTCGGGAGAGGCGAACCTATAGCGTCGAGTGGGCGCCCCGAGATGCCATCAAATAACTGTTGCAGTTCTTTTTGAACAGTTGCAGGTTGTAACGCTCCGGGAACACTCGCGTGGGAAGGGAGTTCCACAGCTTCCCCGCTCTGTAACGGAACGAGTTCTGATAAAGGGATGTTCGCGCTGTCGGGAGATGAACCACAAACGGGTGCGATCCGTCGGTTTGTCTTGTGGAGCGCATATAGACCAAATTGCGTGGAACAGTGCCAAGAATCTCCGAAGAACAGCACCCGTGATAATATCTGTAGAACAGACAGAGGTCGGCCACGCGCCTTCGATGTGATAGCGACTGTAGTCCCGACGTCAGCGCCGAGTCCCCGATCAGGCGGATCGCTCGTCTTTGTACGCTCTCAAGTAGGTCGAGGGTATGTTTAGGAGCCGAGCTCCAAACATGAGAGCAATATTCGAGCGCTAAACTGTTGGAAACAATCAGTCCACGAATTTGTGATGTGATCGTTATTGAAGACCTAACGAAAACGTAGCTTCAGATTAGTGCAAGCCCATGTTTAATTAGCTGTGTTTTCAAATGTAGAGTCTTGATCGAAACACAAGGAATTTTTAGGAACGACTGACTTTTAAGATCAACAGAATTTTAAGTTCGACAGACTTTTAGGACCGACCAACTTTTAGGATTTGCCGAGTTTTAGGAATGACCGACTTTTAAGTTTAACAGACTTTTAAAATCAACAGTCTTTTAAGATCAACAGAGTTTTAACAACAACCGATTTTTAAAATCAACAGACTTTAACATCAACAATCTTTTAAGATCGACAGACATTTGAAATCGATCGACTCTTAGGGTTGACCGACTCTTAGGGCCAATTGACTTTTAAGGTCGATCGACTTTTAGGATCGGCCGATTTTTAGGATGACCGAGTTTTAGGAACGACTGATTTTTAAATTTGACAGATTTTTGAAATCAACTGACTTTTGAGATCATCAGACTGCTTAATAGAATTTTAAAATCGACAGACTTGTAAGATCAACCAACTTTTAAGATCGACCGACTTTTAGTATCGATCGACTTTTAAGAGTCGACTGACTTTTAAAATCGACCGGCTTTTAAGATCAACAGACTTTTAAGACCGATCGACTTTTAGGATAGACCAACTTTTAGGATCGACCGTCTTTTAGGATCGGCAGACTTTTACGATTGACTGAGTTTTAGAAATGACCGGCTTTTAAGTTTAACAGACTTTTAAAATCAACAGACTTTTAAGATCGACAGACTTTTAGGACAAGCCAACGTTTAGGATTGACCGAGTTTTAGGATCGACCGACTTTTAGGATCGACCAATTTTTAGGAACGACTGACTTTTAAAATCAACAGAATTTTAAGTTCGACCGACTTTTAGGATTCACCCAGTTTTAGGAATGACCGACTTTTATGTTTAACAGACTTTTAAAATCAACAGACTTTTAAGACCAACAGAGTTTTAACAACAACCGATTTTTAAAATCAACAGACTTTAACATCAACATTCTTTTAAGATCGACAGACATTTGAGATCGACCGACTTTTAGGGTTGACCGTCTCTTAGGACCGACCGATTTTTAGGATTGACCGAATCTTAGGAACGACCGACTTTTAGAATCGACTGCCTTTTAAGATCGACCGGCTGTTAAGATCAACAGACTTTTAAGATCAACCGACTTTTAAGGTTGAGAGACTTTTAGAATCGACCGACTTTTCGAGAACGACCTACGTTTAAGATCGACCGACTTTTAACATGGCATAACTTATAGAATCGCCCAACTTTTAGGATCGACTGACTCTTAGGCCCGATTGACTTTTAGGATCGATCGATTTTTAGGTTCGGCCGATTTTTCGGATGGCCGAGTTTTAGGAACGACTGATTTTTAAATTTGACAGACTTTTGAGATCATCAGACTTTTAAGATTAATAGAATTTTAAAATCGACAGACTTTTAAGATCGTCAGACCTTTAGGACCGACCGACTTTTAGGATCGGCCGACTTTTAGGATCGACCGTCTTTTAGGATAGACAGAGTTTTAGGATCGACCGACTCTTAGGGCCGATTGACTTTTAGGATCGATCGACCTACTTTTAAGATCGACTGACTTTTAGGATAGACAGAGTTTTAGGATCGACCGAGCCTTAGGGCCGATTGACTTTTAGGATCGATCGATTTTTAGGATCGGTCGATTTTTCGGATGGCCGAGTTTTAGGAACGACTGATTTTTAAATTTGACAGACTTTTGAGATCATCAGACTTTTCAGATTAATAGAATTTTAAAATCGACAGACTTTTAAGATCGACAGACCTTTAGGACCGACCTACTTTTAGGATCGACCGTCTTTCGGATCGCGTGACTTCTAGAATCAACCGGCTTTTAAAATCGACACACTTTTAGGATCGAGTAACTTTTGAAATCGACCGGCTTTTCAGTTTGACCGACTTTTCAGATCAACAGACTTTTAAGATCAACCGAATTTTAAAATCAATAGAGTTTTAAGAGCGACAGACTTTTAGGATCAAGCGACTTTTAGCATCGACCGAGTTTTGGAATCAACTGACTTTTAAAAACGACCGGCTTTAAAGTTCGACAGACTTTTAAGATCGACGAATTTTAAGATCGACAAATCTTAAGATCGACGAATTTTGAAAACGACCGGCTTTTAAGTTTGACATACTTTTAAGATCAATAGAATTTTTAAATCAACAGACATAAGATCGACAAACTTTGAAGCTCGACAGACTTTTGAGACAGACCGATTTTCAAGACCGACTTTTAGCATCGAACGACTTGTAAGATCGATCGACTTTTAGAATCAACCGACTTTCAAGGTCAACCGACTTTTATGCTTTTAAGTTTGACATACTTTAAAGATCAATCGACTTTTAAGGTCGACAGACTTTTGAGATCGACCGATTTTAAGATCGACCGATTTTTAAGATCGACCGACTATTCGAATCAGTCGACTATTGACTTTTAGAATCGACCGACTTCTAAGATCAACAGACTTTTAAGATCCACAGACTTTTAGGAATGACTCCGTTTTAAGTTTGACAGACTTTTAAGATCGACCGACTTTTCAGATCGACCTACTTTTAAGATCGACCGACTTTTAACATCGATTAACTTTTGGAATCGCCCGACTTTAGGATAGACAGAGTTTTAGGATCGACCGACTCTTAGGGCCGATTGACTTTTAGGATCGATCGATTTTTAGGATCGGCCGATTTTTCGGATGGCCGAGTTTTAGGAACGACTGATTTTTAAATTTGACAGACTTTTAAGATTAATAGAATTTTAAAATCGACAGACTTTTAAGATCGACAGACCTTTAGGACCGACCGACTTTTAGGATCGGCCGACTTTTAGGATCGACCGTCTTTCGGATCGCGTGACTTCTAGAATCAACCGGCTTTTAAAATCGACACACTTTTAGGATCGAGTAACTTTTGAAATCGACCGGCTTTTCAGTTTGACAGACTTTTCAGATCAACAGACTTTTAAGATCAACCGAATTTTAAAATCAATAGAGTTTTAAGACCGACAGACTTTTAGGATCAGGCGACTTTTAGCATCGACCGACTTCTAAGATCAACAGACTTTTAAGATCCACAGACTTTTAGGAATGACTCCGTTTTAAGTTTGACAGACTTTTAAGATCAACCGACTTTTAAGATCAACTGACTTTTAAGATCAACAGACTTTTAAGATCGACAAACTTTGAAGGTCGACAGACTTTTAGAATCGACCGATTTTCAAGATCGACCGACTTTTGGCATCGATCGACTTGTAAGATCAATCAAGACACTTTTAAAATCAACATACTTGCCAAATACTATTAGACAGAGGGTAATAATATAGAGCAAAGGATATTAATCAAATTGACCTTAGTCATGTTCCTTTCTTTGATCTCACTTATTTTTTTTTTTTGTTTACATCTTAGCATGGGTAACTAACATTTTTATATTATGGAGAAGCACTTCATGGATGAACTAGGGATTTGTAAAGAGATAAAAAAAAATTACATTAGACGCGGCGACAAAACGCACTTTAAAACAAGGTTTCGTTAATTTTTGTAGTTTATAGTTTTATATCACTTTCACCACGATTTGATAGTAAATAGTTGATACTCCAAACTTTAATAAAACACATCTACAATATGATAACTTACATTTTTGGGTGTTATTGCAACATAAGTACAATTTTCAAGTTTTCCATTGCGGTGACCATAGAAGGTTGGTTGCCACCTACACGAGAATGTAGGACTTTTAGAGCCGCTCTTGATTGCATCAATGTTCCTGAGATAGTTGTACAAAAGATGGTGTCCGCGGATTGATCCTGGCAAATGCTTTTTTAAATGACCGAGTACTTGATAAAGTTCTTCTACGGAAAGTTCACGCAGAATATCATTGCTGAATGTCATTTTTTATGTCGATGTTAATTATATATTTAATTTCAAAATAAAATTTGCCCACCTCTTGCACGTTTTAAGAACGACTTCGAATATAAATGGAATCCCGAGACCGATATTCTTTCAAATCTTGCACTTGTATAACTGAAAAAATTCAACGCAACGCATCGATTTTATAGTCGCGCAAAACTGCACAACTGTTCTATAATGCCCAACGCAAACAAAAAGCCCATGACGAGTGTAAGCAATGAATCCACTTCATAGAACACAGGGAGATTCCGTTCCTCTCAAGTGTTACGTATCGTTTCATGTGTTGGTAAATGCGTTCGGACTCTCAGAGAATTGCAAGCGCAAGAATTATTTTGGATGTTGTCTTTAAATGAGTTGTAAACAAAAACAAAAACAACAAAGAGATCATTTTGACGACGAACGGTTATATAATTTTTCAAATTCAAATACATAACGTAAAAACCATCAACGAAATCGACACTGAATATGTTTGGGGATCAGTAGATCATTATAACAAAGGTGGTGACATAACCTAACAAAAAAAGTCTTGCGGGATTGCAAATACCAAACAGAGCAAGAAGGCGGATGGCCAAGCAGTGAGCATTATTAGTAGGGTCTTCCCCGGATTTTGAATATTGCACTGAGTAACTATTCACTCGCAGCTGTTGGCTGACTCAACGCATCTAGAGTTTAGTCTTTTATTAGCACAAACAATTTATAGCATAGTTATAGCAACAACAGACAAATTCTGTATTCAGAGATCGCCGCTGCAAATGATGAGAACGTGTGTGAACTTCGTGCTTTTGAGAACATTTTTCTAAGAAAGTGGTAATTGATCTTTGATTTGATTTTTAGAATAATCATTAAACAAAAACTATTGTTGTATTCAGTACAATAAATTAAGCAGAGTAATGTATTGATTCTTGTTGCAGTGGGAAGGTGAACGATTGTTTGACTGATGGTATTAACGACTCCAAGTTCTTGAGATGTTAAGGATATTCAAGTAATTGTAAAGCTTATCCTATTTTAATAGTATCCTCAAATATGGGAATAATTTCTAGGGTTATTATGTGACTCACTAGTAAACAGTACGTATTATTTTTTTAATACGCTTATTCTGTACATATAAAAATTATTATTATTAAGAAAAGAGTCGTTATCTTAAGAAATCTGCATAAAAGGCATTGCTTAATACTAATAATGTATAATAAAGTCTTTTAATGCGAACCCTCTGTACGAAAAAAAACTGTAAAGTACCCTTAATCTGAAAGCATGGGCTTAATCATAGCATAGGAGCTAACTTAACTAAATTTAATCCAGCTTAAGTACAACTTAAACTACAAAGATGAAAGAGGACGCCAAAAATGAATTTAAAGACAAGAGCTTGATAAAAAATTGAGGTTTAATGGGGACATGATTTCATAAAGGTCATTAAGGGAATTAAATTAAATAAACTGTGGATTATAGAAAGAGGCTTACATAATTTATTACTAGTTGAATCAGGATGGTTTACGGGCTTAGTATTCTTTGATCTAATTGTCTTACTATTTATTGAAAATATCATTTATGTCAACGTTTTTTTTACTTTGACAATATCACGGGAGTCAAGAAACAGCCCATTAGCCCAGTTCAGTTTTTTTACGTCAATTTTGATTGTTTTATGATTGTTTATTATGTTCGTTTTTTTTCTTTATTGTATACCACCGGAAATGATGTAATCCGTCGGAAAAGATTTATGAGCCCAAAAAACAAGCGAGAAGTAATGAAATCGAATTTAAAGATAATGTAATTTTGTTTATATTTTTTGTTTATATTTTTTATATAACTGATTAAAAAAAATTGGAAGAGCGCGCGAAACAGAAACACTGTCCTAAATAGCTTGAAAACGACAAAAAAAAAAAAAAATAGGCATCGACGACGACCCCTTATCACGCACCGTCCCTACTATCCCCCTAAATAGCCGAACCGAGTAACGCTTACCCCCTATCCCGACTGCACTCTTCATACTGTCCGCCGCAAACTCACACTACCCTCATCCTGACCTACCCAAGGCGACTCTGATACATCTAATAAAGGGAAAACCGATTACCACAACCCCTCTCGGAAAAGGAGGTCTTCCTTCAACTTTTCTCCTTATAGAGTTTCTTTTAATTACAATTCCACCCTTCACAACACCACAAAAGCCTAAGCCGTAGTCACCATGCTCACTTCACTCCACTCCCCGCCGCATTAATATCAAAAGATATTCCTATTTTATCAGAGCCCATTTCTTTAACCCACCACACGAGTCATTTGCCAAGTCCTTCTAGCTCCCAGCTTTACCCAACTATATCATCATCATCATCGGCACTACAACCGGGATCCGGTCTTGGCCTTATTTAACAAATCTCTCCACCGGTCCCAATTTCGAGCCGATGTCATCCAGTTTGGCACCCCCAGGCTCTGGGCGTCCTGGTCCACGCAGACAAGGTCTGTCGCGCTGTCTCCATCCATACATCCTGCCGCAAAGGACTTTCCAGACAGCATCCACTTCGCTCATTCAAGCTAGGTGTCCCGCCCATCGGAGTCTACCGAGATTGATTTTTCTTACAACATTAGCTTCAAGGTAGATTGCGTACAAGTCATGGTTGTACCGTCTCCGGAATCGTCCTCCCTCACATGCGGGGCCAACAATTCTCCTTAAGACCTTTCTCTCGAACGCGGCTAAGAGTTCAGAATGCCTTTTGCTGAGCACCCAGGTCTCGGATCCATACATGAGTACTGGTAAGAGCATGGTCTTATGCAGTAGTAGCTTGGATGTTCTGGATAAATTTCGGGATTTAAAGAGCCTTGATAGACCATAGTAGGCTTTGTTGGATTTAATCAGCCGTTCGCGTATTTCTTCTTCCATATTGTTATCGGCTGATACTATTGACCCAAGGTAATTAAAGGAATGCACTACTTCAAATTCGTGCTCCACTACCCTGATAGTTTGACCAACGTTAGGTCTTCTCTTCGGATAAGTTGCTACCATGTACTTAGTTTTTCCCTCATTAATGTGCAGACCCAGTTTTTGTACCACCTGCTCGATCTGGGTAAAGGATTCCTGTACAACCGATTCGGTATCTGGCTGGACTTGGTAATAATAGTCCCTCTACTTGTGACGCCAGAGTCACGGATTGTTTTCTCCAACGCCAGGTTGAAGAGGAGGCAGGCCAGACCGTCCCCTTGTCGGAGTCCATTAAAGATGTTTATTGGTTTGGACAGCAATCCCGCTATTTTTACTTGACTAGTTACGTTGGTTATGGTCAACCTACAAAGTCGTATCAACTTGTTTGGAATGCCGAACTCTCTCATGGCATTATATAGTTCTACCCTGGCTATGTTGTCGTAGGCGGACTTAAAGTCTATAAATAGATGATATAATGGAATCTTAAATTCCAGACATTTTTCTATCGCCTGCCTAAGGGTGAATATCTGATCAATTGCTGATTTGCCTGGGATGAAGCCGCACTGGTATTGACCAATGATGGCTTTAGCGTATGGGGCTATCCGGTCTTGTAGGATAGTGGAGAGTATCTTATAGGTGGTACTCAGCAATATTATACCCCTATAGTTGCCATACAGTGTGATATCTCCTTTCTTACGTTTAATATGAATTATACCATAACGCCAATCTTCCGGCATCTCCTCTTGCTCCCATGCGTGCACCACGATCTTATGAATTGCGTGATGTAACGCTGTCCCTCCTTGTTTGAGCAGCTCAGCTGGTATGCCATCAGCTCCAGGGGCTTTATTTGACTTGAACTGCCTTATGGCTTTTAATGTTTCCTCAATGCTTGGTGGCGGCAGCATTTGGTCTTGATCTTGCATTGGTGGGGCCTCCAATTTTTCTGTGAGCTGACCAATTAGCAATTCATTGAAGTGCAGTTCCCATCGCTCCAGAATGCCTTCAGGATCGGTGATCAGATTACCCTCTTTATCCTTGCAGTAAGTGCAGCGTGGTGTGTACCGCGTCATACTGCGGACTATTTGGTAGAACTTCCGCGCCTGGTGCGGACCTCGCTCTCTACTTTTCTCTATTTCATAGACAAGGTTTTTTCCCAGGCACTTTTCTTGTACCTGTGAAGTCTTTTTTCAGAATTTCTGAGCTCTTTGTATTTCTCCCCGCGCACCCGCGTCCTATGAGACTGCTGCATTGCCCGGTAACGTTCAGTCGCTAGTTTGCATTCATCATCAAACCAGTCGTTCCGATCTCTACGATTACTGCTTAAGATGGAGTTGGCAGTACTAATGACAGTATTCTTAAGGCGTGTCCATTTCTCTTCTACGCCCGGCATTCTGGCCCCAGGACTTACTCTTCCTCCGCCGAGCTCTTCGAGGGCGAGTCTTAACGCATAACCAAAGGTGTTACTGGTATTCTCATTGCGTAAGGCAGCCGTGTTGATTCGGACCTGATTCGCGGGTGCAATACGTCTCCGTAAGGCAATCCACGCTCGGAAAAGTGTACCAACAAGATAGTGATCCGAGTCGACGTTGGCACCTCGGTACGTTCGTACCGTCCTCAGGCTCGAGGAGTGCCGGCGACCCAACTATCTACCATCCCAAACAATTTTAGCCACTTATCGCGTTCCCCTAACTTGGAACCCTGTTCCGGGCCACGTGTCCATGCCCTCGCCCAACCCACTATAAACCACGAATTTCCCCTCTCTATTGGTAAATTGGAAATATCTCCAAGTAGCTAATTTGTATAAACTACGTTATGCAAATTCTACTTGGCAGAAAAAATAATAAAAAAACGTTAACGGCAAAAAAATAAAAAAAAGATAATTGAGAAACAGATAGGAACTAGAATGCACTTATCGGGAAAACGCTTCGGACTGAAGAAATTCTAGAATATAAAAGATTTGTCGTGATTATCCACGAAAGAAACGAGAAGTTTCAAGTTTAGTGAAACAATGGAGCAAATATTACGCAACCGAAAAGAAAGGATCTCTCGCCACACCAAAACACGAAGTCCCGGAACAACGGACCAGCGGACCAGATCAGGGGGATCAAGACAAAACCCCCTGCATCCAGGAACCAGCCACAACGACCAAGGAACGGTCCAACACTGCAAGACCCTGACAAGTAAGTCACCTTCCTTTCCATTATCCTTTCCTTAAATTGTTTTTTAAATTGTTAATAATAACATAACAAGCTCCCCCTGTTGACCCCTCCGCCCCTCCGTTTTTGATCAATATCATGTGTTGCGCCGCGTCCGGAGCGAAGCAAGAGTCCGTGGTCCAGAGCGTTCAAGCGAGAGGTGAGGTTATCCAGCGTGTGCTCAAGCAAGTTGGTATGCAGAGCGTCCGAGCGACTCGAGAGGTTATTCAGCGTGTGTCCAAACAAGTTGATATGTAGAGCATTCGAACAAGTCGAAAGATTATCTAGCGTGCGTTCAAGCAAGTTGGTATGTAGAGCGTCCGAGAAAGTCGAGAGGTTATTCAGTGTGTGTCCAAACAAGTTGATGTGTAGAGCATCCAAGTAAGTCGAGAGGTTATCCAGCGTGTGTCCAAGCAAGGTGGTTATGTTATGTCCAGAGCGGAACACGAAGGAATGCCGTTGACGTTGATTTTGTACTGCTACTACTCTTCTTTTCCTTATTTAATTTTTGTTGGTACATTCATCAATTGCAACGCCCACAATCTTATTCTTTTCAAATTATCCGCCCTCGGCTTCGAACTTGGACAGCTGAAATGGATTTTTTCTTATCTAAAGGATAGACTTTATTTCGTTCGGTTCAGGTCCATAGAATCCAACTCCTTCCTTACTGCCTCTGGGGTCCCCCAGGAAAGCCGCATGGGCCTTCTTATATTTATATTTTCCACCAATGTCATTGATAAGGTCATTAAACATTCCTGCTTGTCCCTATACGCTGATGGCACCAAGATATATAAAACAATCGAGTCATCGCTTGATTCTGCACTGCTGCAATCAGATCTTGACAACTTCTCGACTTGGTGTGACAAAAACTACTTTGTACTTAACACGACCAAGTGGCAATCTGTGGCGTTTCTGACAGATACACACACAATATGCAAGCAAATAGTTAAGAACACCGAAAGGAAATTCGAATAAGCAAAAAGCATCAGAGCCGTATACCATAGGATAACCTAACAATTCCACATCAGTTGAGTGTACTTGAGTTTAGAAATCGAATTCGTACACGCGTCAGTGGCCTGATGCGTTGAGCTTTGGTTCTATATTTTAGTGATTCTAACCGTGATAGCGTCGGTTCGAATCACACGCTCTTCGTCGAAAACGCTATAAATCTATAACCTTTTCTCGTAAGTGTATTCACTCATCTCCGCGCCCCTATTCCCCTCATAACCAACCTCTGACCCTTGTACAATCTATTCGAGACCATGGGATCCTGTGTGACAGAGAGCTTAACTTCCTCTCACACATTGACGAGACGATCCGGAAAGACATATGAAGGGGGAATTTTACAGGCAGGTGCAGGAAAGGATAGCTTCTTACAGAAAACCAAACGTCCCTTCAGTCGCTGTATAAAGCGCAGCAAGCTAAGATCAGGTGGCAAGAGTGCCGCAATAAATGAATCAAAGCTAAGATTGACTTTATTTCCAAACTACCGGAGTATTTATACAATCGATCGTCCACACAAATAATTACTAATCATTACTCATTCATTCTTAAATGCAAAATTTGCTTAGCATATTGTAGAACAATGACACGAGTTGACCTCTAAAATTTTGAATCACTCCCGACATCGAGTGCATGCCATATGACACTTGCAAACAGTAACCGGGGCAATTCATTGCGAAGATTTATATTGCATGCTCATGTCGTGTTTGCATTGTTACACTACAGCCAACTTTGTCCTCGAGTTCGTGAAACGCTGGTTTAAGAAATTCTCCAATGCCTTAGCAATTTTTAGGTTAAGGAACAAAAAGAAGTCGCTTGGGGCTAGATCTGGTGAGTAAGGCGGATGGTCGAGCAGTTCAAACCGTAATTCGTGGATTTTCGCCATAGCAACCGCTGAGGTGTGAGACGGCGCGTTATCCTGGCGAAACAGGATTATCTTTTTCTGCAAATGTGGCTGTTTTTTAGGAATTTCTGCCTTCAGTTGGTCAAGTAATGATGCGTAGTATGCTCCTGTAATGGTTTTTCCTTTTTGAATATAATCGATTGAGATAACTCCATGACTATCCCAAAAAAAAACAGTCGCCATCACTTTCCCAGCAGAAAAAACAGTTTTTGCTTTTTTTGGAGCCGCTTCCCCCTTTGCAGTCCACTGTTTTGACTGTATTTTTGTTTCGGGCGTGTAATGGTGTATCCGAGTTTCATCGACAGTAATTAATCGGCGCCAAAACTCGAATTTATTGCGCCTAAACTGCGCCCAACAGAGTGCGTTGGAAATATTCATTCGAACACCATTTTGGTCTAATGTGAGCAAACGCGGCACCCAACGCGCGGACAGCTTTCTCATGCCTAAGTCTTGATTTAATATGGGACAAACACGTTCGTTGGACATTTTCATAGCCTCCGCTATCTCACTCACTTTAATTCGGCGGTCGTCTAGCACTATTTGGTGAACTTTAGCGAAGTTATCGTCAGTTGTTGCAGTTTCTGGACGTCCCGAACGTTCATCGTTTCCCAAGCTCTCACGGCCACGTTTAAATTCAGCTGCTCAAAATTTCACTGTGGTAAATGGTAGTGCAGAGTCCCCACACACAAAGTCCAACTCGTCTTTGATTTACGTAGGCGTATTGTCTTTCAAAAACAAAAATTTAATGACAGCTCGATACTCAAATTTTGTCCATTTTCACAAAAACACTCACATCGACTCACTCAAATGACTGTTAAATAAAAACTAAGCATCCAACATGGCTGAAATTTCGGGGAGTAACTGTCAAAAGATGCACAACTACACCCACTAGCTTTTATTGACGAGTGTTGCTATCTTCACGATGAGGTCGGAAACTTTTCAGCGCACCCTCGTAATAATGTTCGTTGCTAATAATGTAAGTTGCTCACAATTTTAGTTACCGAGAGATTTCCTTGTCGAACTCTAACTGATAGAGAATTGTTTAATCAACGAGTGAATTTCCTAGGTTCTGCCAGGGTGTTGCATAATTAATACTGTGACGCATATGACAATCAGTACTGGAGTCTTCGAGAAAGTCCGAAACAAAGTACTAGATTATTTTAGAAACTACTGGAAAACTGGAATAGAAAAGTCGAGACTATGGAACGGACGGAAACGAAATGCCGAATCAGATTGAGGGAACGGTATAAATACGTCGCCATCTCCGTCGTGGCCGTCCTATCGGTCTCTTTCCCGTTGGTTTTCCGTCAAGAATTCTACGCATGGTCTTATCATTGCCCATTCTCGCCACATGTCCGGCCCATCTCAATCTTCGAGACTTGATTACTCTCACTATCGTAGGTTTGCGGTAAAGCTCTTCCAATTTATGGTTATAGAGTTTCCTCCATTACCGTGCCTCTTCATCATATTTACCGCCAAAGATACTCCTTAAAACTTTATTCTCGCGGAATTTGTTTTCTTCCCGTTTTGTGAGAGCCTGTCGGCATGATCATGGTTCTATAAATACGGAGCTTTATATTACGTGATAGCAGTTTGGATTTCAGTAGTTTACTGACTGCGTGCTAACTAGCATTGTCGGAATGTAGGCTTTTGTTAATTTCCTTCGAGATTTCGTTACTGAACGTCAGTATTGTTCTCAGATATTTTAAGTCTTTACGTTTTCCAAATATCTTGCCCCCCCCTGACGATTATGTGTACCTTGAGGTCCATTTGCTCGAGTCGTATTAATATATTTTGTTTTATCTTCATTAAATTTTAGGCCCACCTCTTCTGCCGCTTGCATGATGATTTCACTGTTTTTACTTACAGTTTCTAGATTATCGCCCAAAACGGCGATGTCATCCGCATATGCGAGCACTTGTGTGACACCGTTCAGGGATGATCCGGCCATGTTGTCGTCTTGTAGCTTTCTGATGACATAGTCTAGCACAAGCTTAAAAAGACATGGTGAGAGGCCATCCCCCTGTTTTAGTCCGTCGCGGATTTTTAAATGGTTCAGAGAAGTGGTTTTCTATTCTAACTCGCCCTTTATTTTCGTTCATGCAAATTTGAATGAGGGTGGCATATTTTTTCGAGACTTCCAGCTCAACTACAATATGGTAAACACGTTCTCTTGCGACTGAGTCGTAGTCAACGAAAAGTTGGTGAACTTTCTCTCCATATTCCCACTTTTTTTCCAGCAGTTGCCTTATAGTGAATATTTGGTCGCTCGTTGACCGTTTCCTTCGGAATCCGCACTGGGAGTCTCTCAGTATTTCTTCTGCGTCCGGTGTGATTCTCGCCAGTATGACATTTGTTAATATTTTGTATGCGGTTGGGAACAATGATATTCCTCCTCTTTCGCAGTCAGATCTGTCGCCTTTTTTGAAAATTGGAAAGACTATTGAGGTTTTCCATTCTTCCGGAGTGACTTCCTTATCCCATATTGTTTGGATGAGCTGGTGGATCTTTCGAGCGGTTGCCTCTCCTCCATGCTTCACAAGCTCTGCCGGTATGCAGTCGACTCCGGGAGCTTTGTTGTTTTTCAATCGATTTATTGCGTCTACAACTTCATCGAAAGAGAGGTGAGGCTCGGCTGTATGTACGTCTGGTGTGTTTATTTGTGGTTGATGGGAGCGCACATTGAGCAGGTTTCCAACGTAGTGCTTCCACCTTTTTACGATACTATTTATTTCTGTGACCAGACAGCCGTTTGCGTCTCGAATTATTTTGGCTCTCCCTAGTTAGCCATTTCTAATTGAATTTAGGCCGGCATACATACCTCCGATGTTCTTTGCTCTGGCTTTTTCTAGGATTTTTCCGATCCGAGCCTTCTCCCATTCGCATTTTCTGCGTTTGAAAAGACTAGTTGTGTCTTTCCGAATCGTCGCGTATCTTTCTGCGTTGACTTCAGCATATTTTTCACGTGCCGACGCGTATATCCCACTGTTTCCGTTTTTTCCCACGTCTTCGTTTTGCCGAGTCGGTGTTTTCTTGATGATATCTTCCGTTATAGTAGTATCGGTTCATCATATCTACGCCTACCGGATTTTTCGTGGGATTGTTTTGTGTGTATTGGTTATTCATTTTTGTTCCCACGAGCCTTTGTGGTTTCAAATGGTCCGCCATATCAGAGCCCCTCTTTGATACGGTAAGGTCTGCTTACTGCTCTGATTCGACCCGGTGTCAAAGAGGCGCCGTTATAATACGTTATTGGGAGACATAATTTTGCATGCGCAACATTTAAAAATTACGATTGTAAGATCCAACCCAGATTATTTTTAAATAAGCCGTATTAAATTTACTGCTCAACATCCTTAACGGGATGACTAAACCCAACCCAGATATTACATCCAACACTGCAGACACTGGAGTGATGATTTCCGCTTTGAATATCTGAGTAGTGGATATCATAACTAGTGGTACGTTCTGCTTTAACAAGGACGATAATGTTAAATTAAAATTCTGAACTCAATAATGTTATTCTAAATTAATTAAAAATGAATGTGGGATATTTAGACCTTAGACCATGCAGAGATTTGATTCGAGTAAATTTATCAAATTACTAACGTTAGTTCTGAAAATAGACCATCTCTTACCAGTTAGCTTACTAAATGATATTTTTCGCTCAAATTTTATAGACATATTCAACAAGAAAAATATTCCTCTTATAGGGTGACTTCAGTATCGGAAGTAATGGCTTCTTGTATAAGAATGGCTGTTTAGATAACAGTCCTCCTCTGTTCGCTGATGTAGTTTCCCGACTCATATCAAAATCGAATTCAAAAGTTTACATCAACAACCACTGCGAAGACTCTTATCCAACGAATGGTGGTTTTTGTATACTTTTCGCCTGCGAGTATAAAGTTCGGTGAATCCCCGATTTGTGGTTCGCTGCCTCGAAAGGTGCTTGAATTTTTGTTATTTATTTCGCACAAGAAACAATGCGCAAAGAATTTTTAATAGTGATGTTATTACTCGTCACATTTGTTGTCAGAACAATGAGTGAAACGAAAGAGATGTATCGGCTGGTAAGGAAATGAGCATCAGGAGTTCATCATGATCTATTTTTAATAATTTATTGATTTGCTATTGGCACCCTTTATGGTAGTGGCTTTCAAACTTTATATCATTGAGTATGGTTTTAACGTACATTGTTATTTTTTAAAATTGGGATTCAATATAGATTCATTTTTAAATCGTGTTGCATAATTTGCTTCTTTTTTAATTCATGGTTATCATATATTACTTGGTCGGAGTGTTGACACAATAAAGTTTTAACATAACCATTATGAGCCATCCTATTACAGTTATGGATTAACCGGTGAACTTTCGAAAAAATTCAGTTGTTTTGAAATGTACTCTACGATATTACAATACAACAGTGACTCTATAATATCACAATATAAATTAGTTTTGGCTAAATTAATGGGGAAAGAAAGAAAGCTTTAAGGTTAGAAAACATAAGAACCTAAACAACGCTGAAGATATTAGAAAAAGTTAGAAATATATTTTTATATGCTTTTAATCATCATCATCGGCACTACAACCGGGATCCGGTTTTGGCCTTATTTAGCAAGTTCCGGGGCTTGTTAAATTATTCATAATAATTTGTTTTTCCGGGCAAAGTTATTAGCCTTACGCCATATATGCTTTCAAATGCAGTCATTAATAAAGCAACATATCCAGCATGAGGAGACCTTGTAAGGATATGTTTAGTACTCATTATTCTTTTCTGAGTTTCGTAAAACCTAATCAATCACCAATGATTCCTATTGAAATCCTGATGGTTGCTGTATAGCATCGGTGCATCGCAATAGTTTTAGCAGTGTTCAGAAAAAGAAGGAAAACACACCGAGATTTTCATGTCACTCCCCGTCCTGATCATGTTAAAGGTACACAACTATTAAGTTAAGTCGCATAAAAGTAATCGTGTAAATAAACAAATGTTTTACATAAAGCCAAACACTGATGATTGTGGATCGGCACCGATGGAAACAAATTTCCGATGGAAGGCATGAAGGAAATCCTGTGGTAGACGGTAGATCACAACTCACGATGCCGATAGATCCAAGATCAAGTTTTTCTTTTTTTTTGAAAGAGATGTACTCAATATTACGAGGGCAGGTCAATCATCTTTCGAAAATGAGGACGATTTTCTTATATTTTCCCATTCAGTTGACTTAATAATAACGCATAATACTGTCCAGTTATCGTATGTCCCTTTTCAAATACTCAATGAAGATAATACCAGGTTCATCCCAAAACACAGTAGTCATAACCTTTTCAGCTGATTTCACCGTCTTTGCCTTCTTTGGAGACCGTTCACCTTTAAAAATCCACTGTTTTGACTGTTCTTCCATCTCGGGAGTCTGGCGGCGTATACATGTTTCATCTACAGTTACCAACCTGCGCAGAAACTCATTCGGGTTGGAACGCATACGCTCCAAAAGTTTTCAACTGAGAGTAAATGCAGCACTCATCTCCCAGATACTTTTTTCATACCCAATCTATCATGCAAAATGGTAACATTAAAGAAATTGTTTTGTGACTGTGATACGCTATAGAGGTGCACCACAGTATTCGCTTTTCGCTTTATCCAATGCAGATTTAATTTTGCACCACTCTCCTCACAGCCTCAGAGGGGCTTCTCACAGTTGTGCAAGGGAAGGTTTTTGGAAAATTTATGGCGGCAACAAGCAATGGCGATTTAGAGACGTGCGCGGGTCAGAACCGTAATGATGTTTCTTTGGTGTTCGGATCGCAGAATTGACGAGGGCGATCAAAATTAAAAAGCAAAGGCATATTACTAATGCCGCACGAGAGCTGGTCGAGTCCATTGGTTGCCTTTATGATAAGGAAGTGGAAAATCGCTAAAGAAGCAAGCGGTGGAAACTTGCAAACCCAACCAAAACAAAACTCGCACACGGACGTAAGCAGGGTCCCGCGGCAGATCAATGATGAGTCATTCAATTACAATTGATTTACAACTGGCCAGAGGGGAAGGAAGAGGGATGCGAAGTTGGAGGGTGAAGAGGCTCCAAAAGGTGATACTGGGAAGGCCAACATTATGAAAAGAAGGAGACCACGCTCGGACGCTATAATAATATCCAAAACCGGGGAAAAAACATATGCGGATATATTGACGTTTATGAAGGCCAAGCCCGAGCTAAGTGAACTCGGAAATAGCATAAATAAAGTTCGAAAGACAGCAAAATGGGAATTGCTGCTAGAACTGAAACGCCGACCAGAGGCCACCACCGAGACACTGAAAGCAAAGGTACAACAAGTACTAAAGGAAGATGCGGTAACCACCACTCAACAGGGAGTTACAAATGCCGAGCATTTAAAAACACGATGTCCAATCTTCTCAATAAAAATGGACAGGTTTAGGTGCATTCAAATCAACTTAAACCATTGTGGAGCCGCACAAGATCTCCTTTCTCAAACGGTTAAGAAATATGGTGCCGATGTGGTGCTCATCAATGAGCAGTACAGAGTGCCTGGCACTGGTACTATTAGATGTGAGGAAGACAGCAGCGGAACAGCGGCCATCTGGAAAACTGGAAATTCTCCCATGGAATGCAGAAGTGTCCAGCGGCTGGAAGGAATTGCCTATGCTAAGATCAGAGGAATTCAGTTCTACTGTTGTTACGCTCCGCCAAGGTGGGAAATAGAATATTTCAAATACTTTTTCGACAGAATAACACAAGAAGCTAGAGATAAGAGCCCTCTTTTAGTCTCTGGAGATTTCAACGCTTGGGCAGTAGAATGGGGAAGCACAAGGACCAACAGCAGAGGCTAGGTACTACTTGAAGCCTTCGCAGTCCTAGATGTGGTGCTACTCAATGATTGTGTTGATGACACCTTCATAAACGAAAGAGGGCAGTCCAAAATCGACACCACATTTGCCAGCTCCATGTTGGCAAGAAGTATGGAGTGGCGAGTTTTGGACACCTACACCCATAGTGACCACCAAGCCGTGATGTACGAAATATTACCGCACAGGGGATTCGTCACTGGCAAATTGGCGAAGAAATCCCATAAAAATGGCTGGGAAGAGAAGGACCTCGATGCGGAACTGCTCGATTATATACTGGAAGATCAAATCGCACAGTTTGGCACAGAGGCCGATGCGAACAGGCAGGCTGGAAAAGTCATGAAGTGGCTAACTACCGCGCGTGACGCTTCTATGCCACGAAAAAGACAACCAGCTGGGGTTATTAAACCAGTGTATTGGTGGAACTCAGAAATCACCCATGTGCGATCGGAGTGCAACAGGTTACGACGCTTGCAACAAAGAGCCAGAAACCGTAACACCTACCCACAGTTGCATGCGGAATTCGTCAACAAACAGAAAGAGTTGAGGAATGTAATCCGCAAAAGTAAATATGACGCGTTCTGCTCCCCAAGAGACGAATTAAATAACAACCCATGGGGCAGCGCTTAGATGATAGTCATGAAAAGACTACAGAACAACAGTAGTCAAATGAAAAAAGTAAAACTGAAATGGCCAGAATCGCTGCTGTCCTTTTTCCGCAGCGTGATGGGGTGTTGAGAGTGCAAGAGGAGTGGAGTATCACTGAAGGAGGGATACCTCCCGTGACCACCGAAGGTGCTCTTGGCTGCACGGGTTGTCAAAAAAAAACAAGACCCCGCGACTGGATGGTATCCCTAACGCTGTAGTGAAGACTGCTTTAACAAAAAAGCCGGAAGTCTTCAGCAGTCTCTTCACAGCCTGCCCTCAAACAGAACAATTTTCCAAACGATGGAAAAAACAGTAACGAGTAATTGCCACTCGCATGGTAGAATTCACTGAGGGAACATAGGGGCTCTCTGAATAGCAGTATGGGTTCCGGAAAGGTAGTTCAACCGGTAAGGCACTATCTATGGTGTGCGACATCGCTCGCAATGCGATCGCTGAAGCACGGTGGCTAGGTGGTACCAACAAATATTGCGCGGTGGTGACGCTAGATGTTGAATTGGAATCGGATTCTAGAAGCGTTGGGCGATCTACAAGTTTCACCCTACTTGGTGCGTATATTAGCAAACTATCTCTCGGCCAACAGGAATATAAAATAACAGCGGGTGTACCTCAGGGATCTGTATTAGGTCCGCTGTTATGGAATATCATGTGTGATTGTGTGTTCAGGGTTAATATACCAGAAGGGGTTAGAATCATTGGGTACGCAGATGATTTGGCAATAGCAGCCGTAGCTAAACATCTAGATGACCTGGAGAATATTTCCTCCCAAGCATTAAATGCTGGCTAGATATGGCCGGACTGAAACTAGCTGGACATAAGACGGAGGCAGTTTTAATAAGCAGCCGCAAGAAAGTTGAACATCTTGAGTTAGAAATAGAAGGGCAAATACTCAGATGCAGTCCCTATATTAAATATCTTGGTGTTGTACTCGACAGCAGGTTGAGCTTCAAGGAACACCTGAGGAAACCGAGTGAAAAAACGGCAAGAGTATGTAAAGTTTTGGCGAGACTGCTACCCAATGTTGGAGGACCCCGGCCCCACATAAGGAAGCTCATAACTAGTGTCAACACCTCCATCATAATGTATGCAGCTCACATATGGACAGGAGCCGCACAGTATTGTATACGTCGTACATGAGGGGTGTGAACTCAGCTCATAGGCTGGCATCACTAAGAGTATGCTGTGCATTCCGAGCTGTATCCAAAGATGCCATAAATGTTTTGGCCGGGAGGAGACCACTTGACATTTTAACTAAAGAAAACGGTGTATTCCATGAGGTCTCCCAAGATAATCGTCGGAGAATGCGGTCACAATTGGAGTTCTCAACCCTAAGAGCATGGCAACGAAGGTGCGATTCTTCCACCAAAGGAAGATGGATCCACACCATGATACCTGATGTAGAAACACGAGTGAAAAGAAAACATGATGAGTTGAATTGTGGGGATGAACTATGGTGTGCAGGCGTACTGCACCGGTTCACTTCTTTCCTCCAGCATTAGTTCAAATCAAAAGAAACACCGGTCACGACGTTCAATTAGGACTAGTAGCAAATATATACACTTATATTAACCAACAATCAAAAGGCAGGTCGCATTGTGTGTATGAGGAGAACCAAGGAACCGATTAGGATCGGTGAGGACAGTGTACTTCGGGTCGGCGTTCTTCTGGCGGCAGCAGATGTGTTTCTAAAATTTAAAGCACTTGAAGCAATTGTAACTGACGAATGAAACATTAAAAACATCTTTTATTTCAGCATTTCAATAATATAACTGGAAGGTAAGACGTTCGATTTACGAACAAACAAAATTATACAAATCCTTTTCTCCGTCACTATTGACAACTATTAAACTAAATTTGAAATCATTCTTTCTCAAATAACTGAAGATTAAACACTTTAATCGATTAAATGACAACACATGACATAAAAAAAATCAAAAAAGCACCGAAACACTCGACTCCGTTTTCCGATTATTTTAACGTGGAGGCACGACATGCCTCCACGGAATCCAGAACGCGATTAAACTAAGTTCATCGAAGCGATAGAATACGACATATTCAATCATCGCTTCGATGACCATATAAGGTAAGATATCCCTTTTGCGTTTTGTTCAACACAAAGGGGGTTGAAATACACACACGATGGTTGCCTCTGCTGCTCGTCGCGTGTGTTCGCAAGTATGCAGACACAGCATAGATCCCATCTAAATGTTCGCAGCAGGTGCAAGTATCTCAACGAAAAAGGGGTTGAAATGTTTACACGATCAACGACTGCATAAAGCATTATAGCTGATCGTGCACATTTGCTGGCATATCCTCGCAATCGAATTCTAATGGTAAATTTCCATTTGCGAACTCGACTGCTTGGGCGGTCTGCCGGATGCCCTCATTTATTGGTCGGTCGGGTGACCGATCGATGTGGGCATGCTGTGCTAAGGAAAGATACATATTTCTTGCAGGTGTGGAATATCGTACAGATATTGAACGGGCAATATGGGTTGCTTGGTTGTCAAACCAAATTTCTTTGAGAATATAGCATTTGTTGCCGCTGGAATTTCATATCAGCGAGAATTAATGTTTCACCTGTTTTTCTAATGTTACAGGCACGGCGTGGAAGGTAAGTACACGCTTTTTAGGTGTTACAGGTAACTATTTCTTCATTACTAGCTATCTGGTAGGTAGTGGCGTTCAATCGACCTGCCACAATACTTGTTTTTTTATGCCTTTCGGATGCCCTAGATGGGGTTTTTACTTGAATGATGGGAAGATGGATGGTGGCGTTTAGGAGAACCGCCACAGAATCACCACATGATTTGGCTAATATCAGGACATGGATACTTTCGGCAATACTTGCACAAGTATAAACATGTGAATCACCCATACTGGTTATATTGCGAAGGCAAAATGGAAAATGCGGAACACGTACTCACAGAGTGCGTGAAATTCGAGACCGCACACTCGAGTTTGGAGAGACATATGAGACGCACAGTTACTCCGGGAGAAGTAATAGAATATTTGCTGAGTTCAAAACAGGCATGGTCCGTAGCAAATGATGTTCTATGTGACATGATGTAGCAGTTGCGACACGAAGAGCGGAATAACGGGTAAACTCCGTCCCGCCCCGCGATGGAATATCTAAAAGAAAGTTCCTTGGGGATCAACGGGAATATGTACCTGACGGGAGGTGGTTTTAGTCGGTAAAAATCCGGCATTCCTCTGGATCGGTCCAGAGGTATCTTTTGAAGATTTCCACCTTCCTATCGAAACCAAAAAAAAAAAAAAAAACACACACAACAAGCATGGTCCGTAGCAAATGATATTCTATGTGACATGACGCAGCAATTCCGACGCGACGAGCGGAGTAACAGATAAACTCCGCCCCATCCCGCGATGGAATATCTATCAGATGTTGCATTTTTTTTCCAGTTTAACTAAGAGATGGCGCCAGCCTTGTAATCGCTTGGGTGGGACATCCTTCTGCACCCGCCGTACTCCCCTGACTTGGCGCCATCTAACTATCCCCTTTTCGCATCAATGGGGCACGCGCTCGCAGAGCAGCACTTCAGCGATTTCGAGGAAGTTGGAAAATGGCTGGACGAATGGTTTGCAGCGAAAGACAAGCAGATTTTCTGGCATGCTATTAATAAATTACCTGAAAGATTTGCGATATGTGTAGAAGCCGATGGCTAATATTTGGAATAAAAAAAAAAAATTTCCCTAGAAAATTACGTTTTTTTTTACCAAAGAAACTGGAAGAAACCCAGTAAAAGAAAGTTCCGGGGGGATCAACTGGAATATGTGTCTGGAGGGCGGTGGTTTCAGTCGGTAAAAATCCGGCATGCCTCTAGATCGGTCCAGAGGTATCTTTTGATACCTTGCTACCGAAACAAAAAAAAAAAGTCTACTACAATATATACATGGCGCACACTGTCGCGCAGATACACAGTGTACAATTATTATTTTCAGCTTACCTCCTTTGGGCGGCTTCCGGCTACTCTAGCCCGTGGGTGAACTCTTCTGAGGAGTTGATCGTTCGAGTGTCCTACTTGTCCAGTTGTGTTCACAGCCAAAAATAAAATCAAGCAACTGTTTTGTTTGTCTTATAATACTTCCTTTGTTTTTCTCGACGTTCGCTTGATTCCAATTTAAGATTCTAATTCCATTGTGCCTCCAACAGAACTCCCGATTTATACCCCAAAATCCAGACCGAATCCTACCTTGAGACAGCCACCGGATACTAGCCCCTAGTGGAAGGCCATGCCGACGACGATAGGACCTGCAACGTTGCAGTTTTGCCGCCATTCCCCCTGAGGCGGCAACCTTACGCCTACTCTGGCTGCAGCTCCGCCCCAAGGCCATGGGAAAATTTCGATTCAAGGTGATGCGAATCTGATTTGCCTATAGCTGATAGCATGCATGTGCATGGGTGGAATTTCCCTGAAGGTGATGGGGTGTTGGGTGATCATCAAGGTGAGAGAATTTTTTTTGTTTGCTTGTAGCAAATAGCATGCAATATTAGAGCATGTGTATGGGCATAGGTATGGATGGAACGTGGGAATTGCAGAATTGCAATTCTGGTTATGAGAACTGGAAATGCGTTTAGCAACAGGTAGGCATGTGATAAAGTTTCACAGCTACACCGAAAGGATTCCATCGGTTGCAGCAGGAAATTATATTTGATGCTACACCGAAAGAATTCTTTCGGTTTAAAATTAATAAAAGATGTCCCATATGCATGCAACATTATTGTATTTGCAGAATTTTGCATATAGCATACATGTAGAGTATAGGAATTCTGCGTGCAACAGATTTATGTAATTATTAGATTATTGGCTACATGCGTATAGTATATATGTTATATGTAATGTACTGGGAAATTTCGTACAGCAAAGTATAATATACATGTTATATGTGGATATATGTTATATTATTGGAGTATTGGGTGTTGCATGTATGTAATTATCGGAGTATTGGATTTCTGTGTGTAACAACAGTGATCGCTCAAGTAGCAACAGTCACACACCGGATGTACACCAGTGCATATACTTGGAATTGCGTATAAAATAAACTCTTCATTAAATATATCACCTAAAACTGTATATCACCCACATTTGGGTGGTTTCGTTGAACTATTTGTTCTGGGTTCGTTGAATTATTTCTCTATTGGATTACTTTGTACAGCCCCAAAATTGGGTTCCGTACATCCAGATCGGCTTGATGATAGATTGATAAATCAATCTTTTACAGTAGAGATTAAGTTGAAAGTGATGCCCGATAAACCAATACATCTGTCTACGTTTCACCTTTATTTCTTCAGCTTTTTGTTTCACGTGATGTCCCAGTTTAGTCTGGTAACCAGGTGCATACCGAATATTTCTCTGAATCTGCTTTTGGAACTGGAATTCCGTTGAGATATGTAGTAATATTGATATCTGATCGTCGCAATGTAAATGTCACGTGAATAGATTTCATCTCATTGAGTTTAATCTTCCAATCAGTGGTTCATTGGCTAATTTGGTTGAGTGCCTATTCCAATTGTTCTGTAGATTTTTTTTTTATATATTATAACTGTTTCATCTGCAAAGATGCTTATGAATGTGTTTTTGGTTGTTGGAATGCCTGCTGTGTATAGTAAGTAGAGGAAAGGTCCCAGGGCACTTCCTTTATTATTTTTTTTTAATTTTTTTTTTATTAGACTTCTCTCGGGAGAGGCGAACCTATAACGTCGAGTGGGCGCCCCGAGATGTCATCAAATAACTGTTGCAGTTCTTTTTGAACAGTTGCAGGTTGTAACGCTTCGGGAACACTCGCGTGAGAAGGGAGTTCCACATCTTTCCCGCTCTGTAACGGAACGAGTTCTGATACAGGGATGTTCGCGCCGTCGGGAGATGAACCACAAACGGGTGCGATCCTTGTGGTACGTCTGGTTCCATTGGATAGAAATTGACAAATAAATGAAAACATATATTGTAAAGTAAAGTAGGGCTACTTTGTGATCGCCCGAATAATGCATTCATGGAATCGGTGCCCTTTGAATTTGCCACTTGATCTCAAAAACACATGAGACGACATTTTTTCCTTTTCGTTTATATAAATATACGAATAAACATTGTGCGTGACCGATTACATATGTGCGTAAACAAGGGCAAACGATTTGAGTATAGAAAGAATAATGTGAAAATACAATTTTTACCAGATTCAGTCTGGAGGTTAATATTGTAGCGAGGTTAGGGTTCGTTGGATTAATTATTTTTAATAAATAAGATCCGTTAAATCGATTCTCTTTGCAAACACTTTATTAGTCCGTTAATAACAACCGTTAATTTTACCGTACACTTAACGATTCCCTGACTTTTCGCTTCCGTACTTATCGCGTCTTTGACTGCTTACTTCTTACTTCTTAC
Organism: Microdon myrmicae; assembly: GCA_963931805.1. NCBI lineage: Eukaryota > Metazoa > Arthropoda > Insecta > Diptera > Syrphidae > Microdon > Microdon myrmicae. The sequence goes on from OZ007502.1 coordinate 43,992,108, forward strand.
TCTGCGTGTGACGTATTTATACTGTTTCCTCATTCTGATTCGGTGTTTCGTTCCCGTCCGTTCCATAGCCTCGAATTTTCTACTGCTCCTAGTCTCCAGTTTTCCAGTACTTTCTAGAATATGCTAGTACTTTGTTTTGAACTTTCTAGAATATTCTAGTACTGATTGTCATATGCGTCACAATATCAAAAAAAGATGTTGTTTCCTTTCGAGTTGTATAACTCCCAACTTCGACATTGTTTTTGTAACCGGTATTATGCAAATATTTTAAAATAAGTTTAAGCTTGTTCTTCCGTTCCTTAGCCCAGAGAGGGGGAGAGGAGCGTTCTTCCACGTCCAAATTTTTAGAACAAAGCTGAGCTAACCATCTGATGATTATCTTCGTCGTAAACACCATACATCTTTTCACATACCTCTGCCATATTCTTCTCTTTAACGTAGTGAACTTTTAAATAATATTGATCGACATTATAATTAAAGCTATTAGACGAGGAAGAGGTGAGTGTACAATAAGAAAAAAACACACTACAGAGCTTCATTCAATCAAGATAATAAGCACGATGTTATTGTATAATAAGTTTATTCATTGTTAATTAGCTTCCATTCATTGTTGCACACCTACTTTAACGAGCAGTGCCGACTATTTGATCGTTAGTCAGTGATATCTACTCTCCCGCCATGTTAAGAAAGTGGCAAAAGCTCCCCCTTTTTTAGTGGTGTGTTTTCTTAGTCGTTTTTACATTAATCTGCTTACTTACTTATTTATTTGTTTATTTAAAAAAAAAACTACAAGCCACTATACTAACTACTAAAGCTACCTTGCTCTTGATCTCGGGCTATCTTCAATTATACGCCGACAATAATAAATCGCTATTATATCTGAAAACGTTAAGTAAGTAGGTAGTTACTACACATGCACCGTATTCATTTTTATCAAAAGAAAAAATTGTATAAATAGTTTTAGGCAATTCTATCAACTCGTGATCGGCAGTTTATTCGATTCCATTAATAATTGGCAACAGCGATTGTCGATGAGTACTCGGATCAAGTAATAGTTGTAGAACTATTTGTTTGTTGTATTTCCGTTTAATAAACTCGAAAGTCTCCGTCACCTGAGTGTAGTGTTACAATGGAATCGGAAGTAGATGACATATTAAGGCCATTGACTGATTCGGAACTAGAATACCTCTTAAAATTATATGAAAAAGAATATGTGAAGGCCAGCTACCATTACATTTGGCTGCACACCCACTCCACGTGGATCAAGCAATTAAAAACTATTTCGCACTTCAAAGACAATTCTAAGAGTAAGCCGTTCAAAAAGTATTTTTATACACATCGCTCTGGTAACTTAGCGAACGGAACATACATCAGTCTTCATTGGGATTTGGTAAGGCCTTTTAAATCCTCTTTTGTATTGTTACTGGCTATTTGAATAACCATCTTATCGCAATTAGTTACAAAGCGTACAATTTTATAGCTTCGAACCATCGTGCAGTGAGTTAAAAGAATGTTTGCTCAAGACAAAGCGAATAGACTGGAAGAATGGGCCATTAATCGCTGGAGTTCTATTAGATTATTACGACGCCTTTTTGAAAGAGATCTTGCAGAAAGTGGGAGCTGTTACCAGTCGTGTGCGAGAATGCCACTGTTTCTGTATTTCATCTGAAAGAGTATCAGCTTTAAAAGTTCCACAGTGAGTAATCTAGTTTGTAGTATTAATGTTACTAGGTGGGATTACAGGATAGTGAACGATGGCACAGCCGTGTCAGTAAGGTCATGAACTTCCAGGTTCTTATAGGCCAATAAATAGTATATGCATAAAGTCTTAATAATTTGGATATTTTATTAGGTCGTCAAGGATGAAATGTATATATTTTCTTCTACAAGTTTCATCCGTAAAGATCCAACAAATTAAGTTAATTTAATTAGTGGTCAATGAAGTAATCGTTTTTATTTTCTCTTAAAGACTTCCAGAAGGTTACACATTACGCACATTAACTCCGGCCGATGCAAACCTTGTACACTCGACATGGGCCAATAACAAGGAAGGATCTCTGGATTATATTCATGGATTAACACTGTTAAATAAAACTATTGGGTTAGTTCGTTCGAGTGATAATCGGTTGGTGGGTTGGATTTTTCAAAACGACTTCAACGGTTTAGGGTAAGATTCAGCTCAAAAATTAATTTTCAAACAACCACCAACAATGCAAAGTAATTACTTATGTTTTTTTAGAATTTTGGAAATAATTTCGGAAGAACGCCGAAAAGGTTTTGGAGAACTACTGGCAACTAACTTGACGAGGGATATTGGATTATCCCAGTATGTTGATGTCCTCGCATTTGTTGTTAAAGAGAATACAAATTCAACGAAGATGTTACAAAAAATAGGATTTAAATTCTCCACAAAAACGTTGTGGATTCAATGCGCGAGAGAATTCCACAGCTAAGGTTGTTTTTATAAAACTTCCTTCCAGATTTACGCTGTATGTTGTAAATAAATAAATGCGTTGACAAGCTACTTCTAACATAAAAGAGTTTATTGATTTAGTTATCGTTTGACCATCAAAAATATAAAACAAACCAGAACAAAACAGTGAGAGAAAAATACGAATTCGAGAGAAAGACAACTCTGCCCTTCTCTGTGATCAATGTTTTTTTAATTGTAGCCATCAAAATCACCATCAAAGTCAACCATGATCCCGCTATTCGTATTGTAGCGAGCTTAGGTTTCGCTGGATTAATTATTTTTAATAAATAAGAACTGTTAAATCGATTTTGAATTACTGTAACACTTTATTAGTCCGTTAATAACAACCGTCACTTTTAACGTACGTTTCTTAACTTATCGCTTCCGTACTTATCGCGTGTTTTACTTCTTCACTGCTTACTTCTCACTTATTACTTGTCTCCATGATCTGTGTGCGACGTATTTATACCGTTTCTTCACATTCTGGTTCGATGTTTCATTTCCGCCCGTTCCATAGCATTGAATGTTCTATTATTTATAGTCTCCAGTTTTCCAGTACGTCATAGAATATTCTAGTACTTTGTTTCGGACTTTCTTGAATATTCTAGTACTGATTGTCAAATGCGTCACAGTATGTTAGCCATCTATGGATATGTGGACTTAATGCGATGAAATAGAATAGTCTATTTTCTGTAATTATTATCTACGTGGTTAGCACAGAGGTTAATTGTCAAACCTTTATGCAAATTTTCATCATCATCATCATCATCATCGGCACTACAACCGGAAACCGGTCTTGGCCTTATTGAGTAAGTCTCTCCACCGGTATCCGGTCCATACGCGAGACTTGTTAAATTGTCCATAATAATTTGTTTTTCCGGGCAAGGTTATTAGCCTTGCGCCAACCTTTCTTAGGGTATCGCTGCATGTATTGGTTCACTGCTTGGCGGGTGCCAAAGTAACTATCCAGGGGTGTCACGTGGAGACTGCATATCAACTTGGATTGAACAGGGACAAGGAACGTCCTGCCCTTCGCCGGGTTGAAAGCAGGGACTTTGCCCTGTATTTTGGAGTAGAGTACTAACAGATGTTCGTGTATACCTTAAAATGTAAAAAACGCGTAAGACCTGTTCCTCAAGCTAATATATAGTGGTGGGATTTGAATATATTTTCTTTATTTATTGTTGCATTTCGTGCGACCATTCTAATCATGCAGATTCCTGAGGATGTAAGGCTCGGAGTGAGGATCTATTAAAAGAACGCTATATATGTGGCGTATCTAGCAGATACAGGACGAATAGCGAAGGACAACACCACCACAAAAGACAAGTCGAAAATCAAAGCACATCCATTAAAGCAGTATACCATAGCAGTAATATAGCATTTCCATACCAGTTGAGTGTACTTGAGTTTAGAAATCAAATACGAACACACAGCAGCGGCCTGATGCATTAGGCTTTGGTTCTATCTTTCAGTGATTCTAACCATGACAGCGTCGGTTCGAATCACACGCCCTTCATTATGGTCGCAAAACGGTATAACCTGTGACCCCGACGTGATCTGTACGACAAAACAAACACTCCCACATGCACACACTTTACTACTACAATCACACGACTTCTACGCAGTGCACCGGCTGACATTCTCTCGATCGCTGTCTTGCTTGCTATCTTTTAGTGATTCTAACCGTGCTAGCGTCGGCTCGAATCACACCCCTTCACTATCGTCGTAATACGCAATATATGTACTGGTAGTTGTTACTGATCTCTAACTACAAAAGTTCTAGGAGTAAATCGTATAAATTGGGTGGTTTAATATGCAGAGATTACGTCTTTGGTGCTTAATAGTTGCGTTTTTGCCTTTGTTCTTTTTTATTTTATCGTTGCGCCAAAGGATATGTAATCTTCATAAGATACCAATGGCTCTAAACTCTGACATGTACGATTCATAAGGTTGCAAAACACTCAACTGATGTAGATGAAATGCTATCTTCTTGTTATGACACTTTGATTTTTTTTTCTGATGCTTTACTTATTCAATTTTCTTTCGGCGTTGCTGTTTACTATTGGCTTATGTATCTGTTAGAAACGCCATTAGGTCTGTTATTCGCTTGAAATGCAAATGGTTGGGCGACCGATATCAAGCAGTGATTCTAGTTTCCCAGTGGTGCAGTCGCTTCCATGGTATAAATGCTCGGCACGGATGTCAAAAACAGATCCAGGGTGGTCGAATGAACACCTCGGGTATTCGGCACTCGCGTAGGTTCCTCCGCGAGTTAAGTCAAATTGCAACTAACATCGAACATTTCTGCTAGCCTCCCAGCATCGTCGGTTCTGTTAGAATTTACCAAGCAGCAGGAATTGTGTACATAAAAATCGCCAAGAAATACAATCTCAGAATCTGCGTGGTTGATCTGTAACCAGCCAACGGTACGTGAAAGATGTTCGAAAAATGTCGCCGGTCGATCGTCATACGGGGAGCCGTAAGGATAATAAAGATATTTCACAGAATTCCTTAGCACGTCCTTCAACCACATGATGTCCAAGTTATTGGGTTCTAACTCTCTATCCTCTATCCTTTGACAAGCCAGGTCGGCATGCGCGGAGACGCAGATCCCATCCTTAAAACAGAGTTTCGAATGCAAGTCGTATCTTGAGCAACGAAAATATGTCGAATCAGTTGACAAATCGACCTGGTCTCTGTTAGGGTAAAGATATTGTAGCGAGCTTAGGGTTCGCTGGATTAATTATTTTTGAATAAATAAGAGCCGTTAAATTGATTTTTGAATTAATATAACACTTTATTAGTCCGTTAATCACAACCGTCACTTTTACCGTATACAACGATTTCTTGACTTATCGCTTCCGTACTTATCGCGTATTTTCCTTCTTACTTCTAACTTGAGACTTATCCTTCCGCTCTGCGTGCGACGTATTTATACCGTTTTTCCTCATTCTGATTTGGTGTATCGTTTCCGTCCGTTCCATAGTCTTGAATGTTCTATTCCAGTTTTCCAGTACTTCCTATAATAATCTAGGACTTTGTTTCGGACTTTCTCGAAGATTCCAGTACTGATTGTCATATGCGTCACAATATCAACTTTCGCTGTTTGCAAATTTTGTTAGACCGGGTTTACATTCCTATTGGTGGAACCAATGCCCCTGATGTTGCAAAATGCCGTTATCAGTCGTATGTTGACAGGGTTTCGAGAACGATTCCGATTACACGATGACTAATTTCTTAAAGTTCGGTTATTTATCAAAACATTTGCATAATGTTTCCCCCGACATAGTCCCTCCACGGAGTCCGAATGAGAAACTAGTTTACCATCGGAATTCTTTATCTCAGAAGGTACCATGATGACTTATCTCCGGGTCAGTTCGGGCCATCAGCCATACATCTGAAACACAATTCTCCCGATGATATTGCGGAATGTATAGCGTTACGGGGCGGTATCTTACCTTGGGACCGAGTTACCATCTAAACCAACCATTTCTCGAACCTGTCCATCAGCCAAGGTCCGAAAGATGGCGAGGGATTTCTCCCGACCATTTCACGGGGCCTATAGCTTGATGGGGTGGTGTTTCACCAGGCGACAGGGCGTTGGGACCCCACCTACCACTCGGCCCTTAGTCGCCTCTTACGACATGCTGGCCTAGCTGTGAGTATATTCGAATGCCCTACCCACAGGCTAGTTCTTGTTTCAGATGCCTTAGAACGCCTCCCCCACCAGTGGTAAGGGGCGTTCAGCCGGTCTTTTTACTTTTAAAGGTACCCTAGAGTACTTCCACCCACTAGAGGTAAGGCGTGCTCGAAGCATATTCCTACACTACCGGGGGCAACCCTCGCCTCGCGAAGTAAAAGAAGAATGAAATTGATACCACGGAACATCGCGCCAGCGGCAATATGGTTGAATCGCGTTAGGGGGCTGTTATAACGCCGCTTGCCGAGCTTTGTCAATAGCGAGTGAAGAGCGAGTCGGCGGAGAGTTAGTAAACCCAAAACTATGCCGATACTTTAATTTCCTCGTAAAGGTCTGCTGTTCTTTACTCTTTATTTGACCCACTCTTGTTATTTTAACTAATTTGACTGATTATTTATTCTTCAATATTTCTTTATTTTTACTTTACAATACTTTACTATATATACTTTCTACAATACCGATTAACTGCCTAAGTAAAACGGCCACTGTTTTTATGCTGAGCTGCGGCCTTTTACTTACGTTATTTAACTCTGCCTATCTTTCCATTTGCAAGCACTACTTTTATACCCAAACAATAGAGGGGGAATCGCAAACGATGCATCTAATTGCCCTTCAGCCAGCATTACCTCACACACATGCCATTTACCTACCGCAGTTCCGGTCAGTCGACTTTGACCCATATCGAGTGGAATTGCCCGACACGAGTCATCCGCTTTGCTTACTTTATATTTCCACTTAATCGATCCACTTAAAGTGCAGTGACCTTGGTTTAAGCACTCGCCTCGTCACTTTGAATTGCTGGTGGCGTTTAGTTGTTATCCGTGTGCCTGTCTTTCACAGGCATAAGCATTTTGATGGGAGTTCTGTTAAACGAGTGCTTGATGCAACGAAAACAATGCAACTAATAGTCCGATGACATGGCAATGTATTTTTCATTCACGTGGCTACACTAATTGTCTCGTATGGGCACACATTCACTTTTAATCAGCACGAATAAAATTGTCAATCATATAATAATAAAATTATAATTTTGTTCAAAGAGATACTTTAGCTTTTCTAAATAACAATAATTCGAGTTTTTATTTTAATACTTTTCCGTTTCTAAATAACAATAAACAAAACCAGCCTCAATTTTCAAAATATCGACAACGCGTCGCACAAAGATATAAAATAACACCATGAGTTAATGCCCAAAGAACGACGAGAGAGCATATCGCTAATTTATGTCCTTATATGTGAGGAAAACCAATTTGCCCCCACCCTAACATTTATTGATTCATTGGGATTTGGTATCCGTTCTCGCTGACCCAATTAATACTGAGATGGACACTTAGTAGTTAAGGGTATTGAGAATATTTCTTCCGCATTATAGAATTGTAAAAGAGAAAATAACGTAAGTCAATAAAACAAGGGGCAGTGGGTCAAACAAGGCAAAAACAGTTTTGTCAGACATTTATTATTTTATTTATTTTATAATGATGCTCCTTTGAAATTGAAGTCGGAATATATATTGTGACGCATATGACAATCAGTACTGGAATCTTCGAGAAAGTCCGAAACAAAGTACTAGATTATTTTAGGAAGTACTGGAAATCTGGAATAGAACATTCAAGACTATGGAACGGACGGAAACGATACACCAAATCAGAATGAGGACAAACGGTATAAATACGTCGCACGCCGATCGGGAGTTGAGTTATAAGTAAGAAAGTGAAGCAAGCGATAAGTCTCGAGTGAGAAGCAAGCAGTGAAGAAATAAAAGACGCCATAAGTACAGAATATTCTATAAAGTAAAGAAATCGTTAAGTGTACGGTATAAGTAACGGTAGTTATTACGGACTAATAAAGTGTTATATTAATTCAAAATCGATTTAACGGCTCTTATTTATTCAAAATAATTAATCCAGTGAACCCTAAGCTCGCTACAATTGGTGTCAGAAGTGGGATTAATTATTGTTTAAGTGAATAAGTGTGTGAAAGTGTGTTGTGACAATGTCAGATCGACATTTGGAGGATCTTCGCGTTCCTGAGTTGAAGAAGGAACTTGAGGACCGGAATCTGGATAGCAGAGGACAGAAGCAAATTCTTCGACAGCGTCTGCAAGCAGCAATGGAGGAAGAGGGTATTGATGTCGACACATATGTTTTTGCGATTGCGCCAGACTGTCCAGATGGAGAAGAAACAGCGAGTCAAGATGGTGCCAATTTAACGGAGAAGAGTTCGCCACCGTTGGACATTTCGGAGATGTTCCGCATGATGATGATAAAATTCGATACCGTAAATTCAAAATTCGACGCCCAAAATACAAAGTTGGATGTCCAAACGCAGTGGATGAAAAGTAATTTTCAACACTTTAAGGAAGAAATTCGAAACGAAGTAGAAAATCTGGATCTAAAAGTCACCGATGAAATAACGCGAATCGAAAAGAGACTTGAGTGTGTTGAGAGAAATAAGACATCGCCTAGCAATCAACATGACTACAAAGATACAAGGATGCAACCGCCAACCTTCGATGGAACGGGACCCTTCTCCGTATTTATACATCAGTTTGACGCCGCGGCCAATTATAATAAGTGGTCGGATGAGCAAAAGTCAACATCACTAATCTTGTCACTCCGCGGGGCGGCTGCAGAATTGCTACAAACCATACCAGCAGAGAAGCAAACAGATTTCCAAGCGATAAGAGACGGCCTTGATGCTAGGTATGGCGACAACCACATGCAGCAGGTCTACCGCATGCAACTGCGGAGCAGAACGCAGAAACCTGGAGAAAATCTTCAACAGTTGCAGGCAGACATTGAGCGATTGGCAAACTTGGCTTATACAAATATGACTAAAGAATTTCTGAACGAGGTAGCAATGGATGCATTTATAAACGCACTCCAAGATCGGGACTTGCAACAAGCCGTTCGTTTGGCGGGAAAGAAGACGATTAATGAAATACTGGCGTTCGCATTGGCATATGAATCTGCTAAACTGGCTACCAGGAGTACATATAGAGTCCGAGAAATGTCCGTCCAGGAACGTTACTGCCAAAGAATCGGGCATGTACAACGGAGAACCCCGAGACCTGTTATAAAGTGCTGGACATGCGGCGGAGTCGGCCACATCTCTGTTGACTGTAGGAAACGTCGACGAAAGAATGAAACATCAAGTGAGAATTGTTGTTCGTGCGCTTGTCATAAGAGGAGACTATCAACGGAACCACCTGAGGTGAAGAAACGCATTGTACCTGTCAGAGTACTAAATGCGCCCGAAGAGCCGGTCGCAACAAGAAAAGGAGAGCTAACCGCAGAATGTGCACCCGTATCAATGATAAGCTCAATTCAGCAAGGGAAGGTGCATAATAACGCTGATGCTCTATCAAGAAGACGATGTAAGCCAGATTTTAAACATTGTCATAAAGCGGAAGAGAAAGAAGAGACGTACGACCTGCGAAATGTACAAGTAGAAGTACTAGGTGGGTGGACGAGTGATGCTATACGCGCAGCTCAACTTCAGGATGAAGATATGTCGCTAATTCTGGAATACAAAGAAAAGAACGAGCGGCCAACTTGGAACAATATTTCCGACAAGAGTGGAACATTTAAGGCATATTGAGCACAATGGAATTCCTTGCTGGTGGAAGATGGTATTCTTAAGCGTAAATGGGAAGCCGCGGACGGAAAATCCCATCGAAAGCAGATTCCCACAATGAAAAGTGAAAGATGTTCTAACAGAAATGCACGATGGGGCCTCCGGTGGACATTTGGGAGTTAATAAGACACTTTCAAAATTACGATCTCGTTTTTACTGGCTTCACATGAGAGATGACGTCGAGTCTTGGTGTAGGAAGTGCACAACTAGCACTGCGACCAAAGGACCAACGGCAAAACCAAGGAGCGCTACGAAGCAGTACAACGGGGGTGCTCCTTTCGAGCGAATTGCGATTGATATCTCAGGACCATTTCCAAAAAGCAACGACAACAACAAATACATGTTGGTCACCATGGATTACTTCAGCAAGTGGGTGGAAGTCCTTCCAATTCCAAACCAAGAAGCAACAACCGTCATTGAGCAGCTTATCAATAATTGGATCAGCAGATATGGAGTTCCCTGTGAGCTGCATTCCGATCAAGGCCGAAACCTCGAATCACAGATATTTCAAGGCATCTGTGCGGCACTGGACGTAAGGAAGACCAGGACCACACCTTTACATCCACAGTCAGACGGAATGGTCGAAAGGTTCAACCGAACAATGAAAGAGTACTTATCGAAGGTCGTTAGTGTTCACCAACGAGATTGGGACAAATATGTACAAACCTTTCTCATGAGCTATAGATCGGCTAATCACGATACGACAGGCCATTCTCCAGCAAGAATTATATTTGGACGGGAGATACGATTACCAGCCGATCTGCGATTCGGAATACCTCCAGATGTCATAGACAAGACCGAAGACTACGTAGCCGAATGGAGAAATCGCTTCGATGAGATTCATCATTTGGGTCGAAAGCAAATCAAGGTATCCAGTGACAGGATGAAAACAAGGTACGACGTTCGAGCCAACATTCATTCCCATACCTCCATTAATTGCCCACCTATGACGCATACTCGCTTCTCAAAGCTACACGATAATCGTGTGTCGTCAATGCATATTCATATTGCACAAGAAGCAATCCAACCACAACAATTAACATATCATATCACATGGCGCATTCCCACTTCCCCCTAAATCCATTTTGCAAAACCAACCATACAACTGTACTGGGAAATTGTCACACGGTTTCATATTTCGAATGCATTTTTTGCTTCATATCCGAGAACAGGTGTTATACAAGTCATATGACAGGGTCGGCGCCTTCAAAGGCAGTTAGCGACAATTTAACTGAGCGTTGATAAAAATGCTGAGATCTGCGGAAGGACGGACACAGCAACGAAACGCAAATCGAGCGAACGATACGAATGGCTTAAACGTGGGCCTTAGTACTTTAATTGGTTCGGTTAAATGTAACAATCAATTAAATAATTGCTTAAGGCAACGCCGCTGCACCTTAAGTGGGGCAATTAAGTAGAAATGATAATTGGGAAATGCGGATGACTTGTGCTAGGCAATTGGACTCAATATGGGTCATACATTCATGATCAAAGTCCAGGCTGAGGCAAATGCATCGCTTGCTTTTCTACACCCAATTTTGGTTATAAAAGGAGTGGTTGCAAATCGTCTAATGAATAGTACCAGTTGGAAAGTAATCCGGGGAAACTGTCCCCAAAAAGTGAATTATTAAAATTTAAAATTAAAATTTAGGGAGCCAAAGTTTGTGGTATTTAGATTTTTTCTCACATTGGGTAACTATCAGCAGCATTACCTTCGTTTTTTTCGTGTAATCCTAGCAAATAGGAACAGTGTTATATTAGTAATGCCATTTTTAATATAGTATGCATATCAGGAAAAAAATGCAATGCAATCTAAGACAATTTTCAAGTTTAATGGTTGTCGAAAAATTACCACTGTGGTAACCCATCTCCCTTGAGGAGTAAATTTCCAAACATATTCCCGTTGTGGTAAGTTCACAATGATTACTTACGTTTTGACATTTATATCAGACAGCCTATATGTCAAAGTAGCGCGTTGTTATATACATTTTTGGTCTGTGGCCTATTCGTAGTCGGCAGTCTGTGGCGAAAAAAGTTCAATAATTCACAGAAATTTTAACTCAATATAAGTCTGAGAAAGTGTTTGCTTTTCTATTTTTCTATATCAAAAACAAACATAGTGCAATACTGCACTATTCAGTAGAGTGTAGTTACCTTTTGCGCGATACCGAGTGTGTATCCTTGTGTTTGCACTAAATTTAGAAACCAAAGCCTCAGAGAAAATGGTGTGAAATTCGTGCAACAAACTAATCACAAAAAAACGACATCGCGTTCAGGAGTCCTTCGTTTCGTTTTCTTTGTTTTCATTCAATTTTTCTGTTCTCAACGTGCATTTTAGTTCTAGAACGCATTTTACAAAATTCCATTGAATTCAAAGGTGAGTCGCCTTCCCCACATCTACATTCATCCGCGGTGCCGTGCTGCGTTTGACGGCTCCAATGCCATTGACCGCTTATTTTGACATTTCTATGAAGTTTCCCATCGAGTCAGTGTTTTGCGAGCAATTAGTTAAATGGCTCATTTGCTGAAAAACGCCAACGATGATCTAAGTTGTGAAGGCATCATCAGCTAGGACAGGTGAAACGGCAGAAAAATCGCAAAGAACGAAATGCGAACGGAGTAACTGGCAAAATAATTCGAAGAGAGAATATTGGCATCGAACACTTGCTGCGGCGCGTATATGCGATAACAATATTGTTGTTATTTAAAATCAGTTGGTGTGGTTGTGTGTGCGGGATAAAATGGGAGTTCAGAGCAGTCAGTGGCTTTGGTTATTTTTGTTAAAAAATATTTTGTTGTGTTTTCGAGGCTCATTATTGATGATTTATGTGGGAATTCTTGTTGTTTTTCAGTTATGTCATCCACCGCTGGTAAACGTAAGGAAATTTACAAATACTTGGCACCATGGCCACTATATTCAATGAACTGGAGTGTTCGTCCAGATAAAAGATTTCGCCTTGCACTCGGCAGCTTCATTGAAGAGTACAATAACAAAGTCCAAATAATTAGCTTAGATGAGGAGACAAGCGAGTTCAGTCCTAAGAGGTAAACGTTGCAATTCATTCGCTATTGTGAGGATGGATTATATTTATTGGTTGTTTTTGTCTTTCAGCACATTTGATCACCCATATCCGACAACTAAGACAATGTGGATACCTGATTCGAAAGGAATATATCCGGACTTGCTAGCAACTAGTGGTGAGCTATAGGAATACAAAATGTAACATTATTTCAAGGCAACATAAGTTCACTAGACTCTAAGAATTTTGTCGCCTGGTAGCGGTTGAGGAGGTTTTTATTTTATTATGTGGGATACATATGTTGTGGTTTGGTACGGACAGTAATGCCGTTGGGTATTCAAGAAGAAGGGGAATAAACTCACAAATTGTATGAAGTATTAGAACTAAATCGCGATGAGATGGAGATGAATATATATTCACTATCATGTCATCATGCGAGAACTCTACGGTAGTGGAATATTATAAGATGGAGTTAATACTTGAGTAACAGTGTGGCCAACAACTAAAAATGAAAACAGTAGCTTTTATGGATTCGATCATTTTTTCTGCAACCACTTTACGTGTTAAAAGCCTCTTTCAAAAATGTCAGAAACAGCTTGGTAATGTCCAGAAATTAGGGAGAGTGCGGAAATATAGCCCCATGGGCAGAGCCTTAAAATTTATTCATAGCTAGATCATCTTGTCGCAAAGACAACTAAGCGCCAAGTAATAGCTTAGGCCCCAACACCTAATCGCCGGTGGCTTACCACCATATTAAGCTGTAAGCTCCGTGAAATGATCAGGGGAGGTCCTTGGCCATTTTTGGAAGATTGACCGAACAGGTTTGAACAGGTGGTGGGTCGGTCCCAATTCTATTCCTCCGGTAAGATACAACTCCGATATAGTCGGGAGAAATCTTTGACTATGTTCCGGATGTTAGTGAATGGTTCGGACTAAAGTTGGGAAAATGACACTCACTGGAATGAGGAATTCCATAGGCAAACTAGTTAGGTAATCACCGTTACACAGGCTTTAACATTTTATAATATATATATATTATAATCTTGTAACATCAGGGGCATCGGTTTCACCAATACGAATGTAAACGCCGTCCACCGATATTAGCAAACAACGAAACCTGATATCCTTGCCCTAACTGAGACCCAGATCGGTTCGTCAACTGATTCGACATATCTTCGTTGCTCAGGATACGACTTACATTCGAGATTCCGTTTTAAGGACGGAGTCTGCGTCTTTACGCGGTCCAATCTGGCTTGCCAGAGGATGGAGGCGTTGGAACCCAATAATATGGACATCATATGGTTGAGGGTCGTGCTGAGGAATTCCGTTAAATTTCTTTGTTGTCTTTACCGCTCCCCGAATGACGATCGACCGGCGACATTTTTCGAACATGTTTCACATACCGTCGACTGGATACAGATCGACCACTCAGCTTCTGAAATTGTTGTCCTTGGCGATTTTAATGTGCACAATTCCGGCTGGTTGTTACATTCTAACAGAACCGACGAGGCTTGGAGGCTGGCGGAGATGTTTGCTGTAAGCCACAACTTGACTCAACTCGTGGGGGAACCAACGCAAGTGCCGAATGCCCGAGGCGATTATGCGAACACCTTGGATCTGTTTTTGACATCCGAAGGGAGTATTTATACCGTAGAGGCTTCTGCGCCACTGGGAAACTCAGATCACTGCTTGGTATCTGTCGCGCAAGCACTTGCATATCAAGCGAATACCCGGCCTAGGCAGCTTCGCCATGTATGGAAGTATGGGGATGCTAACTGGGACGATTTGCGAGATTTCTTCACATCCTTTCCATGGTCGGAGGTGTGCTTCGAAAACTCCGATGTTAACGCTTGCGCGGAGTCGGTATCAGAGATTATTTTTCTGGGGATGGAGATGTATATTCCACATTCCATCAAACGAAGTTCGTCTGATAAACCTTGGTTTGATAAAAAAAATGCGAGCTGACTACAGCGGCAAAAAATAGAGCTTTTAAACAATGTCGCTCCAATCCCACCGCTGTTAACAGATCGAATTTTGTTAGAACCAGAAACGCGTGCAACCGGGCGATTGATAGCACGAAGAAGACTCACAACAACAGGGTGATCAACAAGCCCCTTCGGTGCCCAACTGGTTCGCGTTCCTTCTGGTCAATGGCAAAGGCTGTCAGTGGTAACTTCGCATCCTCCTCTTTCCCTCCGTTGGTGACAGACAGCGGGACGTTAGTCACGAATTCAAAGGATAAAGCTAATGTGTTCGCAAATTTATTTTCCGCGAATTCAAACCTCGATCCCGGCCTTTTGGAGCCACCTGTGATCTCGCCGGTACGGTCTTCGATGCAGGATGTGAGATTTCGTCCGCGCATTATTCAACGGATTCTACGTGAACTGGATTGTAGGAAGGTAACCGGCCCGGACGGAATACCAGCAATAGTTCTTAAGAACTGTGCTCCAGAACTATCGCCGGTTCTTGGCAGACTCTTCCGCTTATCTTATGCACGGAGGACCTTTCCTGCCTGCTGGAAAATCGCTCGAGTTCAGCCAATCCCAAAGACGGGAAAAAGTGTCTCCCATAAAATTACCGTCCGATAGCATTACTGTCTATTTTATTTAAGGTAATGGAAAAAGTTATCAATACTGAGTTGGTTAAGTATTTGGAGAACAACGGACTTCTGAATGATCGTCAATACGGATTCCGTGGCAGGCGGTCCACGGGAGACCTTTTGACACTTATAACCGATATATGGTGAGTCAAGGGCGGTCGCATTGGATATCTCCAAGGTTTTTGACCGCGTCTGGCACGGGGCATTGCTGAGGAAACTTCGTTCATATAAACTTTCCCAACAGCTTTGTGACTGTCGAGGAGCTTCCTCGAGAATCGATCGATCCGGGTTGTTGTGGACGGCGAGTGTTCGTATCTGTATCCTGTTAATTCGGGGGTGCCCCAAGGTTCTATTTTGGCTCCAACCTTGTTTTTCCTTTACATACATTATTTGTTGGAATCAACGGATAACAAATTGTTCAGTTTGCGGACGGTAATACGCTTGTTACCTTTCGACTAATCGGTCGGTTAGTGCATTAACGTCGCACCAGCTGAGATGTGGTCAGATCGACTCTTTAAATTGGGATCTGGATAGGGTCCTGCAGTGGGGAAGGGCCAATCTCGTTGACTTCAATGTAACGAAGACACAATATACAACATTCACAAAGAAAAGTGGATCATCGGTTCCACAGCTGGAGAAAGTTTGAGATTGCTCGGTCTGTGGGAATGTATCATGGCATAAACACCTGTCGAGTATCGCCAGGTCAGCCTCAGGAAAACTGAGCTATCTTTTTAGAGCCAAGAAATATTTTACTCCGGCCCAACTTCTTCTCCTATATAAATCCCAAATTAGATCCGCGCTCGAATATTGCTCTCATGTTTGGAGCTCGGCTCCTAAACATACCCTCGACCTACTTGAGAGCATACAGAGACGAGCGATCCGCCTGATCGGGGACGCGGCGCTGACGTTGAGACTACAGTCGCTATCACATCGAAGGCGCGTAGCCGACCTCTGTCTGTTTTACAGATATTATCACGGGTGCTGTTCTTCGGAGATTCTTGGTATTGTTCCACGCAATTCGGTTTATATACGCTCCACAAGACAATCCGACGGATCGCACCCGTTTGTGGTTCATCTCCCGACAGCGTGAACATCCCTGCATCAGAACTCGTTCCGTTACAGAGCTGTAAAGCTGTGGAACTTCCTTCCCACGCGAGTGCTCCCGGAGCGTTACAACCTGCAACTGTTCAAAAAGAACTGCAACAGTTATTTGATGGCATATCGGGGCGTCCACTCGGCGCTATAGGTTCGCCTCTCCCGAGAGAAGTCTAAAAAAAAAAAAAAACTCATACCCGGATGTTAGGGAATGGTTCGGACTAAAGTTGGGAAAATGGCACTCACTGGAATAAGGAATTCCATATGCAAACTAGTTAGGTAAACACCGTTACATAGGCTTTAACATCTTATAATACATCATACCCCTATTGCACCACCGAATGGACAGCGTCATGTATTTTGCTTGGGATTTCCAAAATCCACTTTTCATTCCCAATGCCGATACGATGCAAACATGATTAGCTTTTGTATCGTTGGAGCAAAAGTTGGCATGTGGTTGTGCGCCTCTGTATTTGCTCCCGTTCAACTCATCTGTCGATCTTCTGAATTATTCCCATCTCTCGTAGGGAAGCATGTAAAGTAATTGTGTTAAAAGATAAATCAAACCAGAACTAAAGTGATTGTGTTAAAAAATAAATTAAGAAAATATATTTTTTCCCTTTGTGTTGCTGTTTATTATAAATACTGTTTACCAGGTGACTACCTGAGGGTTTGGAGAGCTGGAGAGCCTGATACACGACTTGAATGTGTATTAAACAATAATAAAAACAGCGATTTCTGTGCTCCACTAACCTCTTTCGACTGGAATGAAGTGGACCCCAATCTAGTCGGCACATCATCAATCGATACTACCTGCACAATATGGGGCCTTGAAACGGGCCAAGTAAGTGAATTAAATCTAATTGAATATCAATTAAAGTTATTAAATATATTGTTCTATCGTTTTAGCCACATGGCCGAGTCTATGTCGCTGGACATGTGAAAACACAACTTATTGCACACGACAAAGAAGTGTATGACATTGCGTTTTCCAGAGCAGGTGGCGGCCGTGATATGTTTGCCTCCGTTGGTGCTGACGGATCAGTGCGTATGTTTGATTTGCGACATTTAGAACATTCAACTATAATCTATGAGGTATAAATGCACTTGTATCTAAATTAGCTATTTAGCTCATTAAGGATGGGCGTTTATCATTTTAGGATCCAGCTCACATAGCTCTTCTTAGGTTAGCCTGGAATAAACAAGATCCAAATTACTTAGCTACAATAGCAATGGACTCGTGTGAAGTTATTATTTTAGACGTTCGTGTTCCTTGTACACCTGTTGCAAGACTGAGCAATCACAGAGCGTGCGTTAACGGTATTGCGTGGGCGCCGCACAGGTATGATATATTCAACTATTATAAAGACTCATAATCAATTCTTATAATTTGCATGAGTTTACATACTTATTTACTTATAGGCGTTTTAGTTCGGTGTGCTTTGGATTCGACTCCATCTTACGAGCGTCTATTTACCGCTACGTTTTATTGGTTAAGATTTCTACTTACTTCTTTGGTTTTGTCTTTATTGAAGGAGCCGATCAGGTTGTTAATAAATTCTTTCAGGAATTGCCTTGTGAGTAGAGCGTTAGAATATACTTATAGCTAAGCCGGCTTGTCATAGGAGGCGACTAAGGGTCGAGTGGTAGGTGAGGCCCCAACGCCCTGTCGCCCAGTGAACTACCATTCCATCAAGCTATAGGCTCCGTGAAATTGTCGGGAGAAATCACATCTTTCCGAGTTTGGTTGATGGAACGGTGCGAGAAAAGGTTGGTTTAGGTGGTAACCCGGTCCCAAGGTGAGATACCACGCCGTCACACTGTACACTCCGCAATATCGCCGGGGGAATGTTTCGACTATGTTTCGGATGTATGGCTAATGGCCCGGATTGAAATGGAGATTAGTCATGATGGTGCCTTCTGAGATAAAGAACTCCGGAGGTAAACTAGTTCACCATTCGAATCTCCGGGGGGACGATATCAGGGGGAACATCGTCGGGAGAAATTTTCGACTATGTTTCAGATGTACGGCTGATGGTTCGGACTGTGATGGGGATAAGTCATGATGGTACCTTCTGAAATAAAGAATTCTGGAGGTACACTAGTTTCCCATTCGTATCTCCCCGGGGCGACTATGTCAGGGGGAACAGCATGCAAATATTTTTATAAATAACCGAACTTTAAGAAATTCGTCACGCGTAATCGGGTTCGTTCTTTAAACTCTATCGCCGTTCAGCTGGTGACGGCATTTTGTAACATCAGTGGCATTGGTTTCACCAAGAGGAATCTAAACGCCGTCCACCAATATTTGCAAACAGCGAAACCTCATATCCCTGCCCTAATTCAGCCCCGGGTCGACTTGTCAACTGATTCGACAGATCTTCGTTGCTGAAGATACGACTTGCATTCGAGATTCTGTTTTATGGGTGGAATCTGCGCCTTCAGGCGGTCCGATTTGGCCAAAGGAAAGAGACGTTAGAACCCAATAACTTGGACATCATATATTTAAAGTCGTGCTGAGGAATTCTGTTAAATTTCTTTGTTGTTTTTAACCCTATCCGAATGATGATCGCCAGCTGACACTTTTCGAACAATCTTTCACGTACCGGCAACTGGATACAGATCAATAACCCAACTTCTGAAATTATAGTCCTTGGCGATTTTAATGTGCACAATTCCGGATGGTTGGTACATTCTAACAGAACCGACGAGGCTGAGAGGCTGTCGAAAATATTCGCTGTTGGCTGCAATTTGATTCAACTCGTGGAGGAACCTGCGCGAGCGCCGGATACTCGAGCTGATTATGCGAACACCCTGGATCTGACATCCAAGCCGAGCATTTATACCATGGAAGTTGTCGCGCCACTGGAAAACTCATCACTGCTTGTATCGGTCGCGCAACCACTTGCATATCAAACAAATTATCGACATACGCAGCTTCGCTATGTATGGAGGTATGGGGTTGTAGCGTCTCTAACAGATACACCCGTTCTTCACTATCAATCGCAAACGCAATAATTGGTGACTACGACGTGATCTGTACGATCATGACTCCCGCATAGAGCCCCAGGCACACTCGCTTGCTCTGACGTTCTCTCGTTCGCTCCGTCGTTCGCAAACGAAGCTGATCGTAACGAAGTTACTGAGGAGGGGCTAGTGTAGCGTCTCTAACAGATACACACGTTCTTCACTATCAATCGCAAACGCAATGGGGCTGCTAACTGGAAAGATTTGTGAGATTTCTTCGCATCTTTTCCGTGGGCGGAGGTGTGCTTTGGAGACTCGGATGTTAACGTATGCGCGAAGTCAGTCACGGGGACTATTCTTCTCGGGATGGATTGCATTTTTGCATCCCATTAAACGACGTTCATCTGATAAGCCTTGGTTTGATAAAAAATGCGAGCAGCTTACAGCGGCAAAAAATAGAGCTTTTAGACAATTCCAATCCCATGGATCAAAAAACACGCCCGACCAGGCGATTGATACCGCGAAGAAGGCTTACAATGACAGAGTGACCAATAGACCACTCGAGTGCCCAACCGGTTCGCATCCCTTCTGGTCAGTGGCAAAGGCCAACAGCAGTAACTTCGCTTCGTTTTATTTTCCTTCGTTAGAGACGGACAGCGAGACACTGATCACAAATTCAAAACATAACGCCAAGTGCGTTCGCGAATTTATTTTCCGCGAACTCAAACCACGATACCGGTCTTTTGGGCCACTGGGATCGCGTCGGTACGATCTTCGATGCGAGATATGAGATTCCGCCCACATACTATTCAACGCATTCAACGTGGACTGGACTGTAAGAAGGCAACCGGCCCGGATGGAATACTAGCAATAGTGCTTAAGAACTGTGCTCCAGAGCTGTCGCCGTTTCTTAACAGATTCTCTTCCAACAACGTGACAGCAGCATCAACAACCGCTTCAGAGACCGTCAACGGTCAATCAAGTAAGTCCATTCTTACTTAAATATATTGTTAAAACCACATAACAGAGCACGTGTAAACAACTCAGATCTGGTTTCCTATTCCACCAAGAGAGTCTTACGTTTCTCTGGTGGTAGGTAAAAGTGATATCCTTAGTGGAGAGGATATCTACCACGACACCACAAATTCACCCCATAAGCGAATCATCTCTGCACGAGATGATTATCGCTGAGTCCTTTACCATCCACTGATCACTCCCGCGGTCTGTACCGCTGCAGACACGCGAATTTCAATCGCGATAATACCCAGAGTCGTGAGAGGTGTTTCGAACTTGTCGGTTTCCAATTGTTTGGCGAGTTTGTGCCGCAATTCGTTTGTAATAGTTAAAGTAAATAGAATTTGTCGTGAATTATCGCTTAAAAATAAAACCAATAACCATATAATTGTGAACACCTCGGATTTTAAACAATTTAAAAAATCAAAAACATTGCAGAACTATAACCAGTGTTTTAATTTGCCGTGCTGCTGTTCCTGAGAGTGTTTTCCTTATTCTTACTTGGGTTATCGTGTTAGTGTTTTTCCTTACTCCCGGTTGTGGACAAACGTGGCGGCGTTTCGTTCCTTTACTCGGCGGAACTTTAGTGACAATCGGATGGGGATAGGAGTAAACCGTGTGTCTGTGTTTGACACAATACTCCTACCCCACAGGTCTGTTATGTGTTAAGGTTATAACTTTTAATAATTTTTAATTAGTGGTCGATTATGTATTTAAGATTGTATAAAGCAAAATAGTTTAGTTAACTTGACTTATGTGGTAATTGCCGTCGGACCGCTTCTCGGTCGACGTAGCAGCTTTCCCGGTTGCAGGGGGTGTAGGATTCTTGATGCACCATGGTAAGTATGTTGTTCCTGTGGCGACACGTTGTTTACGCACGCGGCACTAGTATTCGTTGCGTCCGTAGGTGGCCGTTCACCATATATCTTCGACGTTACCTGGGTTTATTAATTTACTATATTCGTTATATCGGGCTTAAATTTTTCTTTTGTAATTGAAGTTTGAGGCTCCTCGATAGTATAGTGGTTAGTATACCCGCCTGTCACGTGGGAGACCGGGGTTGGATTCCCCGTCGGTGAGCCTCTGGCGCAAGACTAATGACCTTGCCTGGAAAAACCAAATCATTATGGAAAATTTAACAAGCCTCAGGACTTGCTAAATAAGGCCAAGACCGGTTCCCGGTTGTAGTGCCGTTGATGATGATGATGATGAATTGAAGTTTTATAGGTCCGTTCGCTATATCGGGATTTTTCTAATTGAAAACTTTTTTCGAGTTTTCTGACGTCTTTTTTTTGCCCACTTTTTCATTTGATTGTTGCCAAGTAGTTTTTATTTAAATTTGCGTAAAGTAGTTTATGCAAATTTACTACTTGGCGCAATTATAAATAGAGAGGTAGAGAGGGTGATTTTGGGTGAAGCTTCGGGCGTGTGGTCCGTAACAATCCACGGGATTCCTTTTAACCCTTACAACGGATATATGGACATCTGCAATTGAGCGGCATGGTGAGTAAAGAGCGGTCACATTGGATATCTCCAAGCCTTTTGCTCGCATGTGGTACAGGGCGTTGCTGAGCAAGCTTCGTCCATACGGATTTTTCCAGCAGCTTTGCGACTGGCTAAAGAGCTTCCTCGACAATCGGTCCACCCGATCACATCAGGTGCTAAAGCGTAGAGGGAAAGGCCCAGGTCGTGAACTAATATAGCTATATATATTAGTAGTAATATAGCTATATATAGTGCCCCCGAAGTTAGAGATACTCTACGAAATAAAACAAAGGAAGCAGGGCACATTACTGCTTTAATG
Source organism: Microdon myrmicae (assembly GCA_963931805.1). Classification (NCBI taxonomy): domain Eukaryota; kingdom Metazoa; phylum Arthropoda; class Insecta; order Diptera; family Syrphidae; genus Microdon; species Microdon myrmicae. The sequence goes on from OZ007502.1 coordinate 44,014,419, forward strand.
GCGATATATTTGTTTACTGTAAATTAGAAATCCACAGGAATACATATAACTTTATAAACCTTAATCTATTTTCAGTTCCTGTCACATATGCACTGCCGGTGATGACCACCAAGCACTGATCTGGGATATACAACAAATGCCGCGTGCTATCGAGGATCCAATTTTGGCATACACTGCGGCCGAAGGTGAAGTAAATCAAATCCAATGGGGCGCAACACAACCTGATTGGATAGCTATATGCTACAACAAAGCATGCGAGATTCTTCGTGTATAAAACCACCACAAAAATAATAGTCAGTTCATATAAATATTCCACAAACTCTCTTCTCAATCCATACACATTAATAAAAGTGCAATGCAACTTTTCTTTCTTGACCTCATCCATATAATTTATTAATTGGCGCCTCCTTATTTGTTTATTTTATTAATACATTATATTTAAGAATGAAAGTAAATGTTGCGTTGATTTTCTGTTGGAACTCTATATTGCTTAAGATGTTTCACTATTTTATAAGACCTACGATTTCCCGTTGAAGAAATTTCGTTTTATTTTAATTAAGATTTAATGATATAACGATATTATAGATTGTATATTCTTAATATGTGTGTATAATAACAATTGTATAACTAAATAGGGAAGTACGCTAGAAATTGGATGTAAGGCGATATATTTATTTCGAAAATGAAGTAAATTAGAAAACAAAAAAGTAAGATATCTGTTAAGTTAGTATCTAATGTTTCCATAAATTTTAAGCGTTTAACGAATCATTTTGTGATCCAAATTTAATAACTTTTTATATTGGTTTAAAGCACAGGCAGGATGGAAGCGAACCTCTTGAAAAAAAATTTACTTTAATATCCCTCCAATGTACCGGAGTGTGTCAAGCAGTGTAGACATGCGAATGGATGCTGGGGTTTAATTGACGACATGTTCAGAACCAGAATTTCACTTCAGAAAACCGCGTTATAACTCAATTTTAGTGAATGCTTATGAAACATATTTTGAACTATCGCTCTATTTTTCAAAATACATTACTACTGTAATATTCATTACTGTGGTATAAAAATATTCACTTTATTAATTCAAAAATATTCACTTTAAAATATTCATTACAAAGTATTCACTTTATTAATTCATCTTAGAATTAACTATTACTTTAAGGTGACAATTAATCACAAACTGTATTTTTATTTCAAGAGTGCCCTGTTCTGATTCGCGATGTGACTGACCTATAAGTTGATCTCAACAAATTCACCTCCGTCATTTCCATTCCCCACACGGCCGTTTTGACTGGTCATTCAATCCGAATGTTCATCGCTGTCGTCCTCCCCTTCATTCCTAAATAGATCTTCACTGTCGTCGCTTGCCCAGGGTTTCAATAGTCGGCGGCGGATGATGTCTGGGCCCCTGACTCTCTTCTATCCGACGCACAACATAGCGTCGTTGCACAGGGCCTTGATAACCTCATACGGTCCAAGGAAGTTGTGTGCGAGCTTTAACCCGGATCCTCGCTGTACTTTGCGAATAGTGACGATATCATCATCATCATCGGCACTACAACCGGCATCCGGCCTTGGCCTTATTTAACAAATCTCGTGGTCGTCGTCGTGTATTCGGCCCATATCCGAGGCTTGTTAAATTTTCCATAATATTTTGTTTTTCCGGGCAAGGTTATTAGCCTTGCGCCGAAAGTGACGATATCGCCTTCTTGATATCGGAACCCCGCCTTCCTGTTTTTATTGAAGTTCCGTTTGTTTTCGGACTGAATGCGTTGGATATTCCATTTTGCCTGTTTGTGGAGTTCTGCTCCTTGATCGTCGAATGAGGCAATCAATTCTTCCTCCAGAAGTTCCTTAATCTGTGGATCGTCCTTGAAACGAGCGTCGACTCCGAACATTAATTGCAATGGTAAAATCCATATGCTCTGATGCGGCGTGGCGTTCTAACATCTTTGTACCGTGCTCAGGTACCGATACCGCTCACTTGGTTTAGGAGCTGATAGTTTTGTCAGCAGTGGTATTAGAGTGCAGTTCACCTTTTCAACTTGAACATTGGCCCTTGGTATCTCAGTGGTTGCCAGAACGTGCTGAATGCCCTCTTCGCGGCAATAGGTCTCAAACTCCTTCGAAGTAAACGCGTACCTCAGCCGGAAATAATCCTCCGAGGATTTACAAAGATAAATGACTGCCTTTGCAAATGGCAGATGACTTCTGCGGATGCCTTCGATTTTGTGCCATACAGCCAAATGTACTTGGAAAAAGCGTCCAAATGACTAGGATGTGTGCGTAAGACTTCTTGGTTGACGCCAGTGGACCCAGGTGATCAATCTGGAAGGTGTCGGGGGACTCACTGCTCTTTTCTACAGGATTCAGGAATCCTTGTCGTTTTCCTCAGCGAGTATACATGAAATACAGTTCCGAATTACCTTTTCAATCGATCGCTTTAATTCGGGTATCCAACAAGTATTCTGGACCAGCGCCTCTGTCTTATTGATCCCAAAGTGGCCACGTTCATGGACTTTTCGTATCATCTATAGCTGCATTGACTTCGGAATTACAACGCGCACCTGGTCACCAACATCTTTATATAATACCACGTTGCAAGGTATAGCCATCGAGCTTTCCTTCTTTCAACCACTTGACCTTCTCCTCCAGGTCGTCGTCGTGCTGTTGTGCTTTCTTGAGTCGCACAGTAAGGCGTGGCTCTCATTAATTACCAATCACCCGGGAAGTGGGTTTCGCCTTAATGCGTCGATGTGCTTTATACTCCGTCCCGGCCTATGCTCTACCGAATACTGGAATTCTTCTAGCACCAATGCCCATCGAGCTACTCGAACGCAAAGATCTTTCTTGCTCAACGTCATTGTAAAGGGTTTGCAATCGGTTACAATTTTGAAATGTATATCCAACAGATATACTCGCCTAAGAATTCAACACGTCTTTCAGGAAGCAACATTTCTTCCAGTTGATACTCAGCCCAGCCCTCCTTGCCGTCTCCAGTAAGTCTTTCAATCTTTTCAGCCCGTCCTTGCAATTGTTGGAAAGAACAATCAGGTCATCCATGTACGTTAAGACATGCCCGCCCTGAATGGGGTCTCGAAAAATAGCATTTACATATCGCTGGAAAACTGATTGTGAATTACACAGGTCAAAAGGGACACACAGAAACTCAAATTGTCCGTCTGGAACAATAAATACGATATATTTAATACTTTCGGAATCGACTGGCACTTGAAAGAATCCATTCTTCAAGTTGAGTGTACTGAAGATCTTCGCGTCTTGCAGTTTGTCCATGTGGTTCTATTTTGTCGGCAGGGGATAATTTTTTTTATTCAGAAGTCGATAGTCAACGCACAATCGGTGTGTTCTGTCTTTTTCCTTGACTAACACAATTGGGCTGGCATAGTCGGATGGTGAGAGTCGAATGATGCCCTGGTTCTGCCATTCCACTATTTGATTGTTGACTATGTGCCTTTGGGCGCAAGCCGCCTTGTTTTTTGATATACTTGTTCGTTGTCTTTGAATATGAGTCTCATACTCACTGTTGTCTCCAACGACTTGTTGGGGCTGTAATTTTCTATGCACGTCATTTTTTTCGTATTCTCGTCTTCGAGATCAGTCTTAACACGATTCTCTTCTTTGAGCACGCTGATCTGCAAAATCTCTGGTAATTTTTCTGCATCGTCATCAGGATTAATTTTAATTGTACCGTTGTTTGTGTGGAAGTTTCTTGGTCCCAAGGAGTTCCAATCAATAATTGAAATCTTCAAAAGATACCTTTGGAACGATCCAAAGGCATGCCGGGTTTTTTACCGATTAAAACCACCTCTCGCCAGGCTCATATTCTCGTTGATTCCCGCGGAACTTTCTATTAGATGTTCTATCGCGGGGCGAGAAATAGTATGTAAAACAACACGTATGAGAGTCGGCAAACAGTGCCCATCTATCGTGACTTCCGTTTGGAATTCTTCTAGCGCCTTATGAGCAGGTGATCGTGTGGCGTTTCTAACAGATACACACACAATCCCCAAGAAAATTGTGAAGGACAACACAGAAACCAAATCGAATAAGCAAAAACATCAGCTGTATACCAAGCAAAAAACATAACAATTCCACATCACTTGAGTGTACTTGAGTTGAGAAATCGAATTCAAACATGCGACAGTGGCCCGATGTGTTGAACATTGGTTCAACTTTTAGTGATTCTAACTGTCATAGCGTCAGTTCGAATCACACGCTCTTCACTATCGACGCAAACATATAATCGTATTCCTGTGAACTGTACTTAGGCCAGCTGAAGCGGTGGCGATCCAATTCTCATATTCGTCTCTGCGCATGAGAGTCAGAACGCTCCCGGTGTAGATGAGTCCATCGATATTCTTGCCACGAATCGTACCATTTTCATATACTTCTTCCGTGGACTGCGTGTTACAATCTAAGTCTCTTCCTTCCTGTCGACATTTCGTTGCGATGTGACCGTATTCGTTGCAATGGAAACATTTTGGGCCTAGCTCTTTTGAGGGACATGTCGTGCTTTCATGACCTGTTGCCCCACAATTGAAGCAGCTTTTATGATATGTTCTTTATTCGTTGCCAGTGGTTTTGTTCTTCTCGCCTCTTGCCTTGGGTTTCTTATGTGACGTTTCATCCTTTTTATTAATCGCGTTTGCTGACGATTGTCCCCGCAAAGTTATCTTATCTAATGCGTCGATTAAGGATTCCTTTGTAGGAAAACACTGCATGCGAGCTTTAGTGCATAACAATCTGTCAGGGATACCTTCGATAAGATGTCTATCATATCTTCATCATTGATCGGCACACGGTTACCCATCACAATCTTCTCGTGTGCGTATTCTCGGAAGGTTAGTGTCTTTCTTCCATATTCCTGCTTCAAACTTTTTGCCTAGGTCAATCCTGGTTTGCTTTGGGCGATACATCTGACCCAATTCGTTCATGAGCTTGTAAAAGGTCATTTCCAGATGTTCGGCTTTTGAATGCAATCACTCGAACGCTTTCTTCCTGAGTTTCATTCCGACCAACGTTTTTGCCATATCCACTAGCTCATACATCTCTTTCATGAACTTGATCTCCCTTTCCCACACATGGAAATTATCAGGCGTACCGTCGAACTCACTGACTAGTTCAGCAATCATCTTAATGCTCATGTTTGATTGTGGTGCAAATAAAACTACTGTTTCGTTTCGTTTCGTCTTCCGCGAGTCTTGTGCTCGCGACTAGTCTGCGGCTAACTGCTCGGCCTGTCACATCACAATTTCACATCGACCGAGTGCGAGTTCACGCTGCATTAGTTCCATTTCGCGCATATGAAGTTCTCTTTCGCGGTTTGTTAGTGGTGCACGATTGAGATTCTTGGCTGCGATCCTTGTCCTCGGTATTCCCTGCGCAATTGTGGAGGCCTGTATCAGATGCGATATCCTGGTTCCCATCCTCGTTGGTGATTCTCATCCAAGTGCTAGTTGGATCATGTTCAACCAGTCGGGCGATTATCTCGGCTTTCGTACCGCCGATGGTTAATCCACACATCTTAGTCCTTTGTCGTAATTCGCTAACTGTGAAATCGCTCGCTCCAGGCATGGTTAATTTATCCTTTTAAGGTTGGGAGCCATGTTGTAGTCTTTATTCGTTGTTGTTACCCCCTTGTCGTCGGCTTTGGTCTTTCTTTGTCGTCTTTATTCCTTCGATAAAATCTCGGTTGAGCCCCCAAATCTGGTATAAAAATACTCACTTTAAAATATTCACTTTATTAATTCATCTTAGAACTAACTATTACTTTCAGCTGACAATTAATCACAAACTGTCTTTATTTTCACGTGTACTTGCCTATCAAGAGTGCCCTGCTCTGATTGACTTTGAATTATAAGACCAAACAAAATTCGACCAGTCTCCATTGTCGCGGAGTGACTGTGAACTATAAGACTAAACAAAATTCGACCTGTCTCCATTGTCGCGGTGTGACTGAAGTATAACTTTATCTCAAATTCACCTCCGCCATTTCCATTCCACATCACATTGGTATATTAATTTTGAATATCCAAAATGATAAATTAATAATATTTAAACACGTTCGCGATGCTCGCGCCGTCGGGAGATGAACCACAAATTGGTGCGATCCGTCGGATTGTCTTGTGGGGCGCATATAGACCGAATTGCGGGGAATAATACCACGAATCTCCGAAGAACAGTACCCGTGATAATATCTGAAACAGGCAGAGGTCGGCTACCCGCCTTCGATGTGATAGCGACTGCAGTCCTGACGTCAGTGCCGTGTCCGCGATCACGCGGATCGCCCGTCTCTTTATGCTCTCAAGTAGGTCGAGAGAATGTTTAGGAGCAGAGCTCCAAACATGAGAGCAATATTCGCGCTGGGGTCTAATTTGGGTTTTATACGGGAGAAGAAGTTGAGCCGGAGTAAAATATGTCTAGGCTCTAAAAAGATAGCTCCGTTTTCCTGAGGTGGACCTGGTGATGTTCGACACGAGCTTATGCCACGATACATTCTAACAGACCGTGACGCTGAGCAATTTCACGCGTTCACCAGATTCGAGGGCCTAGTCATTCATCATCAGCTGTCGAATCGATGATCCACTTTTCTTTGTGAATGTTGTATATTGTGTCTTCGTTGCATTGAAGTCAACGAGATTGTCCTTCCCCCACTGCAGGACTTTATCCAGATCCCGATTCAGACAGTCGATCTGACCACATCTCAGCTGATGCGACGTAGATGCACCAATCGGCCGAACACTCGAAAAGGAGGAAACATGCGTACTATCATCCGCAAAACCGAATACTTTATTATCCGTTGTCTCCAACAAATCATTTATGTGAAACAAAAATAAGGTTGGAGCCAAAATATAATATTGAGACACCCCGGAATTAACAGGATACAGATCCAAAGACCCGCCGTCCACAACAACCCAGTCGCAAAACTGCTGGGAAAGTCCGTATGAACGAAGTTTGCTCAGCAACCGTTAGCAGTTCGGGCGAAGCAATCTCGGTGAGCGTTTACTAATTCACTTAGTTTTCTCTTTCCCCTCTTTTTCAATTTCCCCCGAGTCCAGCCCGTCACTCCTAGTGCCGGTCCGCTCCTGTTTGGGCGATTCGTCTGTGGCGGCCAAAACTTATTTCACTGCTCGCAGTAGAATCACTAATTTTGAGTTCGTTGTGGCTCTTCTCGATTCGAACTTGAGGCTGGTCCAGTAATCGTCGCCCAATGATTATTTTGTATGGTTGGCTATCATCTGTGATAACTAGCACTTCGCACCAACCTCGCAGGGAGTCTACTTGAATGTCCGCATATAATTCTCCTATTGTTCGGCACTCTCCTCCGCCGAACCCGATTTGTTTTCTGGCATCCTCCTCGAAGCGAAAGCTTCAGGCGTTTGCAATCGACTCCTGCATCGTGACGCAATCGCTCCCCCGGTCAATAAAAGCGTCGACTGCTTGCCTGTTCACATGTACCGTCTTGTGGTATACACTGGCGTCTTCTCGCACCCACAGCTGGCTTGCTCTCTTCTCTTGGTAAAACATTCGGGTATGAGTGAACGTATACGGCTTAGTGGTGCAGCTATCCACTTGCAATCACTGTTATTTAGTACAGGGTGTATCCCCCCCACCTGGCTCCTCGGTAGTATAGTGGTTAGTATACCCGCCTGTCACGCGGGAGACCGGGGTTCGATTCCCCTTCGGGGAGCCCCTGGCGCAAGACTAATGACCTTGCCCGGAAAAAACAAAATCATTATGGAAAATTTAACAAGCCTCAGGACTTGCTAAATAAGGCCAAGACCGGCTCCCGGCTCCCGGTTGTAGTGCCGATGATGATGTGGTATCCCCCCCCCCCCGCCCCATTTTCTATCCTCCTCTTTTTCATTCTTCCAGTTTCCCACGGCTTTTTGTTTTGCCTTCTATATACGTACTCCATTTTCTTGTTACTTCTTTATATTATTTCTTTGAGGCTCTGTACGGGGGTGCAGTTGCAGTCTCTAGTCGTCATTTCTTACCCCAGTCAAATCGATAGTGTTTGGCCTCCCAATTTTTGCCAAGTGCAGGTATATGTCGTGTCCCTTGCTTACATGGTGTTCTTTCGGATTTCATATATCAAAATCCGAAGGGAAAGGCCCTTCTAGACAAATTGTTTTCAGCTCCCAACTGCGTATCTTGCACACCGCACACTATGGTGCTTATTTTTATTAAACGTAATAGCTAACAACAAAGCACATCGTTTTCACCATCGTAGTTGAAGAACTCGTTTTAGGTCTTCTTTTCAAAACTTTTAAACTTGTGGAAGTTTATATGTCTAATCAGGATTTAGGATTTCAATGAATTGCCAAATGTAGGGTTGTTCGTACTAGACTCTTAAAATGCCCCGTCACTGTATTAGTGGATAGAAATTAGTGTTTGAATTTTGGCTTACGGAATTGTAAGCAGCAGTTGCTTATTAGTATCTCTTGGCCATGGTAGGAAACTGCGATTATTATATTTAAATAACATCTTGTATTGATATACGTAGAGATTCGAAGTATTGTAGAGTATATAAAGATTTATTACCGACCCTTTTGAGACTTTTCTCCCACCCGTCATAAATCTCATTACTGGCCCCTTGGAAATTCTCCCCTACCTAAGTTTGGAAATCTTACTTCAAATAACGTTATTAAAACGAAAGTAAATCGGCAAAGAGGGTCAGTTTGGTAATACGGTAAACGGTTTGTATCTTCAATATAAGAGTTTTCGGAGTCCTTCATTGTACTGATTACTTAACATAGTTGGGCATGTAGCAGACAATTAAATTCCTTCTAATTTGAAAATCTTTTCAAATAACTTTTGAATTTTCCACATTAACATTTACAAGGTTTGTGTCTCCATTATAAGAGTTTTCGGTGTCCTTCGTTGTACTCACTACTTAACCTAGTTGAGCAAGTAACAGACAATTAAATTCCTTCTACTTTGAAAATCTTTTCAAATAATTTTTGAATTTTCCACATTAACATTTTACATTTTTCTTAAGCCTTACATACGAGAGAACTTCCAATCTGCCTGCGTTTTCAAGTAAATTTTAGATTTGCATTTGTACAAGTAAAGCTTAAACCTTAATATTTATTAAATTGTAGTAAAGCTAGGATGAAAAACATAAAAGAAAAAATAAATAAAACAATAAATAAAAAACTAATTAATTAATTAAAAAATAAATAAAAAAAACATTTAAAAAATAACAAGAGAAACATAAATATTTTTTATTAAAAGTTATAAAAAGAAATTCTACCTCGTTTTTCCATTGCGGCTGCTAAGAATATTTTTTAAAAACAAATATCTAAAATCAGTAGATCCCAAATATAGTTATCATCATCTTTTTATTTGTGCAATTTTTTTTCATAGTACTTTTAATATATACTATATATTTGTCGTCATTAACACAATTTAAGTATAAGGATACAATTATATGACATATATACTTATCTGTAGGCTCCTCGATAGTATACTGGTATACCCGCCTGTCACGCGGGAGACCGATGTTCGATTCCCCGTCGGGGAGCCTCTGGCGCAAGACTAATGACCTTGCCCGGAAAAAACAAAATCATTATGGAAAATTTAACAAGCCTCAGGACTTGCTAAATAAGGCCAAGACCGGTCCCCGGTTGTGGTGCCGATGATGATGATGATGATACTTATCTGTATATACGTTCATATAACACCGCGATTGCAAAACGAGTTTATTAAAAAAATATAAATAAATAAACAAAGCCGTAATGCAAGGAAATTCAATAATAGTAATAATAAAAACAAAACCAACCTACAATTTTAAATAACAATTCCATAGAACTGAAAATATTAAATAACACAAAAACAGGTAAATTAAACATATGAGAGAGAAAAACAAGATTGTTGCCAAAAAAAAAAAAAAAAAGAAAATAAATAAATAAACAAAAACCGAAAAAATAGCAATTGATACATAAACTTTTAAAAGAAATGGACTTTGAAAAATAAATTCGACGAGACTTTGTGTTGCTGTATTTAATTTATTTGTTTATTTTTGATGATATTTACAATTGTACCACGAAACAAATACAAGACTTTAGATGCCGATTACAAAACCAATAACAATTCATTTTACAACAATAGAAAACAACAAACATTTTAACTAAATTTAAAAACAAAATTTAGTTAGAATTAATTTTTAACTGAATTCACTGATAATTATTATATACTAAGCAAGCGCAAATAAAACAAACCAAAAATAAAAACGATAAAACTTTTAATACAAAATATTAAGAAAAAACGAGAAAAATAAATATTATTTTTTCACTTAATACTGATCAAATAAAGTTGATATTGAATCATAAGTTTTTTAGAAATTTGATTAATATCAATGAAAGTGTATCACACCTAATAACAAAAACATTTCGTAGAATGCAAACGAATATTCGTTTTGTCACTTCAATATTGCATTACATGAACATAATAATAATAATAAATAAATTATTATTAAAATAATAAAACAAAAACACAAAAAAGTATATATACCAACAAAAGAAACGAATTATTACAGTTACAATGAGTGCGCCACGTATTATAACAAATTTCTTAAGTATTGGTAACTATATCAACAAATATCGAATGCATACAAAGTATAAGTAAAAAAAAAACAACAGCAACATATAATTGGATTTCTTTTTACACGACTTATCATCAGAAAGACATAAATGAGAAAGCTATTAATAAACATTTTATCAAATTTTATATTATACAAAACCACGTTTATAAAAATGACCGCAAATTAAAATTATTGTAAATTTTAACGAAATACAACAAGAAAAATCAATATGAAATAAACTTAACAATTTTTACCGTATGCAATATAGAAATACTGAAGATTTTTTTAAAAGAATAACAATCAGGTAACATTATAAGTACTTGAATAATATTAAGGTTAAGTAAACACTTAAATTTAATAAAACAAACAAGAAACAAAAATAAAAATGGTGCAGAAGCAGAAAACAAAAACCTTTTACAAAATCCCATTTGCTCTTATTTTGTACTTGAATTTAATGATCTAAATACATTTTTAAGATTGTAAGTAAATTTGTAAAAATCACCTAAAAAGAATATAATAATAAAAAAAAATTCAAATCATTTCTAATAAACTCGGAAGTTCAAAAACAAAAATCAGAATATACTTAAAAACAAAATTAAAATAAAACTATATATAATTCAATAACATAATAATAATAATAATGATAATAAAATGATATGAAAAATGTTAATATTTATATTTATAAGATACATTTATTAAATATATATTTATTTTCTGTTAAAACACAAAAGATAACAACAACAACGTAACTTTAATCGCAACAATACAACCACAGAATTATGAATACAAAACTTTGTTTTTGTTTTCGTATTTTTAATCACTTCATTTACCATAATAACCTTAGACTGCAAAGTGAGCAATGAAAACATTAAGTACATTTAATTATAATTACATAAGATTTAGTAAGTTTAATTTAAAACTTTCACTTTACATGGAATTATTCATCTTCTATTTTTGAAATTATTTATTTTTACAATCAACAATAGACACGATACTATAGCATGAAAAAGAAACGAAGGCAAAATAGAAAAAATAACATATATACAAGGCATATAAATTATATATATACGAGTATATACATATATATATATATCATCATCATTATCGGCACTACAACCGGGATCCGGTCTTGGCCTTATTTAACAAGTCGAAGGCTTGTTATATTTCCCATAATAATTTGTTTTTCCGGGCAAGGTTATTAGCCTTGCGCCAGATATATATATATATATATATATATATATCGTATATATATATATATATATCGTATATATATATCGTATATATATATATATATATATATATATATATATATATATTATATATATATATCTATATATATTATATATATATATCTATATATATTATATATATATATCTATATATATTATATATATATATATATATATCTATATATATTATATATTATATATATTATATATATATATCTATATATATTATATAATATATATATTATATATATTGTGTGTGTATATATATATATATATGTGTGTATATATATATATATATATGTGTGTATATATATATATATATGTGTGTATATATATATATATATGTGTATATATATATATATATATATATATATATATATATATATATATATATATATATATAATATTCGTTATATATATAATTTAATTAATATATATATATTAACCAAATTGTGACAAAAAAAAAGAGACAAAGATCTAAGTAAAATATTTTTTATTTTAGATGTATACTTAAAAACAAAGAGAAACCGAAATATACCGAAAGAAACGATTTTTTAATTATTAAAAGAAAAACATTTCATTTTTATTATTTTGTTGAATTTCGCGAATATATATTTTAGGTCATGTTGGAGACGGAGCAGCATCGGGTATTTATACCAGTTGCTCTCTTTGTTCCTGTGACACCGTCCGAAGGAGGGAACGGGGACAAAAGAGAGAATATAATCAGTGACAGTTGGGGAGTGCAGCAGGTTAATTATCGTGACAGATCTCGTGTAGTGCGGACGTGTACGGAAACGTGTTTACATGTGTTTGTTTACGTGTGTGAAGTGCACTATTAAATTGTGTAGTGCAATATAAAAACAAAAAAAAATAATGATAACAAAAAAAGGAAATTTTAACAACAGGAAAGCAGTTACTATACAACCCCGATGATAGGCGATGACCCAGGCCATGCACTGGAGTTCATAACAAAACGAAAAAGGAAAGCTCTAGACATCTTACGGAACGCACCAGTAAAAAAATCCACAAACATGGAGAGCACAAGCAGCCATGCAAATTATAAACAAAAGTTCGAGGAAGCGTTGGAAACCATAACCCAATTAACGTTTAAAGTGAAACAACTCCAGGAACAAATATATAAACAAGATTCCATCAATAACGCTGTTGACGTCCATATAGAAGAAACGTCCCGCCAACCCATCAATTCGAGTCACAGCCAAGGCGAAATACCCACCAAACTTCCCAAACAAATAAAGGCTTCATCAAATCAAATATCAGCTCAAGCCAGAGTAGAAACATCTGCGAAATCAACCGCGAAAAACGAAAGACCGCCGCCAATCTATATCAAAAACCTGACCAGCACCAAAGCTATAATTCAAACCCTGCAAAATGCCCTGGGTCACCGGAATTTCAGCACAAATACAAAAGGATATAGGACTTCCATAACAGTCAGATCATTAGTCGATCATGACAGAGCAGTTAAAAAACTGTTAGAGGAACAATATCAGTTCTTCGCCTTCCAACATCCGAATAGCAAACCAGCTACCTTTATTATAAGGCATATCGATCCAGAATGGACCAACGAAGAATTAGGACTGGAAATCGCTAGGATATGTCCACAAATAAAGATTAATAAGCTGGACAACTTCCAAACACCATACATGAGGACAAACAACATAAAAAACCTCCGGATCATACAAATCCCACCAAATCAAGATATCAAGCAACTTAAACAAATTAAATATTTGTTTATCCAAAAAATCGCAATCGAGGAGCCCCACAAACAAGAAATACTACATTGCAAGCGATGCCAAGACTCGGGACACTTGGCGGTCTCATGCCACCAGCAAAGACGTTGCGGCAAAAGCGCAGAGGAACACGAGCTCGATGAATGCAAGGTAAATCCACAAGACCTGGAACCAGAGACAATACAAACCGCAAACGCCGATGGATCCATTACCACAAAGAAGATAACAGTAAAATGTTGTAACTGTGGAGGGCCACATCCAGCAAATGTCTCTTAATGTCCTCAGAAGCAAAAACTTCTGCAAAGACGGAAAATAGCAATGTCAACCGTTAAACCAACAACAACGAAACCAACAGTATTGCAGGAAGCAAAGTTAGCCCGACCCGGAATATCTTACGCGGATGCAGCAAAAGGAAGCCTCAACACCCTCACTGCCTCTAACGACAATATTAAAAATTTCAATATGGACATCATAGGTTACATCCAAAGCCTACATGTGCTTTCTTCGCTGAGGCATATGTCAGAAACTGAAAAAAAGGTCAGATTCTTTCACTAATAATTTCCCATATTCCTTCCAGCTCTCTCTAAACTAACCATTATCTCCTTCAACACGGAATCCATTTACTCTAATATACGTAAGCAAAACCTCCGGTTGTTTGTTGAAAATTTTTTCCCAGATATCCTCTTCCTTTCAGAGATCTGCCTTAAACCAAATTCCCGGGGTTTCTGTTCCTAAAAATAAGAAATTCCGGTTTTCTGACCTTTTCCACGAAGACGAAAACCCTACTAAATGTATTATGTGGTAGTTCGTCGAGTTCGTCGGTGGTATGAATTGACAAGAAATATTCAACTTTAAGGCAAAGGCCTTGAGTCCAAGCCTCAATAAAACCGTAATTTACGATCGGCACACGTTCTCTAAGGTTAACAATACCCTGGAGGCCAAGGGGGTGAATTATTACACATTCACCCCGGCCGACGAAAAGTCGAGGACCATCCTCTTAAAACGAGTCGCTGCATGTTGGGAAAGGGACGACATCGTAATTGCCCTTAAGGCAACATTTCCCCACGTCAAATTCACTGACGTTAAAAATTCTCTCTCCCACAAGGGTTTGTGAACATCAGACCGCAAAAATACAGCAAGGTGAGCATATGGCAGCTTCACCTTGCTCCAGGAACCGGCATAGACTCCATATTACGGACAAAGTCGCTTCCAACTCTTCATCAACAAGTTGTCTTCGAGGTATTTCATAACAATGAAATACCTCAATGCCGACGTTGTCAACGTTTCGGGCATGTCTCCCGGAACTGCAACATGGATCGCCGCTGCGTCCGCTGTGGAAAATCCCACGATATTGGCAAGTGCGAACTCCCGCCAGCAAAGTACGATCCCACAACAAATGTGCAGGATGAAATTATGTTGCCAACTTGCTGCAACTGCGGTAAGATGGGACATCCGGTCAGGTACAGGAATTGCCCTAAATATAAAGAGATAGTCCACAGAACCAAGGAGACTCGGGCTAAACAAGTAGCCAAGTCAAACTTCGGAAAACAGGCCACACAAAATGTCACCCAAAATGGATTTACATTCGCTGAAAAGGTTAAAGGGAAACAAACAAAGAATATGAAAACTGCACCACCTCTCCCCCAAAAACATATTCAAGTCTCTAAGCAATCCGCTATAGAGGCCAACACAATGCCACAAATCCAAGCGGCGGCACAAAAACCCCCAAGGGGGCAACCCTCAATGCTCGAGAAACCACTTAGTTTCTCCCGGGTGATTGAGGATATTCGACCCCGATATGAAAAACTAACAACTGAGGCTGAGAGGGATGCACTCCTTTTCACGGCCTATGTTAGACAAACGCTTCAAAATGGATCCCAAAATTAAAGTTATCCTTATAAATGTCAACTCCTTTGTTTCGCTAGCAAGGTATCTGACTTCAGTTTTTACTTGTAGGGGAAGATTATTATTATTTTTTTTTTTACACTTCTCCCGGGAGAGGCGAACCTATAGCGCCGAGTGGGCGTCCCGAGATGAGACCAAATAACTGTTGCAGATCTTTTTGAACAGTTGCAGGTTGTAACGCTCCGGGGACACTCGCGTGAGTTAAGGCCCCATTTATTCATATCCTTATAAGACTATAGAATATATAGAATTATATAAAAATATGAATCACGCAAACAGTAATAATTTATTGACACCCAAAAGATGAATCGTCTAATCTCATACAACATAACGAAAGTACATCACCATCCAAACTACTAGATCTCGCCTCAGATAATCTTAACGAATCGACAGTCAGATAATAATGACAGAGCGATTCCACTTCCTTTTTCGTTTGTGATACTGATCGAGTGAGCATGGTTTTTGGGTAGCAGTTCTTCAATTTAATATTATTATTAATTGAAACAAATATATTTTTTAATGTAAATTAACGTCTAAGACTTAAGTATTTAATTAAATAAAATATATATTTTTGAAATAGTCTAGATTACTTAAATCGTGGGAAGGGAGTGCCACACCGTCCCCGCGCTGTAATGGAACGTCTTCTGATGCAGGAATATTCGCGATGCCGGGAGATGAACCGCAGTCTGGTGCGATCCGTCAGATTGTCATGTGGAGCGCATATAAGCCGAATTGCGTGGAACAATGCCACGAATCTTCGAAGAACAGTACCTGTGATAATATCTGTAAAACAGACAGAGGTCAGCTACGCGCCTTCGATGTGATAGCGACTGTAGTCCCGACATCAGCGCCGATTTCCTGATCAGGCGGATCGCTCGTCTCTATATGCTCTCAAGTAGGTCGAGGGTATGTTTAGGAGCCGAGCTCCTAAACATACCCTCGAGCCAAAATAGAACCTCGGGGAACCCTCGAATTAATAGGATACAGATCCGAATACTCACCGTCCAGATCAACCCGGATCGATCGATTCTCAAAGAAGCTCTTCGTCCAGTCGCAGAGCTGTTGGGAAAGTCCATATGAACGAGGTTTGCTCAGCAATGCCCCGTGCCAGACGCGGTCAAAACCCTTGGAGATATCCAATGCGACCGCCCTTAACTCACCATTCCACTAAATCGCAGAGATCGATATATCGGTTATAAGTGGTTATAAAGGTCTTCCGTGGACCACCTGCCACGGAATCCGCATTGACGATCATTAAGAAGTCCGTTGCACTCTAAATACTTAATTAACTCAGTATTGATGACTTTTTCCATCATCTTAGATAACACAGACAGTAATGCTATCGGACGGTAATTTTGTGGGAGACACTTTTTTCCCCTCTTTGGGATTGACTAAACTCGAGCGATTTTGCAGCAGGCAGGAAAGGTCCTCCGTGCATAAGATAAACGGAAGACTCTACCAAGAACCGGCGATAGTTCAGGAGCACAGTTCTTAAGGACTATTGCTGGTATTCCATCCGGGCCGATTGCCTTCTTACAGTCCAGTTCACGTAGAATGCGTTGGATAGTGCGCGAACGAAATCTCACATTCCACATGGAAGACCGTACCGACGCGATCACAGGTGGCTCCAAAAGACCGGGGTCGAGGTTTGAATTCGCGGAAAATATATTCGCTAACACATCGGCTTTATCCTTTGAATTTGTGACTAACGCACCGCTGTCTGTCACCAACGGAAGGAAAGAGGAGGAAGCGAAGTTACTGCTGACAGGTTTTGCCACTGATCAGAAGGACCGCGAACCAGTCGGGCACCGAAGGAGTTTATTGGTCACTTTGTCGTTGTGAGCTTTCTTCGCGGTATCAATCGACTGGTTGTACCTGTTTCTGATTCTAACAAAATTCGTTCTTTTAACATCGGTGCTATTGGAGTACCATTGTGTAAAAGCTCTATTTTTTGCGGCTGGAATCTGCTCGCTTTTTTTACCAAACCACGGTTTATCAGATGAACTTCGTTTGATGGAATGTGAAATGTAGATCTCCATCCCGAGAAGAATAATCTCTGTGACCGCGCAAGCGTTACCATCGGAGTCTCCGAACCACACTTCCGACCATGGCGAGGATGCGAAGAATTCTCGCAAATCGTCCCAGTTAGCAGGCCCATACTTCCATACATGGAGAAGCTGCCTAGGCCGGTTATTCGCTTGAAATGCAAGTGGTTGGGCGACAGACCAAGCAGTGATCTGAGTTTCCCAGTTGCGCAGAAACCTCTACGGTATAAATACTCGGTTCGGATGTCAAAAACAGATCCAGGGTGTTCGCATAACCGCCTCGGGCATCCGGCACTCGCGTTCGTTCCTCCACGAGTTGAGTCATGTTGTGGCTAACAGCAAACATCTCCGCCAGCCTCCCAGCCTCGTCGGTTCTGTTAGAATGTACCAACCAGCCGGAATTGTGCACATTAAAATCGCCAAGGACAACAATTCCAGAAGCTGCGTGGTTGATCTGTATCCAGTCGATGGTAACTGAAAGATGTTTGAAAAATTTCGCCGGTCGATCGTCATTCGGGGAGCGGTAAAGACAACAAAGAAATTTAACAGAATTCCTCAGTACGACCCTCAACCACATGATGTTCATATTATTGGGTTCCAACGCCTCCATCCTTTGTCAAGCCAGATCGCACAGCGCGAAGTCACAGACTCCGCCCTTAAAACGGAATCTCGAATGTAAGTCGTATCCTGAGCAACGAAGATATGTCGAATCAGTTGACGAATCGTCCTGGGTCTCAGTTAGGGCAAGGATATCAGGTTTCGTGGTTTGCAAATATTGGTGGACAGCATTAACATTCGTTCTGGTGAAACTGATGCCCCTGGTGTTACAAAATGCCGTCACCAGTCGAGCGTGGGCAGAGCCTCGAGAGCGAGCCCAGTTATGCGACGATCAACCTCTTAAAGCTCCATTATTTGTCATGATATCTGCATGATGTTCCCACTGACATAGTCCCCCCCGGAGATCCGAATGGGAAACTAGTTTACCTCCGGAATTCTTTATCTCAGAAGGTGCCATCATGACTTATCTCCGTGTCAGTCCAGGCCATCAGCCACATATCCGAAACACCGTTGAAGATTTTTTTCGACGATATCGCGGAATGTACAGTTTGACGGGGTGGTATCTCACATTGGAACCGACTACCACCTAAACCAACCTTTTCTCCAACCGGTCCACCAGCCAAGCTCCGAAAGATGAGCTGGGATTTCTCCCGAATATTTCACGGAGCCTAAAGCTTGATAGGGTAGTATTTCACCGGGCGGCAGGGCGTTGGGAACCCACCTACCACTCGGCCTTTAGTCGCCTCTTACGACAAGCCGGCCTAGCTGTGAGTATATTCTAACCCCCTACTCACTACTTCCTACAATGGAAATGTTTTTCCAATTCGGTTGGGTATCCCCCAAGGTCCCGGACAAGGGCAGTCTGTAAAAGAATAGTCGCTGTTTTCTGTAGATTCATCTTCAATTTCCATTCATCGCAAAAACATTTGGTTCTATTGAAGTCATCTTTCAGAAGTTGGTTGATGACATCAATCTTTTCTACTCATCTATACACCCCAATGTCGTCGGCGTATGCTATTGTATTGTTGAGAGAACCCACTAGATCACTAATGTAAATGTTAGACAAAATGGGAGAATTCACTGGTCCCTGCTGTAAGGCGTTTTTGATGTAAGAGGTGTTGTTGGATGTTATATCTCCACATTTCACACACAAACTGTTTACTCATTATCGTATAACAAAATTCGGCCTTACCTAGATTTGATATCTTATATAAGTTAACGCAGCACATTTTAGCACCGCGACAGTGCAAAACCTTGAACTCACCTGAGTTCATCACGAAGCTCATCACCCAGCAGTCATAACGGAATGCAGAAGTGCTGACAAGAGGAAAGTAATATTATAAATAGCCTTCGCATTTCGATTGTATTTTAATTTTAAGCTGTTGTATCATAAGAAAGGGTCCGGCGAACTGCCTGAGAAATAAATAAAACAATTTTTTAATTGAGAATTATAAAATAAAACTTAACTCCCATCCAAACGGTATCGAAAGCCTTTTCAAAGCCAACCAAACAGATGCATGTGCATTGTCGCTTTGCCATGTCCCTCACTATCTCGGACACAAGTTTTGTCGCGGCATATACTGTCTCGTGTTGCGATCTATAACCAAACTGATTGTCCGGAATGATACAATTTTCGTTACACCTGTTTAATGCTTTATTTATAATTTTCTCGAATATCTTGTTGAAGTTTGAAAGCAAGCTAATCGAGCGAGGATTGGCTGGATTGCTCTTGTCCTTGCCATTTTTAGGGATGGGATGGAGTACTGCGGGGGGATGGCAGCGAACATACAGGGCAAAGTCACTGATTGCTTTCAACCCGCCGAAAGCCAGGACGATCCTTGTCCCTGTTCAATCCAAGTTGACGTGCAGTCTCTACGTGACACCCCTGGATAGCTAATTTGGCACCCGCCAAGTAGTGAACCTATGTGTGGGGGTTCGAAGTTGGTGTGCCGAAGTACGGCATATGGTTCACTTAACACCCCAACGCTTCACTGGGTAAATAAAACTGGATTCCGCTGCAACACACGTTCACAAAAATTAGCAAGCAAAACAAACACAATTTATTTTGTTGATGGTGATGATTTGTTCTTTTGCTTTATGGTTATATATTTTATTATTTTACACTTTGTATTTCTTCGCGACGCATTTCATTATTTGACTATAAATGATTGACACTACCGCCTCGTAAAACAGAAGGAAAACTTGATCGCAAACTCGCACTCATATACGTGTGTGTACTCCAATTAATAATAAACGACTCGTTAAAAATCGAAGAAATTAAATTTTCCTCCGAGCGGCGGCGTGACCGACCGCGATAGTGGTTGACTTTTGCGTGAACGCTCCATCTGGTGGATGGAAAACGACTGATGCAATTAGGGATGAAGATGGGATTTTTGCTTTGCACCGCAAGCAGCCAATCGAGGTCATCTTTACAGTTGCGCTCTCTCATGTTCCCCGCCCATCGAGGTAGATAAACGCTTGGGTTAATTCGATAGTCGACAGACTAGGGAGAATGAGAGAACCGGAACACAATGTGCAATGATCTCGGGGTGGATTTGGTTTTTGTGTGCATGTATCAATGCAGCTCTGAGGATAGCCCGCTGACCTAATTCGGCGAATGTGGTGATCTCAAAGTGCATTGAACTGTGGGAAGATAAAATTGAGAAAGAGAGGAAAATGTTTTGTAGCTATTCACCTGCAAGAAGAGATCAATGATCCCCAGCGAATGGAGTGTCTGGGGAAAGTCGAAGTAACGCTACTTTGGCTAGGGTAATATTATCGTGGGAAACACGCTGTGGAATTCGATAAATATCGACCGTCGTCGAAATTGCATTGATGCAGGGGAGATTCGTCGAGAGTGGCGAGTGTGGTTGACAGAGGAAGGGAAAGGCTAAGATTGAACGGGTGCGCGTTGCGAGTTAAAGACAAAAGAAAGAAAAACGGAAAGGATAGAAAAGCTGAACGATACGCGAGTGCTTTTTGTTTAATAAAGGTATAACATTTTGGTGTAAACGTGTTACTGATTAAAAGCGTCAAATCACCTTTTCGTGGTTAAAACATCCGTGGAAGCAACTGTTAACTAGTCATAAGACACTGTCTATTTGCATGCTGAAACAATTGTAAAAATAAATTGAAGGGAGTCTAAGCTGGGGAGTTCTTATTTTATTTTCCTGTTCCGGACTGGAACTTCCACAGGCAAGCTGTGATTTTATTAACATTTGGTTCAACAGGAATTATAACGGCCGGCCAATAACCGCTCTTAATGAACGGAAAGGTTGTAATAGCGGAATAAGAGCGGACTGAGGCATCACTGTGTTCAGTAAGAAAGGGGGTGAAATTTCAGATTCCTGAACTCCTCTGAAGTTAAGTTATCACGGTGTGGAGGTCGTCTTCGACTTGCTGCAAACTACATTCTCTTCTTACACACGACTGCATTTTGGTAAGGGACATTCCTTCGACTATAACTCTGACAGTCTGCAGCCCAAACATAACATAACAGAGCTATCTTTTTGTTACAATTGACTGCCTATTACTCTCCAGACTGTTGCACTTCGCGCCACCCGGCATCCCCGAACACTTTGCAGCAACGTTATTACCTGCTACAACTTGATGCAACCTTATTATTACATTACATCTTTATTGTATTGACCTCTCTAAATACATCACATTACTATTACATTAAGAACTGGCGCAAACCAGCGGTTTAATCACTCATTATCTAATAATACAAATTTTTAAATCAAGCATATCACAGGTGCAACCGCGTCGTTTGATTCGACTTGGTTGTTGCTAACCAACATGAATTGGAATTTCCGGTGGAAATCTCATGGGTTAGCGAAATGGAGTTGCCGTATGGCAAAACGGTAGCTAAACTCAATTATGCATTATCTGCATAGAATAATGAGTTTAGCTATGCGTCCTTTTGGAAAACTTGATTTACAGGTGAATAGGTTGGTAGGAGGAATTGAGGTTGATTTGACACGCTGTTAGCGGTCGAAATGAGGCGGAAACAGTGGGTTGGTTCTCCATGTAGTGTAGAGAACCCCCACATACGCATGCAGCGGCATACTGAGAAAGGTCCTAATAACCATGCCCGTAAAAACGAATTATTATGGCAAATTTAGCAAGCCTCGGACATGGACCGGATACACGACGACGACCACGGAAACGAAAATGGCTAAACGATTTAAGAATTTTCTCATGGAACGTCCGATCACTATACAGAGCTCGAGCTGCACAGCAGCTAGCCGATGCCCTGTCCGAATATAAGGCTGACATAACAGCAATACAAGAAATAAAATGGACGGGGAGTAGTGTTATTCAAAGAAAAGTGTAAAACACCATGTGCTCGGGGTAGGCTTTCTAGTCTAATCGAGCAGGCGGCGCAAAAACTGGGACTGCACATTAATGAGGGGAAAACTAAGTACATGGTGGCAAGTTCTGCGAAGAGGAGACCTAACGTTGGTCAAGTAGTAGTAGCAGTGGAGCACGAATTTTAATCCTTTAACTACCTTGGGTCAATAGTATCAGCCGATAACAATATGGAAAAAGAAATACGCGAACGGGTGATCAAATCCAACAAAGCCTACTATGGTCTATCAACGCTCTTTAAATCCCGAAATTTATCCAGAACATTCAAGTTACTAGTGTAAAAGACCTTGGTCTTACCAGTACTCATGCATGGATACGACATCTGGGTGCTCAATAAAAGGCACTCTGAACTCTTGGCCGCGTTCGAGAGGAAGGTTTTAACGAGAATTGTTGGCCCCGTATGTGAGAAGGGACGATCCCGGAGACGCTACAACCAAATCAAGCTCGGTATACTCCGAATGAGCGAAGAGGAGTCAGCCCGGAAAGTCCTTTGTGGCAGGATGTATGGAAGGAGACAGCTCGGCAGACCTTATCTACGATGGAGGGATGGCGTAGACCAGGACGCCCAGAACCTGGGGTGTGCCAAACTGGATGACATCGGCTAGAAATCGGCACCGGTGGGGAGATTTGTTAAATAAGGCCAAGACCGGATCCCGGTTGTAGTGCCGATGATAATGATGATTCGATTGGTGGCGAGGAGCGCGATATAACACGCCTTTGCCGTTCGAACGTCAAGTGAACATTATCTGAAAAAATGTATAATCTTCTACCAAAAATGTTTATAATTTGATATTTATTTTACGTTACTTTATTTTAGATAATATAACATGTGCCGCGAATGGGCAACAGTGCGTAGAATTCTTGGCGGTAAACCAACGGAAAGAGACCGGAGGACGGCCGCGACGGAGATGGGAGGACAATGTTAGGTTTGAGCTTGAGGAGATCGGATCGACTGGTCAAGCGTGAAAGGAGAGTGCACAGGACAGGGAACAATGGCGGAGTCGAGTCCGTGAGGTCATGAACTTCCGGGTTGTTACAGGCCAATAAATAGTAATAGTAGTATAGTATAGTACTGTGGGGTAAGGTTTGGGAGCAGCCATGTACGACGCGGGTTCACTTAACCTTCCACTGATAGTTCTCTAAAAGCCGCACAACGTGCTCCGAAAGGGTAAAAATAAATACAAATCACCGGATTAATGTTCAAATGATGTTTCTTTATTTATTGATTACTCCACTATGTTTCTAATACTGACAGGGCCACTTTACAACACAATTCTTACTTTGATATAGTTTGGTGTTTTTATTGCTAGTGCGACTACTTTATATAAAACATTTTTACTTTGATATTATTACAGTTTTTATTTACTTTCTAATCTACGTCAGTAACTGGTCACAAGTAAAATCTTTTCGATACAACTAATGACACCTTCTACGGATATGGTTACGTTCTAGTAAATGTACATGAAAAATATTTTGTCAACAACTAATGACACATTTCACGGATATCTTTTGAGTTCTTAATAAATGCACACGGTGTGGACGACTATTGAATTTATATTACTTCACGGATTCACAGATAAGTTACGTGGAACAAAAAAAAACTAAATATCCCATAGTGGGGAAACAAAACACACAATATGACGCTTGACGTCACTCGTCCTTCGATACACACTCCGTGTAGATTACCGACACGACCCTTTGGGTGTTATAACTCCGATATAATTTAATTTAAAAGACAATTGATCTGTACTTTCGGAACTTGTACGACTCCGGTGACGGTGTAACTCTGACTAATCCCATTGGAAGTCATTAAAGGGAAAGAACCCCGAAAGAAACTGGCAAGGAGGCGGAGTTACACGATTAACTTGAAGTAGTTAATCGTGATTGGACCGGGCGGGGTAGTCATACATTACGCATGTGTGGGTATGCCATGCATACGATCGTTCGGCGACCGTGGATGGAGGCACACCGCTAGTGCATTTTCTAAGAATGTAAATACTAGCATGTGGGGTGTGAAAACCCAAAACGAAGATTTGGTCATCCTAATGGAAGGCCATAAATCATCATTTCGGTTGCCGATGATTAAACATTGCAACGAACATAGGGTGCAGCCATTGCCAGATGTTGAAAGTAAACATTTTCTGGCTGCATCTTGATCGTTGCTTGAGTGCGGTCTCCGAACGTGGGGACCGATAATTGGAAGCCAGCGATTGCTGGTAATCAGGGACATGTTTGGTTTGCGTCAGCAGAAACCTTGTCGGCGATAGCAAATCAATGGGACCAAAAGGCCGCATGCGAGAAGTGCCATGGGCAAACAAATAAACGAGTCAACAAGGAACTCTTTGTTGATGTTGTTTCCATAGCATAAGGCTATGGAAACAAGCTGCCCTGGCAGAACGTATGCCTAAAGATAGGATTTCAAATGCCACGGCAATATGATGATTTTGCCGTGGACTTATGCTTTTTATTTAGGAGATAATATACGCCCCGGGGGTGAATTTTCGATGCCACGGTAAGGTGATAAGCTTTGCCGTGGGCTTAATGTTTCTTAGGGAATGATGTACGTCTCGGGGGTGAATTGTCGATGTCACGGTAAGGTGATAAGCTTTGCCGTGGACTTACTGTTTTTTAGGAATTAATGCCTGCCCGAGGGTGAGTTTTCGATGCCACGGCAAGGTGATAAGCTTTGCCGTGGATTTAATGTTTTCAGGGGTGGTGCCGGAGAAAAAGGGGTTTGGAAGGAAAACCCCTACAGAATAGGTAAGCTGCCTAACAGAAATTCAAAACAGTTATCCGATTGGGTAACCGTATTAATTCCAGCGATTTGGCTGGGGGTAAATGCCGTAGCAAGGTTACGCAACCTTGCTGAAGTTCGACCGAGAGGTAAGTCGTTCGCCTGGAATAGTGGGGATCGAGCGATGCCTGGCTCTTCGGGCCCTGAAAAGCCCCACATCACTCCCTCCCCAGTGACGTAGTCACGAAATAGGTAAGGCAGGTTAGGGGGTGGTTAGTTGGTTATAGGCGCGCGCCTGAGCGCGAGTACGGGGAGGTTGTGCTGGTGGCGTAGGAGTGGTGTCAGTAGATGGAGGTGATTCTGGAGCGGAAGCTTCCAGAAAACAGGGCTTAAGCCTTTCGACGCTGACCGTGGATCGCTTGCCTCTAATGTCGATCTCGAAGACGCGGTCACTGATGCGGCGGAAGACTTTGAATGGGCCATCATAAGGTGGGTCGAGGGGTTTTTTGACCTTATCCACCCTGACAAAGACGTGCGTGCAGCTGTGCAGTTCAGGGTGGACGAAAAGTTTTTTGGGGCCGTGCCTGGTTACAGGGGTTGCCCTAACCTTACGTAGCAGGTCACGGAGATGTCCCAATTCGCGAAGTTGGTCACGCGGTGTTTCGCCATTCAGGAAAAGTTCTCCTGGAAGAAGGAGGTTGGTACCATAGGTAAGCTCTGCTGCCGAAGCACCCAGGTCCTCCTTAATACTTGTCCTCAGGCCGAGGAGGACAGTTGGTAGGGCGTCAAACCATTGTGTGTCATTATGACACATGAGTGAGGCTTTAAGAGATCTGTGCCAGCGCTCTATCATCCCATTTGATTGCGGGTGGTAGGCGGTGGTACGACTCCTTTGGCAGCCGAGAAGATTTGTTAGCTGCCTAAAAATCGTCGCCTCAAATTGTGGACCTCGGTCCGAAGTTATGGTGGTTGGTACACCGAAACGTGTGACCCAAGTTGAGTAAAAGGCCTTGGCGACTGATTCGGCAGTAACTGCCCGGAGAGGTGTCGCCTCTGGCCATCGCGTGCAGCGATCCATCATAGTGAGGATATAAGAAAATCCTCTTGATGGAGTAAGCGGTCCCACTATGTCTATGTGGACATGGGCGAAGCGTGCCGTGGGAAGCTTGAATTGCGCTGGCTCCAGTACATTATGTCGCGCTACCTTGCAGCGCTGGCACTGGAGACAAGCACGGGCCCAACCGGTGAGATCTTTATTCATCCGGGGCCAAATGAATTTGCGACGGACAGCAGCGGCTGTTGCTCGGCCGCTGGGGTGGGCTGGGTTGTGGTAAACCTGGAACACGCCCTTACGAAGTTTCTCGGGAATGTAAGGTCTAGCGGTTCCAGTGGAGACATCACACCAGATTTCGCCCAAAGGGTCGCGAAGGGTAATTTTCTTAAGCTCTAGTGCCGTATCGGCAGTTAGGAGGGACTTGAGCTGTTCGTCCTCCTCTTGAGCTAGGGCAAGGTCAGTGTTATTCAAGGCGGTACGCAAATGAATCGTATCGATTCGAGAAAGGGCGTCCGCCGTGACATTCTGTTTACCGGAGATATGCCTTATCTCCGTAGAATATTGCCCAATGAGGTCTAATTGACGCTCTTGTCGGGGGGAGGCATTTCCCGACTTCTTCCGGAACGCATAGACCAATGGCTTGTGGTCTGTTAAAATTGAGAGCGAACGTCCTTCTATCATATGACGGAAGTACTTAACAGCGCTGTAGATCGCGAGCAATTCACGGTCGTAGGCGCTGTAACGTCGCTCAGTGGGACTCAGCTTCCTTGAAAAGAAACCAAGTGGTTCCGGACGGCCTTCAATGTCCTGTTCTAGGACGGCTCCGATTGCGGTATCCGATGCATCGCATTGGATAGAAAGTGCCGCTCCCTCGAGAGGGTATCGGAGTAAGGTGGCATTTGCCAATTGTTCTTTGGACAGTTGGAATGCTCGATCTGAGACTTCTGTCGAATTAATGGGGCGCTTATCATTGCGCTTAGCTCCTTTTAAGAACTCATTTAGGGGAGCTTGAACTTGGGCAGCGTTCTTCAGTGTTGGACGGTAGAAATTAAGCATGCCCAGAAATCGACGCAGCTCACTCACGTTAGTAGGCCTGGGATACTTCATGAGGGCCTCCACACGGTCCGGTAGTGGGCGAATGCCCTGGTTGTCAACGACATAACCCAGATAGGTGATTTGCTCCTTGGCGTATTGACACTTATCTGGGTTGATGACAAGACCGAATTCGCGGAGGCGCTCTAGGACCTGACGTAAGTGGCGCTTATGTTCGGCGTGGTCTTTGGAGGCGATGAGAATGTCATCAAGGTAAGCATGGCAGCAATTAAGACCACGTAAAGCCGTGTCGATATATCGCTGGAATGTCTGTGCGGCATTCCTGAGGCCGAAAGTCATCACTTTGAACTCGAAGAGTCCGAAAGGTGTAATGACTGCGGTCTTGGGGATGTCTTCAGGTGCCACCGGAATTTGGTGGTATGTCCTGGTGAGATCCAGGGTAGTGAAGACATTGCACCCTCGCAACTTGTACGAAAAATCGTAGAGGTGTGCAATTGGGTATCTGTCCGGGACAGTTGCTGCGTTCAACAGCCTGTAATCGCCACATGGGCGCCACTCACCAGAACGTTTCTTCACTAAGTGGAGTGGGCTTGCCCAGGGACTGTCCGACGGTTGGCAGATACCTAGTTCGATCATATGCTCGAACTCCGCGCGCGCCGCACGTAATTTTTCCGGGGCCAGTCGACGTGGACGCTGGCTCACCGGGGGACCACGTGTTTCTATATGATGAAACACCGTGGCTTTATGTCGGCGTTGGTTAGGTAGAGGAATTGTTGTACTCACAAATTCCTGTACCATAACCTGGAATGGGTCTATGCACTCTGTGGCCCCTGAAGTTGCCGCTGGAGATGCCGTCATGGGCAAGGGGGGTGCGGTTGGAGCCACAAGTCTGTTATGGGTCGAATCGACCAACAGATTATGTGCACCTAATAGGTCGGAACCTATCAGGGGTTCATTTACGTCCGCAATGACGAAACGCCAAGTGATCGGACGGCAAAGACCCAATTGCAGTGTCAGCTTTTTACGTCCGTACGTAAGTATCGGCGTATTATTTGCAGCTGACAATTTAAGTGCGGCTGGCACGCGGTTACGCGGAGCAAACGATCGCGGGAGGACTGAAATGTCGGCGCCGGTGTCGACAGTAAAAGCGATATTCAGTTTTGAATCCCGGATGGTTAAGCGACTTATCGTTGGGGTGCCGGCCGATTGCGCGAGGGTGTCGGTCGGCAAAATTAGTTTAAAGAGCGCCTCTGGTTGGTGGAAGGTTGTGTCCAACCACAAGGCGCTTTGCAGTTAAATGCGCGATCACCATATCGTTGGTGATTGGCGCACCAAGGTAGAGTAACGGCATTATCTGGTATATTCTGCCTATTGGCGTTGCCGTTACGGGGAGGTCGAGCCGGAGCTCGCTGGGGATTGGCCCGGTGAGGGCCATTTTGGGTGGGATTGGCCCTCTGTGGGGCATTTTGAGGGATATAGGCCCTCTGAGGGGCATTTTGGGAGTAATTTTGCCGATTAATAGGACGGCTCGGCATGGCTCGATTCTGGGCGCTTCGAGGATTGTTCCTCACCTCCGCACGCAATTGAGTTATCTCGCGGAGGAGTGAGGTTTGGAGCGCCCGAAGGTCAGCGGGGGTTAATTGTGGTGGCGGACCTCTCTGGTTAATTGCGTTGGGGCCTGCCTCTGGATTCCCCTGAGGGAAATTGGTTGAGGCGGGCCTTCTAAGAGGCAATTGGTTTTGAGGAGGATCGAGGGTTGGGACCAATTGAGGGGCTGAGAAAGGCAGACGAGGGTGCCGTGCAGGCTGGGCGGCGTGTTGAGAAACCGCCGCTACTTGGTACGCAGGAGGCTCAGAATACTGATCTGAGCTTTCCATAATTGCGTCCGCAATTTTGGATAAATAGCCCAAACTCTGATTGGGTTGGGCTATAAGAGCCGAACGGGCATGCTGGGGAAGACACCTCAAAAAGTGAGGCTTTATCAGGTCGTCCCCAATCCTGGTCCCCGCTATAGAGCGTAAATGGGTCAGGAAAAGAGATGGTCTCATCCCAGATAAGTTGGTTACAGCGGCCAAACGTTGTTGCCGCACACTTCCAGGCTCGTCCAAAACGTCGAGCAGAGCCTCACGCATGTTGCTATACGGGTTACGGCTGGCCGACCTTATTATGTGTGCAACATGCGGTCGTTGAGTGCGGTCAAGCACTTTCAACAGCTCGACTGCACGAAGTTGTTCGTCGTGCAAGGCTGAGGCCTGGAAGATGCGGTCTGCCACTGCAAACCAAAGGTCTGGGTCCTCCTCATCGAAGGGGGGAAGTCCTATATTAGGGTGACGAGTCCCATTCCCGAGGCTGGAAGCATCGTGGAATTCTTGGGACTCTGAAGGTCTTTGGGGTTGTTGTGAGGTACCGGCACCAGTTGTGGGCATTAAAATGCCGGAATTTGGCAAGGGGCCGATACCGGGGGCGTTGGAAGAGGTTGGGAGAGCGTTAGAAGATTGGGGTCGGTTCACGACGCTGGGGGCAACCGGGGGTGCCAACGGGGTAGATGGTACGGGCAAGTCTAGGTCATCACCGACTTGCTCAGTGGGGAAATCGACGCTGGAGGCGTCGTGGAATTCAAGAGGCTCGGGTTGTTCCTGAGCCTTTCTGGCCATGGTGTTTCGCGTGTTGACCATTATGGGTTGTATGACGCGAAACGGGGATTAAAGGCGTAAGAGGACGCGAAGAAGGTGAAGGGAGGCCGGTGAGTCAAAAGAAGTCGCAGTGTGTGTGCTGTCGAAGAGCGATGAAAAGAAGGCGATTGTGAGGTTCGGAGCCCACAAAGAACCGTACAAAGTCGAGTGGGGGATTGGAGGTCGGAGATGTTGTCGCAGAGGAAGGCGGAGGGCTTGGACTGAGTCAAGTGGCACCTAAAGGAGTCGCTGAGAGTTCAAATTGGGCGAGTGAAAATCGCCAATAAAATAATAGAACTGTATTGTTAAACAGCTTAATTTGAAAATAATTAATGTTCAGTCTAAATTATTGAAGGCGGAAAAAGAAATTTATTACGCGGACGTGTGTGTGTGTAAAAGAGTTGAGGAGCGTTGACGTGAAGTTGTGTGTACTGTCGAAACCGAATTGTACGTTATTCAGTACCCTGAAGGGGTTTACAATATTTATTATAAGGAGCAATAAAAATTATGCACGCTTGGCATAAGGCGTTTTTATTAATGGTTTAGTGTGTGTTCTTCCCTTTATATGATTCTTTAACAATTCGACAATCTAATTTAGAAGGGCTAGTCTCTGTGCAAAAAGAACAGACGTTCGAGAGAAAAGATACTCGCTTGAGGAGCGTGTTCGTCAATAGATGCAGTATCGCTTTTTCCAATTAAAGTAACTCCTAAATTAGTAAAATTTTTAAGGTATAGAATATTTTGTTTTGATCTAGCGAATCACACTAATTGCTTCATTTCATAGAATCCGATAATTTATTTCAATTTTTATGTTGACGCTTCCTGCGTAGGTAATGCAACTGGTTTATGTGAGAAAAATTACGATTGAAAAGAAAGCAGGAAACAAATTTATTATTTAAGTGTATGATTTATATATCTTGGCGAAATATTTGTAGAGGCAATACCTTAAACCAGTAGGACGTTCTTATGTTCTAATCATCATATTCGATTGTTTCAAATTTAGTTCACTTTTGCGTATTTAATTTAGTTTATTCTAAATTTGTTATTTTTGTTGTTACGAAAGTAGTAAAATTTGTTAAACTTAAGATTTATTTCGTTTACGCACTTTGTTTAATTAAATACAATGTATATATCTTTGAATGTGAAACCTAAACTTTCTTTTAATTTTTAAATGCTGCGAAGAATTGATTACATAAGTTATATTTATATTTGGCTCTGAAGGAGCTCACCGAAAGGTAAAATAACGAATTGATTTTGTTAGGTTTCAGTTTACAAGGAACTTAGAGTTATTAGTATTTAAACGCAAAATATTTTAATAAAAACAGAAAAAAAAATTACATCTCTTACGTGCCTGTCAGTTGTTGTCGACGTGGATGGTGTCTGGTGATGTTGTGTCTTCGTCAATCAGACAGTTCCTGGTCCGATGATGTTGGTATGCCAGGTGCTGTTGTTAGTTGTTTTCACTTCTGTGAGTCACGAAGGTGTTCTATCTGTTGCCTGATGTTTAGCATCGATTGGTTGTTCGAACGTTGCGTGTTCTTCACCCTTAGGTCACCAATGTGGTGTAAGGTTTAGTAGCGGTCATGTACGACGCGGGTTCACTTAACCTTCCACTGATAGTTCTCTAAAAGCCGCACAACGTGCTCCGAAAGGGTAAAAATAAATACAAATCACCGGATTAATGTTCAAATGATGTTTCTTTATTTATTGATTACTCCACTATGTTTCTAATACTGACAGGGCCACTTTACAACACAATTCTTACTTTGATATAGTTTGGTGTTTTTATTGCTAGTGCGACTACTTTATATAAAACATTTTTACTTTGATATTATTACAGTTTTTATTTACTTTCTAATCTACGTCAGTAACTGGTCACAAGTAAAGGAAATCTTTTCGATACAACTAATGACACCTTCTACGGATATGGTTACGTTCTAGTAAATGTACATGAAAAATATTTTGTCAACAACTAATGACACATTTCACGGATATCTTTTGAGTTCTTAATAAATGCACACGGTGTGGACGACTATTGAATTTATATTACTTCACGGATTCACAGATAAGTTACGTGGAACAAAAAAAAACTAAATATCCCATAGTGGGGAAACAAAACACACAATATGACGCTTGACGTCACTCGTCCTTCGATACACACTCCGTGTAGATTACCGACACGACCCTTTGGGTGTTATAACTCCGATATAATTTAATTTAAAAGACAATTGATCTGTACTTTCGGAACTTGTACGACTCCGGTGACGGTGTAACTCTGACTAATCCCATTGGAAGTCATTAAAGGGAAAGAACCCCGAAAGAAACTGGCAAGGAGGCGGAGTTACACGATTAACTTGAAGTAGTTAATCGTGATTGGACCGGGCGGGGTAGTCATACATTACGCATGTGTGGGTATGCCATGCATACGATCGTTCGGCGACCGTGGATGGAGGCACACCGCTAGTGCATTTTCTAAGAATGTAAATACTAGCATGTGGGGTGTGAAAACCCAAAACGAAGATTTGGTCATCCTAATGGAAGGCCATAAATCATCATTTCGGTTGCCGATGATTAAACATTGCAACGAACATAGGGTGCAGCCATTGCCAGATGTTGAAAGTAAACATTTTCTGGCTGCATCTTGATCGTTGCTTGAGTGCGGTCTCCGAACGTGGGGACCGATAATTGGAAGCCAGCGATTGCTGGTAATCAGGGACATGTTTGGTTTGCGTCAGCAGAAACCTTGTCGGCGATAGCAAATCAATGGGACCAAAAGGCCGCATGCGAGAAGTGCCATGGGCAAACAAATAAACGAGTCAACAAGGAACTCTTTGTTGATGTTGTTTCCATAGCATAAGGCTATGGAAACAAGCTGCCCTGGCAGAACGTATGCCTAAAGATAGGATTTCAAATGCCACGGCAATATGATGATTTTGCCGTGGACTTATGCTTTTTATTTAGGAGATAATATACGCCCCGGGGGTGAATTTTCGATGCCACGGTAAGGTGATAAGCTTTGCCGTGGGCTTAATGTTTCTTAGGGAATGATGTACGTCTCGGGGGTGAATTGTCGATGTCACGGTAAGGTGATAAGCTTTGCCGTGGACTTACTGTTTTTTAGGAATTAATGCCTGCCCGAGGGTGAGTTTTCGATGCCACGGCAAGGTGATAAGCTTTGCCGTGGATTTAATGTTTTCAGGGGTGGTGCCGGAGAAAAAGGGGTTTGGAAGGAAAACCCCTACAGAATAGGTAAGCTGCCTAACAGAAATTCAAAACAGTTATCCGATTGGGTAACCGTATTAATTCCAGCGATTTGGCTGGGGGTAAATGCCGTAGCAAGGTTACGCAACCTTGCTGAAGTTCGACCGAGAGGTAAGTCGTTCGCCTGGAATAGTGGGGATCGAGCGATGCCTGGCTCTTCGGGCCCTGAAAAGCCCCACAGTACTATATTTTTTGTTTAAAACCAGCGGTAAACTAAAGCACGTGTGTGTCAATTAACAGCCAAAACCAAAAGGGTGAGTTTTGTGAGTAGCAAAGAAAGTGCTTTCGAGATAATGAACAATCGAATGAATTTGCGGCAATACAGATTGTATGCGAAAATAAGTTGTACAGGTTGAGGTTAAGTGTTTACGGTACTCCGGGGCATTTTCCAGTACTTATGAAAAGACTGAATAAGTTTAAAGGTATGGGAAGAAAATTGACTAAAAAATAGACACTAAATTCCATATTAAGGACCTCGCCAGACTCCCTAATTTATATCGGAGACTTGGTCGACGTTTTGAAAGAAGAAGACCAAACAGTGGAATATGTGAAAAGTAAAATTCGATTAAGGAACGCGAAAGAAAAAGGTGGAAGGGAAAATGTGAAATTCAATTTTTGCAGTGAAAAGTAATTCAGTACGAGCAATCAGGAGAAGCAGTGCTACGTGTGCGGCCAATCAGGACACTCCAACGGGGAACGTCACCAGGCTGAAATATATATTATATATATGTAATTGATGGGCCTGCAAGCGCGATGGGCAGTCCCAGAGGCAACAATAGAAAAGATATTCGTGAAAGTTGTGGTAATCGTGAATGTTATGATAACCGTGGAGGTTTCAATAATGTACCAGTGGTCGTCTAAGTTGGGCCACCCTGTATATGGAATAAAAAAAAAATACTTGAAAATTAATTTAATAATTATTTAAAGATCCGTACTTATAATTTTTAGAAGTATTTCCATTAATGGCAATATGTATCACATAACAAGGATACGGTGGATCGACTTAGGCGAACGCTCATTAAATTGGCCCACACTCTTAGTTACATATTAAAAATTCAAGTGTATAATAAATACATTAAAATAAGAAGAAGAATCATTGAAGAAAAAATTTAATAAATTAACAAATGTTGATTAATTCACTTCAACTAGTACTGGGCAAGTCAAGAGAGTATAAATGTGAAACCTATTCCTTTTGAATTTACCATTGCAAGTTCAAATATACTTTGAGATGCTTAACTTCTACAATTTCCCCGAACATTTAATATCGCCTAATGGTAAAATTCTTCTTAAATAATCCACCAAAATACAAAATAATGTTGTTAATCAAACAAACTTATACAAAACCACTTTTTAGAAGAGCATATTTTTTAAATTGCCTGGAATATCAGGTTGCTCACACAACTAACGAATTCTTAAATCGCTACAAGTCTTGAGCGGAAACTAACTATGAATATCAATCAACCCAAGTAACTAAGTATCTCAATCAACCAAACTAAGCTTAAGTGGCAACAATGTATATTAGTAGAGCAAAATAACAATACATCCGGGAATGATAACTATATGCTGGAATGCTGGAAGATGAGACGCATCACAATTGTTATTGCCATTAATATTTATGGTATGCTATATTCCGTAGAGATTATTTGATATTTACTTGTGATGTTAGTAATTTTTATTTTCTCGTTACCCAGAGTGGCTTACGCGAAACATTGCACAATGAAACAATGTAGGATTAGCAATTATCTCTAAAAAGCTTTGCAAACTAGATGTATTTGAAAAGAGCAGATTGTTTATTCTATTCAATAATCTCATTATTTATAGAACGACTTACCACATTCAACGACCTATCTCATTGCCGCGACACTACTTAGTGTTAAGGTGTATTGGCCTGTATCAAATGCAGTTCTACAGCTAGGTCCAACGTATAGGTTCGGACCCTACCAACGGGATTATAGTATGCGTTGTGAGTAGGGCATTCAAATATACCCACAGCTATGCCGGCTTGTCGTAAGAGGCGACTAAAGGCCGAGTAGTATGTGGGGTCCCAACGCCCTGTCGCCCGGTGAAATAACACCCCATGAAGCTATAGGGTCCGTGAAATGGTCGGGAGAAATCCCTGGGCATCTTTCGGAGATTCGCTGATGGACCGGTTCGAGAAAAGGTTGGTTTAGGTGGTAAGTCGATCCCAAGGTGAGATACCACCCTGTCACGCTGTACATTCCGCGATATGGTCGGGAGGAATTATCGACTATGTTTCGGATGTATGGGTGATGGCCCGGGCTGAAATAGAGATCAGTCATGACGGTATCTTCTGAGATAAAGAATTCCGGAGGTAAACTAGTTTCCCATTCGGATCCCCGGGTGGGAGGTTAGGTCGCAAATCATTCCCACCCCGTCACGCTGTACATTCCGCGATATCTGCTACTACTATTACGATCTATTGGCCTATCGGAACCCGGAAATTCATAACCTCACTGATTCTGCTGCGCCATCGTTCCCTGTCCTGTGCACACTCCTTCAACGTTCGACCATCTGATCTGATTTCCTAACGGTCTACCGTCAAGAATTCTACGCACGGTCCTATTATAGCCCATTCTCGTCACATGTCCGCCCAATCTCAATTTTCGCGACCTGATTACTCTCACTATTGTAGGTTTGCTTGGAAGCATTCAAGGGTACAGTAATGAATAATAGTGAAAGAAGGTAATCCTTTAAAATAGCAATCACACAGTTTCTGCCTCTTAGCCATTTTGACGCCCAGTAAGAAAAGCTGTGGATACTTCCACAAAATAACATAAGAAAACACAAAATATATAGAGGACACACTCATTCGGACATGGCAGGTATTAATTTAGTTAAATAAGTTAAGTTAAAATTTAAATAAGTTAAGTTAAAATTTAAACAAGTTAAGTTAAAATATTTCTTCTTTTCTTGTTTTTAATGTATTATCCTTTGTTTGATTCCGCGCTATAAAAATCTACATCATAATAGTTATCTCACATTTCGCGATATCGTCGGAAGAAATTTTCGACTATGTTTCGGATGTATGGCTGATTGCCCGGACTGACATGGAGATAAGTCGTGATGGTATCTTCTGAGATAGAGAATTCCGGAGGTAAACTAGTTTTCTTTCGGATCTCCAGGGGGCCTATCATCATCATCATCATCGGCATTACAACCGGGATCCCGTCATGGCCTTATTTAGCAAGTCTCTCCACCGGTCCTTTTCCGAAGCTTGTTAAATTCGCCATAATAATTCATTTTTACGGGTATGATTATTAGCCTTGCGCCAACCTTTCTCAGGATGTCGCTGCATGCATTGGTTCACTACTTGGCGGGTGCAAAAGTAGATACCTAGGGGTCACGTGGAGACCGCATGTCCACTTGGATTGAACAGGGACACTGGAAGGATGTCCACTTGTTGAAAGCAGACACATTGCCATTTATGTTCGTTCCCACCAGAGGGACTATGTCAGGGGGAATATCATGCAAATATTTTGAAAAATAACCTAACTTTAAGAAATTTGTCATCACACACGTTCGTTGTCGATGCTCTGTCGACGTGGGACTTATAACAGCATTTTGTAACATCAGGGGCATCGGTTTCACCAATACGAATGTAAACGCCGCTTACCAATATTTGCAAACAGTGAAACCTGATATCCTCGACCAACTGAGATCCAGGTCGGTTCGTCAACTGATTCGACATATCTTCGTTGTTCAGGATACGACTTGTATTCGAGATTCCGTTTTAAGGATCGAGTCTGCGTCTTCACGCGGTTTAATTTTGCTTGCCAAAGGCTAGAGGCATTAGAACCCAATAACTTGGACATCATGGGGTTGAAGGTGATTCCGAAGGATTGTGTTAAATTTATTTTTTGTGTTTACCGGTCCCCGAATGACGATCGACCGGCAACACTTTTCGCACATCTTTCACGTACCGTCGACTAGATACAGATCAACCACCCGGTTTCTGAAATTGTCGTCCTTGGCGATTTTAATGTACACAATTCCGGGTGGTTGGTACATTCTAACAGAACCGACGAGGCCGGGGGCTGGCGGGGATGTTCGCTGTTAGCCGCAATTTGGCTCAACTCGTGGAGGACCCTATACGAGTGCCGAATGCCCGAGGTGATTATGGGAAAACCCTGGATCTGTTTTTGATATCCGAGCCGAGAATTTAATCTGTCGAGGTTGCTGAGCTACTAGGAAACTCAGATCACTGCTTGGTATTGGTCGCGCAACCACTTGCATTTCCAACGAATAACCGACCTAAGCAGCTTACCCATGTATGGAGGTATGGTCGCTGGTTTGGTGGGTGTCGACGTCGTTCAGTTAGCTGTCGGTTCTGCATGTAGTAGCGTTTGACGACTTCTATCGCATTTATTAAGTATTTTCCCAATTTTTTTTTATTGAATCATAGGATAAGTTCATTTTATGTATCACTACAAACATCGCTCATCATTACGCGATTACAAAATTATCTTTATGAGATTTTAAGTACCTCTTCACGAAATATCATTTTTTATGACAGTTCTCTTGTCTACGACAATTATCTTAGCAGATAATTTCCGTTCCCATGACACGACCTTGGTACACACATTTTATGATGCGTCGCCAACAATCCCCTATGGGAGTCAGTAGAAAACCCCACTGATTAACAATACCAATTATCATCATCATCATCGGCACTACAACCGGGATCCGGTCTTGGCCTTATTTAGCAAGTCTCCCAACCGGCATCTGGTCCTTATCCGAGACTTGTTAAATTGTCCATACTAATTTGTTTTTCCAGACAAGGTTATTAGCCTTGCGCCAACCTTTCTCAGGATGAACAGTACCAATAACCTCCGAAATTCAAAAGGAGTACAAGCCTGAAAAGCAAAACTACTAATCCTCAACGGTTTAGATCATCAACAAATCGCGGCTAACAGCGAACATCTACGCCAGTCGGTTCTGTTAGAATCTACCAACCACCCGGAATTGTGTACATTAAAATCGTCAAGGACGACAATTTCAAAAGTCGTGTGATTGGTCTGTATCCGGTTGACGGTACGTGAAAGATGTTCGAACAGTGTCACCGCTCGATCATCATTCGGGGAGCGGTCAAGACAACAAAGAAATTTGACAGAATTCTTCAGCACGACCTTCAACCCCATTATGTCCAAGTTATTGGGTTCCAACGCCTCTATCCTTCTGGCAAGCCAGATCGGAGCGCATGAAGACGCAGACCCCACCCTTAAAACGGAATCTCGAATGTAAGTCGTATCCATAGCAACGAAGATATGTCAAATCAGTTGACGAATCAACCTGGGTCTCGGCTAAGGCAAGGATATGCGGTTTTGCTGTTTTCAAATATTGGTGGAGGGTGTTGACATTCGTATTGGTGAAACCGATTCCCCTGATGTTACGAAATGACGTTATCAGTCGAACCACGACGGAGTTTCGAAAACGAACCAGATTACGCGATGACGAATTTCTTAAAGTTCGATTAGTTATCAAAATATTTGCATGATGTTCCCTCTGACTAAGTCCCCCCGGAGATGCGAATGGGAAACTAGTTTATCCCCAGCATTCTCTATCATCATGGCCATCAGCCATTCATCCGAAACATAGTCGAAAATTTCTTTCGACGATATCGCGGAATGCGAGATAACTATTAACATGTAGATTTTTTATAGCGCGGAGTCAAGCAAAGAATAATACTGTAGCGAGCTTAGGGTTCGCTGGATTAATTATTTTAAAATAAATAAGAGCCGTTAAATCGATTTTGAATTAATATAACACTTTATTAGTCCGTAATACAACGGTTACTTATACCGTACACTTAATGATTTCTTTACTTATCGCTTCCGTACTTATCGCGTCTTTTACTGCTTACTTCTCACTCGAGACGTATCGCTTGCTTCACTGTCTTACTTATCTCTAACTTAACTTCCGCTTTTTTTTTTTTTTTTAAAACTGTATTTATTAACCATAATTAAAATTTGTACATTTAAGTAATACAGTGACTTAAAATTAAATTCGTGACAATTGCTTACATGTAATTATTATTATAATACATTTTCCAAACAATGTTTTAAGAGTTACAGGCTAGATGTGTGTTTATACATTTAGTAGGGTTTTGTCTTCCTGGAAAAGGTCAGAAAACCAGGAATTTCTTATTTTTACTTTACTTAATCTAAACTTAACCCTAAATATAAATATAAATATAACTTATCCTAACTTAGTCTGATTATTATAAAATGAGCTATAAACAAAACAAAGTTTTATAATTAATGGGATTTATGAATTAAAGGATGTGGAATGAGGTCAGTTATGGGTTAGTGGTAGAGTATTTCTCTCCGGTTGTTCGTTGGAAAAGCGTAGGATCTTGGAAAATGGTTGGACGTTACAGTATTTGAACTGGTTAGGGGTAACTTCGGTGTTGTGGTATATGATCTCATTTGAATCATTTACCAGTCTGCCTGAGGCGAAGATAGCTCTGGTGTGGAGACAGTTGGGATAGTTAGTTCTGATATCTAGAGGGTTCTCTAAGAGCGAGGTTATTATGGGATTGGGATTATTTTGTAGGTTTTCGATAAATTTGATAGACAGTTCGAGGAATCGTCTATCGAGGCGCTCGATACCAGCGGTATTGTAGAGTTCGACGTTACTATAGTACTTATAGGAGTTAGGACGACGATGTAACCCAGAGACATACCTAAAGCATTTTCTTTCGAATACTCGTAATTTCTCCATTTGGGAGGGAGTGTTAACTTCCGCTCTGCGTGCGACGTATTTATACCGTTTTTCCTCATTCTGATTTGGTGTATCGTTTCCGTCCGTTCCATAGTCTTGAATGTTCTATTCCAGTTTTCCAGTACTTCCTAAAATAATCTAGTACTTTGTTTCGGACTTTCTCGAAGATTCCAGTACTGATTGTCATATGCGTCACAATACATTAAAAACAAAAAAAGAAGAAGCGATAAAAGAAAAAAAAATATAAATTTTAACTTAACTTATTTAACTAAATTAATACTTGCCGTATCCGAATGAGTGTGTTCTCTATATATTTTGTGTTTTCTTTTGTTATTTTGTGGAGGTGTCCACAGCTTTTCTTACTGAACTTGAAATTGCCTAAGAGGCAGAAACTGTGTGATTACTATTTTTTAGGATTACCTTCTGTCCCTCTTATTCATTACTGTACTATATTCATGTGGCGAGAATGGGCAACAATAGTACCGTGCGTAGAATTTTCGACGGTAGACCAAGGGAGAAGACACCGGTAGGACGACCGCGGCGAAGATGGGAGAATAATGTTAGGTTTGACCTTGATGAGATCGGATCGGGTGGTCAAGCGTGGAAGGAAAGTGCACAGGACAGGAAACGATGGCACGGCCGAGTCGGTGAGGTCATAAATTTCCGAGTTCCTTAACAAACCTCAGACTTGTTAAATAAGGCCAAGGCCGGATCCCGGTTGTGGTGCCGATGATGATGATGATAGGCCAATAAATAGTAATAGTAGTAGTATATATCGCGAAATGTACAGCGTGACGGGGTGGTATTTCACCTTGGGATAGACTTACCACCTAAACCAACCTTTTCTCGAGCCGCTCTATCATCCAACCACCGAAAATGGCTAGGGATTTCTGTCGACCATTTCACGGAGCCTGTAGGTTGATGGGGTGGTATTTCACTGGGCGACAGGGCGTTGGGACCCCACCTACCACTTAGCCTTTAGTCGCATCTTACGACAATCCGGCCTAGCTGTGAGTATATTTTAATGCCCTACTCACAAGGCATACTGAAATGCCGCTAGTAGGTTTCTAAAGCTCTACTCACAATGCATAAACACTGTAACATCAGAGTTGTAACCTCTGATATTAGCATTTAATAATTTGTTATCTCAGAGTGTTTTTAAGGGTGTTAATAGTTTTCGTTTATTATGGCCCCACGTTGGGCGCCGAAATGTAACACCTGAGCGTAACCCCAGATATTAACATTTATTATTTAGTTATCGGAGAGTGGTTGTTTATTAATATTTTCTTTTATTATTGCCCCACGCTGGGTGCCAATAGGATATATAGGTTTTTATTGATCGTACCGCATTTAGCTGTATCATTTATTCATGTGAATGCTTAGTTTTAGTTTTGATATTTATTCTTGTGAATGCCATATTTAGCTTTAATATTTATTCGTATGAATTAAAGGTTGCTTACTTGTGTCTTGGGTCAGTGGGCTTCCTTCCGGTTTGGCCTGTTACTCAAATGGGGACTTGCCTTCCTTGGTTGTGGTTTCTTCGACTATTTCCTTACTTCCCTCTGGTTTGTATCGGTTGTTGTAATTAAAACAGCACGTTTTCTTTACTCGTACTTAAGCTTTAGTGTTAAAAGCAGCACTTCCAGTCTTTACAAAAGTCTTCTTTACTTTAATGTTAAAACCAACACTTCTAGTCAAAGCAAGGGTGATTTACTTTATTTAAAAACAAGAAGACCCGCTGTTCTTATGCAAGGCCGCAGTCTTCTTGTTTGGTTATTACACTGCACTGAAACTCATTTGCACCACCCTTTATATACCATTATTATCGGGGAGTTAATGCAGACGATGCATTTTCCTCACCCAGACAGGTGCTGGCTTGGTTTTTGAAATACGACGCAGAATGCAGTTAGCAAGTTGGCTTGGGGAGGGGGCAAGTGTTTAATTGATATATGATAATTGTTTTAGCTTTGGAAGGTGGGTATGAATGGATAATTATCGCAACGTATGCGATATGAATTAATTCCTGTGGAAAATGCGTTGCTTCTGAATGGATGAGTGATAATATGCGAGTTTTAATTGCCTGTGAGAAAGGCGTGTATTGCATTGTACGCTAAATTCTTTGAGGATTGTTTGATGATTATTGGATGCAAGGATGATTGAATACGAGGGTTGCCTTTTATATTTCGGGATTAGAGAACAAAAACAAATATTGATCATCGAAAATCACTTTACTGTTTTTCAAAATATTCCCCATGCAGATCTATACACTTTTGCATGCGTTTGAACCAATTGTCGAAGCACTTTTGCCACTCTGATTGAGGTATCTCCAACACATGCATTCTGAATAGAGCAACCGCTTCTTCAGGTGTCGAAAAACGTTGACCTCTCAGTTTATTTTTTACGTACGGGAATAAAAAGAAGTCATTCGGTGCCAAGTCAGGACTATACGGCGGATGACCCATCAAATCGATGTTTTGGGTGCTCAAAAATGCCGTTGTCGCAGCCGATGTGTGAGAGCTCGCATTGTCGTGGTGAAGAGTGATCCGTCTTCGGCGGTTGGTTTTCCTGATTTCTTGGAAGACAACTGGCAAACAAATGGTTGTGTACCACTCAGAATTGACTGTTCTGCGTTGTTCTAGTGGTACGGTTGCGACATGTACAGTTTTTCCGAAAAAACAGGCGACCATTTGCTTGGAAGTGC
Source organism: Microdon myrmicae (assembly GCA_963931805.1). Classification (NCBI taxonomy): domain Eukaryota; kingdom Metazoa; phylum Arthropoda; class Insecta; order Diptera; family Syrphidae; genus Microdon; species Microdon myrmicae. The sequence goes on from OZ007502.1 coordinate 44,057,097, forward strand.
TTCGTGCGCGAACAACTTTTGTTGGATTTGGCTCATCTTGAAACAGAGTCGGCAGACAGTCGACTGCTGTTTACTTTCTAGCTCATACGCGTAAATCCACGATTCATCACCTGTCACGATGTCATAGACGTGTTTCGGAGCACCGCGACCGTATTTTTTGAGCATTTCTTTCGACCAATTGACACGAGCCTTTTTTTGGGCGATTGACAAATTGTGTGGGATCCAACGCGAACAAATTTTTTTGACAGTCAAATGTTTATGCAATATTGAATGTATGCTGGTCCCACTAACGCCTAAGGTTGTCTCAATCTCATGATAGGTCACATGACGATCTTCCAATATCAGTTCGCGCACAGCATCAATGGTTTTCGGAACAACAACTGATTTTGGACGACCTTCACGAAATTCATCTTGGAGTGAACTACGACCACGATTGAATTCACCATACCATCGATAAACACTGGTCCTTGATGGAGCTTCATCCCCAAAAATTGAATTAAGTTCATCCATGCACTGTTGCTGAGTTAATCCACGCCGAAAGTTGTAAAAAATAATCGCACGAAAATGTTGACGATTTAATTCCATTTTTGGGCCGAGATGAATCTTTTAAGTTACTGTAAACAACACAAATAGCGCTCGTATGTCAAAACGTTCTGAGTGCGTATAACCTCAAAAATGTCCAACTTTACGACAGAGCTGTCAATTGCCGGATTGCAACACTAGGGTTGCCAAATCCCGAAACATAAGAGGCAGCCCCCGTATTAATTGTTTGAGAGGGGGTGTAAAGCGTGGTGTAACAACACCATTAGAGATATTGTGCGAATGTGGTAGTCGCTTTTTCATCCATTAAGGGTGCTTCAGAAACCACGTAGCTACCTCTTTCTGTGGTATCAATTAGTATTCTATCACGTCGTGGTGTAGTGTTTCCAAGAGTTACACACGAACATACAAACCATTGTGAACCACAGCAACAAAGGAAACATTAAGAAATTAATATCATCAGACCCGTAAACCATTTCATTTTTCATTTTTAAGACAACTGTTTATTTTCTTTTTATCTTCTTAGTTTCTAAATTAAATCCTAGACAAAAAATGCTTAAATTCTAGCTTAATTATCTTATATTATAACTTCCTGGTCCTTCGCAGACGCTCTAAGCTAAACATTACATAACAATTGTATAATTTGCCTTTCGGCGACAGAACTTTGTTTGTGGCATTACTTATGATTAGTTGAAGCACATCCATTAGCATAGCAATTCCGCAGGCGGCTGTTAGTCTAATGGGCTAGTGCGTCGCTTCTCAACCAATTCTGTGTGAGTTCGATTCCCCGATGCCATAAGCCTTCGGAGAATCGTTGGCCTTATGTAGGAAGCAGGACCATTCCGATACTATGTTGATGAAATCTATCACGATAACAATTTCATGACAAATACTCGTATTAACCGATTCTAGTGGTACAAACGAATGGATTCAAGAGTTGATTGTTAAAGGTTTTCGAAGTTTTTGGGCCGTAATAAGTTTAGTGAAAATGAAGCTGGGAAGGCTGCAATGGGTGTAACATATGGAGCGAATAGGAACCAAACTGGATACATTTTTTCGGTAGAATTTATGATGCACAATAGGAGGCAGGACTACATGGACATCGGAGATTCTAAATTAGAATATCTGGAGGAAACTACTAAAGAGGGGTACGACCAGATATTGGTTGTAGAATCGTAAAAGAAATTGTATTTTGGAGACGGAATCTACGTGATGATTTAAATATGATTGTCGGAATGCCGTACGGTCCTGAAGAAAATGTGATTAGTGGTAAATTGGCAGAAATAGAACTCGACAGAAAACAGGCCGACAGACCATTATCATCATGAAATGCCAAATTCCTTTTAGGGGCGTAATGGACAAATAAGTTCCTTCAGCAACGAGGAAGTAGAGGTCTGCCAATCGACAGAAAACGAGCATACAGGACCGACAAAGCGTTGTCATCATGAAGTGCCAAATTCTTTTTAGGGGCGTAATGGACAAATAAGTTCCTTCGGCAACGAGGAAGTAAAGGTCTGCCACTTGACAGAAAACGAGCATGCAGGACCGACAGAGCATTGTCAACTTGAAGTGCCAAATTCTTTTTAGGGGTGTAATGGGGAAATAAGTTCTTTCAGCAACGAGCAAGTAGAGGTCTGTCACTCGACAGAAAACAAGCATAAAGGACCGACAGAGCGTTGTCATCATGAAGTGCCAAATTCTTTTTAGAGGCGTAATGGACAAATAAGTTCCTTCGGCAACGAGGAAGTGGAGGTCGGCCATAGAATGTAGAAAAGGTCATAGGAGAAATTTTGTATCTTATGCTGTGATTGTTAATGTTGTTAATGTTAAATTTCATTGTTAATACGAGTATCTATCATGTGTCACAAACTAATAAGCTTAATTGCTTTTTGAAAAAAGGCAACGAAATATTTTTTTTCCTTTTTTTTTTGAACTGACGATAAGAACGTAATTTTGTATGCATTGTACAGTAGTACTCGTAGCTTGCTGTCTAAGGTGATTACATTACATTACATTAGTTTTAAGCCCTTGGGTAACCACAATACTTTTGACCACAACACTTTTGATACCGATTTCTCTCCAAAGGCAACAAGCTTTCTTCACGTGACCGTGGCCCATTTGGAGTGAAGTAAGACGGAACCTGGCAGACTTTCAAAGCAACGCGTCATGAACGGTATCATATTCTGTGGTATCGTATCGACTTTTGTTTTTCTTATCTCTCTTTCATTTCAAACATGATAAACATGATATTAGATAAAAGCTAAATAAACGCTTATCGTAACCAAAAACAAACTTGTGCGCGGTCTAATATGTGTCTGTCTAGTTGAGATTTGGTTTGTCTTCTCTGTTTTTGTTTTCCCTGCCGATGATGTTTTAAAGAGAACGGACAGACATCAAATAGCTTCAGTTGAATTCTGGTATTCAGCCAAGTGTAGTCGCGTGTTTATTGGCAGTGCAGCAACGCACCAACGACTTCTATACTCGTATCTTGAGAATAAATCGAAATCATTATCAAGCTGATTAGCCCCACAACGGATGTGCTCAGTTGTTACTTCGTTGACCAAAGTCCAGTGTTTTCGTTCAGTGAGTTTGCTTGATCTCTAGTAGACCGGAATACCACTTGCCCAATATGACCAATTGGGAGAACAACGAGGAAATCAAAATTTTCCAAGAGTATCTTCGGATTCCAAGTGTACATCCGAATGTAGACTACGGTAAGATATAATCATTGGAATTCCCCGCGAACTTATTAACTATTGTGTACGATAAAGTTCACCAGTTGATTATAATTAGTATGTGCTATGAGAACTTATTGATTGTTTTGATAAAAATAGCTACTTTGGAAAAAAAAACGAGTTCTATTCGATGAATGAACGTAAAACTGTTTTGGTGTTGTTGACCGAAATATTTGTTGTTTTCGTTTGTTTAATTTAAGATTCATTGTTCAAAAGTAAAGATCTTGTCAATTTCGTGGCAGCTTCGTTGATCTCAGAGGCTATCAGTTTTCAAATTACTACCGTACGACAACAAATAATTATAAAAAAAAGTACGTTAATAATTTGAAAGACTTAACCAATATAAATAATATGACTAATTATGAAAGCTTTATATCACTGAATTATTCTTGGACAGTTTAATGAACTGTTAATGAGTGGATCTATTAGTAAATCTGAGCGTGTTTGGAGCACTGGCACATTGCGGGCAAACAAATTTCAACAACGCCTCAAATTCGCACCATGAACCATTTAAACGAATAAAGTTAGTAGTGCATAATAATATGTATTATTATTTTTATACTTATTCAACATTTTTGTTTTAATTTTTTTTATAATGTGTTTTTAATATTTAATTGATCCCACGGCAATAAGCAGTTATAAAAATAAGTACGTTAATAATTTAAAACACTTAAACAATCAAATTAAAAAATATTGACTAATTACAAAAACTTTATTGCACTGAATGAATGAATGAATGAATGAATGAATGAAGTGAGGGCAGAACCCTCAGTTTATTTCACTTAGTTCATGTGGTATAAATATATAAACTTATAAATAGACTTATGAACTAACTTAAAAACTATGGTATGCAGATTGACGGTGAGGGGCTAACTTTAAAGTAACTAAATAACTGGAATGGCGAACTTAACAAAGATTGGTATAATAATCGTATAAGTGGTGGGATGGGGAAGGGCGAGGATAAGCCGAATGCTAGGGTGTGAGTATGAGTGCGGGAGGGTGGAGACCGGAATGTCGGGCGGTGTAAAAGGGTGGGAGGTGGCGGGGGGGGGGGGGGGGGGGGGGGTAACATAGGAGACGACGTTTGAGAGCGGGAGAGGTGAGATTAAAGTCAAAGAAGGTGGGGGAGAGTTTGCCCTCCCTTGCATTCGCGAAATGGGTTCATTAGAGGCGTAAGACGTGTGATGGGCGGGCAAATAGAAGAGACGAGGGTTTCGCAGATTTCGAGGATTAGTGGAAAATGTGATGGAGGAGAGCAGACTTGGGCAGTTGATTGAACCTGAGAGTAGACGGTGGATGAAGAGGATGTCGGCATGAATTCTCCGCTCTTCAAGTGTGTTAAGGTTAATTAAGTGAAGACGGCTCGTGTATGGGAGTAGAATTAGAGGGTTTTCCCAATTCAATCCTCGGAGGGCATAACGCAATGAATTTTCTTCCGATGCTATTTGTTCGATGTAAATTGAGAACTAAATATATGACCATAGTGAACATGTAGCCTTTTATGGTAAACAACTATACAGAACATAAATTCCCTTTCAAATGGGTTACAAACACACAGAATGAATCAGATACTTTAAAAAGGTTGTTGCATAAACAACAATGAATTCTATCTATCTATTCTATTTATTTATTGGCCTGTAGGAACCCAGAAGTTCATGACCTCACCGACTCAACTTCGTCATTGTTCCCTGTCCTGTGCGCTCTCCTTCCACGTTCGACCATCGATCCGACCTCCTCGAGGTCCAACCTTACATTGTCCTCCCATCTCCGTCGCGCCGTCCTATCGGTCTCTTTCCCGTTGGCTTACTGTCAAGAATGGATTACAAAAAAAAAAAAAAAACAAATACATTAATTTCTGGGGATGGTTTTTCTTTAGGACTGCTCAGTTCGTTTATTGTTTACTTTCTATTCCAACAATAGTCCTTTCGATCATAAATATTGTTTATTTCTTGGCCGTATTTTTATTTCATGGGATTTTTGATGACTGTCGACGTCTGGCGCTATCGCGCCGACCCACTTGTGTCTACCTAGCTAATGGGTTGCCAAACAACTTCGTTTTTGGTGTAGTGTCCTTCAATAACCGTGCAGGAATGAGGAATCGGTAGAGGAATTGGGCCCACGTGTCTGTGGATACGTGGTGTTGAGGACACCAGTATGTATGACTTTAGGTGGCCGGAAAGGTATTTAACCTCACAGTGATTTGTGAGGTTCGCAGGACCGCCACAGATACATTGAAAGAAATGGGCCGGGAAACCCCCAAACACCTTCCTTATAGCCCAGACTTGTCTCCCTGTGACTATATTTTGTTCGCACCCTTGAAGGAATCTCTAGGAAGGAAAAATTCGAAAGTAACGAAGAACCCGAGGAGCACGTGCGCATTTGGCTAACAACTCGCCCTAAATCTTTCTACGAACAAGGTATATTAAAGTTTCCAAAGCGGTAGCAAAAGTGTGTAGACCACACGGGAGACTATATTGAAAAATGTTGATAATATAAGTTAGTGTATACCATTAGTCAATAAAAGCAAAAAAAGAAATTACCGTTTATATTTGATTCACCATAGTAGATTCATCAGTTAGTTTCAAATTGTAAATATCTTTTATTGTGTGTCAAATATAATCAATGGAGAAAAAAGTAGAATGGTGAGTGGGAACAGTTTGTGTCGAAAATAACATGAAAACCATTAGATATTGAATAAGTTAATCCATTAATTAATTTGTTTATTACTGATTCTGTTCTTTCCAATTTTATGTAGAACCCTGCGTTGAATTTCTTCAAAGACAAGCCGACAGTTTGGGTTTATCCTTGAAGATATATCACCCCGGTGGAAAGAATAAGCCTATTGTTGTGCTTACGTGGCCAGGCACTCAACCGGAGCTGCCATCTATTCTACTCAACTCGCATATGGATGTAGTTCCGGTTTATCCAGAAAATTGGACTCACCCCCCATTTGGGGCTGAAATCGATTCGGAAGGAAGAATTTTTGCTCGAGGCACCCAAGACATGAAGAGTGTGGGAATGCAGTACCTAGCAGCGATTCGTGCTATAAAAAAGGATGGATTCAAGCCTAAACGGACAATTCATATATCGTTTGTTCCAGGTAATTGACTGGTTTTATAACTAATATTCATAGGCAACCGTATTTAAAGAAAAGAGTTGTTGTTTGTTGGGATATTGTATCTAGTATTATGGTAGTGGATTATCATGATTTCTAATGGAGCTCTGAACATTTTCTATTTCTTTTTTGTAAAGGTTACTCCCTGAAGGTTTTTAATTTACTAATTGTTAACTTCTACAAGTTTGAGCGTTTCAAAGGGTGTATCATCATCATCATCATCTGCACTACAACCGGGATCCGGTCTTGGCCTTATTTAACAAATGTCTCCACCAGTCCCGATTTCGAGCCGATGTCATCCAGTTTGGCACTCCCAGGCTCTGGGCTTCCTAGTTTACGCCATCCCTCCATCGCAGACAAGGTCTGCCGCGCTGTCTCGTTCCATACATCCTGCCACAAAGGACTTTCCGGGCAGGCTCCTCTTTGCTCAATCGAGCTAAGTGTCCCGCCCACCGAAGTCTACCGAGCTTGATTTTTCTTACAACATTAGCTTCAAGGTAGATTGCGTACAACTCATAGTTGTAGCGTCTCCGGAATCGTTCTCCCTCACATACGAGGCCAACAATTGTTCTTAAGACCTTTCTCTCGAACGCGGCTAAGAGTTCGGAGTGCCTTTTCTTGAGCACCCAGGTTTCGGATCCATACATGAGTACTGGTAAGACCAAGGTCTTTTACAGTAGTAGCTTGGATGTTCTGGATAAATTTCGGGATTTAAAGAGCCTTGATAGACCATAGTCGGCTTTGTTGGATTTGATCAGCCGTTCGCGTATTTCTTCTTCCATATTGTTATCGGCTGATACTATTGACCCAAGGTAGTTAAAGGATTGCACTACTTCAAATTCGTGGTCCACTACCCTGACAGTTTGACCAACGTTAGGTCTTCTCTTCGCAGAAGTTGCCACCATGTACTTAGTTTTTCCCTCATTAATGTGCAGTCCCAGATTTTGTGCCGCCTGCTCGATCTGGATGAAGGAGTCCTGTACCGCCGATTCGGTTCTACCGATGATGTCGGTGTCATCTGCGTAGGCAAGTATCTGACAGGGCTTGGTGATAATAGTCCCTCTAGTTGTAATGCCAGAGTCACGGATCGCTGTCTCCAACGTCTGATTGAAGAGGAGGAAGGCCAGACCGTCCCCTTGTCGGAGTCCATTAAAGATGTTTATTGGTTTGGACAGCAATCCCGCTATTTTTACTTGACTAGTTACGTTGGTCATGGTCAACCTACAAAGTCGTATCCATGTGATTGGAATGCCGAACTCTCCCATGGCATTATATAGTTCTACCCTGACTACGCTGTCGTAGGTGGCCTTAAAGTCTCTAAATAGATGATATAATGGAATCTTAAATTCCAGACATTTTTCCATCGCCTGCCTAAGGGTGAATATCTGGTCAATCGCTGATTTGTCTGCGATGAAGCCTCACTGATATTGACCAATGATGGCTTTAACGTATGGGGCTATCCGATCTTGTAGGATAGAGTAGAGTATGTTATAGGTGGTACTCAGCAATGTTATACCCCGTTTTAAAAGAATGGTACTTGATTTTTCGTCGGCCGAGGGTGAAAGTGTAATAATTTACCTCTTTGGCCTTGAGGGTGTCGTTAACATTCCAGTGCATCTGTCTATCATACGTTACGATTTTGTTGAAGGTTGGACTCAAGATCTTTGCCTTAAAGTTGGAGATTTCTAGTCGGTTCATATTACTGACGAACTTACTGACGACTCTTTTATGTAGAGGACTCGTGCAATGACCGCGGGGTCGACCATGACCGCTGTTTGTGTGTCCTTTCGATTTGAAGCTGTCATTGGTTTTTGGGGTTGCCGATGATACTGTCTTCATTGGGCACGATTTCTCCGAAGGAATTACTTTTTCAGAACACAGAACCGATAATTAAATTATGATGATTCCTGGATGGGATGGCAGTTCGTAGCCCAATTTATGAACTTTGCTTGATTATGCTGACACGAAATTCACTTTTTTCCATTTTCAGTGTTGCATTTAAAGTTAAAGCGCGGGAAATTCAAAAACTTACTGACTTATCAAACTGCCCTCGTATTTCAAATTTCTACAAAGAAAAACTGGGGAATGGAGAGGAAAACAAAGATGGAAAGACAGTAGTATAACTGGTAGGACCGGGAAGGGCGAGGATAAGCCGAAGGCTAGGGTGTGAGTATGAGTGCGGGTTGTTAGAGCGTAGGCGGTGAACGGGATGGAGTCAGGAGGCGTAAGAGAGGAGACGACGTCTGAGAGCGTGAGAAGTGCAATTGTAGTTTTTTTGTCCTAAGTTTGCCGACCGCATCATTCGCGAAATGGGTTCATTAGAGTCGTAATAAGTGCGATAGGTGGGCAAATAAAACAGACGAGGATTTCACAGACGTCGGGTGTTACTGTAAAATGTGATGGAGGAAAGCAGGCTTGGGAAGTTGATTGAATCTGAGAGAAGACGGTGGATGAAGAAGATGTCAACATGAATTCTGCGCTCTTTAAGTGTGTTAAGGTTAGTTAGATGATGATGGATGCCGCGTTTGCTGACCGCCGGCCGAAAACAGCAGCGTGTTGATGATTCAACGGGCAGTTTGACGTTGTTGCACCACAATCGAGTGGACTTTTTTCGGGGTTTTGTGACGATGCGTGAAATCTGGATCCATTACCACACACCCGAGTCCAATAGGCAATCTGCAGGGTGGCCACGAAAGCTGACCGAAGCGGCCAAAAGGCCAACGCTCGGTCGGGAAGGTAATGGCCACCGAAATGTCTTGAAACTTCATACATAAACTAGGGACGCATGGGCCTCTCGAAATGAGTCACGTTCATTTTCTAGTGACGGCACCTATTGAAAAAGATCGGGACTTTTCATCATCCTCGGCATTACAATCGGGATCCGGTCTTGGCCTTATTTAGCAAGCCTCTCCACGGGTATCCGGTCCATATCCGAAACTTGTTAAATTGTCCATAATAATTTGTTTTTCCGGGCAAGGTTTTTAGCCTTGTGCCAACCTTTCTCAGGATGTCGCTGCATGCATTGGTTCACTATAGGTTCACGTGGAGACTGCATGTCAACTTGGATTGAACAGGGACAAGGGTCGTCCTGGCCTTCGCCGGGTTGAAATCAATGACCCCCCACACCCTCTTTATTAATCTTGTGTTAAGCCACAAATTGAGAGTTCTACCCTCACCAAACTAAACTAAACTAAACTGCTATAATTACGTATCCATAAGTTAGTTATATATTTTTATTAATTATCCTTTATTATTATTTATTTTTATTAATTATATTCTATTAGTTAACTATTGCTGTTTAAGAATACAATATTGTTCATTGTTACAACACATAAAGTTTAAATATAGAGAACAACTTTCGCTAATATATAGCACACTAATGGTTTAAAAAAAATTAAATTATTTAATAGACGAAGAGATCGGTGGAAAGTTGGGAATGGCGAAATTCGTACACACAGACGATTTCCAAAAACTCAACCTTGGCTTCTCTCTTGATGAAGGAGTGGCTAGTCCAAACGAATGTTTTAGCATATTCTACGCTGAACGCAGCATATGGCGTAAGTTTTCAATACCCTAAAGCACCTTTCCTATTTATTGTAGCCTTTGGTAATATTTGCAGACATTCATTTCAAAATCTCTGGTACCGCCGGGCATGGATCTTTACTACTTGAAAACACTGCTGGTGCTAAATTAAACTACCTACTTGGTAAATTTATGGAGTTTCGACAAAAGGAGTTTGAAAAACTGAAAAGTAACGAGAAGTTGACCATTGGTGATGTTACAACCGTCAACCTCACCCAAGTAAACGGTGGAAAGCAGAGTAATGTTGTACCACCGTACATCGTTGCCGTTATTGATGTGCGATTGGCCATTGATGTGGACCATGTGGAATTTGAAAACTTGGTTAGACGTTGAACTTTGTTACCTAAGAAGTATACTCATTTTGAATTTCATAATGTAGGTTAAGGCTTGGTGTAAAGAAGCTGGAGGAGGCATTGATATTTCGTACGAACAAAAGGAGCCTCGCATTGATGCAACAAGTTTGGACGACAGCAACATTTACTGGAAAGCTTTTAGTGAAGCCATTAAAGAACAGTAAGTATTGAAATCAGATTTTCCTAAAAGGATGAATTGACCACATATGGAAATGATGTGTTGAACGTTGTTCTATGCCAACTGTTGGTTTAAAGCTGCTGTGTGGTATTGACCTCTCTCTTTCAACAAAATATTTGGTTGCGCACGGCTTTAGAGCACCTGTCACAATTGTTTTTCGGGTATTCGCATTGATTTAGGCGCCACAGTTAAAAAATAGCAACCCACAGCACTCATCTACGGTCAAGGCGGCTCAAACCATGACGAGCAGTGCTGCTTGATTTCTGGTAGTCATTCGAATGTCCAAACTCTCGCATGACCTTGCTATTGGGTTTGATCACTTTGTTTGTTTACGAATTGCTCGATTAAGAATTTTTTCTTATCGAGCAAGACGATATCCGACGATTGTCCGCTGTAGGCCAAGCGCAGCATCTTCTTTTATTAAGCCTAACTTTTTTTTTGAGCATCGGTGCAGTATTGTTTTTTTTTTTATAACTGCAAGGCTTTACTTTGAACTCCTTTTTCAATATTCATTACATTTTTTTTCTTTTTTTTTGTTTCGGTAGGAAGATGAAAATCTTCAAAAGATACCTCCGGACCGGTCCAGGGACATGCCGGGTTTTTACCGACTAAAACCATTACAGTGTATTTCTCGATTTGTGCAGCTCACGAACGACTTATTTTTCGCTACGACTCGGATTTAATTCAATTCGCTTCCTGTCCTTGCGAACTATTTCTGCCGATGATGTGTTTTTTTTTTTCTCAAAACCTATTATAGGGTTTTGCAACGGTGCCAATATCGCGGTAACACCTATGGTTTGGGACACGAATGATTTATTCACGTTTCACAGACACGTGGAACACAAGTCGGACCAATCGTCCTACGCCTGCACGGCGATCGAAAGACACAACAAACCGGACATTTAACGCATCGTCCTAAATTCCTGAAAATAATACATCATACAGGCATCATAAATTCGAAAACCTGATCGGCGCCCCTGTTAGCCAGCGTTACCTGCAAATGTGCAAATATAATCCGAGCCTTGTCGCCAGCTAAGATACGGGACACAATTACCATTGTATACCGAAATCATTTATAGCACCATTGTCCTAATTGCGTTGCAGGCTATTAAGCAGCTACACAATGATCCTATAATGCCCCTTTGTTCCTTACTCTTTTCTCAATTGCATTTTCACATGACCTTCGCTGCCTGAGAAAACAATAGATCTATTAGCACACGTGCTAAGATCAATCAGAGAGAACATTCGAGATACAGGATCCGCGTAACGCAACCGTCGCGATAAACAGTCGTCACAGAGAACCCTAACGAGGAGGTCGATCCGCGCTGAGCCATTAATTTAATAGTCGAACGGTCCGCAAGTGTAGATCGAACGATACAGATGGGGAGCTAAAGGACGAAATATTAAACGTGGGTGTGAAAGTCGCAAGTAAAGTGTGCCACGTGAATTAATTAAGTGTGATTCGGTTGTTTATTTTTAATGTGTTAAAGGCGCGGAAATAACTTACCTGCAAAATAAATATAAAAATTCAAAACTATTCTCTCTAAAACAGCCGTAGACATTTCTTTAAACTATAAGGCTAAAATCCGCCAAGGTACCTTCTGAGATAAATAATTCCGGAGGTAAACTAGTTCCCCATTCGGATCTCCGGGGAGGAATATGTCAGTGGGAACATCATGCAGATGTTATGATAAATAATCAAACTTTAAGAAATTCGTCATCGCATAATCGGGCTCTTTCTCGAGACTCTGTCGACGTTCGACTGATAACGGCATTTTGTAACATCAGGGGCAATGGTTTCACCAATACGAATTTAAACGCCGTCCATCAATATATGCAAACAACGAAGCCTGATATCCTTGCCCTAACCGAGACCCAGGTCGATTCGTCAACTGATTCAACATATCTTTGTTGTTCAGGATATGACTTATATTCAAGACTCCGTTTTAAGGGTGGCGTAAGAATCCAACAACTTTGACATCATGTGGTTGAGGATCGTGCTGGGGAATTCTGTTAAATTTCTTTATTGTCTTTACCGATCCCCAAATGACGATCAACCGGCGACATTTTTCGAACATCTTTCACGTACCGTCGACTGGATACAGATCAACCACCCCGCTTGTGAAATTATCGTCCTTGGCGAATTTAATGTACACAATTCCGGCTGGTTGATGCTTCTAACAGAACAGACAAGGCTGGGAGACTGACAGACATGTTCGCTGTTAGCCGCAATTTGACTCAACTCGTAGAGGAACCTACGCGAATGCCGGATGTCCGAGGTGCGGAAACCCTACTTTTTTTTTTTTGAGATCCGAGCCGAGCATTTATACCGTGGCGATTGCTGCGCCACTGGGAACCTCAGATCACTGGTTGGTCGGCCAACCACTTGCATTTCAAGCGAATAACCGACCTAAGCAGCTGCGCCATGTATGGAGGTATGGTGCTGCTAACTGGGACGATTTGCGAGATTTCTTCGCATCATTTCCTTGGTAGAAGGTCTGCTTTCGAGGCTTCGATGTTAACGCATGCGCGGAGTCGGCCACATAGATTATTCTTCTGGGAGATCTAAATTTCGCATTTAATCAAATGAAGTTCATCCGACAAACATTGTTTGATTAAAAATGCTTACAAATGATAGCGGCAAAAAATAGAGCTTTTAAACAATGGCGCTCCAATCGATGTTAACAGAACGAATGTTGTGAGAATCAGAAACGCATGCAACCACACGATTGATACCACGAAGAAGGCTTACAACGACAGAGTAACGCTAACGAACCCATCTCGCGTATGCTACGACAGGCCAACTCTTTCCCCACCTCCTTCGATTTCAACATCTCCACCCCCACCCTGAAACGACGTCTCAGAATAAACCCGTCCTAAATCCGCCCCCCCCCCAATAATCCCCGCTACCCCGCAATCCTCCCTCTCCTCTCCTACCCTCAAAATAGTTCCCCCAGCCCCACCCACAATTTCAACCTCTTCCCCCAGCCCACCAACCCCGCCCCCTACCAGTACGTAGACATGTCCTGCATTGTCACTGTCTCACAAATGCCGAATTTACCACCCCCACATGCACTCGCATTCATGCATATGGACTTTTCCAACAGCTTTCCGACTGGACGAAGAGCTTCCTCGAAAATCGATCGATCCGGGTTGTTGTGGACGGCGAGTGTTCGGATGTGTATCCCGTTAATTCGGGGGTGCCCCAAGGTTCTATTTTGGCTCGAACCTTGTTTTTGCTTCACATAAATGATTTGTCGGATTTGTTGGAGTCAACGGATAACAAAGTGTTCAGTTTTGCGGATGATAGTACGCTTGTTTCCTCCTTTTCGAGTGATCGACCGATTAGTGCATCAGCGTCGCACCAGCTGAGATATAGTCAGATCGACTTTCTGAATCGGCATCTGGATAGAGTCTTGCAGTGGAAAAAAGCCAATCTCGTCGACTTCAATGCAACGAAGACACAATGTACAACATTCACAAAGAAAAGTGGATCATCGGTTCCACACGACTGGGGAAAGTTTGTAATTGCTCGGCGTCACGGTATGTAGGAATGTATCATGACATAAACACATGTCGAACTTCGCCAGATCCGTCTCCGGAAAACCGAGTTATCTTGTTAGAGCCAAAATATATTTTACTCCGGCCCTATTTCTTCTCCTGTATAAATTCCAAATAAGACCCGTGCTCGAATATTGCGCTTGTGTTTGGAGCTCTGCTTCTAAATATAACCTCGACCTACTTAAGAGCACACAGAGACGAGCCATCCGCCTGGTTGGGGACTCGGCGCTGACATTGGGACTATAGTCGCTATCACATCGAAGGCGCGTACCCGACCTCTGTCTGTTTTACAGATATTATCATGAGTACTGTTCTTAAAAGATTCGTGGTATTATTCCGTGCAATTTGGCCTACATACGCCCCATAAGACAATTCGACGGATCGCACCACTTTGCGGTTCATCTCCCGACGACGCAAACACTCTTTATATACCCAAATTCTGGGTGCAAAAAACGCAAACGATGCATCCTCACTTGGGCTTTGACCATTTGCGTAGCTCGAGACACCCGTATTGCTTAAATATCATTTGCGGCTTAAGTTGCTTGTGCCGGGTGCAACGGCGTATATCACTTGCTTGATATTTGTACCTGATCGAATCAATGGAAATACGATAGCTCTCGCCCAAGCCATTGGCATCGTACAAGCGATTGGTGCTGTATCGTGACGTCTGTCGGCACCTTGTCGCTACGTCCAACCGGTTGGCGCTTTGTCGTTAGGCCCAACTGGTTCACGCTTTGGCGGAAGTTATGTTAGACGGCGTGTCGGTTGCCTTTGAAGACGCAGGCGGCGCCCCGTACCAGTTGTGGTACCTGGTCCTGGGTGTGGAGCGAACAGATATGCCGGTAATGTGATAACGTACAGCTTGGAAGATAGAAGTGTCCCACGCCAGTGGAGTGCCTGCAATCTGATCGCGTGGCAATATGTTGTTGCTTGTGCATTCACGGACATGGAACAATCAATGGAAAGAATTGATTGTGAGTTGGGGTAATTGTATTGTGTGCGTTAGAGTTGTGGGTTTTATGTAGCGGGGCGCAACACCGGCTTTAGTAGACCAAGATCCCTCATTAAATCAGCTTATGGGGCACAACTAGTATGACTGTCTTAAAAAAGATGATATTCGGGAATTTTTTTTAAACAAAACGACTCCACCGAATGTTTTAAAATGTTGAAGATATACAGGGGCGCCATATTTTATGTTGGTATGTAAACATTGAAGAACTTTGACATTTATCAAGCGATTGACTTGAGTTTGAAACGTCAATTCACTACAATTTTAACCATGAATTACTTCATACCGAAACAAGGGGCCGAAATAGTGACACTGTACATTGAAACGTCGTATGTTGTGTTATCATAACTACAAGCGAATTTTGTTGAGCACGGGACAGTGGGAGATCGTTGACATGCCGTTTATCAACGTCCAAGGCGTTCCAATGAGCTGGTTGAAACGGTAAAAGAGAGTGTTGACGAGAATCAACATGTGTGGTATCGTCACCACGCTCAGTATTTTGGCGCCAGTGTAACCACTTTGCAGTGGATTTTGAAAGATTATTTACATTGCATTCGTATCAACTACAATTTACTCAATGAACATTGCCGACAGACCGTACACGTCGCTTGGAATACGGCTACACAGTCGCATACCGACATAAAAGATGGCGCGCCCTACATTTTTGTACAAATGATTTATGTACAGCATGTTTTTTTTTCTTTGGTTAAAAATATTCTATTTTTAGCGACTTAATGTAAACGTAATGAAGAGGAATCTAGTTACATATGGGTTGGAAAGTTCTTTGGTTCAGCGTTATGTTTTGTCTTGAAGATGGTGACAACGGCATTAAATAATGTAATTAACTGACAATATACATTAAAATATTTATTTTTAATATTACAGTAAACTAAAAACGAATACTTTGGTCTTTCCTGGAGGAACTGATAGTCGATATATAAGAGAAGTATGTGCTTCACAATCATAGGTAAACACAATTGTTATATTTGGATTACCATTGTCTAGGTGGGCGTACCAGCTATTGGATTTTCACCAATGAATAACACTCCGATACTTCTCCACGACAATGACGAATTCTTGAAGGCTGACATCTATTTGAACGGCATAGAGATTTATAAGACCATTATTCAGAAACTGGCCAATGTATAAAATGACTCAACTTTGTTGTAACTGAAACCGCATTTGATAACATTAAAATTTTTCTAAAGATTTATTATATTTTTGTTGATGTATTTCTTTCCCTTTTCTGGCATATTCACAATTTGGAGAGAGCTCACGGACGATTAATGAAAAAAGGTAAAAAGAAAGCGTTTAAGAGGGGGGGACAAACACGATCGCCCAAATTCCCTTGCAAGATTCGCTTGGGGCTGACAACATAACCTGTTGCTATGCATTGCCTAAACCTGGTCCAGGTCATGAATATGCAATGACGAGAATCACGATAGCAACAAAGAGTTACGCATTTTCTCAAAAACTAGATTTCCAACTGTTCAACAGTTATCCGATGTATTGTGCACTTGTAATACTCGCATAACAGCTATATCATAATTTCGATTCACTGCGAAAGGTGTCCGGCGAAAGCAAGATTATAATATATGGGGTGGGCCGTAACCGCATTCGTGGTTTCTTTCGATTATTTTGAAAAAGTATGCAGAGGTGCATGTCCGATTGTAGCGTCGTTAGATGCACAAATCTGTGGAATTAGGACCGTGATTTGGTGCGTTCTTCACTACATGGGGGAAAGCACTTTGACATGGGGGCATAATGTGGGACTCATCACCTGATGAAATCCATTTTATTAGAGAGAATTTGAAGTTACCGACAACTACAAAGTTTTCATTTGAATACATGCTTTCGAATAGTAAATCCAGTCAGTCTCAATGCAAACGTCTACATCGGACGGAAGCGAACGGGCGAAAAAAAAAAAGGAAAACAGTAAATCGAGTACGTGACTAAGTGAATACAGAATAGTGTCATGTTTAAGTGGGAACGTGTGTGTAAATTAAATGTAAACACACTCTTTAATTAAATATTAACATAAATAATATGAACAAGAGTCGAGTTCATAGAGAACTAACAACTAATATAACTTACAGAAAATATACATAAATATATTGACACATTACATTATGCCGCAGTAACTTCCGGTTATTGCCCAACATAACTGTGCTGATCATTATATCGCAAAAACTTAATATACATATATATATATATATATATATATATATATATATATATATATATATATATATATATATATATATATATATATATATTGTTATGCCTGCTAAGAGGTACACGTTGTATAAGGATGTTCACAAAGTCCCTCGTCAGCCCAGTACTTAAGTCGGGTCCTCGACCACTGGCGTTTCCCTCAGAGATTAACAGGTTATCCAACGATGATTCGACCAGTATCTAGCCAGCGCAGCAATTCCAGAAATTCAAAGATGAACTCCACACAGAAACCAACAGAAGATAGATCTCTAACTGAGTAATTTAATATATTTTATTTGTTTTTATTATTTCAAAATTATTCCTTAGATCTTTACTTAACAAAATTTTCTCCAACTACTTTTCAATTACTTTACAAGACTTTCTTCAAATACTTTCAAATTATTTTAACTTTTTCAAACGTACACTTCAACTTCTATCATAAGACTGACTACTCCTCTTCGATCATACTTTAATGTATCCAGTCCTGTATTTCTCCTGACCTTTTCTGCTGTGTATTCCCATGTGTTTTTTTTTTGTCGTCCATTGCCCGCAACTGCATGGATATCCTGCCGACTGGTGGAAATGTCTGTGTGGGACAATTGCAATGCATTTCTGCTGTTGGGTATGGATTGCAATTCTGCTGTGGGGTATAGATTTCTTTTGCATGGACTGTTGACGGTTGCAATGCATTTTTGTTGTTTTGTGGTCTGCATGCTTTTTGTTGTTTCACTATCTGCATGCATAACAATATATATATATATATATATATATATATATATATATATATATATATATATATATATATATATATATATACATATATATACATATATCTATATATATTGTAGCGAGCTTAGGGTTCGCTGGATTAATTATTTTAAAATAAATAAGAGCCGTTAAATCGATTGTGACATTTTATTAATCCGTAATAACAATTATTACTTTTTACCGTACACTTAACGTTTTCTTTGTAAACACTTTCTTAATTATCGCGTATTTTACTGCTTACTTCTCGCTCGAGACTTATCGCTTGTTTCACGTTCTACTTCTTACTCCTTAGCAATCGCTTGTTTCACTTCCTACTTCATACTCATCACTATGCTCTGTGAGCGGCGTATTTATACTGTTTCAGCGCTTCGTTTCCGTCCGTTCCATTGCCTTGAATGTTCTACTGTTCCTAGTCTTCAGTTTTCCATTACTTTATAGAATATTCTAGTACTCTGTTTCGGACTCTCTAGAATATTCTAGTACGGATTGTCATATGCGTCACACTACCCTCCGCCTAGATTAGTTCGTCCCGAACTAAGTTCACTGGTCTCCCGGGCCAACAAAAGCCACCAGTCGATCGTGATGCACCACTTTCATCCTGGCGTTCGGCGGTGGAAGTTCTTGACCTTCTTCCACAGTTTCTACTGCTCTCCTTTTCGCGTCAGCTCTAGCCTGCCGCCATTTTTCCTTTTCCTGACGACGGAATTCCTCTTGCATTTTAGGGATTTCATGCGAATAGTATAAGAGATAATGCATGTGCACCCCCTTAAGCTCTTCTGGAGTTTGCACATCACGTAAGTGGTCTAGATCTTCATCTTTACTTACAAGCGTATCACCTGGTATTGGAGCATCTGTCGATTTCATAACCGTATCCAATTGGTAGTTCCGCATCTTTTCAAATAACTGGAGCAGTTTGTTCTTTGGAGCTGACAGTAAACACCAGCGTGCGTCGTAGTAATAGACTTTCCATAGATCGTAGCACGTTAATTCTGGTTTCACGTGTTCTTCTCTATAGAACGCAATGAACTGCACTTCTAGCTGTTGATTACGCCTACAAGCTAGGGCTTGCTTGATCTTTCCCCCCGTATGTGGTGGCTTACAATAGCGGTCTCGACCTCCAGCATCCGTTGATCTCTCTTGGTCGGAAACAGTTGATTTACAAAACGCCTGTTTGTAAATCCATTCAGCTTCATCTTGTAGCTCGTTGGGTCCCTTTGGAACAGGCGTAACCGGAACTTCGCGTAATTGCATTCGCTCAGGAATATCCGTTTTACGGATTTCATTATCCAAATCCGAAAAGCGACCCCTTTCCAATTCATCATTGAAATGTTTTGCTGCCTCAGTTTCCCTGTGACTACGTTCAGAGCGGCGTTCAACATCGTCTTCGTCGTCGAATAGCTTGTTCGTCTATAGCCTCACGTGCTGAACCTTCATCGACGTGCTGTTCCTCTCGATCACTTTCTTCATCCTGTGTACGACGCAGACGCTTGGAACGCTTTCTGCCTTCGACTTTCAAACCAAGATTCTCTTCAATAAGGTCACAGTCGTCGTCTTCCAGTCGGTCGCCCAACTCGTC
This sequence comes from Microdon myrmicae, assembly GCA_963931805.1. Taxonomy (NCBI): domain Eukaryota; kingdom Metazoa; phylum Arthropoda; class Insecta; order Diptera; family Syrphidae; genus Microdon; species Microdon myrmicae. The sequence continues at coordinate 44,076,728 of OZ007502.1, forward strand.
ATCATCATTGTAAATCCGTTTCAGGGAACGGCCTGAAGCATCAGTGTCTTCATCATCACTGCCGTCCTCTTCAATCGGGTTATCATCGATGAAATCCTTCAGTTCTTCACGTAACACATCATCGTCATTTTCCTCCTCTTCCTCACTCATGTCGGCCATAGCCTTGCTCTTCCTGAGTTTCTTCATTTCATGTGGCTCCAATTCCTCCTCATCCTCAGCTTCTTCCGCTTCCGAGTCCCAGAATTCTTTCAAACACTGCCTTTGGGCATCCAATTTTGCATTAACCTCTGCAGCTCGCGCGTCTAATTTTACAGCTCGCGCATCCAATTTTGCAGCTTGCGCATCCAATTTTGAATTAACGTCTGCAGCCCACGCATCCAATTTTGCAGCTCGCGCGTTCAATTTTGAGTTAATATCGATAGCTTGCGCGTCCAATTTTGCCACCATAATCCTGAACATCTCCGAAATGTCCAACGGTTGCGAACTCTTCTCCGAATGTCGATCTGCCATCGTCACAATACACTTCCACAGACTTATTTATTTCCCCAATAATTAATCCCACTTCTGACACCAATTGTAGCGAGCTTAGGGTTCGCTGGATTAATTATTTTAAAATAAATAAGAGCCGTTAAATCGATTGTGACATTTTATTAATCCGTAATAACAATTATTACTTTTTACCGTACACTTAACGTTTTCTTTGTAAACACTTTCTTAATTATCGCGTATTTTACTGCTTACTTCTCGCTCGAGACTTATCGCTTGTTTCACGTTCTACTTCTTACTCCTTAGCAATCGCTTGTTTCACTTCCTACTTCATACTCATCACCATGCTCTGTGTGCGGCGTATTTATACTGTTTCAGCGTTTCGTTTCCGTCCGTTCCATTGCCTTGAATGTTCTACTGTTCCTAGTCTTCAGTTTTCCATTACTTTATAGAATATTCTAGTACTCTGTTTCGGACTCTCTAGAATATTCTAGTACGGATTGTCATATGCGTCACAATATATATATATATATATATATATATATATATATATATATATATATATATATATATATATATATATATATATATATATGGGCTCCTCGATAGTATAGTGGTTAGTATACCCGCCTGTCACCCGGGAGACCGGGGTTCGATTCCCCGTCGGGGAGCCTCTGGCGCAAGACTAATGACCTTGCCCAGAAAAAATAAATCATTATGGAAAATTTAACAAGCCTTAGGACTTGCTAAATAAGGCCAAGACCGGTCCCTGGTTGTAGTGCCGATGATTATGATATATATATATATATATATATATATATATATATATATATATATATATATATATATATATATATATATATATATAGATTATATATATATATATTGTTATGGATGCTGCGAATCTATCGCAGAACAAAATCATGTCATCCAAAAGAAATATCCGCTTAATCCACAAAATATTCCCATGATAAAATATGATACAAGAGAAATATCCGTTGGTCATGAAACCTTCGAAATCCTAACCCTGTATCCATCCAAAAGAAATTACGGGCCAAATAGCTTGCGCGATCCCTGGGAGACATTCTGCTTGGCTCGCGAAAATGACTTGTCATGCGATCAGTTTGTGTGGCTCGAATCCCATGGAGCCGAATAGCGGTTTCCGTTATGCACATTGTGTAGACGCAACGTATGCAGATACCCGAGCCCCATGAGAGTTGGCGACGACATGTTTCTGCATACTAAGCAGGAAAAGTAGCGCTGAGATGGGCAGCTAGAAAAGAGAAGCTAAGTGGAGGCGAAAGGAAAAATTATTAAGATAGTCAGACTGAGATTGATCGCCGAACGCACGGTACCATTTCGAAGAGTTAAGAGTTAAGAATAAAGAAAAGTTATATTTCGATAAAGGACAATTACAAGTTAAGTGTAAATATATCAATAAAGAAAAGTTATATTTCGATAAAGAACAATTACAAATTAAGTGTAAATATAAGAATAAAGAAAAGTTATATTTCGATAAAGAACAATTACAAGTTAAGTGTAAATATATCAAAATAAAAAGTTTATCGAGCCGAGTTATCGGGCTCTCAAGAAAAAAAATATTTTTTTACTTTTCCTCATTCTCCGTGTGCCCTCCGAATAACTGACCCGAAGGTAACGCCAGAGGGCTTTCCCGCGACCTATAACTGGCCTGAGGGTCCATCAGTGCCCAATACGAAGGTGTATAGCCGGTCCAGGCATAACAATATATATATATATATATATATATATATATATATATATATATATATATATGTATATATATATTATTTTTTATTATTATTTATTGGCCTGTAGGAACCCGGAAGTTCTAGACCTCACCGACTCGACTCCGCCATCGTTCCCTGTCCTGTGCACTCTCCTTCCACGCTTGATCATTCGATCCGACCCCCTCAAGGTCAAACCTAACATTGTCCTCCCATCTCCGTCGCGGCCGTCCGGCCCGTCTCTTTCCTGTTGGTCTACCTTCAAGAATTCTACGCACGGTCCTATCGTTGCCCATTCGCGCCACGTGGCCGGCCCATCTTAATCTTCGCGACTTGATTACTCTCACTATTGTAGGTTTGCGATATAGCTCTTCCAATTCGTGGTTATGGAGTTTCCTCCATTGTTCTGTCTCCTCGTCATATTTACCTCCAAAGATACCCCTCAAAACTTTATTCTCGAATACGCGGAATTTGTTTTCTTCCCGTTTTGTGAGAGCCAATGTTTCGCATACGTATAGAACAATCGGCATGATTATGATTCTATAGACACGGAGCTTTATGTTAGATGATAGCAGTCTGGATTTCAGCAGTATACTGACTGCGTGGCAACTAGCGTTGCCGGAGTGTAGTCTTTTGTTAATTTCCTATATATATATATACACACACACACATATATATATATACATATATATATATATATATATATATATATATATATTAATATATATATATATATTGTGACGAATTTACACTCGAATAATCGTGAATAGCATGCCGGCGTCTCTCAGTTAGTTCGAACTTGGACGTCGAACGAGATACATCGACTCAATAAGCAAACTGACAGCGGATATTAAGTGCCAAAATAATAAATGAAAATAAAATAAATCTGTTCAGAAAAAGCGAACAAACTTTGAATTTCGTTGGATTATTCACAATCAAGAGATTGAACCAAGGAAGTCGATAAAGGTGAAATCAAAATTACGTAACTAAGGCTCTACTCACAAGACATAAACAATAAACATTGTGGTAGTCGCTTTTTCACCCATATTAACAGTGGTTCAGAATCCACGTAGCTCCCTCTTTCTGTGGTACCATTTCCTAGAGTGTTCTATCACGTCGTGGTGTAGTGTTTCCAAGAGTTACACACGAACATACAAACCGTTGTGAACTACAGCAACAACGGAAAAATCAAGAAATGAGTATCATCAGACCCGTAAACCACATCCATTAGCATAGCAATTCCGCAGGCGACTGTTAGTCTAATGGGCTAGTGCGTCGCTTCTCAACCAATTCTGTGTGAGTTCGATACCCCTATGCCATAAGTGTAACATCCTTCGGAGAATCGTTGGTCTTATGTATGAAGCAGAACCATTCCAATGCTACATTGATGAAATCTATCACGATAACAATTTCATGACAAATATTCGGATTAACCGATTGTAGTGGTACAAACGTATGGATTCAAGAGTTGATTGTTAAAGGTTTTCTAAGTAATAAGGCCGTAATAAGTTTTGTGAAAATGAAGCTGGGTAGAATGCAATGGGTGTAACATATGGACCGGATAGGAACCAAACTGGAAACATTTTTTTGTAGAATATATGATGCATGATAGGAGGCAGGACTACATGGACATCGGAGATCCTAAATTAGAATATCTGGAGGAAACTACTAAAGTGGGATACGACCAGATTTTCGTTGTAGAATCGAAAAATAAGTAGTATTCTGGGGACGGAATTTACAGGATGATTTAAATATGATTGTCGGAATGCCGTACGGTCCTAAAGGAGATGTGATTAGTGGTAAATTGTCAGAAATAGAACTCGACAGAAAACAGGCCGACAGAGCATTGTCAACATGAAGTGCCAAATTCTTTTTACGGGTTCCTTCGGCAACGAGGAAGTGGAGGTCGGCCATAGAATGTAGAAAAGCTCATAGGAGAAATTTTTTATCTTATGCTGTGATTGTTAATGTTGTCAATGTAAAATTTCTTGTTAATATCTACCATGCGTCAGAAACTAATAAGCTCAAAGGCTTTTTGAAAAACGAAATATTTGTTTCTTTCTTTTCTTGAACTCACGATAAGAACGCGATTTTTTATGCATTGCATAGTACGACTTGTAGCTTACCTTCTAAGATGATTACATTACACTAAGAAGTTTTAAGCTCTTTGGTAACCAGTATTCTTTTGACCACAACACTTTTGATACGGATTTCTGTCCAAAGGCAACGAGCTTCATTCACGTGACCGTGGCCCTTTTGGAGTGAAGTAAGACGGAACCTGGCAGAGTTTCAAAGCAAAGCGTCATGAACGGTATCATATTCTGTGGTATCGTATCGACTTTTGTTTTTCTTATCTCTCTTTCATTTCAGACTTGATAAACATGATATTAGATAAAAGATAAATAAACTCCTATTTTAAACAAAAACAAACTTGTGCGCAGTCTAATATGTGCGTGTCTAGTTGATTTTTGGCTTGTCTTTTCTGTTTTTGCTTCAGTTGAATTCTGGTATTCAGCCAAGTGTAGTCGCGTGTTTATCGGCAGTGCAGCAACGCACCAACGACTTCTATACTCGAATCTTGAGAATTAATCGAAATCATTATCAAACTGATTAGCCCCGCAACGGGTGTGCTCAGTTGTTACTTCGTTGACCAAAGTCCAGTGTTTTCGTTCAGTGAGTTTGCTTGATCTCTAGTAGACCGGATTTCCACTTGCCCAATATGACCAATTGGGAGAACAACGAGGAAATCAAAATTTTCCAAGAGTATCTTCGGATTCCAAGTGTACATCCGAATGTAGACTACGGTAAGATATAATCTTTGGGGTTCCTCGCGAACTTATTAACTATTGTGTACGGTAAAGTTCACCAGTTTATTATAATTAGCAAGTGGTATGAGAACTTATTGATTGTTTTGATAAAAATAGTTACTTTGGAAAAAAAAAACGAATTATATTCGATGAATGCACGTGAAACTGCTTTGGTTTAATTTAAGATTCATTGGTCAAAGGTAAAGATATTGTTAATTTCGTGGCAGCTTCGTTGATCTTAGAGGTTATCAGTTTTCAAATATCTATCGTACAACAACAAACAATTATAAAAAAAAGTATGTTAAGATTTGAACCACTTAACCAATATAAAGAGTATGACTAATTATGAAAGCTTTATATCACTGAATTATTCTTGGACAGTTTAATGAACTGTTAATGAGTGGATCTATTAGTAAATCTGAGCGTGTTTGGAGCACTGGCACATTGTGGGCAAACAAATTTCCACAACGCCTCAAATTCGCACCATGAACCATTTAAACGAATAAAATTCGCAGTATATAATAATATAGGGTGGGCCATAAATTTTTGCAAATGGCAGCACTTGATTTCTTAAAAACCATTAGAGGGAGGGGCGTGCGAGCTGCGGAGCGTAATAAACGTATAAACAATTCCCCGCCACTCGCGCACCCCTCCCTCTAACAGTTTTTAAGAAATCAAGTGTTGGTGTTTGCAAAAAATTATGGCTCACCCTATATGTACCATATTATTATTTTTATACTTATACAACATTTTTGTTTTAATTTTTTTTTATAATGTGTATACCCAAAAGGGATTATTTAATTGATCCCACGACAATAAGTGGTCATAAAAATAAGGACGACAATAATTTAAAACACTTAAACAATAAAAGAAAAAAATTTGACTACTTACAAAAACCTTATAGCACTGAATTATTCTCAGTCAGTTTAATGAACTGTTAATGAGGCGTTCGATTAATAATTTCGTGTCCAGTTCACTAGTATATTCCGGGAAAACAAATGTACAAGACGCGCAAATTCATGCAAGGCACGATTTGAACGAATAAAATCCGCAACATATGAAACTAGTGTCAGTGAAAAAAGGAGAAAGTGTAAGGAAAGTCTTGGGTATTCTAAGGTGAAAAGAAATTTAATCAACCAATCAATGAGTATTAATTTTTCGAGTATGTTTGAACCGTTTGTATTTCAAATTTCCCGTGCATGCAGAGGCGTTTTACGAGACTGTTAAATGTCCATGAACAGTGTGGATGTCATGACCATCGAATCATATTGGATGTCTGGGGATCGCAGGAACACATGATCACGGAGCGAGTTCCACATTCGTGTAGTTCGGCCGAAGAATGGTTTCATGTGATTAAGTCTCCATTAAAAATTGACTTTTGGTGTGAAGTAGTGCGCTCTTTGATCGAAGAATTTCGAAAACACTCGGAGAGAAATACAATGCTCAAAGCTACTTGAGTGGTGTTTGTGGCCGAGTACCCCTTGAAGGGAAAAATGTCTCCGGTTCGAGCGGTGTGTTATATTTTTTAATATTTATATGATTATTTAATAATTTTTAACTAGAGATAAGCTGGAAATTTCCAGTCTGAGTTCCAATCAGGGAATTGATCATAATGCCCCTAAAAGATTTATTTTAGATTGCAATTACAAATTTAAATGAATATACTTGTAACCCTCATAGATATAAACAGGTGTAGTTCTTGCGTCTCTTAAGAGAATCTGGATACACTATTCGCGACATAAATCTGTGTTCCAAAAATCCTTTTTTGAAAACAATTCCAGTGACAGTGCTGAGATTTCCTGAGCATTGGTCATAGACCATGGGCCTGTGGGGGTTTCTCTATTCTAAATGAGAAACAACCCACAATTCCAACCACAATTCCTACCTAATTTCGACCGCCTTACAGCGCGTCAAATCAACCCCATTTCCCCCTACTTACCTGTTCACCTGCAAAGCATGTTTCCACCAAGGACACATAGCTAAACTCATTGTACCACGCAGACAATGCATAAATGAGTTTAGCTTACCTTTTTTGCCATACGGCAACTCGTGTCCATGTCGATTAGCGACAACCAAATCCAGCCGGACGAAGTTGTCGTATCACTGTAGATCCGCTTGAGAAATTTAGCAAAACATTCGATTGAATCACGTGATAATATTTCCCTAGCGTTACTTCGGCTTTTCTCCAGACACTTCATTCGCTGGGGATCAATGTTCTCTTTTTGCAGGTGAATATCATCAGCTCAATTCCCTTCTCTTTCTCAGTTCTGTGTTCGTATGGATCAATGTACACTGAACTCACCATACTACCGAATCAGGTCAACGGGTTCCGCTCAGAACTACATTGATTCATGCACATACAACCAAATCCACCCCAAGATAATCGTACAGCGTGTTTCTGTTCTCTCATTGTCCCGCTCTCTTCGATCATCAGATTACCGATGTAACCTACCACACATCGAAGAACGTGGCAGTGAGAGAGCAGAAGTATGTCCTCTTTTGGTTGTATCCAATTTCTTCCCTTTTCAAGGCAGTCGGTTTACGAGATTCAACAGAGGAGGTGGTGTCGCTAACTGCCGCCGCGTGTGCATGCTTATGCACACGCTTGTCCGCGTAGTTACAATAGCAATATTGAAGTGTTTCAACTTGTATAAGAATGTATATAAATCAATTTAACATTATTGAAGTGTTTCAACTTGTATGAAAATGTATATAAATCAATTTAATAATATTAATTATAAGTACCAAGTGGAATAAAAGGAAAGGATCCTTTGCCAAATCAAAATAAAGAAAACACTAACCTCAACGATTTTTCTGTGCCTTTTTATTACCCTTTTGATCATCGTTGGTGAACAATTTATGTGAACGGAGTAATAGTGTTTGTGGGAAAGAGGTGAACCTAGTGCCCGTGTCTGGTACGATACTTTCTTTTACCCCCACAGGTCAATGTTAAAGTTTCTGTTTGATAACAAAATGCGACTTTGTGTTTTGAATGCCACAGGCTTACATACTCCTCATTGGAATATCTTATTGGGGTCAGAAATCGATTCGATTAGTATTGCTGGTAAAGTATGAAGTCAAAAATTTGATTGAGTTCTCAACAGCAACACATTCTCAACATGATATCATCTGCGAAAGAGATTTGAATTATGAAAATAAGAAGTAATCTATGCGGCAGTGCAGATAACAATTAGTGGAAAAGCGTTTTTAATGCCACCTAGTAATAGTTGAGCTGACCGGCTATACAGGCATTCTGTACTGAGCTGAGTGACTATACAGACATTGGTACATTTTTTGGCAGATTTAATTGTTGCACAGTATAAAAACAGAAAAAGTTAGCGAGATATAATAAATGTTGGCCGGTTTTCATTCGCACTACAATCTGCAGTATTCTGTACTGAGCTGAGTGACTATACAGACATTGGTACATATTTTGGCAGATTTAATTGTTGCACAGTATAAAAACAGAAAAAGTTAGCGAGATATAATAAATGTTGGCCGGTTTTCATTCGCACTACAATCTGCAGTATATCAGGTGTATATTATTTTTATTGGTCCACTCTAAGTCAGTACGAACTCAATAAAAGCGTGAGTTGGTAAAATGTATGAGGGATTTTAATTAAATTTTGCAAAAAAATAAAAAAAAACTAAAAGAAGCAATTGTTTTAAAATGTGTTGTCCCCAAGGATCTTGCATCCCCTTAAACCTACGCTTTCAAACCCAAAGATTTGGGTCGAACAAAAAAGATTTAACTTTAGGTGGACCGCAAAAAAAAATCAATATTCATAGAAACGTAGGTTTTTCATCTGTCAAGAAGTCAGTAACCTAATGTTTGACATATTTCAGATATTATTTATGCTTAAATACCGTATTTAACTAATTGTGGTACATTATTCGACGTCGGTTTGTTATGTTACGAGGGTGAGCTGAAAAGTTTCCGGCCGCAACGTGAAGATAGCAGCTCGTCAATAAAAGCTAGTGAATGTAATTGTGCATCTTTTGACAGTTACTCACCAAAATCTCAGCCACTTTGGACGCGTAGTTTTCATTTGGCAGTCGTCATTTCATTTTCATTTTTACAACTTTGTTGCTTAAATTCTAGCTTAATTATCTTATAATATATATAAATTTGACAGTCGTTTGAGTGAGTCGATGTGAGTGTTTTTGTGAAAATAGACAAAATTGAGTATCAAGCTGTCATTAATATTTTGTTTTTGAAAGGCAATACGCCTACGCAAGTCAAAGATGAGTTGGACTCTGTGTTTGAAGACTCTGCACCATCATTTACCACAGTGAAATTTTGGGCAGCTGAATTTAAACGTGACCGTGAGAGCTTGGGAGACGATGAACGTTCAGGACGTCCAAAAACTGCAACAACTGACGATAACATCTCTAAAGTTCACCAAATGGACGACCGCCGAATTGAAGTGAGAGAGATTTTAGAGGCTATGAAAATGTCCAAAGAATCTGTTTGTCACATATTAAATCATGATTTAGGCATGAGAAAACTGCTCGCGCGTTGGGTGCCGCTTCGCTCACGTTGGACCAAAAACGTGTTCAAATGAACAATTGCAACGCTCTGTGAGCGTAGTTTAGGCGCAATAAATCCAAGTTTTGGCGCCGATTAATTACTGTTGATGGAACTTGGATACACCATTCTCATCATCATCATCGGCACCACAACCGGGATCCGGTCTTGGCCTTATAAAAATATAATTTATTTTTACGGGCAAGGTTATTAGCCTTATTATTAGAATACACCATTATACGCCCGAAACAAAAATACAGCCCAAACAGTGGACTGCCAAGGTGAAACTGCTCCAAAAAGAGAAAAAACTGTTTTTTCGGCTGGGAAAATGATGGCATTTGTTTTTTGGCATAGTCATGGAGTTAACTTAATCGATTATCTTCAAAAAGGAAAAACCATTACAGGAGCATACTACGCATTATTACTTGACCAACTGAAAGCAGAAATTGCGGAAGAATGGCCACATTTTGCAGAAAAAGAAAATCCTGTTTCACCAAGACAGCGCGCCGTCTCACACGTCAGCGGTTGCCATTGCGAAAATCCACGAATTACGATTTGAACTGCTTGACAATCCACCTTACTCACCAGATCTAGCCCCAAGCGATTTCTTTTTGTTCCCTAATCTAAAAACTACGCTCGGAGGACAGAGATTTTCATCAAATGAGGAGGCAATCACCTTTTGGATGAGTTAGAGAGATGGGAGCATCGCTGGGAGAAGTGTGTAGAGTTACGAGGAGACTATGCAGAAAAATAAAAATAAATTTTTAAGAAAAAATGTCTTGTAACTTTGTTGGGTCGGAAACTTTTCAGCCCACCCGTGTATTAGGTGTACAAATAAATTTCCGCCGTTTTCTATAAAAAACTAGGAATTTATTGTGAAAGAACGATGCATTACGTTTTATTCTAACTCTTGTCTCTAGACACTACCTTTTTCCACCTTTCTGACAGCATCCCGAGGGTATCTTTTGAGGGTATCCACAAATCGACCAATTTTTTTGGTATCTTCATATGTTGTAAAGTGCTGCTCGGGTGGACTATGTCCCATGGATCGAAATAAGTGAAAATCAGAAGGGGCAAGGACAGATTGACTCTCTGAACCAGGATCTAGATAAAGTCATGCAGTGGGGAAAGGCCAATCTTGTCGACTTCAACGCAACGAAGACCCAGTATACAACATTCTCAAAGAAAACCGGATCATCGGTTCCACAGCTGATGATGAGTGGCCGGGCCCTCGAGGTTGGGGAAAGTTTGAGATTGCTCGGCGTCACGATCTGTGGGAATGTATCATGGCATAAACACGTATCGGGTATCGCCAGATCAGCCTCAGGAAAACGGAGTTATCTTTTTAGAGCCAAGAAATACTTTACTCCGGCCCAACTTCTTCTCCTATATAAATCTCAAATTAGACCCGCGCTTGAATATTGCTCTCATGTTTGGAGCTCGGCTCCTAAACATACCCTCGACCTACTTGAGAGCGTACAAAGACGAGCGATCCGCCTGATCGGGGACTCGGCGCTGACGTCGGGACTACAGTCGCTATCACATCGAAGGCGCGTGGCCGACCTCTGTCTGTTTTACAGATATTATCACGGGTGCTGTTCTTCGGAGATTCTGGGCATTGTTCCACGCAATTCGGTCTATATGCGCTCCACAAGACAATCCGACGGATCGCACCCGTTTGTGGTTCATCTCCCGACAGCGCGAACGTCCCTGTATCAGAACTCGTTCCGTTACAGAGCGGGGAAGCTGTGGAACTCCCTTCCCACGCGAGTGTTCCCGGAGCGTTACAACCAGCAACTGTTCAAAAAGAACTGCAACAGTTATTTGATGGCATCTCGGGGCGCCCACTCGACGCTATAGGTTCGCCTCTCCCGAGAGTAGTCTAAAAAAAAAAAAAAAAGATCGCATTCTATCTTGTTCTACGCTTCCATTCATAGAGATACTGTGTAGATGCCCCCCACACACAGAGACGCGAACGTTGCTGTCCGTGCGGTCGGAGATACGCCGAGGATCGTTAGGCGTTTCACACATCTGCGGCATCCCTTTGTGTAATTTACCCGCACGTGGTTTATGTTCTTGCTGATTATCTTTATTATTATTTATTTATTGGCCTGTAGGAACCAGGAAGTTCATGACCTCACCGACTCGACTCCACCATCGTTCCCTGTCCTGTGCACTCTCCTTACACGTTCGACCATCCGATCCGATCTCCTCGGGGTCAAACCTAACATTGTCCTCCCATCTCCGTCGTGGCCGTCCTACCGGTCTGTTTCCCGTTGGCTTAGCATCAAGAATTCTATGCACGGTCCTATCGTTGCCCATTCGCGCCACGTATCCGGCCCATCTTACTCTTCGCGACTTGATTACTCTCGCTATTGTAGGTTTGCGGTATAGCTCTTCCAATTCGTGGTTGTGTAGTTTCCTCCATTTTCCTGCCTACTTGTCATATTTGCCGCCAAAGATACTCCTTAAAACTTTATTCTCGAATACGCGGAATTTGTTTTCGTCCCGTTTTGTGAGAGCCCATGTTTCGCATAGTATAACAGAATTGGCATGATTATGGTTCTATACACACGGAGCTTTATATTACGTGATAGCAGTTTGGATTTCAGCAGTTTACTGACTGCGTGCCAACTAGCGTTGCCGGAGTGTAGTCTTTTGTTAATTTCGTTACTGGCCGTCAGTATTGTTCCCAGATATTTAAATTCTTTGACATTTTCAAATATCTTGCCCCTGATGTTTATGTGTGTTCTGTGAGGTCCACCTGCTCTCGCCGTAATCATGTATTTAGTTTTCTCTTCATTTATTTCTAGGCCCACCTCTGCTGCGGCTTGCATGATGATTTCACTGTTTTTATCTACAGTTTCTAGATTATCACCCAAAACGGCGATGTTATCCGCATATGCGAGCACTTGTGTGACCCCGTCCAGGGATGATCCGGCCATGTTGTCGTCTTGTACCTTTGTGGAGGTTATATTTTGATTTAATATTGTTTTCTTACCTCCGTCCTGTTGATGGGTGAGCGTTCCCACAATAGTTTCTTTTGCTGGTTAATGAAAGATCCTCTGGTTGTAATTTATTTGATGTTATTTATTTAAGTTTTTTATTTGTTGTGGCCGTTTTGGCCTCCGGATCCAAACTCATGCCGAAATAAAAATGTGCCGACCTTTTATACACTGGGTCATCGGGATTTGTCAAATTTAATTTAAAAATTCCAAGAAGCACAAACAAGACTTTGTGTGCTTCAATTGGAATAGGATTCCGGGAAGTTGATAGGAATTTATTTGAATAAATTCCCGGAAGGAGAAATCATGAAATGCATTTAGAGTTAAGCATTTCATGATGTTAGGATTATTAGGAATTGAATCAATGTACGACAAATGGACTTTGGTTTAAATTTATTGTGCATATAATTCAATTGGATTGGGATGTAAGGTAATTGGAAATTGAATCAATGTGCGACAAATTAACTTTTGGTTTAACTTGTCGCTCATATGATTCACTATGGGAATTAGGTTGGGATTATAGGTAATATTGGGGATTTGGATGGAAATAGTGATTTAGGAACACTACACCTTTTTGATGACATACTCGAGGAAAAGGTCAAAAAGACATGGTGAGAGGCCATCCCCCTGTTTTAGCCCGTCCCGGATTTCAAATGGTTCTGAGAGGTGGTTTGCTATTCCAACTCGCCCTTTGTTTCCGTTCATGCAGATTTGAATGAGGGCGGCATATTTTTTCGAGATTCCCAATGATATTCCTCTGTAATTTTCGCAGTCAGATCAGTCGCCGTTTTTGAAAATGGGGATGACTATTGAGGTTTTCCATTCGAAGTCATTATCTTGGGCTGTGATATTTGTTCAAGGTTGGTTTCTCCTTGTAGGAAGAGAGTCGGTTCGTTTATTGTTTACTTTCTGTTCCAACAATAGTCCTTTCGATCATAAATATTGTTTATTTCTTGGCCGTATTTTTATCTCATGGGATTTTTGATGGCTGTCGATGTCTGGCGCTATCGCGCCGACCCACTTGTGTTTACCTAGCTAATGGGTTGCCAAACAACTTCGTTTTTTGTGTAGTGCACTTCAATAACCGTTCAGGCATGAGGAATCGGTAGAGGAATTGGGCCCACGTGTCTGTGGATACGTGGTGTTGAGGACACCAGTATGTATGACTTTAGGTGGCCGGAAAGGTATTTAACCTCACAGTGATTTGTGAGGTTCACAGGACCGCCACAGATACATTGCAAGAAATGGGCCGGGAAACCCCCAAACACCTTCCTTATAGCCCAGACTTGTCTCCCTGTGACTATATTTTGTTCGCACCCTTGAAGGAATCTCTAGGAGGGAAAAATTCGAAAGTAATGAAGAAGCCGAGGAGCACGTGCGCATTTGGCTAACAACTCGCCCTAAATCTTTCTACGAACAAGGGATATTAAAGTTTCCAAAGCGGTAGCAAAAGTGTGTAGACCACACGGGAGACTATATTGAAAAATGTTGATAATATAAGTTAGTATGTAACATTATTCAATAAATGTAAAATAAGAAATTACCGTTTATATTTGATTCACCATCGTAGGTTCATCATTTAGTTTCAAATTGTAAATATCTTTTATTGTGTGTCAAATATAATCAATGGAGAAAAAAGTAGAATGGCGACTGGGAGCAGTTTGTGTCGAAAATAACATGAAAACCATTAGATATTGAATAAGTTAATCCATTAATTAATTTGTTTATTACTGATTCTGTTCTTTCCAATTTTATGTAGAATCCTGCATTGAATTTCTTCAAAGACAAGCCGACAGTTTGGGTTTATCCTTGAAGATATATCACCCCGGTGGAAAGAATAAGCCTATTGTTGTGCTTACGTGGCCAGGCACTCAACCGGAGCTGCCATCTATTCTACTCAACTCGCATATGGATGTAGTTCCGGTTTATCCAGAAAATTGGACTCACCCCCCATTTGGGGCTGAAATCGATTCGGAAGGAAGAATTTTTGCCCGAGGCACCCAAGACATGAATAGTGTGGGAATGCAGTACCTAGCAGCGATTCGTGCCATAAAAAAGGATGGGTTCAAGCCTAAACGGACAATTCATATATCGTTTGTTCCAGGTAATTGACTGGGTTTATAATTAATATTCATAGGCAACAGTATTTAAAGAAAAGAGTTTTTGTTTGTTTGAATATTGTTCCTAGTATAATGGCAGTGGATTGTCATGATTTCTAATGGAGTTCTGAACATTTTCTATTTCTTTTTTTTAAAGGTTACTCCCTGAAGGTTTTTAATCTACTAATTGTTAACTTCTACAAGTTTGAGCGTTTCAAAGGGTGTATCATCATTACCATCGGCATTACAACCGGTATCCGGTCTTGGCCTTATTTAACAAATGTCTCCACCAGTCCCGATTTCGAGCCGATGTCGTCCAGTTTCGCACTCCCTGGCTCTGGGCGTCCTGGTCTACGCCATCCCTCCATTGCAGACAAGGTCTTCCGGGCTGTCTCCTTCCATACATCCTACCACAAATGACTTTCCGGACAGGGTCCTCTTCGCTCAACCGAGCTAGGTGTCTCGCCCACCGGAGTCTACCGAGCTTGACTTTTCTTACAACATTAGCTTCAAAGTACATTGCGTACAACTCATGGTTGTAGCGTCTCCGAAATCGTCCTCCTTCACATACGGGGCCAACAGTTCTCCTTAAGACCTTCCTCTCGAAGGCGGCTAAGAGTTCAGAGTGCCTTTTATTGAGCACCCAGGTTTCGGATCCATACATGAGTACTGGTAAGACCAAGGTCTTTTACAGTAGTAGCTTGGATGTTCTGGAAAAGTTTCGGGATTTAAAGAGCCTTGATAGATCATAGTCGGCTTTGTTGGATTTGATCAGCCGTTCGCGTATTTCTTATTCCATATTGTTATCGGGTAATACTATTGACCCAAGGTAGTTAAAGGATTGCACTACTTCGAATTCGTGCTCAACCCTGATAGTTTTCCCGCTTTACGTCTTCTCTCCGCAAAAGTTGCAACCATGTACTCAGTTTTCCCTTCATTAATGTGCAATCCCAGTTTTTGTGAATGGTCTTTGACTTTTTAAAAGAATGGTCTTTGACTTTTCGTCGGCCGAGGGTGAAAGTGTAATAATCGACCTCTTTGGCCTTGAGGGTGTCGTTAACATTCCAGTGCGTGTGTATATCATAGGTTACGATTTTGTCGAAGGTTGGACTCAAGGTCTTTGCCTTAAAGTTGGAGATTTCTAGTCGGTTCATATTACCCACGAACTCCTTCAGGTAGAGGTCACGTGCAAAGACCTCAGGTTGCTGCTTCTTTTTAAAGCAGGTGGGTCGACCATGACCGCTGGTTGTGTGTCCTTTTTGGGGTTGCCGATGATACTGCCTTCGTTGGGTACGATTTCTCCGAAGGAATTATTCTTCGTGCAGTGGAGTGTACCGAGAGGTTGGGCACAGTGTCATTAACAGAAGCCGGTGACAATATTGGCGTACAACCAGTGGCAACACGTTTACTGAGGGGACCTCCAGGGCAATTCAGTGTTGGTCGTGGTGTTTTCCGCTTTTCCACATGGAGAGAGGCGGGGGCGGAACGAGAAATATTAGGAGTGGGGACAAGGGGGCCATTCTCGCCGAAGAGACATCAAAGTTGTTGTCGAGGTTTGTCATTTCAGGTTCGATCTGTGGATGAAGGGTTTCCGAGTTTGTATCGGATGGGGGTCGCGGGAGTAAATCAACTAAGCTTTAGTTTGATTATAAATGTTTTTATTATTTTAATAATTAATTACATTCATGTTCTTCCTAGGGGGAGAGAGAGCGTAGTGTTGGGCTCGTTGTAGTATTTATAGCCCTGTCCTGGGACCACTGTTATCTGCGTCGTGATAAAGATGCGTCTTGATGAAATAGCATAGAGCCAATATCCGTTGTGATAAGGAGGCATTGAATCTACATTAATCGTGGTTTTGGGTATTCGAAGAATAGAGTCAATATGAATTGCGATATAAATCATGGTCCATTGTGGTTTTTAGCATTTGATGAATAGAGTCAATATGAGTTGTGATATGGATTGTGATAAGGTGGTTAGATGATTCTTTGGATATTCTATATACGAAAAGGGAGGATGGTTGGGTCGTATGCTTGATGCTTTTAGAGTCGGGTAAGGTATTTGTTGTTGTGTTCCCTACAGGTGTTAACTCGGGTGAAGTAGCTTTCAGTGCTGGATTCTTCCTCTCGAGAGCAGCAATCCTGAGTCATCAAACCCTGATTGGGCTGGCGGTCCGCGTTCTGAGGAGATCTGAAGCCTATTGGCGAGGGCACGTACGATGGAAGCACAGCATAATTATCAGAGGCGGCAGTAGAGTTCGGCTGCATCAAAGCTAAAAACGACACAAAATAAAAACTGACAAGATATCAGAAAACGACAAGAGATGAAACAAAGTTGGGTAACACAGAAATAAGGAGCCAGGAAGGAAAAACTGACACTAACCCTGTTGAAATAAAAATAATTAAATAAAAATCCAAGCTAGAACAATAAAAATAGCGAGAACACAAAAGAAAAGAAATGTTTATATAATATATATGTACATATATATATGTAACAGAACACAGAACCGTGTGAAAAGTGACAGCGACAGTGAACATACAAAGACCAATTAATAAATTCTCTTGAAAAAAACAGTAAAAACAAAGTGATTATATATAAATAAAATGAAATAAAAGAGAACGAAGCCACGGGTTTGACAGTCAAAACAAACACAGATTAATACTAACCAACTGTGAGAGTGTATGTGAGCACATGTTTAGCAAAAAAAAAAGGAAAACAAAGAAGTAAAAAAAAAACAAAACAGAAATAACAAATAAAAATAAAAAAGAAACAAAAGGAACTAAAATATACAGAAATTACAAAGTGAAGCCAACCTAATAACTGGTTTAAAACAAAGACTGGCTTGCTATCTTGGATGCAACAAGCTCGGTGTATCGACCTTCAGCTTGCAGAATGGCAGACAAATAACAAAAAATTAAAAAATTGAAACCGAAGTCCGCGTTAATAAAACGCCCGGCGAGCTCCCCACTAACACGAGCGACATCAAAAATAAACAAGCCAAACGAGACAATAGCAGACTTGCTCGAAAAGGCGCAAAACATGGAAGAGAACAATACATTCCTCCCGGTTCCCTATAATGACGGCCATGTCACCAATAACATGTTTGCATGTTTGGCGAGTACCGAGACTGAGGACGAAGAAGAGGAAATCAGCGATCTTGAAACAAGGCTAGCCCGAGCAAGGGCGCAATTAGCAGAGAAGCGTCGCAGGAAAAAGGAATTTGCTGAAAAGGAGCAGCTAATAGTAAAACAACAGCAGAAAAATCAGCAACAATGTGCACAACAGAAGCCAAGCCAACAAAAAGGATGTCCACCGCAAGAGTTTATACAACAACAACCACAACAAGAGCAACAGGCAGCAAAAAGGAAAGCGAAGATGCCACCCATCAACATTACAGATATGGACTGTAACGAACTGGTAAGTCTATGTAAGCTTTCTATTGGGGAAGATTTTTCAATTAAAAGACTGATAGGGAACAGGTTTGCCATACAGACAAATTCGGTTGAGGATTTCGAAAAAATGAAAAATGTGTTAAAAAGGGCCACCGCGGAATTTTACACGTACATCCCGAAAGAAATAAAGAATATATCGGTTCTACTAAAAGGCGTTGACCCTGAAACAGAACCAGAAGTTCTATTACAAACGCTACGAGAGCTTAACTGTAATGATATTAAGTTTATCGCGGTAAAACCTTTCAATACAGCTAGGGCTAGACGGGAGAATCGTAAATTACCATTCTTCCTGGTGCAGCTGGGCCCCGGTAGCAAAATTGGTGGACTTAGGAAAATCACTATCCTGAACCATCAAATTGTCACATGGGACAAATTGAAAAAAGGCAGAGATATAATTCAATGTCTTCGCTGCCAAAGGTTCGGGCACTCAGCAGCAAACTGCGAAATGCAGTATCGATGCGTAAGATGCGGACAGGACCACAGCGCAGAACAATGCACATTAGGTAAGGAAAGGGTAGACGACAGATCTCTTCTAAAGTGTGCAGTTTGTAAGAGTGAGGGACACCCTGCTAATTATCGAGGCTGTCCTAAATTCCGCGAACTACAGGAAAAAAAGTTTTCACAGCAACGAAAAATAGAACGCCCGATAGTTCAAGCCCGAACAGCACTAAATGTAACACCTCAGT
This sequence comes from Microdon myrmicae, assembly GCA_963931805.1. Lineage (NCBI taxonomy): Eukaryota > Metazoa > Arthropoda > Insecta > Diptera > Syrphidae > Microdon > Microdon myrmicae. Next base: position 44,095,533 of record OZ007502.1, read on the forward strand.
TCCCGTATGCTCAGGTAACAGCTGGTAGGAGAAACACGCCACAACCCACCACACGGGTACCGCCGCAACATACTGGGCCTCCAGAAACAATAACACTAGCAGATGTGCTCACAACCTTGCTCGCTATTCAGACGCAGATGACACAAATGCAAAAACAAATAAAGGACCAGGACACTAGACTAGACTGGGTCTATTCGCAATTGTCAAGCCAGCCGTCAATATAAACCCCCCAACAGAAAGCACAATTAAGGCTCTAGTCGTGAATGTAAATTCACTTATCAGAATCGAGAGAAGAGCCGCTCTCTTTAAACTGTTGCAAGACGAAAATCCTGACGTGCTTCTGGCTAGCGAAACTAAGCTGAATCAGAGGCATAAACTATGTCACACAAACTACGACATTATACGAAGAGACCGACCCAACTCCACGCAAGGAGGAGGGGTGGCAATCTTTGTTAAAAAAGAACTTCAATATAAGGTAATATATAGTGGTGAGATGCGAAGATTTCAAGGTAGGGGGATGTATGTGATATCTGCCTACGCACCAGAACCACATCAACAAAATCAATTTATAGTGGAGCTAGAGACTCTTTTCCAATGCTTACAACTTTACTCGGAAGGGAACTATTACATCGTGGGTGGCGATTTGAATGCTAAACACCCAAATTGGGGAAATAGCACATCCAACACGAGAGGAAATCAACTAGCTGGTTGGCTAGATCAACATCACATTGAATATAAGGCTGACCTGGTAGCTACAGAATATCATTCTTTCCCCAGAGGGGGATCGTTCCTCGATATTATGCTTATTGACACACGACTTAAACATACACATACTAACAGACAAAAGATAAACTGCCTACGCACAATTGAGTATGACAGCGACCATTGTGCATTATCAATCGTGATAAAAACACCAAGCGAAGTTGTGGAACTCGGTGAATGTATGATACCGCAACCATATAACTATGGGGGTATGCGATGGACGCGTTTCACGAGAACCTTAACAAGAGAAATTCGTTTAAAAGATATTAACCCTCCTACCAACAGAAACATACCCAACGATGATATCGACAAATACATACAAAAAATGGACGAAACCATAAAACAAACTATGGACAAAACAATACCAAAAACCACACCTACGGATAAGATGAACATGTACCGAAACGCCACAATCAACGCACTCCACAGAAAAAAAAGTAGACTTCTGTCGCAACTAAAACTACGGTACAGACAATTTATTGATAGGCACGACCAGGAGATAATATCACTGAAGTCCAGATTAAAAAATCTCCAACAGCTGATAAAAGCCAACTATAGGCTATCAGCAAATTTGTATTGGAACAACAAAGTTCGGGCGGTAAAATCCAACAACCCTAGTATGTTTCCGCAAATTAATAAAATATTTAGACGGAGTAATGAAAACGAGATTCAGTGTCTCCAAATACCACGAACTGACGAAAACCAACGAATGCTGACAAATATAGGCATAGACGCCAACAACGCCATCCTAAATGACGAAGTTTTTGTGTTTGAAGATCCCTTGGAAAAAGTGAATGTTGTAGGGGCCGTCTTTCAAGAACTGTACAAGACAAATGAAGTAATTCGCCCCAACCATGGCTTGGAAAATAGAGTTTTACTGAATTATCGTCATCTTCGAAATGACATTTCACAGTGGCGAGCAGAAAACCAAGGTTTTATCGAATTCAATAATGAAAATACGGCAAACGCCGAGATCACTGTCGAAAGCGCCAACAGCCTTTTGACCACTAGCGAAGACATCCATGGCGTCTTTGCATCATTAAGAAAAAAAAAATCAGTTGGAATCGATGGAATACCCAATATAGTACTCAAACATCTTCCTCCAATCGCGATTGACATATATGCAGTCTTGTTTAACAACGCTCTGAACAACGCACACTATCCAGTACGTTGGAAAACGGCCATCATCCAACCGTTACCAAAAAGAGGGAAAGACAGAACAAACCCAAAAAATCTGCGATCGATCAGTTTGTTACCGAGTATCAGTAAAGTATTCGAAAAGGTTCTAAACAAGGCTCTACTTAAATGGGTTGAGGACAATAATCATCATCATCATCATCGGCACTACAACCTGGAACCGGTCTTGGCCTTATTTAGCAAGTCCTGAGGCTTGTTAAATTTTCCATAATGATTGGTTTTTTCCGGGCAAGGTCATTAGTCTTGCGCCAGAGGCTCCCCGACGGGGAATCGAACCCCGGTCTCCCGCGTGACAGGCGGGTATACTAACCAGTATACTATTGAGGACAATAATATTATTCCAAATAACCAATTTGGTTTTACAGCTAGTCATGAAACCACACATGCCGCAGTTAAACTGGTTTCAGACATTCAGTGGAATAAAAATCTGAAACAGTGCACAGGTGCCTGTTTGATTGAGTTGGAGAGGGCCTTCGACACCGTTTGGCTAGAAGGGTTATACTACAAGCTAATGAGACTAGGCATTCATAAACCACTACTGTATATACTATACGACATGTTGAATGAAAGAAAATTCGTCGTCAAAAGTGGCAATGCGACCTCCAACATTACCTACAATATAGAAAACGGTCTGCAACAGGGAGCGGTGTTATCTCCGATCCTTTTTAATATTTACACTAGCGACCTAATAAGGTCTCTTCATCAGGCTATTGCGTATGCAGACGATCTGATAATATATAGAACAGCTCCAAAAATTGAAATCATTAACAGATTATTACAAGGGGATTTCAATGATGTTCAGCGATACTGCAACAACTGGAAACTCAAAATCAATATCCAGAAGTGTGAAACCATCCTCTTTAGAACACCACTCGCTGAAGCTACCAGGGACACCAAGAAAACTGGCGAAAGCTAGCTATTATGGGACCACACCAACAAACACTGGAAACCAAAAATGTAGTCAAATACTTAGGCATCTGGCTGGATCAGTATCTATATTTTAACAAACATGTGGAGGCTGCGCTGCCCAGGGCAAAGAAAGCTTATGCTATGACAAGAAGACTGTTTCATAGTAGTCAACTTGACAGCAGAGTTAAAGTTATATGCTACATGGCTCCCATCAGACAGATGATCATATATGGATGTCCAGTGTGGTTTAATGTGGGACCTAGCTTAATGGAAAAGATTCGGATTTTTGAGAGACAATGCCTCAGGACGTGTCTCAACTTACATCGGACACCTGAATCCAATCACAAAAAATACTATACCAATGAAGCGTTGTACAATGGGGCCAATATAAACAGAGTGGATAACTTTATGATCAAGCTGATCCGAGGGCATCTTGCGAGATCAATGAGCTCACCGAACGATTTGATTTTTGGTGCATATTATTATTATTATTATTATTTATTGGCCTGTAAGAACCCGGAAGTTCATGGCCTCACCGATTCGGCTGTGCCATCGTTCCCTGTCCTGGGCACTCTCCTTCCACGCTTGACCATTCGATCCGATCTCCTCAAGGTCAAACCTAACATTGTCCTCCCATCTCCGTCGCGGCCGTCCTACCGGTCTCTTTCCCGTTGGTCTACCGTCAAGAATTCTATGCACGGTCCTATCGTTCCCCATTCGCGCCACGTGTCCGGCCAATCTTAATCTTCGCGACTTGATTACTCTCACTATTGTAGGTTTGCGATATAGCTCTTCCAATTCGTGGTTATGGAGTCTCCTCCATTGTCCTGCCTCCTCATCATATTTACCTCCAAAGATGCCCCTCAAAACTTTATTCTCGAATACGTGGAATTTGTTTTCTTCCCGTTTTGTGAGAGCCCATGTTTCGCATCCATATAGAACAATCGGCATGATTATGGTTCTATAGACACGGATCTTTATGTTACGTGATAGCAGTCTGGATTTCAGCAGTTTACTGACTGCATGCCAACTCGCGTTGCCGGAATGCAGTCTCTTGTTAATTTCCTTCGACATTTCATTACTGGCCCTCAGTATCGTTCCCAGATATTTAAATTCTTCAACTTTTTCAAATATCTTACCTCTGACGTTTATATGTGTTATCTGAGGTCCACCTGCTCTGGCCGTAATCATATATTTTATTTTGTCTTCATTTATATCTAGGCCCACCTCTTCTGCCGCTTGCATGATGATTTCACAATTTTTACTAACAGTCTCTAGATTATCGCCCAGAACGGCGATGTCATCCGCATATGCGAGCACTTGTGTGACCCCGTTCAGAGATAATCCGGCCATGTTGTCGTCTTGTACCTTTCTGATGACATACTCGAGCACATGGTTAAAGAGACACGGTGATAGACCATCTCCCTGCTTTAGTCCGTCCCGGATTTCAAATGGTTCTGAGAGGTGGTTTTCTATTCTGACTCGCCCTTTGTTTTCGTTCATGCAAATTTGAATGAACGCGGCATATTTTTTTGGGACTCCCAGCTCAACTAGAATATGGTAGAGTCTCTTCCTTGCGACTGACTCGTAGGCTTTTTTGAAGTCAACGAACAGTTGGTGAACCGTCTCTCCGTATTCCCAGTTCTTTTCCAGCAGTTGTCTTATTGTGAACATTTGGTCGCTTGTTGACCGGTTCCTACGGAATCCACATTGGTAGTCTCCCAGTATCTCTTCTGTGTACGGTGTGATTCTCGCCAGAATGACATTTGTTAATATTTTGTATGCGGTTGGGAGCAATGATATTCCTCTGTAGTTTTCGCAGTCAGATCTGTCGCCTTTTTTGAAAATGGGGATGACTATTGAGGTTTTCCATTCTTCCGGAGTGACTTCCTTATCCCATATTGTTTGGATGAGCTGGTGGATCTTTCGAGCGGTTGCCTCTCCTCCATGCTTCACAAGCTCTGCCGGTATGCAGTCGACTCCGGGAGCCTTGATGTTTTTCAATCGCTTTATTGCGTCTACAACTTCGTTGAGAGACGGTCCTGGGATCTGAGGCTCGGCTGTATGTACGCTTGGTGCATTTATCTGCGGTTGATGGGTGCGTACATTGAGCAGATTTTCAAAGTACTCCCAATTTATCACGACATTGTTTGTTTCTGTGACCAGACAGCCGTTTGCGTCAGGAATTATTTTGGCTTTTCCTCGGTAGCCATTTCTAATTGAATTTATGCCGACATACATACCTCCGATGTTTTTTGCCCTAGAATTTTCTAGGATTTTTTCGATCCGAGTCTTCTCCCATTCGCGTTTTTTGCGTTTGAAGAGCCTCATTGTCTCTCTCTGAATTGTCGCGTATCTTTCTGCGTTGACTTCATCATATCTTTCTAAGTGGATCACTCTGAGGCGTTTACGTTCTTCGATCTTCGCCCTGCACTCATCGTCAAACCAAGGTTTGGACTTAATTGTTTTCTTAAATCCTAGTACCTTTTGGGCTGTTAGTTTGATTGTGTCTCTGATCGATGTCCATTTAGTGTTCACAAAAATGTATGTATTTTTGGTGCATATTACCCAAACAATATGTATTATGAGGGGGTACGTCGCAATGGCTTTATTCCACCAGAAGCATTCCTTAGTCTTGACATGAACGGCCTTATACAAAATGAATCCGCTATACCGTTGATTTATCACGTGCGTCTGTCGGGTACAGATAAACGAATATGTTATAATCGAGAAGTTGCGCACACAGATGAAGAGCGCCTGCAGTTCAGTAGGGCAGTAGCACAGAAAGACCGAAAAGACACGAATAAGCAACACCAGAGATTTTGGTGGCTGAGTGGCAATTAAAAACCTGTTTCCTTATAAAACTGGCAAAAAAAGGAAAGTAATAATAATAATAATAATAATAAAGGCCAACAAACTACGGAAAGCTTACATAGATTTAGCATTTCGAAGTTTTGATATTAGGTTTAGGATAGAGTTAAGGTTAAAAAAAAAAAAAAAAAAAAAATTAGTTTAGTATTTAAGTGAAACCTGGATCCACTATCACACACCCGACTCCAATAGGCAGTCTGCAGATTGGCCACGAAATCCGACCGAAGCGGCCAAAAGGCCAACGCTCGGCCGGGAAAGTAATGGCCTCCGAAATGTCATGAAACTTCATACATAAACTAGTGGCGGATGATCCTCTCGAAATGAGTCATGTTCATTTTGTAGTGCTGCCACCTATTGAAAAAGATCGGGACTTTTCAGTCCATATAGTATATCATCATCGTAATCGTCGGCACTACAACCGGGATCCGGTCTTGGCGTTATTTAGCAACTCTCTCCACGGGTATTCGGTCCATATCCGATACTTGTTAAATTGCCCATAATAATTTGTTTTTCCGGGCAAGGTTATTAGCCTTGCGCCAACCTTTCTCAGGATGGCGCCGCATGCATTGGTTCACTACTTGGCGGGTGCCAAAGTAGCTATCCACGGGTGTCACGTGGAGACTGCATGTCAACTTGGATTGAACAGGGACAAGGATCGTCCTGGCCTTCGCCGGGTTGAAAGCAATCAGGACCTACCTCCCTTTATTAAACTTGTGTTAAGCCAAAAACTTGAGAGTTCTGCCCTCACGAAACTAAACTAAACTAAACTGCTATAATCATCATCATCATCGGCACTACAACCTAGAACCGGTCCTGGCCCTATTTAGCAAGTCCTGAGGCTTGTTAAATTTTCCATAATGATTTGTTTTTTTTCTGGCAAGGTCATTAGTCATGCGCCAGAGGCTCCCCGACGAGGAAACGAACCCCGGTCTCCCGCGTGACAGGCGGGTATACTAACCAGTATACTATTGAGGAGCTAAACTGCTATAATTACGTATCCATAATTTAGTTATATATTTTTATTAATTATCCTTTATTACTATTTATTGTTATTAATTATATTCTATTAGTTAACTATTGCTGTTTAAGAATATAATATTGTTCATTGTTACAACACATAAAGTTTAAATATAAAGAACAACTTTCGCTAATATAGAACACTAATGGTTTAAAAAAATTAAATTATTTAATAGACGAAGAGATCGGTGGAAAGTTAGGAATGGGGAAGTTCGTACACACAGACGATTTCCAAAAACTCAACCTTGGCTTCTCTCTTGATGAAGGAATGTCTAGTCCAAACGAATGTTTTAGCATATTCTACGCTGAACGCAGCATATGGCGTAAGTTTTCAATACCCTAAAACACCTTTTCTATTTATTGTAGCCTTTGGTAATATTTGCAGACATTCATTTCAAAATCTCTGGTACCGCCGGGCATGGATCTTTACTACTTGAAAACACTGCTGGCGCTAAATTAAACTACCTACTTGGTAAATTTATGGAGTTTCGACAAAAGGAGTTTGAAAAACTGAAAAGCAACGAGAAGTTGACCATTGGTGATGTTACAACCGTCAACCTCACCCAAGTAAACGGTGGAAAGCAGAGTAATGTTGTACCACCATACATCATTGCAGTTATTGATGTTCGATTAGCCATTGATGTGGACCATGTAGAATTTGAAAACTTGGTTAGACGTTGAACTTTGTTACCTAAGAAGTATACTCATTTTGAATTTCATAATGTAGGTTAAGACTTGGTGTAAAGACGCTGGAGGAGGCATTGATATTTCGTACGAACAAAAGGAGCCTCGCCTTGATGCAACAAGTTTGGACGACAGCAACATTTACTGGAAAGCTTTTAGTGAAGCCATTAAAGAACAGTAAGTTTTGAAATCAGATTTTCCTAAAAGGATGAATTGACCACATATGGAAATGATGTGTTGAACGTTGTTCTATGCCAACTGTTGGTTTAAAGCTGCTGTGTGGTATTGACCTCTCTCTTTCAACAAAATATTTGGTTGCGCACGGCTTTAGAGCACCTGTCACAATTGTTTTTCGGGCATTCGCATTGATTTTGGCGCCACAGTTAAAAAATACCAACCCACAGCGCTCATCGACCGTCAAGGCGGCTCAAACCATGACGAGCAGTGCTGCTTGATTTCTGGTAGTCATTCGAATGTCCAAATTTTCGCATGACCTTGCTATTGGGTTTGATCACTTTGTTTGTTTACGAATTGCTCGATTGAGAATTTTTTCTTATCGAGCAAGACGATATCCGACGATTGTCCACTGTAGGCCAAGCGCAGCATCTTCTTTTATTGAGCCTAACTTTTTTTTTGAGCATCAGTGCAGTATTGTTTTTTTTTTATAACTGCAAGGCTTTACTTTGAACTCCTTTTCAATATTCATTAGTTTTTTTTTTTTTTTTTTTGTTTCGGTAGGAAGGTGAAAATTTTCAAAAGATACCCCTGGACCGGTCCAGAGACATGCCGGGTTTTTACCGACTAAACCCATTACAGTATATTTCGATTTGTGCAGCTCACGAACAACTTATTTGTCGCTACGACTCGGATTTCATTCAATTCGCTTCCTGTCTTTGCGAACCATTTCTGCCGATGATGTCCTTTTTTGTCAAAACCTATCATAGTATTTTGCAACGAAGCCAATATCACGGTAACCACCTATGGTTTTGGACACGAATGATTTATTCACGTTTGGATCATACAGGGTTCCAGCAATAACCACTTGTGGCTTTCCAGCCAAATGTAATGCAATCTAGGCAGGCTTGTCGTAAGAGGCGACTAAAGGCCGAGTGGTAGGTGGGATCCCAACGCCCTGCCGCCCGGTGAAATATCATCGCATCAAGCTATAGGCTCCATGAAACGATCGGGAGAAATTCCTAACCATCTTTCGGAGCTTGGCTGATGGACCGGTTCGAGAAAAGGTTTGCTTAGGTGGTAGTCGGTTCCAAGGTGAGATACCAGCCCGCACGCTGTACATTCCGCTATATCGTCGAGAGAAATTTTCGACTATGTTTCGAATGTATGGCTGATGGTACGGACTGACACGGAGATAAATCTTGAGGGTATCTTCTGAGATAAATAATTCCGGAGGTAAACTAGTTCCCCATTCGGATCTCCGGGGAGGAATATGTCAGTGGGAACATCATGCAGATGTTATGATAAATAATCAAACTTTAAGAGGTTCGTCATCGCATAATCGGACTCGCTCTCGAGGCTCTGTCGACGTTCGCCTGATAACGGAATTTTTCAACATCAGGGGCTTCGGTTTCACCAATACGAATGTAAACCCCGTCCACCAATATTTGTAAACAACGAAGCCTGATATCCTTGCCCTAACCGAAGCCCAGGTCGATTCGTCAACTGATTCGACGTATCTGTGTTGCTCAGGATACGACTTATATTCGAGACTCCGTTTTAAGGGTGGAGTCTGCGTCTTCACGCGGTCCGATCTGGCTTGCCGAAGAATGGAGGCATTAGAACCCAATAACTTCGACATAATGTGGTTGAAGGTTGTGCGTGGGAATTCTGTTAAATTTCTTTGTTGTCTTTACCGATCCCCAAATGACGATCGACCAGCGACATTTTTCGAACATCTTATACGTACCGTCGACTGGATACAGATCAACCACCCCGCTTCTAAAATTATCGTCCTTGGCGATTTTAATGTACACAATTACCGCTGGTTGGTGCATTCTAACAGAACTGAGGAGGCTGGCGGAGATGTTCGCTGTTAACCACAATTTGACTCAACTCGTGGAGGAACCCGATGCCCGAGGTGATTATACGAAAGCCCTGGATTTGTTTCTGGGAACCTCAGATTACTGCTTGGTCGCCGAACCACTTGCATTTCTAGCGAATAACCGACCTAAGCAACTTCGCCATGTATGGAGGTATGGTGCTACTCATCATCATCATCGGCACTACAACCTGGAACCGGTCTTGGCCTTATTTAGCAAGTCCTGAGGCTTGTTAAATTTTCCATAATGATTTGTTTTTTCCGGGCAAGGTGGTGCTACTAACTGGGGCAATTTGCGATATTTCTTCCCATCATTTCCTTGGTAGAAGCTGTGCTTTGAAGACTCCGATGTTAACGCTTGCGCGGAGTCAGTCACAGAGATTATTCTTCTAGGATGGGGATCTACATTCCGCATTTCATCAATCGAAGTTCATCCGATAAACATTGTTTAATTAAAAATGGAACACATTATAGCGGCAAAAAATAGAGCTTTTAAACAATGGCGCTCCAATCGATGTTAACAGAACGAATTTTGTGAGAATCAGAAACGCGTGCAACCACGCGATTGATACCACGAAGAAGGCCTACAACAACAGAGTAACCAATAAACTCCTTGAGTGCCCAATTGGTTCCCGTTCCTTCTGGTCAATGGCACAGGCTGTCAGCAGTACCTTCGCTTCCTCCTCTTTTCCACCGTTAATGGCGGGCAGCGGCACGTTGTTCACAAATTCAAAAGATAAAACTAATATGTTTGCGAATTTATTTTTCGCGAATTCAAACCTCGACCGCGGTCTTTTGGAGCCACCTGTGATCGCGCCGGCACGGTCTTCCATGCGGGATGTGAGATTTCGCCCGCGTACTATTCAACGCATTCTACGTGAACTGGACTGTAGGAAGGCAACCGGCCCGGACGGAATACCAGCAATAGTCCTTAAGAACTGTGCTCCAGAACTGTTCTTGGCAGACCCTTCCGATTATCTTATGCACGGAGGACCTTTCCTGCCTGCTGGAAAATCGCTCGAGTTCAGCCAGTTCTAAAGACGGGGAAAAAGTGTCTCCCACAAAATTACCGTCCGATAGCATTACTGTCTATGTTATCTAAGATGATGGAAAAAGTCATCAATACTGTGTTAATTAAGTATTTGGAATGCAACGGACTTCTGAATGATCGTCAATACGGATTACGTGCCAGGTGGTGCACGGGAGACCTTTTGACACTTGTAACCGATATATGGATCTCTGCGGTTGAGCGAAATGGTGAGTTAAGGGCGGTCGCATTCGATATCCCCAAAGCTTTTGACCGCGTCTGGAACGGAGCATTGCTGAGCAAACCTCATTCATATGGACTTACCCAGCAACTTTGCGACTGTACGAAGAGCTTCCTTGAAAATCGATCGATCCGGGTTGTTGTGGACGGCGAGTGTTCGGATGTGTATCCCGTTAATTCCGGGGTGCCCCAAGGTTCTATTTTGGCTCCAACCTTGTTTTTGCTTCACATAAATGATTTGTTGGGTTTGTTGGAGTCCACAGATAACCTAGTGTTCAGTTTTGCGGATGATAGTACGCTTGGTTACTCTTTCTCGAGTGATCGACCAGCGTCGCGCCAGCTGAGATATAGCCAGATCGACTTATTGAATCGGGACCTAGATAGGGTCTTGCAGTGGGGAAAGGCCAATCCCGTCGATTTCAATGTAACGAAGATACAATGTGCAACATTCACAAAGAAAAGTGGATCAACGGTTCCACAGCTGACGATGAATAGCCAGACCCTCGACATTTCGGAAAGGTTGAAATTGCTCGGCGTCACGGTCTGTGGGACTGTATCGTGGCATAAACATGTCCGGGTTCGTCTCTCTAGAAAATGGAGTTATATTTTTAGAGCCAAGAATATATTTTACTTCAGCCCAACTTTTTCGCCTGTTTAAATCACAAATTAGACTTGCACTCGAATATTGCTTTCATGTTTGAAGCTCGGCTCCTAAACATACCCTCGACTTACTTAAGAGCAAACAGAGATGAGCCATCCACCTGATCGGGGACACGGCGCTGACATCGGGACTACAGCCGCTATCACAACCAAGGTGCGAAGCCGACCTCTGTCTGTTTTACAGATATTATCATGGGTACTGTCCTTCGGAGATTCGTGATAATTTTCCGCGTAAGTCGCTCTACACGCGCCCCACAAGACAATCCGACGGAACTTCACTTTGCGGTTTATCTCACGACGGCGCGAACATCCATGCATCAGAACTCGTTCCGTTACAGAGCGGGAAAGCTGTGGAACTCACTACACGCGCGAGTGTTCACGGAGCCTTACAACCTACAACTGTTCAAAAGGAGCTGCAGCAGTTAATCGATGGCATCTCGGGACGCCGTGTCGGCGCTATGCGTTCGCCTAACCCGAGAGAAGTATATTTAAAAAAAAAAAAACCACACTCATATTTAAATTCCATCAGGAATAAAATTTTTTAATTCACAAAACTGAGTCAACAACCATTTAACACACGTGTAAATAATAAAATTGCCTATCATTAGGCAAAATATGGCGGTATAGGGCTACCAGCTGTTTCAAAATTTTAAAAGTGCGAAATTGGTGGCAGTTTAATTGGGACACCTTGTATTTATTATAGTTACTTCACTCTCCTCAGCAATGTACCACCCACAAATCACATTAAACGCTCCTTACAAACAAATTTAAACACGATATGTAAATCTGTGCTGGGCAAACACCAATAGATGAAAATACTACTGATACGCGTGATAGTCAACTGAGAATTATAGCAGTGCGAAACTGGTTGCAGTTTAATTGGGTCACCTTGTATTTAGTTACTTCACTCTCCTAAGCAATGTACCACCCACACGTCACATTAAACGCTCTTTTCAACCAAATTCAAACACGATAAGTAAAGCTGTGCTAGGCAACCACCAGTGGATGAAAATACTACTGATACTGATTGATAGTCAACTGAAAATTATACCAGTGCGAAGTTGGTTGTAGTGGATCACTCTGTATACCTACAATGCCATCCTTAGTTGTCCTCATTTCTGGAAGGTTATATTTCTCCACAAATACCTTGTGGTAATCTAAATTTTTTCTTAACCAGAAAGATCAAGTTTCCTCACGTACTCGACATGCGACGAAACCTTGAGGGTGAAAATTTATTTCAGTTTATATTCATTGATGGCGATTTTCAAGTATTAAAATTTATTGCTAAGGAAGTCCTCGCCTCATTGATGGATGCCTCCCATGAATGTAGTCATTTTAACAAACGGTAGGGGAGCTTTGCAAAAAATATTTCATTACCATATGTTTGTAAATTGTATGCATTAGAGGTTACAGCGTAGTTTTAGTGCTGCGATGAGTGAGACTTTTCTCTGGACATGGACAGTTTACTCTGGTGTAATATTAAAAATCTTGATCTCAACATAAAATGTTCAGGTTAACAATTTGGCACCGGGAGTTCGATACCGGCTGCGCCAATTGTAAGGTTATCTGAATGTATGATACCTGGTCTGGAGTGAGCTGTCTGCCCTGGATGCTCTATATCCACGATTGGAAATTGAAAAGAGTTTCTATTACTTGTATTTGCCTTTTTTCTTTATTACTTAGTTATTGGTTTATACACTTAATTTATTTTACAATAGACTGAAAAACCGACTACTACTTTATTCTGATTAACTTCAATCTAATCAAAGTAGAAGGCCCTGCTGTTCCGTTGCAAGGCTGCAATCTTCCACTCTGATCGATTAACTCTTTCTGATTTATTCACATTGCAAACACTCTTTATATACCCAAATTCTGGATGCAAAAAAAGCAAACGATGCATCCTCCCTTGGACTTTGGCCATTTGCGTAGCTCGAGACACCTGTATTGCTTAAATATCATTTGCGACTTAAGTTGCTTGTGCCGGGTGCAACGGCGTATATCACTTGCTTGATATTTGTACCTGATCGAATGAATGGAAATACAATAGCCCTCGCCCAAGCCATTGGCATCGTACAAGCGATTGGTGCTGTGTCGTGGCGTCGGCCAGCACCTTGTCGCTACGTCCAACCGGTTGGTGCTTTGTCTTTACGCCCAACTGGTTGACGCTTTGACGGCAGTTATGTTAGACGGCATGTCGGTTGCCTTTGAAGACGCCGGCGGCGCCTCGTTCCAGTTGAGGTATCTGGTCCTGGCTGTGGAGCAAACAGATGTGCCGGTAATGTGATAGCATACAGCTTGAAAGGTAGAAGTGTCCCACACCAGTGGAGTGTCTGCTTATGCATTCAGGGACATGGAACAATCAATGGAAAGAATTGATTGTGAGTTGTGGAAATTGTATTGTGTGCGTTAGAGTTGTGAGTTTTATGTAGCGGGGCGCAACACTGGCTTAAGTAGAACGAGATCCCCTGTTTATTCACCTTATGAGGCACAACTAGTATGACTGTCTTAAAAAGATGATATTCGGGAATTTTTTTAAAGAAAACCACTCCACCGAATGTTTTAAAATGTTGAAGATATATAGGGGCGCCATCTTTTATGTTGGAACTTTGACATTTATCAAGCGATTGACTTGAGTTTGAAACGTCAATTCATTGCAATTTTAACCATGAATTACTTCATACCGAAACAACGAGGGGCCGAAATAGTGACGTTGTACATTGAAAATAGTCGTTCAGTTGTGTTAACACAACTACAAGAGAATTTTGTTGAGCACGGGACAGTGGGAGATCGTTGACATCCCATTTATCAACGCCCAAGACGTTCCAAAGACCTGGTTAAAGCTGTAAGAGAGAGTGTTGACGAGAATCCACATGTGTGATATCGTCACCTCGCTCAGTATTATGGCGTCAGTGGAAACACCTTATGGGGATTTTGAAAGATTATTTGCGTTGCATCCGTATCAACTGCAATTGACTCAATGAATATTGCCGACAGACCGTACACGTCCTTTGGAATACGTCTAAACAGTCGCATACCGACATAAAAGATGGCGCACCCTACATGTTTGTACAAATGATTTATGTACAGCATGTTTATTTTTTCTTGGTTAAAAATATTCTATTTTTAGCGACCTAATGTAAATGTAATAAAGAGGAATCTAGTTACATATGGGTTTGAAAGTTCTTTGGTTCAGCGTTGGGTGGGCAAACGTAATGTAAAGGAGTCTAGTTATGGTTTGTCTTGAAGATGGTGGCAACAGCATTAAATAATCGAATTTACAATATACATTAAAATATTTATTTTTAATATTAAAAATATACATTAAAACATTTATTTTTAATATTACAGTAAACTAAAAACGAATACTTTGGTCTTCCCTGGAGGAACTGATAGTCAATATATAAGAGAGGTATGTGCTTCACAATCATAGGTAAACACAACTGTTATATTTGGATTATCATTGTCTAGGTGGGCGTACCAGCTATTGGATTTTCACCAATGAATAACACTCCGATACTTCTTCACGACAATGACGAATTCTTGAAGGCTGACACCTATTTGAACGGCATAGAGATTTATAAGACCATTATTCAGAAACTGGCCAATGTATAAAATGACTCAACTTTGTTGTAACTGAAACCGCATTTGATAACATGAACATTTTGATAAAGATTTATTATATTTTTGTTGATGTATTTCTTTCCCTTTTCTGGCATATTCACAATTTGTAGAGAGGTCACGGACGATTAATGAAAAAATGTAAAAAGAGAGCGCGTAAGAGGGGGCGTTCTCATCATGAAGTGCCAAATTCTTTTTAGGGACGTAATGGGCAAATAAGTTCCTTCAGCAACGGGAAAGTGGAGGTCGGCCATAGAATGTAGAAAAGCTCATAGGAGAAATTTTGTATCTTATGCTGTGATTGTTAATGTTGTCAATGTAAAATTTCTTTATAATAACTACCATGCGTCAGAAACTAATAAGCTCAAAGGCTTTTTGAAAAACGGAATATTTGTTTCTATCTTTTTTTGAACTCACGATAAGAACGCGATTTTGTATGATTTGCACAGTACTACTTGTAGCTTACCTTCTAAGATGATTACATTACACTAAGAAGTTTTAAGCTCTTTGGTAACCAGTATTCTTTTGACCACAACACTTTTGATACGGATTTCTGTCCAAAGGCAACGGGCTTCATTCACGTGACCGTGGCCCTTTTGGAGTGAAGTAAGACGGAACCTGTTAGACTTTCAAAGCAAAGCGTCATGAACGGTATCATATTCTGTGGTATCGTATCGACTTTTGTTTTTCTTATCTCTCTTTCATTTCAGACTTGATGAACATGATACTAGATAAAAGCTAAATAAACGCCTATCTTAAACAAAAACAAACTTGTGCGCGGTCTAATATGTGTCTGTCTAGTTGATTTTTGGTTTGTCTTTTCTGTTTTTGCTTCAGTTGAATTCTGGTATTCAGCCAAGTGTAGTCGCGTGTTTATCGGCAGTGCAGCAACGCACCAACGACTTCTATACTCGAATCTTGAGAATTAATCGAAATCATTATCAAACTGATTAGCCCCGCAACGGGTGTGCTCAGTTGTTACCTCGCTGACCAAAGTCCAGTGTTTTTGTTCAGTGAGTTTGCTTGATCTCTAGTAGACCGGATTTCCACTTGCCCAATATGACCAATTGGGAGAACAACGAGGAAATCAAAATCTTCCAAGAGTATCTTCGGATTCCAAGTGTACATCCGAATGTAGACTACGGTAAGATATAATCATTAGCATTCCTTCCGAACTTTTTAACTATTGTGTACGGTAAAGTTCACCTGTTAATTATAATTAACATATGCTCTAAGAACTTATTGATTGTTTTGATAAAAATAGCTACTTTGGATAAAAACGAAATCTATTCGATGAATGAACGTGAAACTGCTTTGGTGTTGTTGAACGAAATATTTTTTGTTTTCGTTTGTTTAATTTAAGATTCATTGTTCAAAGGTAAAGATATTGCTAATTTTGTGGCAGCTTCGTTGATCTTAGAGGCTATCAGTTTTCAAATTTCTACCGTAAGAAAACAAATAATTATAAAAAAAAAAGTATGTTAAGAATTTGAACCACTTAACCAATATAAAGTGTATGACTAATTATGAAAGCTTTATTTATCATCATCATCGGCGCTACAACCGGGAGCCGGTCTTGGCCTTATTTAGCAAGTCCTGAGGCGTGTTAAATTTTCCATAATGATTTGTTTTTTCCGGGCAAGGTCATTAGTCTTGCGCCAGAGGCTCCCCGACGGGGAATCGACCCCCGGTCTCCCGCGTGACACGCGGGTATACTAACCACTATACTATCGAGGAGCCTAGGAAAGCTTTATATCACTGAATTATTCTTGGACAGTTTAATGAACTGTTACTGAGTGGATCTATTAGTAAATCTAAACGTGTTTAGAGCACTGGCACATTGTGAGCAAACAAATTTCCACAACGCCTCAAACTCCCACCATGAACCATTTATACTGTTGCGGATTCACAATTATATGCAGCGGGGAGAATCTAGTACGTTTACCGTCTAGTACACTCCCCACCAAACATATCCACCACACCTGTCAGCAACCAGCTGACAATGCGTCATCGCCAAGGGACGCCAACCAGCTGCCACATTAATTCAAATGTGACCAACCTTCACCGCGCTCACACAGTCAAACGTAACAGCAATTTATTCCCAGTCGTTGCAATTAACCAAACTTACAATTCATTGTGTATTATAACGTTCCTTAAGCATGAAACATTACAATAAAGAATAACTTGATATTATTAATTGGTTCTCGCTCAATTGAGAACGTGCTCTTATACATTGACCGCGCTGTTCTCTCGCCTTTGAGCCGAACGAGTTCGACAGCCATTGTTCGTTGTGACCGTCCATCGACGGCCAACGAAACGCGTACCACTTCAACGCACAAAACGAATAAAATTCGCAGTATATAATAATATAGTGTGGGCCATACATTTTTGCAAATGGCAACACTTGATTTCTTAAAAACCGTTAGTGGGAGGGGGGCGCGAGTGGCGGGACGTAAAAAACATATAAACAATTCCCTGCCACTCGCGCGAGTCAATATTTTATTAGTTTACCGGATAGTAAAACAAGGTTATTTTCCAAAGATCTACAGTCCTTTATTGGATAAATAACTTACCCTATCTATCCTAGATTATAAACTACCCTGTTAACTGAATTTCATTCATATTTATACCTAAGACTAACTTCGGCACATCTCGATACTCCCACGGTTGCTTGTGCGGCTTATCTTTGATGTTCCCATGGTTCGTGCTTGTGCGGCGATGTTCCCATGGTTATCGTTAACTCGCGCCCCTCCCTCTAATGGTTTTTAAGAAATCAAGTGTTGCTATTTGTAAAAATTATGGCTCACCGTATATGTACCATATTATTATTTTTATACTTATTCAACATTTTTGCTGTAATTTTTTTTTAATAATGTGTACACCCAAAAGGGATTAGTTAATTGACCTCACGACAATAAGTGGTCATAAAAATAAGTACGTTGATAATTTAAAACACTTAAACAATAAAAGAAAAAATTTTGGCTACTTACAAAAACCTTATAGCACTGAATTACTCTCAGTCAATTTAATGTAATGTTAATGAGGCGTTCGATTAATAAATGCGTGTCCAGTTCACTAGTATATTCCGGGAAAACAAATGTACAAGACGCCCAAATTGATGCAAGGCACGATTTTAACGAATAAAATCCGCAACATATGAAACTAGTGTCAGTGGGAAAAGTTTTGGCGCCGATTAATTACTGTCGATAAAACTTGGATACACCATTATACGCCCGAAACAAAAATACAGTCAAAACACTGGACTGCAAAGGGGGAATCGGCTCCAAAAAAGCAAAAACTGTTTTTTCGGCTGGGAAAGTGATGAGGACTGTTTTATGGGATAGTCATGCAGTTATCTTAATCGATTATCTTCAAAAAGGAAAAGCCATTATGGGAGCATCGCTGGGAGAAGTGTGTAGAGTTACTAGGAGGCTATGTAGAAAAGTAACAATAAGTTTTAAGAAAAAATGTCTTGTAACTTTGTTGGGTCGGAAACTTTGCAGCCCACCCATGTATTAGGTGTACAAATAAGTTTTCGCCGTTTTCAATAAAAAATAGGAATTTATTGTGAAAGAACGATACATTACGTTTTATTCTGTCTTGTCCATTACTAGACACTATTTTTTCCACCTTACTGACAGCATCCAGATACAACAGCGGAAGAACTCTTCATCTTTTGAGGATATCCACAAATCGACCAATTTTTTTGGTATCTTCATATGTTGTAAAGTGCTCCTTGGATGGACTATGTGCCATGGATCGAAATAAGTGATAATCAGAAGGGGCAAGGTCTGGCGAATACGGCGGGTGGGGTAAGACTTCCCAATGAGGTGTTTCCAAATAGGTTTTCACCGGCACCGCAACATGCGGACGAAAATTATCATGAAGAATAATAATGTTGTCATGTCTGGAGTAGTAATCGGAGCGTTTTTCCTTGAGTACTTGGTTCAATCTCATTAATTGTGTTCGGTAGAGAACTCTAGTGATAGTTTCACTCGGTTTCAGCAATCAATAATACACGACACCAATCTGATCTCACCAAATACACAGCATGAGTTTTTTCCCATTAATATTCGGTTTGCTAAAATTCCATTATATCATCTGTTTATAGACTTTAAGGCCGCCTACGACAGCATAGCCAGGGTAGAACTATATAATGCCATGAGAGAATTCGGCATTCCAAACAAAGTTATACGGCTTTGTAGGTTGACCATGACAAACGTAACTAGTCAAGTAAAAATAGCGGGATTGCTGTCGAAACCAATAAACATCTTTAATGGGCTCCGACAAGGGGACGGTCTGGCTGGCCTCCTCTTCAACCTGGCGTTGGAGAAAGCAATCCGTGACTCTGGCGTTACAACAAGAGCGACTATTGTCACCAAGTCCAGCCAGATACTTGCCTACGCAGATGACATCGACATCATCGGTAGAACCGAATCAGCGGTACCAGAATCCTTCACCCAGATCGAGCAGGCGGCACAAAAACTGGGACTGCACATTAATGAGGGAAAAACTACGTACATGGTGGCAACTTCTGCGAAGAGAAGACCTAACGTTGGTGAAACCATCAGGGTAGTGGACCAGGAATTTGAAGTAGTGCAATCCTTTAACTAACTTGGGTCAATAATATCAGCCGGTAACAATATGGAAGAAGAAATACGCGAACGGCTGATTAAATCCAACAAAGCCGACTATGGTCTATCAAGGCTCTTTAAATCCCGAAATTTATCCAGAACATCCAAGTTACTACTGTACAAGACCATGGTCCTACCAGTACTCATGTATGGATCCGAGACCTGGGTGCTTAATAAAAGGCACTCTGAACTCTTGGCCGCGTTCGGGAGAAAGATCTTAAGGAGAATTGTTGGCCCCGTATGTGGGGGAGGACAATTCCGGAGACGCTACAACTATGAGTTGTACGCAATCTACCTTGAAGCAAATGTTGTAAGAAAAATCAAGCTCGGTAGACTTCGGTGGGCGGGACACCTAGCTCGAATGAGCGAAGAGGAGCCTTCCCGGAAAGTTCTTTGTGGCAGGATGAATGGAAGGAGACAGCGCGGCAGACCTTGTCTGCGATGGAGGGATGGCGTAGACCAGGACGCCTAGAGCCTGGGAGTGCCAAACTAGATGGCATCTGTTCGAAATCGGAACCGGTGGAGAGATTTGTTAAATAAGGCCAAGAGTGGATCCCGGTTGTAGTGCCGATGATGATGATGATTCGGTTTGCTGTTGATGTTGGATGATGGCCAGGTGGTCCCCATGATTTCCTTTTCTTTCGGTTATCGTAGTGGATCTGTGGGGAAGAAGTATGTACCAGCATGGGTACTTGGTTCACTTCTTCCACCATCAGAAACACTGCCGAATACAGAACACGATCACCGGAAACAATCACAGAACATTGGAACATCTAGGGAAGTTGCGGCACGGTAAAAGAAACACAGGGTTCGTGTACGTTAATGTTTTATTCTTTTGATTGAAAGTTTTTTTTACTGTGAAACACGCACTTTCCACTCAATATGACGTGACATATTTTGCAATTTGGTATATTACTTTAAGCGATAACTCACAAATTTTTTTTTTACTTAATATGTGCTACCGTACGCGCAACCGACTCAGTCGGCTCGAATTCCGTCTATCGTTTACACACCGTACCGGCGCTGGTACGGTGGATGGCAGGCGACCCGACCGCCTTGCTGGTTGAATTAGGACTCAACGATATTCAATCGTTTGGGGTGAAGATCGTTGGTAGTACACATGTATATGTGTACATGGGTTCTTTCATGGACACACCATGATATCGAGTCTGAAACACCAAGAAGGGGTATAATGTGCATCCATGAGAAGTGAATTCGGCTAAGCAAACAAGCCGAATCTCATTGGATGCTACATTGGGTTTGTGTTTGCTTATACTGCTGCTGATGAGAAGCAGATCCCGAAATATGAAAAGACAAAGGAATCGTTTGGGTCTTTGTCTGAGATGTGCATTGCTGCTAAATAAATAGATGGCAATGCAATGTGGAAATGTGCTAATGGGTTTCAGCTAGATTACCGTGAATTGGTGTTTATTGCATCGCCGCCAAGGGTAAGTATACCATACCTATTTGCATTTGGTTATGCCGTAGGATTCCATGTGTATGTATGGTGATTTATGATGCACTTGGTGAGGACGGGAAATAGGCGACGCAATGTATATGGTCCGCATTATGATGGTTACATTGTATGCAAACCAAATCATCTTGTTTTCAGGAATTCGTCTAGGGGGAAGGTGCCGAATAGGTTTGAGATTCCTGATAAGGTAAGAAAGAAATCTTACAGGAATTGTATGGGAAGAGATGCATGAAAGGTAAGTTTTCTTTTTCAGGTACTTTTTAGATTATTATTATTATTATTTATTGGCCTGTAGGAACCCGGAAATTCATGACCTCACCGACTCGGCTTCGCCATCGTTCCCTGTCCTGGGCACTCTCCTTCCACGCTTGACCATTCGATCCGATCTTCTCAAGGTCAAACTTTTTAGATTATACTTTAGATAATCCTAGAGGCGTAAAGCAGTTAAGGTGCGATTGCATTAGCGAAATTATTTGATTGGATAGAGTTATGGGTGTTTTTTAGGAAGGCCAACCGTGGGGTTTGGCGGAACCGCCACAGATCCATTTTCATCCCAAGTGACTATACTATGCAAAAGCTCTTTTTGTATGCCTGGCTATCAGCATTTCACTTATGCAAAATCGGCGTTCAACGTCTCTCGGCTTTAGTTCGTATAGAACTCAATTTCCTTGTTTTTGAATCATCCCTAACGATTTTAAATGATATGAAATTGCTTGTTGAGTTACGTGCAAGTCCTTTTGCGTTTGGGATGGATCTTCCTCCAATATTGCCTCCAATTCCTTGTCTTCGTACACTTTTGCCCTTCCTCTTCGTTCTTTGTCTTCCACGTCAAACTCACCGTTTTTAAAGTTTTGAAACCGCTCACGACAACTTCTCTCACTCAAAGCAGGCTCACCATATGCTTCTACAAGCAATCGATGCGCCTCAAGCGCAAATTTCTTCAAATTAAAAAAGTAAATCAAAAGTTCCCGCAAATTACGCTTATTTGGCACAAAACTAGACATTTTTGCACGAAAAAATTATGTAAACCTGATACAAAGTCACTAATGTTTTGAGGTTATGTAGTCATCACGTATTCAAACTCACAATATTACGTTTGAGATCTGACAATTTCTACATAATTTTCCGATGGAGCCATCTTTTGCCAAACGGCGGAAACTTATTTGTACATCTAATATATATTTCGTTTTTTGTGAAACGCTCGCGCGGCACACTCTTGAACGTTTTCACGTAATCACAGATCCTTACGCTGCGAGTGTTATCACTGAAATGACTAATTAAAAACTAACTAATTTAAAAAAAAGGAGACTCACTTGGTTGTTTATTCTTTCTTTTTAAACTCACCTTTCTCTGGAATCCTCTCTCTTCCAGGGGGTGTCTCTTTTCCAGGAGATCGCATCCTATCTTGTTCTACGCTTCCATTCATAGAGATACTGTGTAGATGCCTCCCACATACACAGACGCGAACGTTGCTGTCCGTGCGGTCGGAGATACGCCGAGGATCGTTAGGCGTTTCACACATCTGCGGCATCCCTTTGTGTAATTTACCCGCACGTGGTTTATGTTATTGCTGATATCCTCGGCCGAAGTCATTATCTTTTTAAATTTATTTATGTATTTATTGGCCTGTAGGAACCCGGAAGTTCATGACCTCACCGACTCGACTCCACCGTCGTTCCCTGTCCTGTGCACTCTCCTTCCACGTTCGACCATCCGATCCGATCTCCCCGAGGTCAAACCTAACATTGTCCTCCCATCTCCGTCGCGGTCGTCCTACCGGTCTTTTTCCCGTTGGCTTACCATCAAGAATTCTACGCACGGTCCTATCGTTGCCCATTCGCGCCACGTCTCCGGCCCATCTTACTCTTCGCGACTTGATTACTCTCACTATTGTAGGTTTGCGGTATAGCTCTTCCAATTCGTGGTTGTGAAGTTTCCTCCATTTTCCTGCCTCCTTGTCATATTTGCCGCCAAAGATACTCCTTAAAACTTTATTCTCGAATACGCGGAATTTGTTTTCGTCCCGTTTTGTGAGAGCCCATGTTTCGCATAGTATAACACAATTGGCATGATTATGGTTCTATACACACGGAGCTTTATATTACGTGATAGCAGTTTGGATTTCAGCAGTTTACTGAATGCATGCCAACTAGCGTTTCCGGAGTGTAGTCTTTTGTTAATTTCGTTACTGGCCGTCAGTATTGTTCCCAGATATTTAAATTCTTTGACATTTTCAAATATCTAGCCCCTGATGTTTATGTGTGTTCTGTGAAGTCCACCTGCTCTCGCCGTAGTCATGTATTTTTTTTTGTCTTCATTTATTTCTGGGCCCACCTCTTCTGCCGCTTGGATGATGATTTCACTGTTTTTACTTACAGTTTCTACATTATCGCCCAAAACGGTGATGTCATCCGCATATGCGAACACTTGTGTGACCCCGTTCAGGGATGATCCGGCCATGTTGTCGTCTTGTACCTTTCTGATGACATACTCGAGGACAGGGTTAAAAAGACACGGTGATAGGCCTTCTTCCTGTTTTAGTCCGTCGCAGATTTCAAATGGTTCTGAGAGGTGGTTTCCTATTCTAACTCACCCTTTGTTTTCGTTCATGCAGATTTCAATGAGGGCGGCATATTTTTTTGGGATTCCCAGCTCAACTACAATATGGTAGAGTCTTTGCCTTGCGACTGAGTCGTAGGCTTTTTTGAAGTCAACGAACAGTTGGTGAACCGTCTCTCCGTATTCCCAGTTCTTTTCCAGTAATTGCCTCATTGTGAACATTTGGTCGCTTGTTGACCGGTTCTACGGAATCCGCATTGGTAGTCTCCCAGTATTTCTTCTGCGTACGGTGTGATTCTCACCAGAATGACATTTGTTAGTATTTTGTATATGGTTGGGAGCAATGTTATTCCTCTATAATTTTCGCAGTCAGATCTGTCACCTTTTTTGAAAATGGGAATGACTATTGAGGTTTTCCATTCGAAGTCATTATCTTGGGCTGTGATATTTTTTCAAGGTTGGTATCTCCTTGTAGAAAGAGAGTCGGTTCGTTTATTGTTTACCTTCTGTTCCAACAATAGTCCTTTCGATCATAAATGTTGTTTATTCCTTGGCTGTATTTTTGTCTCAAGGGAGTTTTGATGGCTGTCGACGTCTGGCGCTATCGCGCCGAACCACTTATGTTTACCTAGCTAATGGGTTGCCATCAACTTCGTTTTTGGTGTAGTGCCCTTCAATAACCGTTCAGGCATGAGGAATCGGTAGAGGAATTTGGCCCACGTGTCTGTGGATACGGGGTGTTGAGGACACCAGTATGTATGACTTTAGGTGGCCGGAAAGGTATTTAACCTCACAGTGATTTGTGAGTTTCGCAGGACCGCCACAGATACACTGGAAGAAATGGGCCGGGAAACCCCCAAACACCTTCCTTATAGCCCAGACTTGTCTCCCTGTGACTATATTTTGTTCGCACCCTTGAAGGAATCTCTAGGAGGGAAAAATTCGAAAGTAATGAAGAAGCCGAGGAGCACGTGCGCATTTGGCTAACAACTCGCCCTAAATCTTTCTACGAACAAGGGATATTAAAGTTTCTAAATCGGTGGCAAAAATGTGTAGACCACGCAGCAAACTATATTGAAAAATGTTGATAATATAAGTTAGTGTGTAACATTACTCAATGAATGTAAAATAAGAAATTACCGTTTATATTTGATTCACCATTGTAGATTCACCATCGTAGATTCACCAGTTAGTTTCAAATTGTAAATATCTTTTATTGTGTGTCAAATATAATCAATGGAGAAAAAAGGAGAATGGTGAGTGGGAGCAGTTTGTGTCGAAAATAACATGAAAACCATTCGATATTTAATAAGTTAATCCATTAATTAATTTGTTTATTACTGGTTCTGTTCTTTCCAATTTTATGTAGAACCCTGCGTTGAATTTCTTCAAAGACAAGCCGACAGTTTGGGTTTATCCTTGAAGATATATCACCCCGGTGGAGAGAATAAGCCTATTGTTGTGCTTACGTGGCCAGGCACTCAACCGGAGCTGCCATCTATTCTACTCAACTCGCATGTGGATGTAGTTCCGGTTTATCCAGAAAATTGGACTCACCCCCCATTTGGGGCTGAAATCGATTCCGAAGGAAGAATTTTTGCTCGAGGCACCCAAGACATGAAGAGTGTGGGAATGCAGTACCTAGCAGCGATTCGTGCTATAAAAAAGGATGGATTCAAGCCTAAACGGACAATTCATATATCGTTTGTTCCAGGTAATTGACTGGGTTTATAATTAATATTCATATGTAATCGTATTTAAAGAAAAGAGTTTTTGTTTGTTTGAATATTGTTCCTAGTATTATGGCAGTGGATTATAATGATTTTTAATGGAGCTCTGAACATTTTCTATTTCTTTTTTGTAAAGGTTACTCCCTGAAGGTTTGTAATCTACTAATTGTTAACTTCTACAAGTTTGAGCGTTTCAAAGGGTGTATCATCATCATCATCTGCACTACAACCGGGATCCGGTCTTGGCCTTATTTATCAAATCTCTCTACGGCCCCGATTTCGAGCCGATGTCATCCAGTTTGGCACTCCCAGGCTCTGGGCATCCTGGTTTACGCCATCCCTCCATCGCAGACAAGGTCTGCCCCGCTGTCTCCTTCCATACAATTACATATATATATGTTTCAGCCTGGTGACGTTCCCTGTTGGAGTGTCCTGATTGGTCGCACACGTAGCACTGCTTCTCCTGATTGCTCGTATTGAACTACTTTTCACTGCAAAAAGCGTTGAATTTCACATTTTCCCTTCCACCGTTTTTTCGCGTTCCTTAATCGAATTTTACTTTTCACATATTCCACTGTTTGATCTTCTTCTTTCAAAACGTCGGCCAAGTCTCCGATATAAATTAGGGAGGTTGGCGAGATCCTTAATATGGAATTTAGTGTCTATTTTTTAGTCAATTTTCTTCCCATACCTTTAAACTTATTCAGTCTTTTCATAAGTACTGGAAAATGCCCCGGAGTACCGTAAACACTTAACCTCAACCTGTACAACTTATTTTCGGATACAATCTGTAGCGCCGGAAATTCATTCGATTGTTCATTATCTCGAAAGCTCTTTCTTTGCTACTCACAAAACTCACCCTTTTGGTTTTGGGTTTTGGCTGTTGATGCACACACACGTGCTTTAGTTTACCGCTAGTTTTAAACAAAAAATATAGTACTATACTATACTACTATTACTATTTATTGGCCTGTAAGAACCCGGAAGTTCATGACCTCACGGACTCGACTCCGCCATTGTTCCCTGTCCTGTGCGCTCTCCTTTCACGTTCGACCATCCGATCCGATCTCCTCATGGTCAAACATAACATTATCCTCCCATCTCCGTCGCGGCCGTCCTGCTGGTCTCTTTCCCGTTGGTCTACCGTCAAGAATTCTACGCACGGTCCCATCGTTGCCCATTCGCTCCACATGTTATGTTATCTAAAATAAAATACGTAAAATAAATATTAAATTATAAACATTTTTGGTGCCTCCTGTGAGGAAGATTATACATTTTTTTTAGATAGTTTTCACTTGACGTTCGGACGGCAAAGCCGTGTTATATCGCGCTCCTTGCCACCAATCGAATCGTCATTATCATCTGCACAAAATCCGGGATCCGGTCTTGGCCTTATTTAACAAATCTCTCCACGGTCCCGATTTCGAGCCGATCTCATCCAGTTTGGCACTCCCAAGCTCTGGGCGTCGTGGGCTACGCCATTCCTCCATCGCAGACAAGGTCTGCCGCGCTATCTCCTTCCATACATCCTGCCAGAAAGGACTTTCCGGGCAGGGTCCTCTTCGCTCATTCGAGCTAGGTGTCCCGCCCACCGGAGTCTACCGAGCTTGATTTTTCTTACAACATTAGCTTCAAAGTACATTGCGTACAACTCATGGTTGTAGCGTCTCCGAAATCGTCCTCCTTCACATACGGGGCCAACAGTTCTCCTTAAGACCTTCCTCTCGAAGGCGGCTAAGAGTTCAGAGTGCCTTTTATTAAGCACCCAGATCTCGGATCGATGCATGAGTACTGGTAAGACCAAGGTCTTCTACAGTAGTAGCTTGGGTGTTCTGGAAAAGTTTCGGGATTTAAAGAGCCTTGATAGACCATAGTAGGCTTTGCTGGATTTAATCAGCCGTTCGCGTATTTCTTCTTCCATATTGTTATCGGCTGATACTATTGACCCAAGTTAGTTAAAGGATTGCACTACTTCAAATTCGTAGTCCACTACCCTGATAGTTTGACCAACGTTAGGTCTTCTCTTCGCAGAATTGTCGCCATGTACGTCGTTTTTCCCTCATTAATGTGCAGTCCCAGTTTTTGTGCCGCCTGCTCGATATGGGTGAAGGAGTCCTGTACCGCCGATTCGGTTCTACAGATGATGTCGATGTCATCTGCGTAGGCAAGTATCTGGCTGGACTTGGGGACAATAGTCGCTCTTGTTTTAACGCCAGAGTCACGGATTGCTTTCTCCAACGCCAGATTGAAGAGGAGGAAGGCCAGACCGTCCTCTTATCGTAGTCCATTAAAGATGTTTAGTGGTTTGGACAGCAATCCCACTATTTTTACTTGACTAGTTACGTTTGTCATGGCCAACCTACAAAGTCGTATCCATTTGTTTGGAATGCCGAACTCTCTCATGGCATTATATAGTTCTACCCTGGCTATGCTGTCGTAGGCGGACTTAAATTCTATAAATAGATGATATAATGGAATCTTAAATTCCTGACATTTTACCATCGCCTGCCTAAGGGTGAATATCTGGTCAACCGCTGATTTGTGTGCGATGAAGCCACACTGATATTGACCAATGATGGAGGCTTTAGCGTATGGGGCTATCCGGTCTGGTAGGATAGAATATGTTTTAGGCGGTACTCAGCAATGTTATACCCCGTTTTAAAAGAATGGTACTTGACTTTTCGTCGGCCGAGGGTGAAAGTGTAATAATTTACCTCTTTGGCCTTGAGGGTGTCGTTAACATTCCAGTGCATCTGTCTATCATATGTTACGACTTTGTTGAAGGTTGGACTCAAGGTCTTTGCCTTAAAGTTGGAGATTTTTAGCCGGTTCATATTAGCGACGAACTCCTTTATGTAGAGGTCTCGTGCAATGACCTTAGGTTGCAGCTTTTTCTTAAAGCAAGTGGGTCGACCATGACCGCTGTTTGTGTGTCCTTTCGATTTGAAGCTGTCATTGGTTTTTGGGGTTGCCGATGATACTGTCTTCATTGGACACGATTTCTCCGAAGGAATTACTTTTTCAGAACACAGAACCGATAATTAAATTATGATGATTCCTGGATGGGATGGCAGTTCATAGCCTAATTTATGGACTTTGCTTGATTATGCTGACACGAAATTCACTTTTTTCCATTTTCAGTGTTGCATTTAAAGTTAAAGCGCGGGAAATTCAAAAACTTACTGACTTATCAAACTGTCCGCGTTTGCTGACCATCGACCGAAAACAGCAGCGTGTTGATGGTTCAACGGCCAGGTTGGCGTTGTTGCACCACAATTGAGTGGACTTTTTTCGGGGTTTTGTGAAGATGGGTGAAGCCTGGATCCATTACCACACCCCCGAGTCCAATAGGCAGTCTGCAGAGTGGCCACGAAAGCCGAGTTAAGCGGTGAAGCGGCCAAAAGACCAACGCTCCGCCGTGAAGGTTATGGTATCCGGTCCATATCCGAGACTTGTTAAATTGCCCATAATAATTTGTTTTTCCGGGCAAGGTTATTAGCCTTGCGCCAACCTTTCACAAGATGCCGCTGCATGCATTGGTTCACTATGGGTTCACGTGGAGACTGCATGTCAACTTGGATTGAACAGGGACATGGATCGTTCTGGCCGTCGCCGGGTTGAAAGGAATCAGTGAGCCCCCCACACCCTCTTTATTAAGCTTGTGTTAAGCCAAAAATTTAGAGTTATACCCTCACCAAACTAAACTAAACTAAACTGCTATAATGACGTATCCATAATTTAGTTATATATTTTTATTAATTATCCTTTATTATTATTTATTTTTATTAATTATATTCTATTAGTTAACTATTGCTGTTTAAGAATACAATATTGTTCATTGTTACAACACATAAAGTTTAAATATAAAGAACAACTTTCGTCTAATATAGAACACTAATGGTTTAAAAAAAATTAAATTATTTAATAGACGAAGAGATCGGTGGAAAGTTGGGAATGGGGAAGTTCGTACACACAGACGATTTCCAAAAACTCAACATTGGCTTCTCTCTTGATGAAGGAATGGCTAGCCCAAACGAATGTTTTAGCATATTCTACGCTGAACGCAGCATATGGCGTAAGTCTTCAATACCCTAAAGCACCTTTTCTATTTATTGTAGCCTTTGGTAATATTTGCAGACATTCATTTCAAAATCTCTGGTACCGCCGGGCATGGATCTTTACTACTTGAAAACACTGCTGGTGCTAAATTAAACTACCTACTTGGTAAATTTATGGAGTTTCGACAAAAGGAGTTTGAAAAACTGAAAAGCAACGAGAAGTTGACCATTGGTGATGTTACAACCGTCAACCTCACCCAAGTAAACGGTGGAAAGCAGAGTAATGTTGTACCACCATACATCATTGCAGTTATTGATGTTCGATTAGCCATTGATGTGGACCATGTAGAATTTGAAAACTTGGTTAGACATTGAACTTTGTTACCTAAGAAGTATACTCATTTTGAATGTCCTAATGTAGGTTAAGACTTGGTGTAAAGAAGCCGGAGGAGGCATTGATATTTCGTACGAACAAAAGGAGCCTCGCCTTGATGCAACAAGTTTGGATGACAGCAACATTTACTGGAAAGCTTTTAGTGAAGCCATTAAAGAACAGTAAGTTTTGAAATCAGATTTTGCAAACGGATGAATTGAAATGATGTGTTGAACGTTGTTTTGTGCCAACAGTTGGTTGAAAGCTGCTATGTGGTCTTCACCACTCTCTTTCACCAAACTATTTGGTTGTCCACGCCTTTAGAGCAGGTGCCAACATTGTTTTTCGGGCATTCGCATTGATTTAGGCGCCACAGTTTAAAAACACTAACCCACAGCGGTCATCGCCCGTCGAGTTGGCTCAAACATGACAAACAGTGCTGCTTAATTTCTGTCGGTCATTCGAATGTCCAAATTTTCGCATGACCTTCCGATTTGGGATTGATCACTTTATTTGTTTACGAATTGCTCGATTAAGAATGTTTTCTTATCGGGCAAGACGGTGTCGGACGATTGTCCACTGTAGGCCGAGCGCAGCATCTTCTTTTTTTCAGCATGGGTGCAGTATTGTTTTTTTTTATAACTGCAAGGCTTTATTTTGAACTCCTTTTTCAATATTCATTACAGTTTTTTTTTTTGTTTTTGTTTCGGTAGGAAGGTGAAAATCTTCAAAAGATACCTCTGGACCGGTCCAGAGACATGCCGGTTTTTCACCGACTAAAACCATTACAGTGTATTTCTCGATTTATGCAGCTCACAAACGACTTATTTGTTGCTACGACTCGGATTTCATTCAATTCGCTTCCTATCCTTGCGAACCATTTCTGTCGATGATATCCTTTTTTTGTCAAAACCTATCATAGGATTTTGCAACGATGCCAATATCGCGGTAATCACCTATGGTTTTGGACACGAATGATTTATTCACGTTTGGGTCATACAGGGTTCCAGCAATAACCACTTGTGGCTCTCCAGCCAAATGTAATGCAATCTAGGCAGGCTTGTCGTAAGAGGCGACTAAAGGCCGAGTGGTAGGTGGGATCCCAATGCCCTGCCGCCCGGTGAGGAAATTCTCCCCATCAAGCTATAGGCTCCATGAAATGGTCAGGAGAAATTCCTGACCATCTTTCGGAGCTTGGCTGATGGACCGGTTCGAGAAAAGGTTGGTTTAGGCAGTAGTCGGTTCCAAGGTGAGATACCAGCCCGCACGCTGTACATTCCGCTATATCGTCGAGAGAAATTTTCGACTATGTTTCGAATGTATGGCTGATGGTACGGACTGACACGGAGATAAATCTTGAGGGTATCTTCTGAGATAAATAATTCCGGAGGTAAACTAGTTCCCCATTCGGATCTCCGGGGAGGAATATGTCAGTGGGAACATCATGCAGATGTTATGATAAATAACCCAACTTTAAGAGGTTCGTCATCGCATAATCGGACTCGCTCTCGAGGCTCTGTCGACGTTCGCCTGATAACGGAATTTTTTAACATCAGGGGCATCGGTTTCACCAATACGAATGTAAACCCCGTCCACCAATATTTGTAAACAACGAAGCCTGATATCCTAGCCCTTACCGAGACCCAGGTCAATTCGTCAACTGATTCGACATATCTTTGTTGCTCACAATATGACTTATATTCGAAACTCCATTTTAAGGGTGGAGTCTGCGTCTTCACGCGGTCCGATCTGGCTTGCCGAAGAATGGAGGCATTAGAACCCAATAACTTCGACATCATGTGGTTGAAGGTTGTGCGTGGGAATTCTGTTAAATTTCTTTGTTGTCTTTACCGATCCCCAAATGACGATCGACCGGCGACATTTTTCGAACATCTTATACGTACCGTCGACTGGATACAGATCAACCACCCCGCTTCTGAAATTATCGTCCTTGGCGATTTTAATGTACACAATTCCCGCTGGTTGGTGCATTCTAACAGAACTGAGGAGGCTGGGAGGCTGGCGGAGATGTTCGCTGTTAACCGCAATTTGACTCAACTCGTAGAGGAACCTACGCAAATGCCGGTTGCCCGAGGTGATTATGCGCAAACCCTAGATTTTTTTTTTTGAGATCCGAGCCGAGAATTTATACCGTGCAGATTGCTGCACCACTGTGAACCTCAGATCAGTGCTTGGTCCCCCAACCAGTTGCATTTCAAGCGAATAAACGACGTAAGCAACTTCGCCATGTATGGAGGTATGGTGCTGCTAACTGGGGCAATTAGCGAGATTTCTTCGCACCATTTCCTTGGTAGAAAGTGTGCTTTGGAGGCTCCAATGTTAACGCATGCGCGGAGTCGGTCACAGAGATTATTCTTCTAGGATGGAGATCTACATTCCGCATTGCATCAATCGAAGTTCATCCGATAAACAATAAAGTTCATATTTGCGAATTTATTTTCCTCGAAGTCAAACCTCGACCCCGGTCTTTTGGAGCCACCTGTGATCGTGCCGGTACGGTCTTCCATGCGGGATGTGAGATTTCGTCCACGTACTATTCAACGCATTCTACGTGAACTGGACCGTAAGAAGGCAACCGGCCCGGACGGAATACCAGCAATAGTCCTTAAGAACTGTGCTCCAGAACTGTTGCCGTCTCTTAACAGACCCTTCCGCTTATCTTATGCACGGAGGACCTTTCCTGCCTGCTGGAAAATCGCTCGAGTTCAGCCAATCCTAAAGACGGGAAAAAAGTGTCTCCCACAAAATTACCGTCCGATAGCATTACTGTCTATGTTATCTAAGGTGATGGAAAAAGTCATCAATATTGTGTTAATTAAGTCTTTGGAATGTAACGGACTTCTGAATGATCGTCAATACAGATTACGTGGCAGGCGGTCCACGGGAGACCCTTAGACACTTATTACCGATATATGGACCTCTGCGATTGAGCGGAATCGTGAGTTAAGGGCGGTCGCATTGGATATCTCCAAGTCTTTTGACCGCGTCTGGCGCGGGGCATTGCTGAGCAAACTTCATTCATATGGACTTTGCAAGCAGCTTTCCCGAAGAGCTTCCTCGAAAATCGATCGATCTGGGTTATTGTGGACGGCGAGTGTTCGGATGTGTATCCCGTTAATTCCGGGGTGCCCCAAGATTCTATTTTGTCGCGAACCTTGTTTTTGCTTCACATAAATGATTTGTTGGAGTCAACGCAGAACAAAGTGTTCAGTTTCGCGGATGATAGTACACTTGTTTCCTCTTTCTCAAGTGATTGTCCAGCATTGCATCAGCTGAGATGTAGTCAGATCGACTCATTGAATCGGACCCTGGATAGGGTTTTGCAGTGGGGAAAGGCCAACGTAACGAACGTAACAAAGACACAATGTGCAACATTCACAAAGAAAAGTGGATCATCGGTTTCACAGCTGATGATGAATAGTCAGACCTTCGAAATTTGGGAAAGCTTGAAATTGCTCGGCGTCACGGTCTGTGGGAATGTATCGTGGCATAAACATGTGTCGAACATTGCCGGGTTCGTCTCTGGAAAACGGAGTTATCTTTTTAGAGCCAAGAATATATCTTACTTCAGCCCAACTTTTTCGCCTGTTTAAATCACAAATTAGACCTACGCTCGAATATTGCTTTCATGTTTGAAGCTCGGCTCCTAAACATACCCTCGACCTACTTGAGAGCATACACAGACGAGCGATCCGCCTGATCGAGGACACGGCGCTGACATCAGGACTACAGTCGCTATCACATCGAAGGTGCAAAGCCGACTTCTGTCTGTTTTACAGATATTATCACGTATACTGTTCTTCGGAGATTCGTGGTAATTTGCCGCCCAATTCTCTCTACATGCGCCCCACAAGGCAATCCGACGGATCGCTTCACTTTGCGGTTTATCTCCCGACGGGGTGAACCTCCATGCATTAGAACTCGTTCCGTAACAGAGCGGGAAAGCTGTGGAACTCAGAACCCGCGCGAGTGTTCGGTGCGTTACAACCTGCAACTGTTCAAAAGGAGCTGCAGCAGTTAATTGATGCCATCTGGGGGGCCGTGTCGGCACTATGGGTTCGCCTAACCCGAGAGAAGTGTGACGGTTCCATCAAACCTCACAGTTCGCCTTCCTAAAAAAATCCCAATAAGTGCTATCCAGTCTGCATAAGCTTTCGCTAATGCAATCGCGTTAGCATCTTAAATGCTCCACGCATTAAAACAATAAAATATATGATCTTTAAGTCCCTGTAAAGAAAACTTACTTTTCATGCATTCCCTTCGCATACCAATTCTCTGTAAGATTTCTTTCTTACCCTATCAGGAAGCTCAATCAATTCGGCACCTTCAGTGCCAAACAAATCCCTCTTGACGAATTCCTGAAAACAATATGATTTTGTTTACATATAATGTAACCATCATAACAGGGACCATACACATTGCGTCGCCTATTTCCCGTCCTCACCAAGTGTATCATAAATCACCAAATATACACATTGGCTGGCGACCACTTTAACCAACGATAAATGGTCCAACGCAGCTGCATGTAATTAGCACCATAGACGTTGAGACCAATTCCCTTGAAATAAGTTAGAACCAATTAGCACCATGTGCATGGGCATTGCGGCGATCGTTACAGCTGCAGTGTATAGCTTAGACAACGATCTTCTCGATCCCTTTGTCCTTGCCGCCTATTATAGCTACAATGCATAGGTTAAACAATGATCTATATGATACCCTTGTTTTTCGATTTTTCAGCTTCATTCCCATGGCCTTGTGTATGAAAAAAACCAATGTTATCTTCACTCACACATACGCATGCATTGCCAAGTCTTTCTTCCTTGTTTCCACCACAGAGAAACACTTTCTTTTTTTGGGTAAACTCACCCCAAAACGATTAAATGTCGTTGAGTCGTAATACAACCATCGAAGCGGACGGGTCGTCCGCCATCCACCGTACCGGCGTCGGTGCGGTGTGAAACGAAAAGTAGAGTCGAGCTCGTTATCACTAAAAAAATAATTTTTCTTGTGCCATACTAATAAAGTCTTGTGTTTGTGCGTCCGTTCATCGTCAGAGTAATTAGAGTCGGCCCTTATTATCCAATAAATAATAATAATAAAAATCAGTGTGTTTCCTTTTTCTGTCGTGTACGTTTTATCCTGGGTGTGTTTGCTCTTTTCGTTGTGGACAATGCGCGGATGAACCTTTAGTGACGGTGGGACGATGTAGAACCCCGTGTCGTACGCCGGCACAACGACTTCGTACCCCACAGAAGTATATTAAAAAAAAAAACCACACTCATATTTAAATTCCATCAGGGATAAAATGTTTTATTCACAAAACTGAGTCAACAACCATTTTACACACATGTAAATAATAAAATTGCGTATCATTGGGCAAAATATGACGGTATGGGGCTTCCAGCTGTTTCAAAATTATAACAGTGCGAAATTGGTAGCAGTTTAATTGTGACACCTTGTATTTATTATAGTTACTTCACTCTCTCAGCAATGTACCACCCACAAGTCACATTAAACGCTCTTTTCAACCAAATTCAAACACGATAAGTAGGCAACCACCAGTGGATGAAAATGCTACTGATACTGATTGATAGTCAACTGAAAATTATACCAGTGTGAAGTTGGTTGTAGTGGATCACCCTGTATACCTACAATGCCATCCTTAGTTGTCCTCATTTCTGGAAGGCTATATTTCCCCACAAATACCTTGTGGTAATCTAAATTTTTTCTTAACCAGAAAGATCAAGTTTCCTCACGTACTCGACATGCGGTGAAACCTTGAGGGTTAAAAGTTATGTCAGTCTCATTGATGGCGATTTTCAAATAATAAAATTTATTGCTAAGGAAGTCCTGATGCCTCCCATGAATGTAGTCATTTAACGAACGGTGGGGGAGTTTTGCAAAAAATATTTCATTACCATATGTTTGTAAGTTGTATGCATTCGAGGTTACAGCGTAGTTTTAGTGCTACGATGAGTGAGACTTTTCTCTGGACACGAACAGTTCACTCTGGTGTAATATGAAAAATCTTGATATCAACATAAAATGTTTAGGTTAACAATTTGGCACCTTCAGCTCTATACCGTGTTGTATTCCAGAATACTACCCTTTATTAAATTTAACACTGAATCTCCTTACACATCCTTAAAAACTTCCTTTAGCATATAATACATTCTCACTTAATACATTCCATTCATAAACATTCACAATATTCTATATCATTTAATAACATGCACATTTAATAACCTGCACCTTTTTATTCATTCAAACTATAGTAACTTTGATTTTCGTCCAAATTTAATTCAAGTTAAAAGTCACAGAGACTTTGTTAAAATTTGTTTTGTTCATGTTATAATTTCCAGTTAATTAGAACACTATGTTCTATAAGTAGAGAAAAAATTCATTTATAAAATCAGTTTGAGAAAAGCAGAGTTGAGGGATAGAAGTGTTTTAAATATATTTTGAGTTTTGAATTCGGAGAAAGTAGACTTTGAGTTTTAGTTTCAGTTTGAATTATGATATAAATATATTGATAATATATGAGTCCCCGCTCTTCCCTCGAAAGAGGAAGCACGGCGCCGGACCACAACAACCGGCTGCGCCAAATTGTAAGGTTATCTGAATATATGTTACCTGGTTTGGAGTGTGCTGTCTGCCCCGGCTGCTCTGTATCGACGATTGGAAATTGAAAAGAGTTTCTATTCCTTGTATTTGACGAAACGGAGAAAAAGAGAACCAATATATTTATTTATGTTTTATTTATTTTTTGTTATACGGCTTTTATTTCTCTTAACCTAGCCGCTAGTCGGCGTAGGGACGTTAGAGCCTCGGGGCTCTTCCACCACTGGATTTGTATCCCCGACGGTTTCGATACAAATTCCAGCTGGTGGTAACCGGCTGCACCTAAATTGTTATGTGTTATTTAACAATATTATAATATAGTGGTTAGTATAATTTAAAGTAATTGAGTGGTACTTACTTTGGAGAGCTTGTGCGACCGTTGAGCGGTCGCTGTGTTGTTGTTGTTGCTGCTGGCTCGTTGCAGGGGGCGTTGAGTGGGTTGCTCCCCTGTTCAGCTTCCTCTCGGGTGTCCTTTCCTTTTTATTTAATTGTGCTGAGTTTTATTACAGCTTATTCGATCTTTTTACGTCGAAAGTCAAATGTCGAATGATTTTATATTTTTTTCGCCGTTGACGTTTTATTTTATTATTCGACGCCAACGCCGATTTTATTATTTTCTCTGCCAAGCAGAATTTGCATAAAGTAGTTTATGCAAATTAACTACTTGGTGAGTTGTTCTCCGTTTACAGGTAAAGAGGGGAAACTAACGAAAGGGGATTAGTGGATATTGGGGGGACCTGGACTCAAGGTCGGTCCGTAACATATTTGCCTTTTTTCTTTATTACTTAGTTATTGGTTTATACACTTAACTTATTTTATAAAAGACTGAAAACCCGACTACTACTTTATTCTGGTTACGGTCGGTCCGTAACATATTTGCCTTTTTTCTTTATTACTTACTTATTGGTTTATACACTTAACTTATTTTATAATAGACTGAAAACCCGACTACTACTTTATTCTGATTAACTTTAATCTAATCAGAGTAGAAGGCCCACTGTTCCGTTGCAAGGCTGCAATCTTCCACTCTGATCGATTAACTCTTTCTGATTTATTCACATTGCAAACACTCTTTATACACCCATATTCTGGGTGCAAAAACGCAAACGATGCATCCTTGGACTTTGACCATTTGCGTAGCTCGAGACACCCGTATTGCTTAAATATCATTTGCGACTTAAGTTGCTTGTGCCGGGTGCAACGGCGTATATCACTTGCTTGATATTTGTACCTGATCGAATCAAAGGAAATACGATAGCTCTCGCCCAAGCCATTGGCATCGTACAAGCGATTGGTGCTGTATCGTGGCGTCTGTCGGCACCTTGCCGCTACGTCCAACCGGTTGGCGCTTTGTCTTTACGCCCAACTGGTTGACGCTTTGACGGAAGTTATGTTAGACGGCGTGTCGGTTGCCTTTGAAGACGCCGGCGGCGCCCCGTACCGGTTGTGGTATCTGGTCCTGGGTGTGGAGCAAACAGATGTGCCGGTAATGTGATAGCGTACAGCTTGGAAGGTAGAAGTGTCCCACGCCAGTGGAGTGTCTGCAATCTGATCGCGTGGCAATATGTTGTTGCTTGTGCATTCAGGGACATGGAACAATCAATGGAAAGAATTGATTGTGAGTTGTGGTCATTGTATTGTGTGCGTTAGAGTTGTGGGTTTTATGTAGCGGGGCGCAACACCGGCTTTAGTACACCGAGATCCCCCATTTATTCAGCTTATGGGGCACAACTAGTATGACTGTCTTAAAAAAATGATATTCGGGAATTTTTTCAAAGAAAACCACTTCATCGAAGGTTTTAAAATGTTGAAGATATACAGGGTACTATAGAGTTTGGGATGATAGTGAAGAACGTGAGATTCGAACTGACGCTATGACAGTTAGAATCACCAAAAATTGAACCAATGCGTAACACATCTGGCTACTGGCCGTGTGTGCGAATTCAATTTCTAAACTCAAATACACTCAACTGATATCGAATTGCTGTGTTATCGCTATGGTATACGGCTCTGATGCATTTTTCTTATTAGATTTTCTTTCGGTGTTCTTCACTATTTGCTTGTGTATTGTGTGCGTATCTGTTAGAAACGCCACAGGGCGCCATCTTTTATGTTGGTATGTAAACATTAAAGAACTTTGACATTTATCAAGCGATTGATTTGAGTTTGAAACATCAATTCACTACAATTTTACCCATGAATTACTTCATACCGAAACAAGGGTCCGAAATAGTGACGCTGTACATTGAAAATAGTCGTCCAGTTATGTTAACACAACTACAAACGAATTTTGTTGAGCACGGGGCAGTGGGAGATCGTTGACATGCCGTTTATCAACGTCCAAGACTTTCCAATGAGCTGGTTGAAGCGGTAAAAGAGAGTGTTGACGAGAATCCATATGTGTGGTATCGTCACCGCGCTCAGTATTTTGGCATCAGTGAAACCACCTTGCGCGGATTTTGAAAGATTATTTGCATTGCATCCGTATCAACTGCAATTGATTCAATGAACATTGCCGACACACCGTACACGTGTTGGAAGACAGCCAAACAGTCGCATACCGACATAAAAGATGGCGCACTCTACATTTTTGTACAAATGATTTATGTGCATTTTTATTTTTAGCGACCTAATGTAAACGTAATGAAGAGGAATCTAGTTACATATGAGTTTGAAAGTTCTTTGGTTCAGTGTTGGGTGGGCAAACGTAATGTAAAGGAGTCTAGTTATGTTTTGTCTTGAATATGAAGAAGCATTAAATAATCTAATTAACCATATACATTTAAATATTTATTTTTAATATTACAGTAAACTAAAAACGAATACTTTGGTCTTCCCTGGAATAACTGATAGTCGACATATAAGAGAGGTATGTGCTTCACAATCATAGGTAAACACAATTGTTATATTTGGATTATCATTGCCTAGGTGGGCGTACCAGCTATTGGATTTTCACCAATGAGTAACACTCCAATACTTCCCCACGACAATGACGAATTCTTGAAGGCTGACACCTATTTGAACGGCATAGAGATTTATAAGACCATTATTCAGAAACTGGCCAATGTATAAAATGACTCAACTTTGTTGTAACTGAAACCGCATTTGATAACATTAAAATTTTGATAAAGATTTATTATATTTGATGTATTTCTTTTCCTTTTCTGGCATATTCACAATTTGGAGAGAGCTCATGGACGATTAATAAAAAAATGTAAAAAGAAAGCGAGTAGGGGGGGGGGGGGGGGCAAATACGATCACCCAAATTCCCTTGGAAGATTCGGTTGGGGCTGGCAATATAACCTGTTGCTATGCATTGCCTAAACCTGGTCCAGGTCTTGAATGACGAGAATCACGATAGCAACAAAGAGTTACGCATTTTCTCAAAAACTAGATTTCCAACTGTTCAACAGTTATCCGATGTATTGTGCACTTGTAATACTCACATAACAGCTATATCATAATTTCAATTCACTGCGAAAGGTTTCCGGCGAATGCAAGATTATAATATATGGGGTGGGCCGTAACCGCATTCGTCGTTTCTTTCCATTATTTTGAAAAAGTATCCAGGGGTGCATGTCCGCTTGTAGCGTCCTTAGATGCACAAATCTGTGGAATTTTTAGTTATTTGGGTGCTGTTTGCAAGAATGCAGGCGCACTTTGTATTCGCGCATATTACGTAAACAATTATTCTGTGACGATTTTGGGACGAATGTATTCTACTTACTGCTTCGAGATATTAGCCAAGCACCGGTTCTGGTGTAGAACTACTCCCGAAGGCATAAAGAAGCTGACATGAACTCTTAATAACGACGACGTTATCAAAGTTAAATGAGAATAACACTCGGCGCTATAGGTTCGCCACTCCCGAAAGTAGTCTAATAAAAAAAAAAAAAAAAAAATAAAAAAAAAAAAAAAAAGTGGACAATCCTTGTAGTTTTTTATGCCACTGACCTGGTGCAAATGGCAGTCGAATATTCAACAGTGTTGTTTCCTTTTCGCTGGAGACCTTATGGCAAGGTTGAACTCACGCAGCCATATTAAAGAACAAGCCACCAACAGAGAATACATAGGACTGTGATTTGGTGCGTTCTTCACTACATGGCGGAAAGCACTTTGACATGGGGGCATGATGTGGGTCTCATCACCTGATGAAATCCATCTTATTAGAGAGAGCTTGAAGTTACCGACAACTATAAAGTTTTCATTTGAATACTTGCTTTCGAATAGTAAATCCAGTCAGTCTCAGTGCAAACGTCGCCACATCGGAGGCAAGCGGACAGACGAAAAAAAAAACGGTAAATCGAGTATGTGACTGAAAGAATACCAAATAGTATCATGTTTAAGTGTGAAAGTGTGTGTGAATTAAATGTAAACACACAAGTGATATGAACACACGTTGACCTCGTGTAGTCTCTTTAATTAAATATAAACATAAATAATGTGAACTCACCTTGGGACCGACTACCACCTAAAACAACCTTTTCTCGAACCGGTCCATCAGCCAAGCTCCGAAAGATGAGCAGGGATTTCTCCCGACCATTTCACGGAGCTTAAAGCTTAAAGGGGCGGTATTTCACCGGGCGACAGGGCGTGGGGACCCCACCTACCACTCTGCGTTTAGTCGCCTCTTACGACAAGCCGGCCTAGCTGCGAGTATATTCTAACGCCCTACTTACAGGGCACAAGATTCGCTTGTTCTAATTTCCCGCAGAAATAAGAGAGATTTCCGCCGGCGTTAGCAACAAGTCTTACTTTGCTATCTTTTCCCCGCACTATTGTTCTGTCTTTCTCCAACAAGACAGTATGTCCATGGTTTGTGATTTTCCCTACTGATACTAGATTTGTGCGTAACTCTTTCACTAACAACGCATCGTTGAGTGTCACGATCTCTTTTTGTGTACCGTCGTTTGTCACAACACTGGCATCTTTTGCACTCACCAACTCTTTTCGCGCTATGCTTTGAAATGCAATTCCAGCCGGTTCGGTTTTCGATGATGATTCGCGCTTTGTATTGTCTTGCGAACCCTTTTGAGGAAACTCGGCAACTTCACGAGAAACACCGTGACACCTAAAGCACTTGAATCGAACATTTTTGTTTTCCCCCGATTTATCTTCATTCGGTGGGGACTTCTATTTCGTCTACCGCCTCGGCCATTTTGAAATTTTCCTCTGCCTTTCTTCATCCACATCGCTTTCGCTGCTTCGTCACTGTCCTGTTGTTTTCTTTGAGTCATATTCTTCCAGAACTTTCTGTCGAATTATTTCTGCACTCGACACAGTAACTCGCGATATCATTGAGTACTTTAATACGTTGAAACTCGGTGGTAGGCTGTTAAGCAGCATATACGATAACAGTTCAGTGTTTGTAGAAATGACCATTGATTCTAATTTTGTCGTGACACTGAAGAACTCTATTAACTAGCGTTCGGAGATCGTCACCCTCGGACATCCTAAACGTTGATATGCGCTTTAACAAACTGGCCTTGTTGCAGAAGCAACAAACCAATCAACAAATGCAATGACATTTTGAATGATGGTGGAAGTAAATTATAGTTTCTACCACTGTGTTTGAATGTAGTGCTTGCAAACAACGATTTAAATGATTCAAATGACTCGGCGAAGACGCATTTTTTTCCAGCGCCTAAGAGTATGCAGTGGCAAGGTTGCAGTCGAAAGTTGGCCATGCCGCTGGATAGAATTCGCGGTGTGCTCTGTGGCAACGAGAAAGGCAATGAAGTGATTTCTCAGTTAGAACCGTTGTCAACTGGATAATCCTCTCTTCAGTGGCTTCGAGGGAAAACGGGGCCCTAGCCATTAACCTGGTGGTTGTTCAATTAGAAAGGAACGGAAAGAACCTGTAGTGTCTTTTTCAAGCGGTGATTTAAATTATTATGTAATTGAGTGCTGTTAAAATTTGAAAGCTCTTTTTTTCTTAAAAATACCTTTGTAACAAGATGATAGTGTGACTTAAGTTCTTGATGTAAAGGGGTGATCGTGTTAAATAAAGTATAGTAATTTAAATATTAACAAATTTGCTTTTATTTTCGGTCAAATCCAAAACGAAACAGGCCTTCTTGACTGGCCCTGTCGATGCAAATTCGGTTTTTAATCTGCACCATACCTGTGCTGACGTATCCAACCCCTGTACTAATCGCAACAAACTTGGATCAATTGCTATTATTAAATCTGCCCTCGCTTTGGGGTCATCATCGTCCCATTTTTCCTGTGCTATATTGGAATTTTCTTCTTCCGTTCCCGGTTGCAGCTTCGACCTCCGTATCTTGCCGCACACGCGCTGCCAAGTACCATTTTTCACAGCATAACTCAGCTAAAGTTCGAAGGATACGGATCGTCCTATCGTCCTATCCCGCGTCTTTCTAGTATATGCACCTGTGTGTGAAAGTGTGACGTGTGCAAACAGTGTGGCCGTCACTGAGAACGGCTGTATAGTGCAAGGTGCGCGTAAAACATATAATTAATATTAATTAAACCCAAAAAGAGGGTGTAACTTTGAATGAAACGACAATGTGCCAAGTGCCCGTCTAAAACTCTCGTTGAAAACACATCGTTCCCCGCTCGTCCACAACAAATTTACAGTATTGTCGCGTACATGTGTGTGCTGGCGTGTCTACCGCCGTGTATATACCGAACGACCAATAAAAAACGGTGTGTGTGTTAATGTGTATGCCTGTGAAAGCAGATGTTCTCTGCATGTTGCTTCACAAATAAAACAATTGAACTAACGGTGGACACAAATAATGGAAAAAAGAAAAGCAATGTTAAAAGTAATTTCAAAGAGGAGGCCCAAAGCCCAGCCAAACCTCCTTACCAAACGGCATAAAGCCAACCCAACCAAAAAAGAAAAAAACTCGCAGAGAAGGAATGACCACTCCTGATAAGCCACATTATTCCGGAAAGGGGAATAAATTTAAAGAACTGGCAACAGAAGACCACAAAACCAGCAATACAGAAATGAGTGACATAGATGTCGAACGTGCTCAATTTATTGCGGAGCTATATAAAAAGAAAGAGGAGCTCTCCAAAAAGAAGAACGATTTGGAGCGACAAATTATAGAAGCCCTATCGGAAAGCAACAGTCAACAGCAAGAGGAGAAACAACAACTGCAGCAGCAACAACTGCTGGAAAAACAACAAACAGCAGCCAATAAGAAGGAGGAA
This sequence comes from Microdon myrmicae, assembly GCA_963931805.1. Lineage (NCBI taxonomy): Eukaryota > Metazoa > Arthropoda > Insecta > Diptera > Syrphidae > Microdon > Microdon myrmicae. The sequence goes on from OZ007502.1 coordinate 44,139,226, forward strand.
GTGCCTCCCATTATAGTTAGTTTTATGGAAGCTAAGGACCTAATTAAATTGGGTAAGTTAACATGTAGAAATTTTAAAACGAAAAATTTAAATAATAATAAAATAAGTTTTTTATGTGATAGTTTAGATGACTATCATAAAATTAAATCTGCTCTAAGGGAAGCAAGTAGTGAGTACTTCACGTACACACCTAAATCGGAGAAAACTATCTCCACGTTACTTAAATGAGTTGATCCTTCTTTTTCTTCCGAAGAACTCCTCTCGGAACTACAAACCGTCGAAAATGACAGTTTAAAATTCATTGATGTGAAGCCATTCTCCACTTCTCTCTCCCGAAGTCCCAACAGCAAAGTAGATGCACTGTAGTATTCCAGAATACTAATGTCCTTATAACTATTAAGTTTAATACTGAATTTCATTATTTATCTAACACATCCTTAAAACATTCTCCTAACATATCTAACATTCTCATTTAATACATATCATAAATAAACATCCACAATATTCTATATCAAATCAGTTTCAGTACATTTCGTAACATGCCCCTTTTTTCATTTGAAACATGGCTCTTTGATTTTCGTTCAAAGTTTGTTCTAAATTAAAAGTCACAGTAGGGTAAGTAATCATCATCATCATCGGCACTACAACCTGGAACCGGTCTTGGCCTTATTTAGCAAGTCCTGAGGCTTGTTAAATTTTCCATAATGATTTGTTTTTTTCCGGGCAAGGTCATTAGTCTTGCGCCAAGAGTAAGTAATACTTTGATAAAATTGATTTTGTTCAAATCATAATTTACAGTAGATTAGAACTCAAAGTTATATAAGAAGAGGGAACATTTTATTGTAAAGGCGGTTGAGATTAAAGAGTGAGAGAAAGTCAGTTAGAGAAAAGACAAGTGAGAGAAAAGTCAAGTTAGAGAAAGTCAATTGAAGAAATAGAGTTGGAGAAATTGAAGAGTTTGAGAAAGTGAGTTGTGAGATTTGAGAAAGAGTTTTGATTGTAAAGTTTCGAAGAAGAGTTGTATTATGAACTAAAGATTGTTAAAGTTGTTTAAACTAAAGATTGTTTAAGTTGTTTAAATAAATAAATACAAAAATAAAGAACGTTAAATAATTAATAAACGAATTTATTATAACCTCCACGCTCTTCCCTCGATAGCGGAAGCACGGCGTTTTGGAAACGCAACAATGGTGGCAGCGGTGGGATATCCAACCGATGGATCCCATAACTAAATAAAAAAAGGGGGGGAAATAAAAAAAGAGAGAAACTAAAACAGAATAAAACAACGAAGAAAAAAAAAGACCAGGACAATCAAATCAACTATAGGCGTGTCTGCCTGGCGGTAATAAAATAAAAGAAAAAAAAGGAAGACACTAATTCAAGAAAAAAATCAGTTTTCTTAAGAAATACTATCGGAATCCCGGAATTTGTTGTAACGAAACAATCAAGACTTCAATCAACAGTTAGAAGTAGTAAGAAATTTTTGACAAAATATTTTTCTCTCTTCCTTTTTTTTTGTAGGTATTCTCGACTTGGAAATTTTCAGTTTTTTTCGATGACTTTTCCTTTTTTTTGCTTTCTCTTCGAAAATTTTCTTTCTTTACAGCTTTTGGGTCAGCAATTTATCTTTTCCATGCATATATATTGAATAATAAAATAAAGGCCTTTTTTAACCAATATTATTAAGAAGTATAACAAATTTTCCCCATACACTCTTCTCAATTTTCACAATTTCGAGTCCTTATTACACGAGACAGGCGGCTAGGCGGGGGGAAGAACAAATCCACTCTCAACAGATACACTATAACCCCCCTGAAATGGCTCTCTCTGTCGGTATTTCTGATGTTTTCAGAATCGTCCCTACCTTTGACGAGAAACCCTGCGACCTAAACAAATTTATTTCCGGGGGAGAAGTTTTGTTTAGATCCATAAAAAAGGCAGATCCCGATATATATAACACATTCTTAGAGCTAGTCAAAAATAGACTAGAGGGTCCTGCGTGTGATCTTATTAGGTATAGCAAAATCGGTAAGTGGGAAGATATAAAGGAAAAGCTGGAATCGGAATATAAAGAAGAGCAATCTCGGTCGGCGGATCACAATGAGTTGATTTCTCTGAAACAACACTTCAGAGAAACCGTTCGGGAATATGGAGATAGAGTTGCAAATGCGCTGAGGACTCTGAACTCTGCCACTTGCGAAATAACAGCAGACGCGGTAGTGAGGGATTTCTTGATTGAGGAAAACACAAAATTGGCCGTACAAATATTTGAGGATGGATTAAAGAACGAACAACTAAAGATAATAGCTAAAGTCCATGGGGGAAACAATTTAAAGCAGTCGATTGCCCATGTAGTAGCGCATGCTGCTCGAATGGATAACTCTCCCAGGTCGTATCATTATAACGGAAATCCCCACAGATTCAATCGAATAGTCTGCCAAACCTGTGGTAAGCCAGGGCATTCACAGGACAGATGTTATCGGAACATGCAGTCCAACACTTTTCCGAATAGACAACCCATAAAAAGGGAATACAACATTACATGCAATTTCTCTGGACGGAATAATCACTGAGATAACGAGTGTAGATACAAGATATCTAGGAATGGGTCGTCTTTACCAAATTACCAACAAGGTACAACGCGTAACCCATTCCGAAATAACCCTGCAAACACCGAAAATCGTTTTGGTGAAATTTCTAGGACCACTAATAGACAAAATGATAGGCAAAATGTTCACTTTTCTCGGGTGCAAGAGTCGGAAAACGAGGCCTGACGCCAACCAAAATGTTTAGAAGACAAACAGCATTTTTCAATTTATAGCATTAGATCTTTGGCAATAGATAACGACAACTTTAATTCATATAACTCTAGGAATGAAGCTCCTAGCCAAATTAACCTTGGGCCAGCATATGATTATCCTAACCATATGACTAATTCCGATAAAGCTATAGATATAAATATAAAAGAACTTAAACCAAACCCTAATATAATGACTCCGATTCAGACTACAATTCTGGAAAATAATTCAGCAACAAAACAGAAATCCCTAATATTTCGGCTATCCCAATTGACAACCCAGACACTTCAGCAACAAAGACTGAAAACTCAGCAGTATTAAAGACTGAAAATCCAAAAGTTGCAACAATTAAATTCGAAACCCAAGTCAGTCCAGCAGCTAACACTGAAGAACAAATCTTTTCAGCAGCAAAGACTGAAGGATTGAATGTTTGTACAGCAGATAAAACTGAAGAAATAGTTCTAACAGCTAATAAGTCTGAAGGAGTATACGCAACAGTAAATAAGACTGAGAAACTAAATGGTCCATCAGCAGTGGGTAAGATTGAAAATGTAAACATTCTGACAGCAATTAAGGCTATGAAAAATGAAGACATTAAGCCAAAGACATTAAATATTTTAAACAACGATAATGACCACAAACACTTACTCAAACACGAAATAATAAAAAATGAAAATAATAATTCAACTAAAATAAGCATTGAAAAGAAAAACCATATAAATACATTACAAATTTTTTTTAACAACAATAAACATTTATTCAAACACAAAATACAAAAAAATAAAAAGTTAAACAATCAGTTAAGATATTTGAGATCGTTTCTTAAGAAGATTTTTGGTAATATTCATTTTTATTCAATCATCATAGTAATAGGCCCAAAACGGTTTTGGAAAATTTTCCATAAATTTAAAGACATTTTTTATTCAATATATATGGAAAAATCAAACAATTGTAGGAAATGGTAAAAAGAAACAATAAAAAAAAAAAAAAGTTAAAGAGGGGGAAAAGAAAGAAAATTTTTTGAGTTAATATATATATATTGAAATTTTTAAAGAGTTATATATATATTTGAAATTTGAAATATATATTCGAATGCAAAAGAAAATTTTGAAAGTTACATGAAACATATTTTTTTTATAATATAAAAAAAGTTTTTTTGATGAGAAAAGAAAAGGTTCCAAGGAGAAATATTGTAAATAGAGATTGTTAAGTAGACAAATTTTATAGTGTTAAAAACTTTTTGAAATTACTGTAACAATGTATAAACCTTTGATAGTAAATTAATTTTGAAAATCTATTATTTTGAAAACCAATTGTAATTGAACGAAAACCCAAGTCCTTAATTAATCTATAGTTACAAGAAAATTATTCTCTTCAAGGATAATTTTCTTTCTCGAAGAAGGGTGGGAAGTAGTATTCCAGAATACTAATGTCCTTATAACTATTAAGTTTAATACTGAATCTCATTATTTATCTAACACATCCTTAAAACATTCTCCTAACATATCTAACATTCTCATTTAATACATATCATAAATAAATATCCACAATATTCTATATCAAATCAGTTTCAGTACATTTCATAACATGCCCCTTTTTTCATTTGAAACAGGGCTCTTTGATTTTCGTTCAAAGTTTGTTCTAAATTAAAAGTCACAGTAGAGTAAGTAATACTTTGATAAAATTAATTTTGTTCAAATTATAATTTACAGTAGATTAGAACTCAAAGTTATATAAGAAGAGGGAAAATTTTATTGTAAAGGCAGTTGAGATTAAAGAGTGAGAGAAAGTCAGTAGAGAAAAGACAAGTGAGAGAAAAATCAAGTTAGAGAAAGTCAGTTGAAGAAATAGAGTTGGAGAAATTGAAGAGTTTGAGAAAATGAGTTGTGAGATTTGAGAAAGAGTTTTGATTGTAAAGTTTGGAAGAAGAGTTGTATTTTGAACTAAAGATTGTTAAAGTTGTTTAAACTAAGGATTGTTTAAGTTGTTTAAATAAATAAATACAAAAATAAAGAACATTAAATAATTAATAAACGAATTTATTATAACCTCCACGCTCTTCCCTCGATAGAGGAAGCACTGCGTTTTGGAGACGCAACAGCACTTAGGAATATTAAAGTTATTTTCCACCAAACAATAATTTGGGAAAAAATAAGGAGGGTTGACCGTGTATTGCTGTGCATGCGGTGCCAACGATTCGGCCACGTTGCATCTAACTGCTGTATGGAATTTAGATGTGTAAAGTGCCAAAACAATCATACCGTAGGAGAATGCCCCTTAGGTAAAGAACAAGTTCAGGATAGGAGCAAACTATCTTGCATCCTGTGCAAAAATACAGGTCACCCGGCCAACTTTAGAGGTTGTCCGAAATTCCAACAACTAAAAGCCGAGTTGGAATTTCAAAAAAAACAACTTGAAGAAGAGAAACGAATGAAGGTTCGTTCTTATAATAACTTCGTTGCACCTAGTGTATCATTCGTTCAAATTGCCGGTAGTCCATTAAACTCAAACTTCGCGGCACAGGGAAGTAAAGTCAAAAAATTTCCGCACCTAGCATATCATGTTCTCAAATGGCTAGTAATGCAATTAATACAACGGCGGCGGAACTTTCACGCAACGTCATAAAACCGCCCGCTCCAGAGGCAAATTCAGACATAAGAGCAATCCTGTTACCCATACAAGGACAGATTGCTGGATTTGAAAAAAAAAAACTGACTGAACAAGCGGCCCGAATAGATATTATTTATTCTTCCTTGTTCTCAGACAACCCAACATACCGCAATGAACTATCCAACTCTTTTAACACTAAAAATTATTGCTGTGAATGTGATTTCACTAACCCACGTGGAGAGGAGGGATAATTTCGGTAACCTGCTTGAAGCCGAACGCCCTGATGTGCTTCTAGCTAGCGAAACCAAGCTAAACCAAAGGCACAAATTGGGCTACAAAAACTACAAAGTCATTAGACGAGATCGTCCACACGCCACACAAGGAAGTGGAGTTGCTTCCTTATTAAGAAAGGCATTCACCACAAGGTCGTTTACAGCACAGATGTACACAAATTTCAGTTGCTGGAAGCTGCATTATAGATATACCTTTGAAAAGTCAAAGGCATCTATACGTGGTATCCGTGTATGCACCTGAAGCTCCTCAGTGTTGCTCATCACCGAACTGGATACCATTTTTCGTAATCTCAAGTTAGACTCGGAAAACAATTATTTTGTTCTGGCGGGAGATTTCAACTCCAAACACAGTGCTTGGGGTGATATCACGCCGAACACAAGAGGTAATGCACTATTCAACTGCTGGCAAACAAATGCAACATAATATAAACTAGAATTGTACGGTACAAGTACACCATCTTATCCAAAAGGAAACTCCTTTCTGGACTTACTTATGATGGACGAGAGACTACAATTATTAAACACGGACCTAAATACACGAAGTTGCCTTCGTACAATCGGGTATGATAATGACGATTACGGCCTCGGCGCCGTTTTACATGTTCCAAACGAACACGCAATACTTGAGCAGTGCGACCAGATACATTCGTTCGTTTTCCGAAAAGCACATTGCTCGCGCTTTGATCGCATAATAAAACGAGAACTATGCTCCAATGGCGTAGACCCTCCAACTAATAGAAACCTTCGAAATGAGGAAATAGACCATTATCTCTCAACGATGGACAACATTGTCATCGAAACAAAGCACCGTTCCATTCCAAAAGCGGCGCACATGGAGGAGAATTTTAATTGATACAGAAACTCAACTATTGATGCCCTGTATAGACAAAAAAGCGCTCTGCTCTCCCAGCTCAAATTGCTCTACAGACAGTTCAGCGATCCTTATAGCCAAGAAATAAAGACAATTAAGTCATTGATTAAAAACGTTCAAAAGCTGATCCGTGACAACTACAGATCAGTAATTAATGAAGAATGGAAACGTAAAATTCTCTCCATTAAAACCAGTGCTGGGAATATGTTTCCGCAAATAAATAAAGTATTTAGAAGAAAAGATCATAATGACCCTGCCTTCGAGTCCTGAGGACTCCCGAGAATTGTCAAATATTGCTGAACGCAGGACTCACCCCGGAACATATCAACTCCAACGAAGAACTAATAGTAGTCGAGGATCCGCAAGAGAAAGCAAACGCCATTGGCGCCTGTTTCGAGGCAGTACACAAAGTGAATGAATCCATTCATTCTAACCTCGATATTGAAAACAGAGCTATCCAAAACCATATTTCGCTGCACAATGACCGGAAAGTTGGCATTCTGAAAACAAAAGTTTCACCATCTTCAGTGAAAACAATAGAGCGGATGCGCCGCTTAGAAATTTGCACACAAAAATATTTGTGAACAAGAATAAACTCATGGACATCCTTAGATCCATTAAAAACAAGAAATCCTCTGGAACAGATGATATTCCGAATACAGTTCTTAAACATTTGCCTCCGGAAGCGGTGAAAATTTACACTACCTTGTTCAATAACGCTCTAAATAATGCATACTTTCCAAGACGTTGGAAAATAGCAGTAGTCCATCCCATCCCCAAAAAGGGCAAGGACAGGAGCAATCCCGCTAACCTTCGCTCGATTAGTCTCCTGCCAAACATTAGCAAAATATTCGAGAAAATCATAAATAAGGCATTGATAAACTGGTGTGATGAAAACGACATCATTCCGAACAACCAGTTTGGCTTTAGAGTGGGGCACGACAGAGTTCATGCAGCTACAAAACTTGTTTCCGATATACAGTGGAACAACGCAAAACGACAATGCACAGGTGGATGTTTGGTTGACTTTGAAAAGGCCTTCGATACCGTATGGTTGGAAGGACTTGTACGAGGGTTGCCTTTTATATTTCGGGATTAGAGAACAAAAACAAATATTGATCATCGAAAATCACTTTACTGTTTTTCAAAATATTCCCCATGCAGATCTATACACTTTTGCATGCGTTTGAACCAATTGTCGAAGCACTTTTGCCACTCTGATTGAGGTATCTCCAACACATGCATTCTGAATGCAGCAACCGCTTCTTCAGGTGTCGAAAAACGTTGACCTCTCAGTTTGTTTTTTACGTACGGGAATAAAAAGAAGTCATTCGGTGCCAAGTCAGGACTATACGGCGGATGACCCATCAAATCGATGTTTTGGGTGCTCAAAAATGCCGTTGTCGCAGCCGATGTGTGAGAGCTCGCATTGTCGTGGTGAAGAGTGATCCGTCTTCGGCGGTTGATTTTCCTGATTTCTTGGAAGACAACTGGCAAACAAATGGTTGTGTACCACTCAGAATTGACTGTTCTGTGTTGTTCTAGTGGTACGGTTGCGACATGTCCAGTTTTTCCGAAAAAACAGGCGACCATTTGCTTGGAAGTGCTTCGTGCGCGAACAACTTTTGTTGGATTTGGCTCATCTTGAAACACTCAGACAGTCGACTGCTGTTTACTTTCGGGCTCATACGCGTAAATCCACGATTCATCACCTGTCACGATGTCATAGGCGTGTTTCGAAGCACCGCGACCGTATTTTTTGAGCATTTCTTTCGACCAATTGACACGAGCCTTTTTGACAAATTGTGTGGGATCCAACGCGAACAAATTTTTTTGACAGTCAAATGTTTATGCAATATTGAATGTATGCTGGTCTCACTAACGCCTAAGGTTGTCTCAATCTCACGATAGGTCACATGACGATCTTCCAATATCAGTTCGCGCACAGCATCAATGGTTTTCGGAACAACAACTGATTTTGGACGACCTTCACGAAATTCATCTTGGCGTGAACTACGACCAAGATTGAATTCACCATCACCATCCATCATCGATAAACACTGGTCCTTGATGGAGCTTCATCGCCAAAAATTGAATTAAGTTCATCCATGCACTGTTGCTGAGTTAATCCACGCCGAAAGTTGTAAAAAATAATCGCACGAAAATGTTGACGATTTAATTCCATTTTTGGGCCGAGATGAATCGTTTAAGTTACTGTAAACAACACAAATAGCGCTCGTATGTCAAAACGTTCTGAGTGCGTATAACCTCAAAAATGTCCAACTTTACGACAGAGCTGTCAATTGCCGGATTGCAACGCTAGGGTTGCCAAATCCCGAAACATAAGAGGCAACCCTCGTATATAGGCTATCAAATCTAGGTTGGCCCGAATATCTGTTATACATTATTTACGATATGATAATGGATAAGCAATTTGTGGTAAAATGTAGAGACAAAATCTCCAATAAAACTTTCCATATTAAAAATGGCTTACAGCAGGGAGCCGTGAAATCTCCTATTCTCTTCAACATTTATACTAGTGATCTAGTTGGGTCTCTTAATCATACTATTGCATATGCCGACGATATTGTAGTGTACAGATCAGAAAAAATATCGATGCCATTAACAGACTTCTTGAAGACGACTTCAATAAAATCAAACGCTTTTGTGACGATTGGAAATTGCAAATTAACTTCCAAAAAACAGAAACCATCCTTTTCAGAATACCTCTTTCTACAGCTTCAAGAGAATCAAGGCATAATTGGAAAAACTTTTCCATTGTAGGAAGCAATAATCTTCCGCTGCAAATGAAAACTGTTGTCAGGTACCTTGGTATCTGGATGGACCAATACCTATACTTTGATAAGCACATAGCAGCTGCCCTCTCCGCAGCTAAAAGTGCATATGCAATGACAAGAAGTCTGTTTCGAAATAGTCTCCTAGATCACAAAGTGAAAATAATTTCCTACTCAGCATTTATTCGTCCAATATTAGTGTATGGTTGCCCGGTATGGTTCAACATTTCCCCATCCTACATGGAAAAGTTTCGCATGTTCGAGAGGCAGTGCTTGCGTTCCTGCCTCGGGTTACATAGAACACCTGAGTCTCAATACAGGAAATTCTATCCTAATAAGACACTGTATGACAAATCAGGACTGAATAGGATAGACAATTTCATTATGAAAATTATTCGTGGTCACACTGCAAGGGCAATGTGCAGCGAAAATAATCTTATCTCGGGAGCATACTACCCCAATGACATATACCTGGAGAATACATTCCAAAATGGGCTTATCCCACCAGAAGCGTTCCCTCTATTGGATAGAAAAGGTCTTATCCAAAACAAGCACGGAGTCCCTATTATTTACCACGCTTTTCGTGTTGCCAGGGACAAACGGATTCTTTATAACAGTGATATATGAAATGATGCAATTCACTTGCGATTTAGCATGGCAAGAGGCGATCGAGATAAATCTATAAATGACCGATCCCATCCCAAGTGGTGGTGGATTGACAATGAAGAAAGGATTTAATATCCCCAAATATAGTAAGATCTTCAGACGCTACGCTTTCCCTTCCCATTCCTCATTTCCCTTTTCATATTTATTTATTCTTCCTTTTCATTTCCATTTTTCATTTAGATTCCTTTTCGTTTTCCGATTCTTTTTAACATTTACATTAGCGACTTATTAGATGCACTTCCGCAGGCTATTGCGTACGCAGACGATATCATAATTTACAGAACAGCTCCGAAAGTTGAGATCATAAATAGTTTAATACAGCGAGACTTCAACAACGTGCAGCGCTATTGCGATGACTGGAAACTTAAAATCAACTTCCAGAAATGTGAAGCCATCCTATTTAGAACCCCATTATATAAAGCCACGAACGACACAAGAAAAAACTGGCGAAAGCTAGTTATCGTGGGACCGCATGGAGATAAACTGGAAACCAAGAGTTTAGTTAAATACCTGGGCATCTGGCTAGACCAATATCTGTATTTCAACAGACATGTAGAGGCTGCTCTGGTCAAGGCTAAAAAAACGTTTGCTATGACAAGGAGGCTATTTCACAGTAGCCAACTTGACAGCAGGGTAAAAGTCATATGCTACATGACGCTAATCAGGCCAATGCTCATATATGGTTGTCCAGTATGGTTTAACATAGGTCCAAATTTGATGGAAAAGATTCGGGTGTTCGAAAGGAAGTGTCTGAGAACCTGTCTCAGATTATATCGAACACCGGAATCGGAATACAAAAAGTACTACTCAAATGAGACTTTATATAATGAAGCCTGCATAAATAGGGTGGATAATTTTATGATTAAATTAATCAGAGGACATATTGCGAGAGCAATAAGCTCGTCCAATGACCTAATTTTCGGGGCTTATTATCCAAATACCCTGTACTATGAGAACGTGCGTCGCAACGGTTTTGTTCCACCAGAGGCGTTCCTTGATTTGGACATGAAAGGGCTTATACAGGATAGATCCGGAATTCCGCTGATCTATCATGTAAGTAGATCATCCGTAGACGGACGATTGTGCTACGACCGAGAAGTAACGCGCACCGAAGAAGAGCTCCTGCGGTTCAGTAGGGCTATCTCCCACAGAGACCGGGACGATAGTATTAGACAGCGTCAACAGTTCTGGTGGTTGAATGGCATATAAAGACCTGGATACCAAAGTCGGTATAGAATCACAATATCATCAGCTAGCTTACATAGACTTAGCTTTTCTAGAATTAGGGTAGTATAAGATTTAAGTTAAGTTAAAAGCACTTTTACATAAAATAAAAAATTAAAAAAAAAAAAAAAAAAAAAAAATAGGTAAGTTAAGTAAGTTAAATTTTAAGAAAAAAAAAAAAAACCAAAAAAAATTGACAAAGTTTTTCAAATTTTCTTTGTCTTTCAAATAATTATAAGTACTGCCACAAACTTCTGTCGCCGAAAGGCAAATTATACAAATGTTTAGTAATGTTTAGCTTAGAGCGTCTGCGAAGGACCAGTAAGTTATTATATAAGATAATTAAGCTAGAATTTAAGCATTTTTTGTCTAGCCTTTAATTTAGAAATTAAGAATATAAAAAGAAAAATAAAAAATGTTTTAAAAATGAAAAAAAATTCCTTTTCGTTTTAAAATTTCTATATGTTAACATTTTTCTTAATATGTTTGTTACTATTTTTTTTGTAAACTTTTTTACCTTATTATTACAAAAAAAAAAAAAGAAATTTAATACAGAGAGAGAACTTCCTCTTCTAAAATATTCGGGTAATAGGAAATATATAAAAGTATAAAAATATTATTGTACGCCGAAAAGGCATTACACAAAATTGTATCGTGTAATTTAGAGTGCTCGTGTAGAGCCAGTAAATTATTTTAAGAATAAGAAAAGATTGTAAGATTGTAAAATAGGCTTTAGCATTTTAGTCCTAAGTCAACATTTGTTAAATTATTGTACAATAAATGCGTTATTCAACAACAACAACAACAACCATTTTTCACAGCCACTGCTTCCATTTGCACAGCCCAACTGTCGTAATTGTCTTTTGTAAGTGGACTTATTTTGAACGTTGCCGAGGTCATCTTAGAGTCAAATCAAGTCGTATCACTGTATACTCGTACTGTCCCGCGCTTTTACACTCAACTCTACGAGACTTTTCCCGCATTATATATTTTTCAAAACTTTTTCAGACTTCGTACTAGTTCATTTGTTTGGGCTTTACGTAACTCAGATGTAACTTTATTGGAGATGACGAACGTACAATGATTTAGTAAGGATTAATATTACTGGAGTATTTTTACCGGAGCACTAGTATTCCGTACAAAGGTTATCGACCGACTGACTGAACGAAAAATGGTTTCGTCCAACAGACGATGAGTGCATCCCAACAGCACCCGCAAACGAAATGTAATAAATCGTGAATTTCACTGTACCCAACATTTAATTTATTTAAAAGCTATTTTAAGTCAGCCACATAAAATCAAATCGTCTTGTTATTTTCAGTCTTTTGAGGTGTCGGAATTTTAGAGATATAAAACTGTTTGTTTTTTAATTTTTGGGTTATAACAAATTTGTTTTGAATCAGTTACTGGAAAGATAATCTTTTTTTCCGTGGATCATGGATAATAAGCAACCCTCAAGAACATACACTTTACGTGACTATTCCGAATTTACTGATGCCGTAGGTAAGTAATACTGACCTACAGGGGTTGTGGACATTTTGATCTAGTCATTTTGATTTCGTGCAGATAGTCCAAATATCCAACTAATGCTCGAAAAAATTTTTGAAATCGTGTGTATTATTTTGATCATCATAACCTTTCCTCTCGCCATATTCTTATGCGTCGAAATTATTCCTGAATTTGAGAGGGCTATTGTGTTACGCTTTGGAAGATCACAGTAAGTAAACGGAGAGCTCTTTAAATTTAACATGTCGTATATTTTAACTTATATTTAAAGTCGTGGTGTACGCGGACCGGGTGTTGTCCTTCTCATTCCCTGTATTGATGAGTGTTTTTCATTCGATTTGCGTACAGACATGTTTGACGTCGCACCACAGGAAATACTAACACGCGATTCCGTTACTGTTAAAGTTGATGCTGTAGTCTACTACAGAGTACAAATTCCTATGCTTACTATGTTACATGTAGTGGATTACAAGAACAACACAATGTTATTAGGTCAGACAATGTTACGCAATGTTGCTGGTCAAAGAATGTTATCTGATCTGGTAACACAAAAGGATGAAGTTGCGCAAACTTTAGAAACCCTATTGGATGAAGGAACAGATGATTGGGGTATTAAAGTTGAAAGAGTTGAAATGTGAGAATGTCTAATATTGGAAATTTGTGGAGTCTCACTTAGTTTAATTTTAGTAAGGATGTCTGCCTACCAACAAATTTGCAACGAGCAATGGCGGCAGCTGCTGAAGCTACTCGTGAAGCGAAAGCCAAAATTGTGGCCGCTGGGGGAGAGAAATCAGCTGCAAATTCATTGCGAGCAGCGGCAGACATCATATCTACGAATCCAGTCGCATTGCAGGTAAGTTTTTCTTCTTTCTGATTTGTAGCTTCTTTAAATAGACATATGTATGTTTAGTTAAGATATTTACAAACATTAACAACAATATCAGCGGAAAAAAATTCGTCAATTGTGTTTCCGTATCCTGTTAATCTAATTAAACCAAACCAAAAACATCTACCGGAAACTGGGCTGCTCACCGCGCAATCCGAAGCTAATCAAGGTCCAATTTCTCTGAGTGATCATGATTTTTCAAATAACATGTTTGGGTACATGTAAATGTGATAGATATTGGAAAGAATGAAGAATATATTTTAACATGTAAAGGATTTAAAAAAAAAATTAAAAAAGCTATAATAATAAAATTTAAAAAATTAAATTTCATCGGGTAATCTTTATTATCATTCAAGAGGACCATTATTACATATATTTTTTAGGGATTAGTTCTTTTGAATGTTGGCCGGTACTGCGACTAACACACTTCACTCTAAAGTCCCAATCTTCGAACCTTCGCTAACGCATATGAGCATCGTATCACATGGTCTTGGCGGTGAATTTATCGATCCGATGCATGAAATTAACTGATAAACATTTAAAATGCAACGGAGTCCAAAATGATCGACAATACGAATTCGGCAGCAGGCGAACCACTGGAAACCTCCAGAGCTTTTGACTGGGTCTGGCTCTGAATCTTACAAAGTTGGCTTTGTTTTTAGCGTCTTTATTGTTACACGTAATATGAATATTGCACTTTGCTGTACGCAAATTACCAATACCTTCCATGTAATGTATATATATATATATATATATATATATATATATATATATATATATATATATATATATATATATATATTGCACGAATGTAGCCAATAGGCTAATAAATATTATAAATATTTGGCTATACGCAAGATTCTGCAAAAAACAATAATGTTGCATGCATATTGTTGTGGCTAACAGCAAACATCTCCGCCAGCCTCCCAGCCTCGTCAGTTCTTTTAGAATGTATCAACCAGCCGGAATTGTGCACATTAAACTCGCCAAGGACAACAATTTCAGAAGCTGGCTGGTTGATCTGTATCCAGTCGGCGGTATGTGAAAGATGTAAAGACAACAAAGAAATTTGACAGAATTCCTCGGGATTAAGTGGGATCTGCTTACATTTTATAGACTCAATATTCCTAACAAGGTAATTATGGGTGGTGATCTCAATTGTAGACATCAGTTGTGGAATTGTTTTAGAGCAAACTGCTGGGGTAATCGTTTATTAGATGTTACTGAACAATGTAACAACAACAAGAACCCTTCAACTCTTTATATTACCAATATTCTAAATTACTGCTCAGTACCATCAACTCCTAACGCGTTAAGTTCAGACCATCTTCCGGTTAGTATCACAGTGAACCATACCGCATCGGTCAAACGTACCAGTTTATACTACAACTATTCCGCCGCAACTGGAATTCTTATTTAAGTGGTAGTTGAAATAAATAGATCATAGATGTCATACAATATACAATAATTAGGTATTTGTAAACATCATCATCATCATCGGCACTACAACCGGGAACCGGTCTTGGCCTTATTTAGCAAGTCCTGAGGCTTGTTAAATTTTCCATAATGATTTATTTTTTCTGGGCAAGGTCATTAGTCTTGCGCCAGGGGCTCCCCGACGGGGAATCGAACCCCGGTCTCCCAGGTGACAGGCGGGTATACTAACCACTATACTATCGAGGAGCCCATTTGTAAACATAACGCCATCGAAGTATTAGTCGATTTGTGTCTGCATCATAAAGTTATTCTCGATTAAACATGTCAGCTTACGAGCCAAATTCTCGTCATTTGCGGGAGGTTTTAATTTTCTGGTTTAATATGAAGAAATCTGTGGCTGAGGCTCATCGAATGCTCTCAAATACCTATAGCGAGGCCGCTATTAGTGAAAGAACGTGCCGAGAGCGGTTTCAATTCTTCAAGAACGGCGATTTTAACGTCGAAGACCCATGGCGGTGGAAGAGAGAAGGTTTTCAAAGATGCAGAATTGGAGGCATTACTTGATCAAGACTCGTGTCAAACGCAACAAGAATTGGCAGGATCAATGGGAGTGACGCAACAAGCCATTTCATTTCATTTTTTACAATAAAGCGTCGAATTTTGGAAAAAAACGGCGGAAGCAAAGTTGTACACCTATTATAAACAGGAACTTGGTTCTAGGCGATACTAGTCTAAATGTTATAACCTGCTGTGAGCGCACATTGATATTTTATGGAACAGTTTTGTTTCTGTTATTAATAGAGCGGCCGATCTTGCAATACCTAAATGTCCCACAGCTGCAGTCGATAAGGCACCGCTTCCAGAAAATATCTTACATCTGAATAGGGTCCGAATCTCTGAAAGAAGAAAATGGCTTCGTTACAGATTCGATTGCTTTCTATATAATGTTAAATTCTTAAATAGTACCATTAAGAACGAAATCACACCCTTCAGGAACAAGTGTTGGAATAACCATCTTCCCTCTCTTGACAAAGCAAGCAAACCGTTTTGGAAAATTTCAAAAATTATGAAAAAAAAGGGTCAAGTATTCCTCCGTTGAAAGATCACAACAAGTTATTTATTTCTTCAGTGGTGTAATCGAAACGTCTTGCAAACACGTTTAGTAAGAACGACTCCATATCTATGCATCTAAGCGACGCGGATGCTGTGGCTGAAGTTGCTAACACAATTCAGGAATTATCTCAATCACCAGCTGGAAGTTCTTAGGTAACTAATATTAGCAAAGTTAAAAAATTGATAAGAAAATCAAAACTAAAAAAGCCTGCTGGTCTTAATAAAATTAACAAAAAATTAATTAAAGCACTACTATAGCGTTTGAAATAATAGTGAAGAAGATCGTGTGATTCAAACTGACGCTATGACAGCTCGAATCACGAAAAAAATTTTACCTAAGCGTTACACACCAGGCTACTGACCGTGTTTTGGTATTTGATTTCCAAACTCGACTATATTCCACTGATGTGAATTATTTTTTTTTATTTATCGCTTGGTATACGGTTCTGATGTATTTTTCTTATTCGATTTTTTCGTTCGTGTTCTTCACTATTTTTGCTTGTGAATTGTGTGTATCTGTTAGAGTTGCCACACTACCACCTGCTGCAAGTAAGTATTTAACGTTTGTTTTCAACGCTTGTCTTAGAAACTGTTAGTTTCCGGACTGTTGGAAAACAGTCAAAGTAATACCTATCGCGAAACTCGGCAAACCGAAGAATAGCCCTGAGAGTTAAGACCTATTAGTCTTCTTACCTGTCTGAGTAAGTTTTTAGAAAAAATTATTAAGGAAAGAATTGATCTTTTCCTGGAAGCCAATGATATCCTACCTAACTTTCAGTACGGCTTTCGTAGTGGTCACAACACAATCCACCAACTCTTGCGCATTAAAAACTACATACCGATTAAATTCACCGATAAAGAGTCGCGACTGGTTCTTTTAGACATTGAAAAAGCTTTTGATACGGTTTTGCACGATGCCTTGATTTATATCTCAAACTTTAGCTGCTAATACCGCTTATTAACATTATTCAGAGCTTTCTTTGTTCGAGAAAATATGTTGTTAGTATAGGAACTGACAAATCCTGTACTCACCAAATACATTATTGTGTGCCCAAGGCTCGGTCCTTGGACCCATATTATTCACATTGTTTGTCTCAGATTTACCATGTCTAGGTGAAAATATTCAAGTAGCTATGTTTGCCGAAGATACGGCCATATTTTCTTCCGGTGCCATATTTACTAACGTCTACAACACTTTGCAAGCAGCTCTTATAGACTGATTATTTGGGTAAATGTAAAATCAAAATAAATTGTAATAAAACACAAGATTTCTGGTTTTCAAGATCTAGGAAACTCTGCTACCTACCTTATGACACTAAATGTTACATATCATAATTGTCACATGTCACCATGACATTAAACCGAACAGGTGTACGCCACTCGTCACTACAATGTAATGATATATTAAGTACCTTTCCCACGTCACCACAGGTAGACATTTTGTGTGTCGACCCATTTTTGTAACTACCTGAGGTACATTCTGTTGTATATGAAAATGTTAGATTTTAACAGAAATAGAAATATAAATTAGGTTTAAGATAGCCTCCGAGAAGGAAAGATCTCCTCGCTAAAGGAATTAAATAAAAACATCGAGCGGAAGATCACGGGATGAATAAAAAAAGGAACAAGTGTTTTCTTTTTTTTCTTTGAAAATACTAAACTCAGTAAGTGGCCTGTTGATATTGATTAATCGGAAAACTGTAGATATTTAGATATTATTCTAGATAAAAAACTTATCTTCGAAAAACACATCCCTTGTTTGGGATCCGTTGTAACCGCATGGCGCATAGCCATTCATATTGTTGCCGTACATTATCGTGAGAATAGATTCCTTTTGAAATAACTGATGGAGAGGGAGTTGTTTTGTAGATAAGAACGAAAAAGGTTCCAGCGAATTGTTGGCGACTTGACTATTTTAATACAAATGTGTATAGGAGGCAACCACAGAAAATTGACTTGACCGGCGGTGCGGCCGCGATGAAGAGCTAGCAAAGACTGGAGAGCGAGCGACGTGCCAGAGTGAAAGACTGACTAAAAGACCGTTGCACACATTTGAATAGGTGACAGTCGGATGGCGTCCCTTGGTGATGACGCATTGTCAGGTGGCGGATGACAGCCATGCGGTGAATATGCTGGGTGGTGAATGTCCTAGACCGTGAACGTACTAGATTCTCTCCGCTATATTTACTTGCCAATCCACAACAACCACAGTTGACAAAATCAACAAAATTGTAAGAGTTATTTATCCATTAGTGTGTAGAAAGTCAAAGCTTAGCCTCGAAAACAAAATTGTAATTTTTAAAACTATTTTTTCCAATATTCTCCTGTACTATTTTTCACCTGTAAGGTGTAATTGTGCTCGCACACACAAAATATAATTGCAATGTGTCAAAATAAAATTCTGAAAGTGATGCTCAATTTACCATGGCATTATTCGACACATGAACTTCATGAAAATGCCACCGTTAAACTACTAGAATTCCTTATTGACAAAATCAATCATAACTTTTTCTTTAATTGTTCTATTTGTGACAATTTTCTCGTTCCCCATCTTGCGTTATCCTAGATTACTACTTATGTACTCTGTTTATGAAAATTCGATCGGGGTCATTATCACATTAAAATAACCGGAAACATGTGCAATATTACTCTTAAGTTAGATAAGGGTGGTTTCTTGTAGTTTTCCCTTAATTATTTATTATTTATTTAAAATGTACAAGTTGGCGCAAAATTAATCATCCAATTTTGTTTTTGATTTATTATTTTTCTACTAAATAAGAAAAAAGATTTTGAGTGATGGAAATCTTTATATGGCCCTTTACAATTTTTTCTATTAAGTGGAAAAGATGACATCCGTCAAGTGGCTGCCGCCAGTATTGATACACATTTGTGCCCGTTTTATCGCATTTTCCATGACTTTCCGCAAGATTTCCGGTGATAACTGTTCGCATTCCTGTCGAATATTCTCCTTAAGGACTGCGATTGGCTGAGGCTTGTTGGCATAAACCCACGTCTTCAAGTAACCCCAAAGAAAGAAGTCTGGGATGGTTAAATCAGGCGATCTTGCTGGCCATGCCAAAACGGGTGATTACGTGACCAGGAAACGCTTACTTCACAATATTCATTGTGGCTTGTGCTGTGTGTGCGGTTGCACCGTCTTGTTGAAACCACATGTTCACCGAGCCCCCTGCTCATCCAATTCCGGCAGTAAGAAGTCGTTCATCGTGGCCCTGTAGCGTTCATCAGTAACGGTGACCGTATTGCCGATGGCGTCCTCAAAAAAATACGACCCAATCACTCCTCCCGCGTGAACCCCGCACCCACAGTGGCTTTGAGTGGATATAATGATTGTTCGCGCATCACAGGCGGATTTTCAGTGGCCCGGAAATGAAGATTTTGCTTATTGACGTAACCGCTTAAATGGAAATGGGCATCGACGCTCATGATGATTTTCGACATAAAATCGTCCTCTTCGTTGTTGAGATTAAGGATGGCTTGACAGTAATTCACAAGCGACTGATGCACTGTTTGTACTTTGTACGAGAACGTGTGTAAGTCTTTCACTAAAATTTGCCGTAGGATGCGTCTGGTGATGCCCAATTGCGTGGTCCGTCATGGGGTTGATGTTTCTTCGTTCTCGGTGACATCGGCAGCCACAGCTGCAAAAACAACCGAAGGAGATGAATCGTTATTATCAACTACTCTTTATTGAGTTGAAATGCTATGTTAATTGCTGTGAGATATGGTTCTGATGGTTTATTTCTTTGGTTTTCTTTTGGTGCTGGTCTTCACACAAGGGCTGTGTACCTTGTGTGTCTCGGAAACGCCACAGAGGTATCTGACATAAACCATCGCTGAATTTGTTCCTCACATCTCTCCTTTATAAATATATAACCAGTGTGTTGTGATCACTAAATTTCCTCAATCAACAGCAGTGCAGAAGAAAGGAAAGAACAGTATGCCTCTATAAGAAAGACCTAAATGATTTTGGGGAAGTTAAATTAGTTGGCGCAAGGCTAATAACCTTGCCCGGAGAAACAAATTATTTTGGAAAATTTAACAAGCCTCAGAACTGTTAAATAAGGCCAAGACCGGATCCCGCTTGTAGTGCCGATGATGGTGATGAACTTAGTTGTCATTTTTCAGTACACAAAGTAAAGTGTATCAAAGATGATTATGAGGCTCTATTATGGGTGCAGAAGATTGTCGTTGGGTGAATCGAACAATACAGAGGAAAATCTCGACAAGATTCAAGAGAGCAAGATTTATCGGCACGAAAAATTATCATATGTATGAGAAATAGAAATATCTGCGTATTTGTGAGGAACACCAAAAAATGGTTGGTCTCATCCATTCCATTGTTCACCTTTGATAACACTTAGGCCATAAAGACAGGAACGAAAATTCTTGAACATTTCGCCAATTCAAATTTATTTTCAAAGCCACACTGATCTGAATACTCAAAGAACCGAACATTCACAGCTTCAGATTGCAGTCTTAACATATTTTTGAAGAAAAGTTCTTCACTACTCATTAAAAGTCTAGAAGTAATCTTTCATCTGTTAAATTCAACTGAATGATCCTTAGGTACATAGAAATCAGCGAATATACAATTACGTACCAAAAGGGGAACCCATCATCTCCCTATTTTTATTAACGCTTCCATTCTGTCAAAGGCAATGGAATCCTCGATTAACCGCCAACTTTCGACATTTTTAATGACCGCCAATATGGGCCTACATTGCTTTCGTAACAATTGTGAAAATAATTCTATTCGTACAGACGAATAGAATCATAGTAAAAGATACCACAGATCTTATGGGGTAGATTCCAGTAGCGTGGAGTCTCTAGTGTTGGGATTTCTTTCTGGTGGGCATAAAGGCACATTGATTTAATAAATAAGAGACTATCTCTCTAACCGCTCACATTAATTAGTTGTGGTTAGTGTCAAATCTGCGTTCTATTGATTTAATGCTGATGTACCTCAGGGCTCCGCACTCTCACCCATTCTAATTTGTATGTTTATAATCAATCTTTTGTCCATTTGTCATAACTAAATTACCTCGTTTGATTTTCTAACAGTCGTTCAGTCACCTAAGCTTTTCGAATCTCATTATCAATCATGATACATCAACAATGATTATAAAACCGAATCCAAAACCCAGTGTCTCTTGTGGTAAGCTATAAATACTAATGTATGTCTATTGTCATTGAAAGACACTTAACGTCAACGAAGTTTTGATTCTTGGCCCTGTAATTAATTCGACTCTTAATTGGAACAATGGTATATTTCAAAAATCTTAATAGATATAAGAAAAAGTTCACCCCACTCGACCAGCCACAATTTAAAATAAAATTGTATTTCTTTAAAACAATATAACACTGCTAAATAGGATACAAAAAGAAATAGTGAAACTCGTTCACGTTCAGGCGCAAGTTATTCAATACCACCTTTGGTACCTGAACTCAACCTGATAACCTCTATAGGCATTGTCATAATCCTTTTTTAACTGAACTTGGTGAATGCATTTTATGTTTTTTAAATCATTCTTCAGTCGGAGTACCCAAGCAAGAATGTATTGTCTGACCACATGTTTTTTTTTTTTATTTATTTATTTTATTTTTTTTATAAGATTTCTCTCGGGACAACGAACCTATGGCGCCGAGTGGGGGCCCCGAGATGCCACCAAATACATGTTGCAGTTCTTTTTGAACAGTTGCAGGTTGTAACGCTCTGGGAACACTCGCGTGAGAAGGGAGTTCCACAGCTTCCCCGCTCTGTAACGGAACGAATTCTGATGCAGGCACGCGCGCGCCGTCGGGAGATGAACCACGAACGGGTGTGTGATTGTCTTGTGGAGTGCATATAGGGCGAATTGGGTGGAACAATACCACGAATCTCCGAAGAACAGTACCCGTGATAATATCTGTAAAACAAACAGAGGTCGGCTACGCGCCTTCGATGTGATAGCGACTGTAGTCCCGACGACAGCACCGAGTCCCCAATCAGGCGGATCGCTCGTCTCTGTATGCTCTCAAGTAGGTTGAGGGTATGTTTAGGAGCCGAGCTCCAAACATGAGAGCAATATTCGAGCGCGGGTCTAATTTGGGATTTATATAGAAGAAGTTGGGGCTCTTCGATAGTATAGTGATTAGTATACCATATCCGCCTGTCACGCGGGAGACCGGGGTGCGATTCCCCGTCGGGGAGCCTCTGGGGCAAGACTAATGACCTTGCCCAGAAAAAACAAATCATTATGGAAAATTTAACAAGCCTCAGGACTTGCTAAATAAGGCCAAGACCGGATCCCGGTTGCACTGCCGATGATGATGATATAGAAGAAGTTGGGCCGGAGTAAAATATTTCTTGGCCCTAAAAAGATAGCTCAGCTTTCCTGAGGCGGACCTGGCGATGCTCGACCCGTGTTTATGCCATGATACATTCCCACAGACCGTAACGTCGAGCAAATGCAAGCTTTCCCCAGCCTTGAGGGCCGTCCCATTCATCATCAGCTGTGGAACCAATGATCCACTTTTCTTTTTGAATGTTGTATATATAGCCTCAAGACTTGCTAAATGGGGCCAGGACCGGTTCCCGGTTGTAGTGCCGATGATGATGATGATATTGTGTCTTCGCTGCATTGAAGTCGGCGAGATTGGCCCTTCCGCACTACAGGACCTTGTCTCGATCCTGAGTCAATAAGTCTACATCTCAGCTGGTGCGACGCAGATGCACCAATCGGTCGAACACTCGAAAAGGAGGAAACAAGCGTACTATCATCCTCAAAACTGAACACTTTCTTATCCGTTGTCTCCAACAAATCATTTATCTGAAGCAAAAACAAGGTTGGAGCCAAAATAGGACCTTGGGGCACCCCCGAATTAACAGGATACAGATCCGAACACTCGCCGTCCACAACAACCCGGATGGCGTTGGGAAAGTCCATATGAACGAAGTTTGCTCAGCAATGGCCCGTGCCAGACGCGGCCAAAAGTCTTGGAGATATCCAATGGGACCGCCCTTGACTAACCATGCCGCTCAATCGCAGATGTCCATATATCGGCTATAAGTGTCAAAAGGTCTCCCGTGGGGCGCTTGCCACGGAATCTGTATTGACGATCATTCAGAAGTCCATTGCACTCCAAATACTTAACTAACTCAGTATCGATGACTTTTTCCATTACCTTAGATAAAATAGACAGTAATGCTTTCGGGCGGTAATTTTGTGGGAGACACTTTTATCCCGTCTTTGGGTTTAGCTGAACTCGGGCGATTTCCCAGCAGGCAGGAAAGATCCTCTGTGCATAAAATAAGCAGAAGAGTCTGTCAAGAACCGGCGATAGTTCTGGAGCACAGTCCAGGCCGGTTGCCTTCCTACAGTCCAGTTCACGTAGAATGTATGTGAAAGATATTACCAAAATGTCGCTGGTCGGTCGTCATTCGAGGAGAAGCAAAGACAACAAAGAAATTTAAAAGAATTCCTCAGCACGACCCACAACCATATGATGTCCATATTATTGGGTTCCAACGCATCCATCCTCTGGTAGGCCAGATCGGACCGCCCGAAAACGCAGACTCCGCCCTTAAAACGGAATCTCGAATGTAAGTCGTATCCTGAGCAACGAAGATATGTCGAATCAGTTGACGAATCGACCTGGGTTTCAGTTAGGGCAAGGATATCAGGTTTCGTTGTTTGCAAATATTTGTGGACGGGGTTTACATTCGTATTGGTGAAACCGATGCCCCTGATGTTACAAAATGCCGTCACCAGTCGAGCGTGGGCAGAGCCTTAAAGTACCATTATTTATCATGATATCTGATGATGTTCCCCGTGACATAGTACCCCCCGGAGATCCGAATGGGAGACTAGTTTACCTCCGGAATTCTTTATATCAGAAGGTACCATCGTGACTTATCTCCGTGTCTGTCCGGGCTATCAGCCACACATACGAAACACTGTCGAAGATTTCTCTCGGCGATATCGTGAAATGTGCAGCGTGACGGGGAGGTATCTCACCTTGGGACCGACTACCACCTAAACCAACCTTTTCTCGAACCGGTCTATCAGCCAAGCTCCGAAAGATGAGGAGGGATTTATCCCGACCATTTCACGGAGCTTAAAGATTGGTGGGGTGGTATTTCACCGGGCGACAGGGCGTTGGGACCCCGACTACCACTCGATGGTTTGCTGATTACTACAACTTTTAGACATTTATTATCAATGTAGGCATCGATATCTTCTTCTGACCACCTTTATTAACAGCCCTGTGCTTTGACATGTAAAATTAATTCAGAATTGTACGTGTCTTATTATAAAGAAAAATGAAGGCGGGTTTCATTTCACCGAAGTGGATTATAAACTGACCTGTAACTATAATTCAACATTTAAACAGGTTAATCAAATGCGGGGAAATCCGTGGCCAGTTAATTGTTCAGGCAATTCAGTAAAACTATCCAGCTCACTGGGATGAGGCGTAAAATCGACAAAAACAAAAACTGCTTATGATGTTTATATTCGTGTCAAGTTACTACCTAGATGACATATATTTGAACAACACCACGCATCTGAGTAAGGAGTCGTCAACTAACAAGGAAGTAGCACAAAATAGTAAATCAGCAGATAAGACTTGCAACCTTGCGGATGCACTAAAAATCACGAAGTTCACAGTCGAGTAGCTAAGCGCCGGAATGTTTGCCCAGTTGGCGCGGCACGATTAGGAAATCGACGTCGAAATTCACGCTGCGCTAACACCACCGACCGATTATTGGTCCAAAAAAATCAACACAATTATTCCACGCTCTCGCAGAGTATAGCGCTCCATTGCTTGTCTGTTTGTATACTGCAGCTGTCTAGTTCACAAATGTCAAATATGATTGACGTACGACGCCATTTGCAAAAATTATAACATCTACCGATAGGGTGATTAATTTTGCGCCACCTTGTACTATTTTCATTAAACAGATTTAAGATTATAGTTGTAAAGGAATTGCTGTCCCAAATCATTAAAAAACTAGTTGCAGATTCTTAAATGGTAATTGTATTGCATCACCAACTTTAATAAAAATTGAATTGAATTGAATAGGGACTATTTTGAATTCAGATGTTCTAAATGTTGATAAACACATTTAAATGTGTGTTTTTACACAATTTCGGGTAATTTTTATATAGAAGGTATACATATTTATCAAAACAATGCGGTGGTAATAAAAATGAAACTTGCGCTAAAAAAATCACTGGCAGGGAAATCAATTCATCCTGGCCTTTTCAATCCTTGATAGGCAGAGATTTCTTAAATTAATTTATTTTCGAAAATTTTCTATTCGGGTCAGAAGGCAAAGTACCTGTGTTTATATTTCGAATTTTCTTAGTCTGAATTTTTTGTATTTTGTTGGACAACATGACCACTCCGGTCAACAACAACCAAGCTAATTGGAAAACCCAACGGTCGCAATGGCTCCAAGATACTTTTAAAACTGAACCATCCAGTGAGTTAAAATGATTTACTCGGAAGTATAAAGACTTTGAGATTTGCTTTTTCAGGAACGACTAAGCTAGAAAGGATTATTGAGAAAGGGCTGATAATTTTTTTCTTTATTATATGGATGATTCTCCTTCCCGTAGCAGGGGGTATGCTCTTTATATTTGTCAACGAATTCGAAAGAGCAATTATCTTTCGTTTTGGCCGATTACAGTATACGCATATAAATACACGAATTATTGTATCTGTAATTAATATATTTTATCTAAATCTTAATTAGGGGTGTACGAGGACCGGGATTAGTCTTTATAATTCCTGGTGTTGATCAAATTTTTAAAGTGGACCTCCGCACGGAAACATTTGATATCGCACCACAGGAGATATTAACAAAAGATTCAGTAACCGTAATGCTGGATGCTGTAGTTTACTACCGAATACTGGATCCTGTCTATACCATCCTTCAAGTGGAAAATTACAAGGAAGCAACGTTAATGTTAAGTCAAACAACATTACGCAAGGTAGCTGGTCAAAAAATATTGGCCGACTTAGTCTCCAAAAGGGATGAGATATCGAGTGTGATTCAAAGAGTGTTAGAGACATCCACACATCGTTGGGGAGTTAAAGTGGAGAGGGTGGAAGTGTAAGATAATCCTTGCATACGTTGAAAGTATTCTCCTAAAAAGACGATTATATGTCTCGTTATAGGAAAGATGTTCGACTTCCGGTAAATTTACAAAGAGCAATGGCATCTGAAGCTGAAGCTCATCGAGAAGCTAGAGCAAAAATTGTTGCAGCCGATGGTGAGAGGGCAGCGTCACTTACTTTATGTGAAGCCTCTGATATTATATCTGGAAATCCAACTGCTTTACAAGTAAGTTTTGGCACGTGTAGAAAACTTAATTTTGAATTTATATATTTTTCAGTTGCGATATTTACAAACGTTGAGCACAATTTCAAGCGAAAGACACTCAACGACTTTGTTTCCATTTCCAATCGATATATTTACGAACACATTCGAACCACGTGAGAAACCTATTGGTGCCATAGCTTCAAAAATTCAAACCAGTAGTTATGTACGTCCTTCTTCCCTTGATGATGATTGATATATAAATTACTAGTCTCTATAATTAATAAACATTTGTATTGACTCGAAATAAATTAATGAAATCTGTGTCAGGCCTGTATTAATTTTTTTATTTGTTTTGAATATACGAGGGTTGCCTTTTATATTTCGGGATTAGAGAACAAAAACAAATATTGATCATCGAAAATCACTTTATTGTTTTTCAAAATATTCCCCATGAAGATCTATACACTTTTGCATGCGTTTGAACCAATTCTCGAAGCACTTTTGCCACTCTGATTGAGGTATCTCCAACACATGCATTCTGAATGCAGCAACCGCTTCTTCAGGTGTTGAAAAACGACCTCTCAGTTTGTTTTTTACGTACGGGAATAAAAAGAAGTCATTCGGTGCCAAGTCAGGACTATACGGCGGATAACCCATCAAATCGATGTTTTGGATGCTTAAAAATGCAGTTGTCGATGTGTGAGAGCTCGCATTGTCGTGGTGAAGAGTGATCCGTCTTCGGCGGTTGGTTTTCCTGATTTCTTGGAAGACAACTGGCAAACAAATGGTTGTGTACCACTCAGAATTGACTATTCTGCGTTGTTCTAGTGGTACGGTTGCGACATGTCCAGTTTTTCCGAAAAAACAGGCGACCATTTGCTTGGAAGTGCTTCGTGCGCGAACAACTTTTGTTGGATTTGGCTCATCTTGAAACACCCAGACAGTCGACTGCTGTTTACTTTCGGGCTCATACGCGTAAATCCACGATTCATCACCTGTCACGATGTCATAGACGTGTTTCGAAGCACCGCGACCATATTTTTTGAGCATTTCTTTCGACCAATTGACACGGGCCTTTTTTTGGGCGATTGACAAATTGTGTGGGATCCAACGCGAACAAATTTTTTTGACAGTCAAATGTTTATGCAATATTGAATGTATGGTGGTCCCACTAACGCCTAAGGTTGTCTCAATCTCACGATAGGTCACGTGAAGATCTTCCAATGTCAGTTCGCGCACAGCATCAATGGTTTTCGGAACAACAACTGATTTTGGACGACCTTCACGAAATTCATCTTGGAGTGAACTACGACCACGATTGAATTCACCATACCATCGATAAACACTGGTCCTTGATGGAGCTTCATCGCCAAAAATTGAATTAAGTTCATCCATGCACTGTTGCTGAGTTAATCCACGCCGAAAGTTGTAAAAAATAATCGCACGAAAATGTTGAAGATTTAATTCCATTTTTGGGCCGAGATGAATCTTTTAAGTTACTGTAAACAACACAAATAGCGCTCGTATGTCAAAACGTTCTGAGTGCGTATAACCTCAAAAATGTCCAACTTTACGACAGAGCTGTCAATTTCCGGATGACAACACTAGGGTTGCCAAATCCCGAAACATAAGAGGCAACCCTCGTATAATACTACTCTTAGAAAAGGCGAACCTATAGTGCTGAGTCAGTATTATGAGATAGCTGTTGGAGTTGTCTTTGAATACTTGTAAATAGTAGTGGTTTGGAAACACTTATGCCGGAAGACAACCCTATTGTTCCATTGTGTAAGAAAATGTACTTTGGTATTCCATTGATTTAATGACCTGGCTATTCATCATAAGCATTGATGATCCTTTTTTTTTATAAGGAAAAGTATATTGCACCTTCTTGAAGTCAAGGAAATTGTTCCTGAATCTTAATTTGGGGAATCGACTTGGTACCATCTCAGTTGGTGCGACTTTGATTCGTTAATCTGCCCATCATTCGAAAATGAATAAAATCAGCGTACTATAGTTGTCGATAGTTTTGTTGCCCGTTGATTACTTATATGAAGCCAGAATTAGTAGAAAATAGCAGAGGACTCTTGTCCATGCCGGCGTGAAAATAACCACAACAAGCATTTTGGGATCCCCTTTTGTGCCCGAGTTAACGTTTACCGTTACTTGAGTTAGAAAAAAATTATATTTTCGCTGAGACTAGAAGTTAAGATATAAAAAAGAAATCTTTTTCCTTTATTTTTCATTTCATGGGATCACTCTGGGGTTTCAAATAGTCCGCCATACCAAGCTCCTCCATGATATGGTAAGGTCTGCTTACTGCTCTGATTCGACCCGGTGTCAGAGGGGCGCCGTTATAATACAGCCGGTATACACCTGGCTGCAAACCATCCAATGGGCACAGCGACGCGTAACACCCTGGCTTAGGGGCGGTAGATCTTTGTGTGGTACTCCTCGCTAGCCTGTCTGACATGGGTGGCCCTACTGGAAGCGTATGCTTCCGTCAGCATAACCTGAGTGATTCATCGTAGTTTAAGCCCCCGCACCACGTCAGGATTTCTACCAAGCGGGAGAGTTAGCATTCTAGAGAATGGGAGCAGTGAGGAAGAGGAAGTTAATAGTGTAGACACTAAATGGACATCGATCAGAGATGCAATGAAACTAACAGCCCAAAAGGTACTAGGATTTAAGAAAACAATTAAGTCCAAACCTTGGTTTGACGATGGGTGCAGGGCGAAAATCGAAGAACGGAAACCCCTCAGAGTGATTCACTTAGAAAGATATGATGAAGTCAATGCAGAAAGATACGCGACGATTCGGAGAGAGACAATGAGACTCTTCAAACGCAAAAAACGCGAATGAGAGAAGACTCGGATCGAAAAAATCCTAGAAAATTCTAGAGCAAAGAATATTAGAGGTATGTATGCCGGCATAATTTCAATTAGAAATGGCTACCGAGGGAGAGCCAAAATAATTCGAGACGCAAACGGCTGTCTGGTCAGAGAAACAAACAATATCGCGACAAGATGGAAGCAGTACTTTAAAAAGCTGTGGCGGTTCTACGAACCACACAACCCACTATAGGTTGAGATGTCCTTTCCGCCAAGGCACATACTTACCTTTATCCATTACACCTGCCCACAGACACGTGTCCCAAAAATCCTTACTCCCACCTGAAACAAAAGGTAACATTACATACACCAACAATGAATTCAATACTAAAAATCAATCGAACTAAACGTTCAAAAGTCTCTAATATTGAATTCAACGCATCCATAAAAGGCATCCAATCCAACGCATCCAATTCGACACGCCAATTCGACGCATCCAAGCCAACACGCCCATTCAAGGCATCAATGCGTGGCATCCATTAAACGCAATTTTCGGTAAACAAACCGATCAACGAATATCTCCTCTGGTAGTTAATAGCAATTAGCACCTAAATTCCCAGCATGACCCAAAACCTAAAAGGCACACTTGTGCAAACAAAGGATAGCGATTCGCCGCCGACCAACAGTCAGGCAATCATAATCATTTTAACGTAGATCGCTCGCTAGATGTTTATGATTTGGAAATGCTAACAAAAACTATACCGGTCCCACGGTTCTTTTATTACCCATCGGAAGCGCACAAGAACATTGTTATCTTAAGCCAGACGGGTAACCCAAGCAAATCCCACGAAAATATCGAAATTAAGCGGCGGTACGATCGATCGTCAAACAAAGGAACAAGATTCCGATAAGGAAGACGGAAAGGAGAATGATTGATGATGGGAAATTTTCTTTTGCAGATGCGGGGATGAGAAGTTGGAATGGGATTTTAAGGATAGAGATAATTAGTCTACTTAGAGCATCGGTCGAATAGAGACTACATTTAGGGAACCCGACGAGGAGGTATCCGTGTAGCGTATATTTTTGTAAATAACCGAAATTGGGAAACAGGCCCGAAGTCGCGTAACGTTTAAATATGCGAACTAAGAAAAGTCAACAGTGAGAATCCCAACGGGGGAGTTGAATAGGCAGTGGCAACGACGAACTTCACGCGTGTGTACAGTAACAATAGAAGCAAAAAAAGAATTGAGTGTAATTAATTAGTAACTACCTTGTGCTCCGGATTAGTTAAGTTAAGTGACAGACTACGCATATGTTAACCTCCTACATGTAACGTTAAAACACAAAACAATAAAAATAAAAATTATAATCCAAAGGAACGTTTTCGCAGTGTTTTTATTGTGTGGCTGTATTCTTCCCGTGTTTGTTTGTGAACAGGTTGTTCCTTTTGTTTGTGAACAGTGTTCGGCGGAACACTCTTACGTAAGTCGTCATTGACATTCGAACAGGACAACCATCCGCCAAAAACCTGCTCAATGTACACACCCATCAACCACAAATAAACGCACCAGGCGTACATACAGCCGAACCTCAGATCCCAGAGCCATCTTTCAACGAAGTTGTAGGCGCAATAAATCGATTGAAAAACAACAAAGCTCCCGGAGTCGACTGCATGCCGGTAGAGCTTGTGAAGCATGGAGGGGAGGCAACCACTCGAAAGATCGACCAGCTCATCCAAACAATATGGGATAAGGAAGTCACTCCGGAAGAATGGAAAACCTCAATAGTCGTCCCCATTTCCAAAAAAGGCGACAGATCTGACTGCAAAAACTACAGAGGAATATCATTGCTCCCAACCACATACAAAATACTAACAATTGTCATATTGGCGAAAATCACACCGTACGCAGAAGACATATTGGGAGACTACCAATGCGGATTCCGTATTTCCACTTCTCAGAACCATTTGAAATCCGGGATGGACTAAAACAGAGAGATGGCCTCCCACCATGTCTTTCTAACCTTGTGCTGGAGTATGCCATCAGAAAGGTACAAGACGACATCATGACCGGATCATCCCTGAACGGGGTCACACAAGTGCTCGTGTGGGGGGTGGTTTTCTGGGCGCCAACGTATGGCACTAGTTCACTACCGCCCTACTTACGAGTTCGTCGCACCCGTCGTTGGAAATTCGTGGTGTCAAGGGAAATGAAAACACTTGTTTTATTTGTTGACGTTCCTTTTAATGTGTTCTTTATTCTGCTTCCGCACAGTTCTGCTTAACTTGATACAATTAATTCACGCGGAATGCGTTCGTCTTTCGCGCACTTAATCGTAAAGATGGCAACCTTGTCAACTCGAATCTACTTAATTACCACCACTTGGCTATGTCATAAGATCTTATTCTCTCCACACTCTAGATACTAGAAGCACTTAATGGATAATTCAAATGGTTAGTTATTTTGCTTCAGTGCGTGACACTTTTCACTTAGTCAATTTCTTTTTATTACTCAAAAGCGGTTTAAACCAACGGTGAGAACCGACCCTCCGATTGTATATCTACACAGCTCGAGGATTCAGAACGAACGCGGACTCTCGATCGACTCGACTTTGGTAAAAGGCAACGCGCGACTGTGTGCACTCTATGGTAGTTGGATTGCGACTCCTTATTGCGGACGCCACGGTGGATAAATTGCGGCTTTTTAGCTCTGGACGCCACGGCGGATAAATTGCGACTTTTTGGCTCTGGACGCCACGGCGGATAAATTGCGACTGACTCATGGAATTGAAAATCCATTGCGTTGTGGCAGTGGCGTCGAAAACTCATTGCCACTTCCTAAGAATTTAGTGGAAGAGTTGCTATGCCTATGCGTATGAGTTTAGTTCCAGCGAATCCTTGCCGTGTAAGCTAAGTTGGATTCGTTGGTTGTGTATAGCAGGAAATTGAAATTGCTTGGGTGCAAGCAAGGAATATCGTTTAGATAGAATGTTAACGAAGTCATTTCGGGGAAATGTATGCCGCTTGGTTGGCTGTTAATGTTCCGTTGAGGATTTGGATATACGCTTTGTTAAGGCATATGAACTTCGGGGAAATGTGTGCGGCTTGGTATACTTGCTAATGTTCCGTTGAGGATTTGAATATGCGTTTGCTATGGCATACGAATTTCGGGGAAATGTGGGTTGCTTGGTTGCGTTGAGGAAATATGGTTAATTGACCGAAACAATTTTGGGGAAATGAATGCCGGGATGATTAGAATATATTCGGTTGAATTATATTCTGTTGGAGGTTTGGAAAATGCATTCTATTACAGTTTTGGGAATATATGCTATTGCGGACTTGGTTTTTTGCATGTTTGCAGGTTAGGGTTGTGGGGTGGTTCTCCGTGTGATGTAGAGAACCCCCACACTCGCATATGCGGATGACATCGCCGTTCTGGGCGATAATCTAGAAACTGTTAGTAAAAACTGTGAAATCATCATGCAAGCGGCAGAAGAGGTGGGCCTAGAAATAAATGAAGACAAAACAGAATACATGATTACGGCGAGAGGAGGTGGAATTCAGGGAACATATATAAACGCCAGGGGCACAATATTTGAAAAAGTTAAAGAATTTAAATAACTGAGAACGATGCTGACGGCCAGTAACGAAATGTCGAAGGAAATTAACAAAAGACTACACTCCGGCAACGCTAGTTGGCACGCAGTCAGTAAACTGCTGAAATCCAAACTGAAATCCAAACACGTAACATAAAGCTCCGTGTCTATAGAATCATGATCATGCCGATTGTTCTATACGTATGCGAAACATGGGCTCTCACAAAACGAGAAGAAAACAAATTCCGCGTATTCGAGAATAAAGTTTTGTGAGGTATCTTTGGAGGTAAATATGACGAGGAGGCAGGACAATGGAGGAAACTCCATAACCACGAATTGGAAGAGCTATACCCCAAACCTACAATAGTGAGAGTAATCAAGTCGCGAAGAGTAAGATGGGCCGGACACGTGACACGAATGGGCAACGATAGGACCGCACGTAGAAGAAGCACGGTAGACCAACGGGAAAAAGACCGGTATGACGGCGGCGACGGAGATGGGAGGACAATGTTAGGTTTGACCTGGAGAAGATTGGATCAGATGGTCTGGCGTGGAAGGAGAGCGCACAGGGCAGTGAACGATGGCGGAGTCGAGTCGGTGAGGCCATGAACTTCCGGGTTCCTACAGGCCAATAACTAATAATAATAATAATAATAATAAATTCTTTTATTTTTGTCATCCCGTGATCTTCCGCGGGAAGTTTTTATTTAATTTGTTTAACGAGGGGATCTTTCCTTCTCGCAGGCTACTTTAAGACTCTTTTATGTTTGATTACAATTTGCATAAAGCACGTTTCCTCACGGAGTCTTTCTTAAGACTGACTTATGTTTCTATTTCCCTTAAAACCTAACATTTTCATGGAGCTCAGGTATCTCAGGTAGTTACAAAAAAAAAGGGTCGACACACAAACTGTCTACCTATGTATATTTACATTTATTATATTTCGGGGACCTTGCCCGTAAAAATAAATTATTATGGAAAATTTAACAAGCCTCGACACTTGCTAAATAAGGCCAAGACCGGATCCCGGTTGTAGTGCCGATGATGATGATGATATTTCGGGGAAAGGTACTTGAAATATCATTACATTGTGGTGACGTGTGGCCTACACGTGATAAGTTTTCATGTTATGGCTGTTATGTGTTTTTTTAACAATTTATTAATGGTAATTATATTAAAATTTCAATTTAATAGGGTAAGTTGGGTGACTTACGCGAGTTTACTCGACCGTTGAGCGGTCGCTGCAGTGACTGCTTGTCAGTTGCTAATGGGTCTGCTACTGTCACGTTGCAGAGGGCGTTGATTGCCTGCTCCCCTGTTCAGCTTCGGTTCCTTTCTTCTCTCGAGGATTTAATTTCTGTTGTCACAGAAATTTCCGACTAGCTTGTTCGTAGCCGAGTCTTGTTTTCTTCGTCGATTAACGTCGAATGAATTATTTTTGTTTTTTGCCGTTGACGTTTTATTTTATTATTCGACGCCAACGCCGGTTATTATTATTTTCTCTGCCAAGTAGAATTTGCATAAAGTAGTTTATGCAAATTAACTACTTGGCGAGTTGTTCTCCGTTTAGAGGTAAAGGGGGAAACTAACGAAAGGGGATTAGTGGATGTTGGGGAGACCTGGACTCAAGGTCGGCCCGTAACATGGCGACATGTAACAATTAGACTCAGTCTCAGTTACTCTTTATTTTTTGTTAATTGTACAATGATATGTATTCCTTAAGACTAAAGTTCTTACTCTCCCTTCAACTCTAGCTCTAACCATGCTTGGTTTGATGAATGTATTTCTTCATATATTGCTGAGGTTTCCTCTGATTATGGATTTGTTATCCGTCATAAGTGGTTAGGATAGTGTAGGTCATTAATGTTATCAGTGGTTGAGATGCTCTGTGCTATGAGTCATCGCATTTGTTATATCTTGGATGTTTTGTTTATCTGTGATGGTGATGAGTCAAGCGTTAACTCTCCCGCCAGTTCGTCTTCTTGTATTAATTCAGCGAGTCGGGTTTCGTACATAATTTGCATCCTTCCGAGATGTTGGGAAGTCTTAAATTTGTTATATTTCTTACAGGCTCGTTTGGCTATGTACAAGGTGGCGCGAAATTAATCACCCTATCGGAAGATATTATAATTTTTGCAAATGGCGTCGTACATCAATCATATTTAACATTTGTGAACTAGACAGCTGCAGAATACACACAGACCAGCAATGGAGGGCGTGTGAATTACTGTCAAGCCATCTTTAATCTCAACAACGAAGAGGACGCTTTTGTGTCGAAAATCATCATGAGCAACGAGGTGCATTTCCACTTATTCGGTTACGTCAATAAGCAAAATCTTCGTTTCTGGGGTACTGAAAATCCGCATGTGATGAACGAAGAGCCATTACATCCACTCAAAGCCACTGTGTGGTGTGGCGCTCACGCGGGAGGAATGATTGGGCTGTATTTTTTTGAGGACGCCATCGACAATACGGTCACTCTTACTGGCCAACGCTACAGGGCCATGATAAACGACTTATTACTGTCAGAATTGGATGAGCAGGGCTTCGTGAACATGTGGTTTCAACAACACGGTGCAACCGCACACACAGCACGAGCCACAATGGATATTGTGAAGGAAGCGTTTCCTGGTCGCGTAATCTCTCGTTTTGGCGATTTGGCATGGCCAGCAAGATCGCCCGATTTAACAATCCCAGGCTTTTTTCTTTGGGGCTAATTGAAGTCGCGGATATATGTCAACTAGGAGAATATTCGACAGGAATGCGACCAGTTATCACGGGAATTCTTACGGAAAGCCATGGAAAATGCGATAAAACAGGTACAAATGTGTATCAACACTGGCGCCAGCCACTTGATGGATATCATATTTTCCACTTAACAGAAAAAAATTGTAAAGGTCCAAATAAAGATTTCAATCACTCAGAATCATTTTTTTTATTTGGTAAAAAAATAATTCAAAAACAAAATTGGATGATTAATTTTGCGCCACCCTATATATTATAACAATTATTACTACTAGTGATATACATGATATAATTCCACTTATTA
The DNA here is from genome assembly GCA_963931805.1 of Microdon myrmicae. Taxonomy (NCBI): domain Eukaryota; kingdom Metazoa; phylum Arthropoda; class Insecta; order Diptera; family Syrphidae; genus Microdon; species Microdon myrmicae. The sequence goes on from OZ007502.1 coordinate 44,175,226, forward strand.
CAGGGTTTTGTTCTAGTGGTATTAGATACTTTTTTAGTACTTTTATGTTATTAAATGCTCTTTCGTTAGTTGAATACAGTATGTTATCTATCTCTATTTCATTTTCTTCCTTATGTGTTATATATTCTAATACGACATTATCTTAACGAGATTTATTCCTCTGACAGTTTTATTATTGATTATGTTGCGGATTGGCAGTTGGATGTGCTGGGATGTGCTGGAAAAATCTAGTACATTCGCAGCATACCAGTTGCGCGGCAGCTGTCACGGACCAGCTGACGGGTTGTCACCGACGAGGAGGTCAGCAGCGTGCTTTTTTTGAATTGGCAGTTATTCGGCGTCGTTACTCAATCTCTATCCGCAACCAACCTTCATCGCGCGCACCCCATCGGAGCAAGTATCATCAGCACCAGTCAAACGGAACAACAAGTTATATCCGATTTAAATAATAAGAAATCGCAATAAAAACTTCTGACTTTGCTTGTGCTTCCTCTTCGCTGTCTCCACCGACTTCCTTCCATCGTTGCAGCTCTCAGCTATCCTCTTGGACGCAGCTCACCGTTCCTGGACGCTGCCATCTAATACCAACCAAGCACCTCTCTTGGACGCCTTAACCGTGGAACGCTTTCCTCCTGGATGCAACCTCATTATCGCCCGCCTCCATTACAATTACATATCCATTACTCGTTGTTATGTTATATTATTATTGTTCTTTATTGGAGGCCTTACCTCAAGTGTTTGGAGCCGGGCTGGCTGCTTCAGGTGCTGTGAGACCCGTTGGATCCTACTGGAAGTGTGTTGGTACTGGCTGACGGTGCAAGGGGTCAGGCGAAGGGGGCGTAGGGGGGTATGCCTTTCTTGCTTCTTCGCCGGAAGTCTTCCTGAGGAGCTTACCTCCCCTTGGGATTCGTTTTACTGGTTTAAATGCTTTACTTTATTAAAGCATGAAGGGTTACGAAAATAAATGAAAGTCTTCCTTTTGGGAATTTGTTTATATATATTGAAGAATATAATTTAAAAATACTTTGGCCATGGGATCGGCGTTTGAACTGGAACTGATCTGTTGGCCGTAGTCTCGGCCTCTGGAGACTGACTGATCACGAATCAAAAAAAAAAAAAAAAAGGGCGGCGAGAGGCCGACTTTGGGGAGACAAGGACAGATGTATCCTTTATTTGGTCTCTGGCTTCTGGTAATCTTGCGATAATCCCTGAAGATGTTGGGCTCGGTCTCGAGATATCTAAAATAGAAAAAGGGGGGAGGTGATAGTGTGGACAGGGTTAGTTCAGGTGTTCTCTAATTACTTGGATGGAGGGATGGTGGGAAAGAAATCGTACAAGACCGGTAGGTCTTGAGTGTGGTAGTAAACGCAGATCACGTCTTTGGTGTCTGATGATCTGCGCTTTGGTGTGTGTCCGTGTGTGCCGTCTTGTACTGTGCGTGCGTTATGTTAGCAGAATACCCTATGGGATGGATCCAGGAATCCTCTATTATGGAGGGGAATGTTGTTGGGAAGGGTGCTTTCTTCAGTTTTGTACTGAAGACGAAATGTTGGTGGTCTGATCCAAAGAGATCGAGAGAGAGAAGGGTCAAGAACGCAAGACTCCCGTACAAGTAGGTTCTCGCTGTTCTGAATGCTCTCAAGGTACTTGTATGCTAATTGTAACATGTACTCGTTGATAGGGGTAATGGAGGCACCTTGGTATAGGTGAGAGTTGAGGTAATGACGGCCGTCAGGCCTCCTAGAGTGGTTGATGCATCTTCTGAGGAGTTTCCTTTCGAAAACTCGAAGTCTTTCCATTTGGGCCGAACATATGCAGGGCCATATGGGAAAGGCGTACGGTATTCCAGATCGGATTAGCTGCTTATAGCAGAGAAGTTTAACTTTGGTGTCAACTATGTTGCTCCACTTCAAAATGTTGTGCAGTTGCTTAGTCCGACCGAGGCCCCTTTGAAGAATGTGGGTCACATGTTTGATGAAATTCATTTTTAGGGTATAGATGACCCCAAGATATTTCATCCTGTCGTTTGGTCTAACCGTAGTACCTCCAATTTTTATTCGAATATTCTATGAATATCAAGAAGTAGGTTGGGAGTGTTTACTACTCAGAATGATAGCTACTGCTTTGAATGGGTTAAGTCGGATTTTCCATCAACTGTAATACTGATACAGTTCGTCTAGGTGACGGTTGAGTCGATTTGTTGCGAGTTTGGGGCTTTTGGATGACGTGTATACTAGGACGTCATCCGCATAGCGTATCTGGTTTACTCTCCCGTCCACAGGGCGAAGAATATCTGAGGTGTATATATTAAATAAGATGGGGCCTAGAATGGGGCCCTGTGGTACACCTGCAGCGGCGTTGAAAGTTCGGGAAAGATTTCCATTCACTCTAACTTGGAAGGTTCTGTTTAGAACCAAATGGTAGATGATACTGCACAGCGTTCTACTGAGGCCACTATTCAGTAATTTAAAGACCAGACCACGTCGTGACAAAAGCCTTTTCAATGTCCAGGCTCACCACAATGGTGGGTTCCTTATTAAAGAGGCTCACGCAGACGTGGTTTTGAAATATGTTGAGAGTCATAGTGGTGCTGTGCGCTCTTCTGAATCCAAATTGGAAACCAGGTATTAGATTCATAGCACTGATAAAGTTATTTAGTTTATCCAATATGAATTTTTCATATATTTTGCTGATGCAGGTGAGGAGCTAAATAGGACGAAAGCTTGAGATGTAGGGTAAAGAAGATTGATGTTTAGGTGATGGTAGTTGGATATGGATATTTAGGGTCACCTTTTGTTTGTTTGCCTGCACGGGCATTGGTTCAACAAAGTCCCACCGGAGGCGATCAGTATGTCGTCATGCACGACATCAATACTGCATTAAAACAATACTCCATTTTTTTCTTTAAGTTTTATTAACTGTTCGGGAGTTACACTTATAAGAACGTTAACTTAATCTCTAGTTCATTATTGAACAGATAGGAATTATAAACATAAATAGTTCTGGTTTGAGCACTTATTCACAGTAAGTTTGGCTTAGTTCATAAACAGATAGGAATTGTAACATAGAGAGTTCCGATTTGAGCACATATTCACAGTAAGCTTAAATTCTGCAATTGGCTTCCGCCAGCAGGTGACAATCCACTTCGGACGTAAGTTTCTCTCTGTGCTGACCTACAGAAGAGGATCTCTCTGCCGATCTTGGCGGGATTAATTCGCTTGCCCATGCCGCCAGGTCATGGGAAAACAAAAACGAGAAAAACGAAATGATACAAAGAGTATAGTTGGTGGCGCGCCTGCAGCTGCGTAAAACCGGCTGCTCGCCATTAGTGAAACCTGTGCTACAAGGAAATGAGATTCTCGCACAACGATGGTTGCGCACGGCACCCATGAAATGTTGGATTCTTTTCAGGAATGTTCTGGAGATGCATTGAATGCTTGATATGGGGCCCTTGTGAAAAGGGAATGTTTGCAGGTAACTGCAGGTGAACGTAAGGAGTTGGGGCTGACACTGTGGGCAGAATTGTGGGTGGAATTGTGTGCAGGAATTTTAGGTGAATTTGTGGTTAGAATTGTGGGTTGGTTCTCGGGGCGATATTAGAGAACCCCCACAGGGCCATTATTGGTTTTATGCGAGTGGTATACGGAGTATATGTTCAGTCTACCGTTATCAGCTAGATGCCGTTCAACTCCGGAGACCTCTATGGACTCGAAATGTGGGATGTCAGTAGCTTCATGGCGAAGTTCGCTATTATCTAGTATACAGGTGCCACCTCCGTTGATGGTGGGACTGCCGGTGAGGGTTCGATCTCTTCGAATCATGGGAAAGTTTGGGAATACGGGACGATGACATGGATGCAACCTACTTTCGGTTACAAGAACCACGTCCGTCCGGTTATCCTTTATGAAGTCGGAGACTATCATACGCTTTGATAGCGAAACAAGGTAGTTGACATTTATAAGGATAAGTTTAATTTTGGGATCCACTTTGAAGCGTAAGTCTTACATATGCCGTGAAGAGGGGTGCATTCCTCGCAGCCCCAGTTGTTAGTTTTTCATATCGGGGTCGAATATCCTCAATCACGCGGGAGAGACTAAGTAGTTTCTCGAGCATTGATCGTTCCCCTTTGGAGGCTTTTGCGCCGCCGCGTGGATTTGTGGCATTTTGTTAGCCTCTATAGCGGATCGCTTAGGGATTTGAATATGTTTTTGGAGGTGAGGTGGTGGGGGTTTCATATTCTTTGTTTGGCTCCCTTTAACCTTATCAACGAATGTAAATCCATTTTGGATGAAATTTTGTGTGGCCTGTTTTCCGAAGTTTGACTTGGCTACTTGTTTAGCTCGAGTCTCCTTGGTTCTGTGGACTATCGCTTTATATTTAGGGCAGTTCCTGTAGCTGGCCGAATGTCCTTTCTTACCGCAGTTGTTAGCAACGTAATTTCATCCTGCATATTTGTTGTGGGATCATATTTTGCTGGGGGGAGTTCGCACTTGCCAATGTCGTGGAATTTTCCACAACGGACGAAACGGCGATCCATGTTGTAGTTTCGGGCGACACGCCCGAAACGTTGGCAATATCGGCATTGAGGTACTTCATTGTTATGAAATACCTCGAAGACAAATTGTTGATGAAGAGTTGGAAGCGACTTTGTCCGTATTATGGAGTCTATGTCGGTTCCTGGGGCAAGGTGAAGCTGCCAAGGTATGATTTTCACAAACCGTTTTGGGGGAAAGCATTTTTTGACGTCAGGGAATTTGGCGTTAGGAAATGTTGCCTCAAGGGCAAACTGATCACGAATCTAAAATGTGCCGCCCTTATATACTCTGTGGCGACAGAAATTTGTTAATATAATTACTTAAAAATTCCAAGAAGCACAAACAAGATTTTGTGTGCTTTAATTGGAACGGAAAAACTGGGACTGCATATTAATGAGGGGAAAACTAAATAGATGGTGGCAACTTCTGCGAAGAGAAGACATAACGCTGGTCAAACTATCAGGGTAGTGTAGCACGAATTTGAAGTAGTGCAATCCTTTAACTACCTTGGGTCAATAGTATCAGCCGATAACAATATTGTAGCGAGCTTGGGGTTCGCTGGATTAATTATTTTTAATAAATAAGAGCCGTTAAGTCGATTTTGAATTAGTGTAACACTTTATTAGTCCGTTAATAAAAACCGTTACTTTTACCGTACACATAACGGTTTCTTGACTTATCGCTTCCGTACTTATCGCGTCTTACTTCTTACTTCTTACTTCACTGCTTACATCTTACTTCTCACTTCACTGCTTGCTTCCTGTTCTGCGTGCGACGTATTTATACCGTTTTTCCTCATTCCGATTTGGTGTTTCGTTTCTGTCCGTTCCATAGCCTCGAATTTTCTATTGCTCCTAGTCTCCAGTTTTCCAGTACTTTCTAGAACATTCTAGTACTTTTTTTCTGACTTATTAGAATATTCTAGTACTGACTGTCATATGCGTCACAATATGTAAGAAGAAATACATAAACGGCTGACCAAATCCAACAAAGCCTACTATGGTCTATCAAGGCTCTTTAAATCCCGAAATTTATCCAGAGCATCCAAGCGACTACTGAACAAGACCATGGTCTTACCAGTACTCATGTATGGATCCGAGACCTGGGTGCTTAATAAAAGGCACTCTGAACTCTTGGCCGAGTTCGAGAGAAAGGTCTTAAGGAGAATTGTTGTCCCCATATGTGAGCCAGGACGATTCCGGAGACGGTACAACCATAAGTTGTACGCGATCTACCTTGAAGCTAATATTGTAAGCAAAATCAAGCTTGGTAGACTTCGGTGGGCGGGACACCTAGCTCGAATGAGCGAACAGGAGCCTGTCCGAAAGTCCTTTATGGCAGGATATATGGAAGGAGACCGCGCGGCAGACCTTGTCTGCGATGGGTGGATCGCATAGACCAGAACGCCCAGAGTCTGGGAGTACCAAACTGTATGACAGCGGCTCGAAATCGGAACCGGTGGAAATATTTGTTAAATAAGGCCAAGGCCGGTTCCCGGTTCTAGTGCCGATGATGATGATGATTCCCTTGATTGATACACGCTCTGTCGCTAAAGTGGAAGATATTGTAATCAACCCGCCGCCTGACACCCCGTACCAGACGCTTAAATGCACATTAATTTCCCGCTTCTTGAAGTCCAAAAAGACCGATCCGGCTCTAGGGAGTGTTGTGTTGGGAAGTGGACTGTATTTTGGGTTAATTAAAACGCTCGTTGTTTACTTTAATTCACGTTTCGTTTATTGACATTAGTGAACCTTATCGGTACCTTAATTCACTTTCAACTTAAAGACTAAGTACTCATGCTTCCCTCCCGTTTGTGCACCATTCAGCTGAACCAACTCCAGTGTTTGTCTGTTGATACTAAATGTATTATGATTCTCACCAAGACAATAGCTAATTTCATTGGATTTGGTGTCTTTAATGTCTTCTTTCTCGATTTAAAATGTCAGCGCCGAGTCGTCCGTTTACGTTTCAGAGGAAAACCACAAACGGTCGTCCCTTGTTCCTTGCACCTTCCTTGTTCCGTAAACAACAATGTCGGTTATTTTGACCTGTTATTATTTGTTCTGTTATCGTAGGTCAAAATCAGTATTTTCGTAGTGTCACAACGAAACCTAGGAGATGTTGAGTTCTAAGGTTGTGACACCAGCTAAAGTGCAGAGTGTAGAGTGTGGAGAGCTATTCAAGAGAGTATTAAAATGAATACTATCTAGTGATGTCTAGTTGCAAAGACAATAGCTAATTTCATTGGATTTGGTGTCTTTGATGTCTTCTTTCTCGATTTAGAATGTCAGCGCCGAGTCGTCCTTTTACGTTTTAGAGGATAACCACAAACGGTCGTCCCTTGTTCCTTGCACCTTCCTTGTTCCGTAAACAACAATGTCGGTTATTTTGACCTGTTATTATTTGTTCTGTTATCGTAGGTCAAAATCAGTATTTTCGTAGTGTCACAACGAAACCTAGGAGATGTTGAGTTCTAAGGTTGTGACACCAGCTAAAGTGCAGAGTGTAGAGTGTGGAGAGCTATTCAAGAGAGTATTAAAATGAATACTATCTAGTGATGTCTAGTTGCAAAGACAATAGCTAATTTCATTGGATTTGGTGTCTTTGATGTCTTCTTTCTCGATTTAGAATGTCAGCGCCGAGTCGTCCTTTTACGTTTTAGAGGATAACCACAAACGGTCGTCCCTTGTTCCTTGCACCTTCCTTGTTCCGTAAACAACAATGTCGGTTATTTTGACCTGTTATTATTTGTTCTGTTATCGTAGGTCAAAATCAGTATTTTCGTAGTGTCACAACGAAACCTAGGAGATGTTGAGTTCTAAGGTTGTGACACCAGCTAAAGTGCAGAGTGTAGAGTGTGGAGAGCTATTCAAGAGAGTATTAAAATGAATACTATCTAGTGATGTCTAGTTGCAAAGACAATAGCTAATTTCATTGGATTTGGTGTCTTTGATGTCTTCTTTCTCGATTTAGAATGTCAGCGCCGAGTCGTCCTTTTACGTTTTAGAGGATAACCACAAACGGTCGTCCCTTGTTCCTTGCACCTTCCTTGTTCCGTAAACAACAATGTCGGTTATTTTGACCTGTTATTATTTGTTCTGTTATCGTAGGTCAAAATCAGTATTTTCGTAGTGTCACAACGAAACCTAGGAGATGTTGAGTTCTAAGGTTGTGACACCAGCTAAAGTGCAGAGTGTAGAGTGTGGAGAGCTATTCAAGAGAGTATTAAAATGAATACTATCTAGTGGTGTCTAGTTGCAAACTGCAACAGATTCTAAAATCCGTTTCGTGCTGAAATAATGTAAATACAAAGTGATTAAATGTACGCAAAAACTTTGGAGCGATTTATTTATAACGCGCAGCTTGCCTAAAACAGTTTTTAAGTTTCAACCTTAACGGCCTTGCTTTTCTGTCTCTTCCAGATTATTTGATGGTCGTTTCGAGTAAGCAACCCATTCAGGTAATGAAAATATATCAGTATCACACAATCTGGTGCACCAGGACTGAAATTGTTTTCCCTAACTTGAAAGGAATTGAAATCCTCAAGCTCATAATCGGTAAACAAGCTTAACTATAAAACAATTAGTTGCAAGATTTTCTCTATAGGTTTTTAAATGTAAGCAGATGTTTATTGCTTTAAAATACTTCTTAACTATAAACGGCCATACATATTGTTGGCAACGTCGTCGGGCATGGGAGGAGGTATATCATAATCATCAAGAGTTGATGGTAGCTCCGCTTCGTTGTACGTAAATTCAGGGCCTTCCGAATGTTCTCTGCTGCCCGATGACATCATGTCTATTGGAAACGGAAAAACAATAGTCGAATTTCTCTCTGATGATATCGTGTTCAACGTCTGCAGATACCTCAACTGGAATTTAAATAAAATCAACTCAATGTTTCTAGACACCTAAGAATGCACCTGTAAAGCTGTTGGGTTCCCAGATATGATTTCGGAAGCATCGCGAAGTGAATTCGCCGCAGCTTTCTCACCATCAGCTGCCGCAATTTTAGCTTCAGCCTCACGATTAGCTTCAGCTTCTGCTGCCATTGCACGTTGCATGTTAACCGGTAATCGAACATCCTTACTAACAAAAAGTGTCGAAATTTAATGGCATCAAATAATTGTAGACTATTGGATAATAAACTTACATTTCAACACGTTCAACTTTAACGCCCCATCGATCCGTTCCAGCGTCCAGAATTCGTTGCATAATATGGGCCACGTGTTCCTTTTGGGTAATCAAATCTGATAGCATTTTTTGGCCAGCGACATTGCGTAAGGTTGTCTGACCTAGTAACATTGTTGCTTGCCGATAATCCATCACGTGAAGAACGACAGACAGTGGCTGTTGTATCCTATAATAAACAACAGCATCCACTGTAATAGTAACTGAGTCTTTTGTTAAAATTTCCTGTGGCTCGACATCAAAGGTTGCCGTACGCATGTCCAGTTTGTAAAATTCATCTATACAAGGTAGGATAAGTACAACGCCTGGTCCTCTCACTCCTCCCCTTCAAATATATACATAAAATTAGTACTCGCGATTTTTTACTATATTCCCCCTATTCATACGTTAGTCTACCAAGACGGAGGATTACAGCGCGCTCAAATTCAGTAACGACCCGGATACATAAAAATATGGTGATAGGAAACGTTAAAATCACCAAAATAACAGAACCGATGATCGCCACAACTTCGAAACTTTTCTCCCAACGAGTAATTTCTGAAAAATTGGAGTAGGGGTTATTATCGCTAGCGATCATTGAAGTAAGTCCCTCTTACCTTGATCTTCAGTAGGGCATGTACCATCCAAACGATCACATGACCAATTCGTCCACTGTGGGGGTGGCTTTCGACTAGATTGGTCCATGTTCTACTGAGCTCATACAATTTTTGAACTTTAAACACGACTGATTTCATATGCATTCGAAAAGCAAGGTCACAAGTACATTTTCAAGTACAGCGTAAAACATTTTTGAAAGACCGCAAACGGAAGGCAAACTTGATTAGCTGAATTTGAAAACACGATTTGTATGTTTGTTCATGTGATAGTAAACTACTCGAGTTCCCGTGAACGGTGTAAAAAATGTATGTTCGCATGATCTCTAGTTGCTTTTACCTACGACTATGGCGGTACATAAACCGCCTTTACCACCTTACCGTTACCTGGGTGACAGTGTGGGGAGGAAAAGTAGGTTTTACCGGCGTACGGCGCTGATTCACTTCTTCCCCATAACTCTTCACTGTCCGATCAAGGTTTCGTCAAACCGAATCGTCACTTCACTAAAAGAAATCTGTTCATCAATGGTTCTCAACACCTGGAGTAAAACTCCGCCACAAGACACACCAGAAAGGAAGGTAAATGAAATGCACTGTTTTAATGTTATTAATCTGTCCATTTATTTGAGTCCATGTTTTTGTTTTTAAATGAAGTGACTAAAACTAATTAAACTTAAAGTGTACACTTGTGATTGCACGATGGGATACAATTTGTTTCAGTCGACATGATTTTATTTTATTGTTCAAATTTTACTGTTCACCTTTGATGAAATAAGTTCGTTAACTAACATTTAATCCACACATTAATATAATCGAACACATAAGAACATAAAGATGACACTTGTGGTGAAAAGCTAATAAAGATGGCACTTAGCACGAGAAAACTATTGATACTCTCGGGGGTGTTAAACTCGCGACTCCGGATATATTTAGGTATGTAATTACGCGTCTCCGCGGTGGCGGAGAGCGGGAGTAACGCGCGACCGTGGCGGTCAGCGGATGGTAAAGGACTCAACGAGGCTAGAATTCTGACATGAATTCCATCCTAGGTTAGGGTTAAGAAAACAAGAGAAGAGAGAGAAAAACTTTTCTCTTAGCGGTGCGACCACCAAGGACATGCACTCTCTCAGTGCAATGGTATGCCTAAGTAAATGTATCGCCATTAGGAAGAAGTGCTAATGGTTTTTCTATTTACACAATGGGAAATGTGTATCGCTGGTGATGCGAAAGAGATCGAATTGTATACATGATCACATGCGAAGAAATTCGTTTTATGGCACTACGCTAGATGCGTGTATTTGCTTTTGTTTGCACATGGTGCGAGTTAGGGAATTTTATTGCTGGGAGAAAAAGGTCGCCGGTCAATGTGTACGTAAAGAAATTTATCGTACACATGGCGAAGTTGGAAAATAGACGGCGCAATATTTATAGTCCCTGTCATGACGGTTACATTATATGCAAACCGAATCATTTTGTTTGTAGGAATTTGTCTGGTACCAAAGGTGCCGAATTGGTTTGGAATTCCAGATAAGCAAAGAAAGAAATCTTACGGAAAATTGTATGCGAAGGGATGCATGAAAAGGTAAGTTTTCTTTACAGGGACTTAATCTTAAGATTATAGATTTGATCTAATTAATGCGTGAAGCATTTTGAGGTGCTTAATGCGATTGCATTAGCAAAAGTGCAACGGTCTTCTGAATGATCGTCAATACGGATTCCGTGGCAGGCGGTCCACGGGAGACCTTTTGACACTTATAACCGATATATGGACATCTGCGATTGAACGGCATGGTGAGTCAAGGGCGGTCGCATTGGATATCTCCAAGGCTTTTGACCGCGTCTGGCACGGGGCATTGCTGAGCAAACTTCGTTCATATGGACTTTCCCAACAGCTTTGCGACTGGACGAGGAGCTTCCTCGAGAGTCGATCGATCCGGGTTGTTGTGGACGGCGAGTGTTCGGATCTGTATCCTGTTAATTCGGAGGTGCCCCAGGGTTCTATTTTGGCTCCAACCTTGTTCTTGCTTCACATAAATGATTTGTTGGAGACAACGTATAACAAAGTGTTCAGTTTTGCGGATGATAGTACGCTTGTTTCCTCCTTTTCGAGGGATCGGCCGATTGGTGCATCAACGTCGCACCAGCTGAGATGTAGACAGAATGACTCTCTGAACCAGGATCTAGATAAAGTCCTGCAGTGGGGAAAGGCCAATCTTGCCGACTTCAGCGCAACGAAGACCCAGTATACGGCATTCTCAAGGAAAACCGGATCATCGGCTCCACAGCTGATGATGAGTGGCCGGGCCCTCGAGGCTGGGGAAAGTTTGAGATTGCTCGGCGTCACGGTCCGTGGGAATGTATCATGGCATAAACACGTATCGGGTATCGCCAGATCAGCCTCAGGAAAACTGAGTTATCTTTTTAGAGCCAAGAAATACTTTACTCCGGCCCAACTTCTTCTCCTATATAAATCTCAAATTAGACCCGCGCTCGAATATTGCTCTCATGTTTGGAGCTCGGCTCCTAAACATACCCTCGACCTACTTGAGAGCGTACAAAGACGAGCGATCCGCCTGATCGGGGACTCGGCGCTGACGTCGGGACTACAGTCGCTATCACATCGAAGGCGCGTAGCCGACCTCTGTCTGTTTTACAGATATTATCACGGGTGCTGTTCTTCGGAGATTCTTGGCATTGTTCCACGCAATTCGGTCTATATGCGCTCCACAAGACAATCCGACGGATCGCACCCGTTTGTGGTTCATCTCCCGATCGCGCGAACATCCCTGTATCAGAACTCGTTCCGTTACAGAGCGGGGAAGCTGTGGAACTCCCTTCCCACGCGAGTGTTCCCGGAGCGTTACAATCTGCAACTGTTCAAAAAGAACTGCAACAGTTATTTGATGGCATCTCGGGGCGCCCAGTCGACGCTATAGGTCCGCCTCTCCCGAGAGAAGTCTAATAAAAAAAAAAAAAAAAAAAAAAAAAAAAAAAAAAAAAAAAACGTATGCGACTTGGGATGAGGTTATGGGGGTTTTTGGTAAGTGTACCGTGGGGTTTGGCGGCACCCCCCGCCCTCAAGTGACGAAGTCACGAGAAAAGGGTAGGGCTGAAGGGATACTCGATTGGGTGGTGCGGTGCTGGGAGGAGGGCTGAACGCTTGGAGAACAAGGTGGCCTTGCGTACTTCGGAAGGGGTTGTAATTGTCAAGGGAACTGTCGTAATGACTAGTTCCTGGGTCATAGAAAGGGCCTGGGTCGATACTTGTGTGGACTCGGTTGTTACCGCGTTGATGTCGTCAAGGGCAAGGGTGTTCGGCGTGCTCCATTGGCCTGTTGTGGGTTGTTTGGACCAACAGGTTTATCGTCCGAGTAGGTCGGAACCTATCGGAAATCCGCCCGCATCCGTAGTAACGAAGTGGCGTGTGCGGGGTGGGGGGGGGACTTGTCCCAAGATTAATCACATCCGCAGCGACGGGTTGCCGTGCGTGGTGTAATATCGAAGTTTGGAACTCCAATATTAACATTTAATTAATCGGTTATCAGAAATTTATTTGTCAAGACGTTATATTAGTTATTGATATTTTGTTATTATTGCAATGAAATATCTAAGCGTAACCCCAGATATTATCATTTATTATTTGATTATTAAAATGTAACACCTGAGTGTAACCCTAGATGTGCCAATGTAGCGGTAGCTGCGACCTCGACCGAACGGCAACTTGTGGTGAGGTGCCGGCCGGTCGCGCTTGTTAAAAGATAGGCGACTTTGCTTAGGGGGCCCCTGGTGGGTGGTTGGTTGTGTCCAACCGCAGGGCACCCTAGGGAATGGAATCGCGCTCCGAAAGATGGTTGTTGCACCTGTGTGTGAGGCGGCATAGAGGGGCGTGTATTGCCTTAGGTTGCCGCTAATATCGGGCCTTGGAGGGGCCTAATGACTGGAATACCTGTATGAGGTGTTCCAGGGTGATGTTGGGTAGAGACACCTGTGTAAGGTTATAGCGTTTGAAATAATAGTGAAGGAGGACGTGTGATTCGAACTGACGCTATGACAGTTTGAATCACCAAAAATTGAACCTAAGCGTTACCCATCAGGCTACTGGGCGATTTTTAGAATTTGATTTTTAAACTCGACTATACTCCACTGATGTGTTTTGTTATGTTATCGCTATGGTATACGGCTCTGATGTATTTTATTATTCGATTTTTCGTTCGGTGATCTTCGCTATTTTGCTTGTGAATTGTGTGTATATCTGTTAGAGTCGTCACAATGTGTTCTAGGGTAGGGTCTCAGGGCGGTGATAACGGTTTGATTTGTCGACCGGTGTTGTTGAGACATTTGGGAGACGTTCAGAGACCTAAGGACGAAGGTCCTGAAGTTTATGTAAGGAGGTAGGGCCGGGCCTCCTACTACATGATTGCCACTTGAGGTAGCTGGTGGGGTAGTAAGGAGCCGACCTGACAGTCGGGCGTCCTACTGGTTAAATTTGCTACGCGCAGTAGCTGTGGTTCAGTGAGGCGCCGGGGCCGTGGGAGAAGGGTGTCGAGCAGAGGCAGGCAGAGTCGCGTAAAACTGCCTTTGGTGAGCAAGGGCGCCAATATTTGTAGACGCGGCGGAAAGGTTTAAAGAGGACGTCAATAGAAGTCAAGTGAGGGGCGAAACTGGGCGTCCTATTGATTAAGTGCTACACAGAGTAGCTAACGTGTGATGAGGAGCCGGTTTAAAGAAGTTAAGTTGAGCCGGTGTGGGGTCAAGTGAGGTTGGGTGGAGTCGAGTGGATTGGATAAATGGAGTCGTAGGACGACGAAAAAGAGTCGAGCGAAGTCGAAAAAAATGGGAATAGATGGAGTCGAAAAGTAGTTAAATAGGGGCGTTGTGTGCCAATGGTAAGAGAAGGGCGAGACGTGTTGAACTGTGTCGAACGTGTGTGTGAACGGAGTCAAGAAAAGGTTGATCGTGCGGAGTCAAATGGAGTCAAATGTGAGTGACGTGAAGTCATGTGAAGTCGAAAAAGAGTCGAGCGAGTTGTAAGGATTCGTGTGCGTGCGAATCTGTACCCAGAGGGGGCTTACAAATGTTATGCATGTATTGTAATTATTTGAAAGGTCGTCAATTTATGTCATAATAATGCCTTGTAGTGTTACATGTATTTTCATTTTGCAATTTTTAATCAATTTCCCCTTTTAAGAGGATTACTCTCTGTTGCTTTTTTTTAGTTGTTTAATTTAATCTAGAATTTCTTATCTTCTGATATTTACTATCGATTACTATATGTGCCCTCGTTAGTTTCTATTGTATTTGCTTGTTGGGCTATAATTCTCCGTTAAAAGTGTAAACTTTTATTGTAATTTAATATTATTAGAAAACATGCGCATAATCGGAAATATTGAATAATAGTTCTGCGTCGTTTTAGTTTATTTAATTTAGTTATAGATGATATGGCAAACGTGCCCGCGGTGGCCATATGAACGAAGTCGAGTTCCATTCATAGAAGTTTTGATTGTACTTCAAGCCAATAATAAAGTTTTTGAAATATCTCAAATGGTTTGTGTTTTATTTTTAAAAAAAGTTGTCAAGTCCCTATTGGAAAACCCGATATAAGCCGAGGGAGGCGCGGCTGCGCCAATTTTGTTATATAAGATGAGGTGCCGCGACTGCGCCAGTTCTGTTGTAAAATGATAGGCGGTGGCGCCAATTTTTGTTGTAAATGTTGATAAGCCGAGGGGGCGCGGCCGCGCCAAGGAAATTGATATGTGAATGTGCCAATTTTGTTATGATTCGATTTAATCTTACTGCGAGAGCGAGTGTGTGTTTGTGGCGACCGAACGGCCACTAACTAAAGTATTGCGCTGTAAATGGAATTGCGGTTATAAATGTAATCAATAAATAAAGCGATAACCCGTTCCCGTGGTCGTGGTCAAATTGTATCAAAACGACGACCAGTCCGCAACAGTTGCTGTTAAGGTTCGCTATAGATGATTCGCCTGGGCTCCTCGATAGTATAGTGGTTAGTACACCCGCCTGTCACCCGGGAGACCGGGGTTCGATTCCCCGTCGGGGAGCCCCTGGCGCAAGACTAATGACCTTGCCCAGAAAAAATAAATCATTATGGAAAATTTAACAAGCCTCAGGACTTGCTAAATAAGGCCAAGACCGGTTCCCGGTTGTAGTGCCGATGATGAAGATGATGATGATAGATGATTCGCCATGCGGCTGGTGATGGTCTCGCACTCTAGAAACTGCTGGGCCTGGATGTTCGATCCGATACCACCTCTGTGTCCAGGAGTCGCGCGGAACGAAGACGTCACGGCACACCAAACGAAGCACAATGGGACCGACGCAACACCAAACAAGATGAATCAATTTGTAATTGGGTGAATCGTCATTTATCTGCCCCGGGACCCTGCTTACGTCTATTTGCGAGTTTTATTTTTGGTTGCTTTTGCAGGTTTCCACCGATTGTTTCAACCGGCGCAGATGGCTTCTTTAAACGATTTTGCATTTCCTTATCATAGAAGCAACCAATGATCTCGACCAGCCCTTGTACGGCATTATTAATATGCCTTTGTTTTTTTATTTTTATCGTCTTTGGTAACCTTGCGATCTGTTCCCCGAGTTGCCCGAACACCAAAGAAGCATCATCACTTTCATTACGGTTTTGATCCGCGCTCGTCTCTATATCACCACTGCTAGTTGCCGCCATAAGTTATTCAAAAATATTTCGTTTGCACAACTCTGAAAAAAACACCTCTGTTGCTGTTGTGTACTTCTATAGGACTGGTCCCTGAAAATCCAATTTAGTAAATCACTAAGCTGTGATTTTTTATTTGTATTTTTTTATGTATTGTTTATTTTTAATAACTTCCGAACAGTTGCGGAGAATGCTAACGTTACCCCTCATTTCTACTTAGTAAATGCCCCAGAACATATTAACTTTTTTTTTTTAATTGCTTGAACCTAATTCCTAATATCCCTATCACCCCGAAATTAGTAACTGGAATTTAAATAATTGAATTAAATTAATTTTAAAAACAATGTCCGAAAGTTTCCTCATTTACTGCAAACACTGCATGATCGACCATCGGTTTTGACAGCTCCGTGTTTATTCTCGTGTGGGAGAAATTAATAAATTTAAGAGATGTGAATACTTAAATAATGTGTACTGAGGCAGCTTCTTGTTCCGATGATTGGTTTATATCGTGCGCTTCCGATGACGAAGACTTCGGACCATCTGCGGAAGAATTAGAAACTTATTTTATTCAACTGGAAAATGGAAATATACCCGAGCTACAATGGCAATGCCCTGGGCGGAGGCCACCTTCTCCAATCAATAGTAAAGAAGAACCAAAAGTAGCAGAGACTGTTGAAAAGGAACCGTGAGTTGTACATATTTCATATATCTGAGACATTATAATGAATTACCTTATTTTAGCCCGGCGAAAAATGATTTCGAGTTCATGGATGATGTGGCATTGCCCCAGATGAGGGTGAGAAATCAAAGCTCCACACCAAAGGTACTCAAGAAAAAAACGGCCGATTTTGCAGGAGTCATTGAGTCACTCAAGAAACAAATGCTGTCTCAGAGTAAAGAAGGATCTTAATTTCCACATTGAATTTGTAATCCGTTTTTTTTTTTAATTTCATTTTAATGCTAATTGCATATCATTAAGACAAATGGCAAATTATATCAAAACACATCTTTTGCTTGGTAGACGCCCTGAATATAACTGCAGGACTGTGTAGCAACTGCAAAAATCCTGTTGCCAAAAAAGGAGTTCAACGAAATCTTAGTGCAGCGGAGTTCCTTTTTGAGTGACAAAAATGAGTTCGAAATGTTTTAAAACTCCTCGGATTGTCTTTGGCAATGGAAAAGTTCACTTTCGTTGAGGCGTGCACTGGATTATAATAACATGTCGGATTCAAGTGAAGTTCTCTTTAGGCGGTCTTCATACTAAAATAATCTTCTTCACATATCAACAAGTTCGCATGTTTACTGTCTGCGCGTAGACCGTCATTCACCCAGCACTGCAATGTTTTGTCCGATAGGAAAAATGTTATTTTTATGAACACTAAATGATAAACCGGTCATGAGTATTGTAATTAACAGTCACCATATTTATTATTCGTGGATTGGCCTTTTACATTCAATAAACATATTCGCTAATTACATTTATAATACGTATAGGAATTTCACCTTGATAAAGTGTAAGGGTCAATTGGCAGCCGCCGCGTGTCCGGGTTTTATTTATTTATTTTAGAATTAGAGTGGATACCGAAAAGTAAATTCCTTTGGGATTATTAATTTGAATTGGCCAGCGGTTCGGCCTCTGGAGATTTACTAATTCCGAAATTGACAACTACTGCCCTTTTATAGTTTTTTTAGTTGAGAATTGTCAACTATTTTATTGTCAAAATTCCCAGAAGCACACATAAGACTTTGTGCGTTTCAATTGGAGTTGTGTTCTGGGAATTTGTTAGAAGTTTGGTTGGATAGGTTCTGGGAATTTGTTAGGGGTTTGGTTGGATAGGTTCTGGGGATTTGTTAGAGGTTTGGGTGGATAGGTTCTGGGAAGGGGAATCATGAAATGCGTTTTGAATTAAGCATTTTATTATGTCAAGTTTTTAGGAATTGAGTCATTGTACGACGAATTAACTTTTGGTTAAATTCGTTGTTCATGTGACTCAATATGGAATTTAAATGTAAGGTAGTAGGAAATTGAGGATTTGGATTATGATTATGGTAATATTAAGGGTTTGGGTGGGAGTAGCGATTTAGGATCGCTACACGTATTACGATGGTTCAGTCGATTCCGTGCGGGGAATTTCGATATTAAAAACACTAATTGTACGCCGAAAGGTAAAAGAAAAACAAGATTGATAATGTATAATTTAGAGTGCTTGCGAAGAGCCAGTAAGTTAATGTTAAAGTGTTATTTGTACAATAGAATTTAACATTTAATCTTAAGTAATATCTCTAACTGAATTGTTAATAAATGTGGAGATAAAACAAAAATACTGAACGCAGTCGACCTAACACCAACAAAGTTAACAAAAACCCGAAAAAAATAAAAAATCGGCGTGCAACTACGAAATCGACGAAAAAATGGTTTTGAAAACCGCCAGTTGCCGAAAGAAGTTCAAAGCTTGGGTGCCACAAGAATCGACTGCTAAAAATGTAAGGAATCACGTTCCCATCTGATTATTGACGAGTAATTAAACCAATTTTTGAATTGGCTGGTAACAAGCGATGGCAGAGGTATCAACGAAGTAGATCAGAACAAACTGCTGGCACTCCATTGGAATTATATATTACGAAGTATTGCCAGTTGGCCAAAAAACAAATTTGACGCTGTATTGTCCACAACAAAGCCGATTAAGGCAGATGACTGAGGAAAACCCTGGAATTGAAGGAGTTATATTCCATTATGAGATCGCTAAGCCACATGTATCTCCGTTGGGCCTACAAAAGTTGAGAGATTTTGTTATATCCCCCCGAATGGTATTTAGCCATCAGACTATTATTTATTTCGATCTCTCCACCGCACTATTTGATACAAAATTGATTTCAAGACCGGAACATGAAAACTACTTGTCGCAGCCCACTCATACAACACAACACAGTGAAAAACATGGTTAGATTTTTCAACCAACGATCCCATAAATTCTTCAGTGGTGTTTTAGCCAGAAAAATGCAGAATATGATTGAACATGTCACAAATTTGGAATATTAAATATGAATTTATGTTAAAAAGAAGATTGTTTTCAGTTTAAATCACGAAAGCCCGATGCTCTGAATCAAGTCCGATATCATGGCAGCTTATAAACGAACAAAATTCTAAATGATAAATAGATTTATGAAAATTTCCTCTTTGGTGAATACGTTAATGGCCTTTTTGGCCTTTTGTGTAGGGATACTATTACTATTTATTGGCCTGTAGGAACCCGAAAGTCCATGACCTCGCCGACTCGACTCCGCCATTGTTCCCTGTCCCGTGCACTCTCCTTCCACGTTCTACCATCTGATCCGATCTCCTCGACGTCTAATCTAACATTGTCCTCCCATCTCCGTTGCGACAGCCCTGTCGGTCTCTTTACCGTTGGCTCCCCGTCAAGAATTCTATACACTGTCCTATCGTTGCCCATTCGCGCCACGTGGGCCGGACACACATCTTAATCCTCGCGACTTGATTACTCTCGCTATTGTAGGTTTGCGGTATGGCTCTTCCAATTCGTGATTATGGAGTTTCCCCCATTGTCCTGCCTCCTCGTCATATTTGCCGCCAAAGATACTCCTTAGGACTTTATTCTCGAATACGCGGAATTTGTTTTCTTCCCGTTTTGTGAGAGCCCATGTTTCGCATCCGTATAGAGCAATCGGCATGATGATGGTACTATAGACGCGGAGCTTTATATTACGTGATAGCAATTTGGATTTCAGCAGTTTATTGACTGCATGCCAATTAGCGTTGCCGGAATGTAGTCTTTTGTTAATTTCCTTCGACATTTCGTTACTGGCCGTCAGTATCGTTCCCAAATATTTAAATTCTTTAACTTTTTCCAATATCTTGTCTCTGATGTTTACATGTGTTCTCTGAGGCTTACCTGCTATCGCCGTAATCATGTATTTTGTTTTGTCTTCATTTATTTCTATGCCCACCTCTTCTACCGCTTGCATGACGATTTCACTGTTTTGACTTACAGTTTCTAGATTATCGCCCAAAACGGCGATCAGGGATGATCCGCTCATGTTGTCGTCTTGTACCTTTCTGATGACATACTCGAGCACAAGGTTAAAAAGATATGGTGAGAAGCCATCGCCCTGTTTTAGTCCGTCGCGGATTTCAAATGGTTCTGAGAGGTAGTTTTCTATTCTAACTCGCCCTTTGTTTTCGTTCATGCTGATTTGAATGAGGGCGGCATATTTTTTCGGGATCCCCAGCTCAACCACAATATGGTAGAGTCTTTGCCTTGCGACTGACTCGTTGGCTTTTTTGAAGTCAACGAACAGTTGGTGAATTGTCTCTCCGTATTCCCACTTCTTTTCTAATAGTTGCCTTATTGTGAACATTTGGTCGCTCGTTGACCGGTTCCTACGAAATCCGCATTGGTAGTCTCCTAATATGTCTTCTGCGTACGGTGTGATTCTCGCCAGTATGACATTTGTTAGTATTTTGTATGTAGTTGGGAGCAATGATATTCCTCTGTAATTTTCGCAGTCAGATCTGTCGCCTTTTTTGAAAATGGGGATGACTATTGAAGTTTTCCATTCTTCTGGAATGGCTTCCGTATCCCATATTGTTTTAATCAGTTGGAGGATCTTTCCAGCGATTGCCTCTCATCCGTGCTTCACAAGCTCTGCCGGTAAGCAGTCGACTCCGGCAGCCTTGTTGTTTTTCAATCGATTTATTGCGTCTACAACTTCGTTGAAAGAGGGCTCTGGGATATGAGGCTCGGCTGCATGTACGTTTGATGCATTTATTTGTGGTTGATAGGTGCGCACATTGAGCAGGTTTTCAAAGTACTGCTTCTATCTTGTCACGATATTGTTTGTTTCGGCGACCAGACAGCCGTTTGGGCCTCGAATTATTTTGGCTCTTCCTCGGTAGCCATTTCTAATTGAAATTATGCCGGCATACATGCCTCTGATGTTCTTTGCTCTGACATTTTCTAGGATTTTTTCGATCCGAGTCTTCTCCCATTTGCGTTTTTTGGGTTTGAAGAGTCTCATTGCTCTTTCCGAATCGTCGCGTATCTTTCTGCGTTATCTTCATCACATCTTCCGAAGTGGATAACTCTGAGGCGTTTACGTTCTTCGATCTTCGCTCTGCACTCATCGTTAAACCAGGGTTTGAGTTTAATTGTTTTCTTAAATCCTAATACCTTTTGGGTTGTTTATTTGATTACGCCTCTGATCGATGTTCATATAGTGTCCACATTAATGGCTTCCTCTTCCTCGCTTTGCTTGTCTCCCGTGACTGCCCATGTGGGATTACTGCGAAGCGACTCCTGATTTTGCCCATCACTAGAAGGTGATCGGAGTCGCAATCTGCTCCTCTATATGAACTTATGTCAAGGATATTCGAATGGGTTCTTTTATCTATGAGGAAGTGGCCTATTTGGTTACGCGATACGCCGTCGGGTGATATCCACGTGGCTTTATAGATTTGCTTGTGCTTGAAGATTGTGCTTTTCATTACCAGATCTTTTGACGCTGCGAACGTAATAATTCGAATTCCATTATGATTCGAAACGTCGTGTGCTTTCTTTACCTATAGTTGTTTGGAAGATATCTTCCTTTCCAATTTTTGCATTGAGGTCCGCGAGGAGGAATTTAACTTAGAATGATGAGATCCCATCAAATACTTCCTATAGGGTCTCGTAGAACGTGTCCTTCGTTTCTTCGTCCGTAGATTCTGTTGGGGCGTGTACATTTATAAATACATAATTGTACCACGGGCCCTTTATTTTTAGCACCGACATTCGACCATTAATAAATTTCACATCTTTTACATGGGGCGTAATCTTCTTGCTTATGATGAAGCCGGTTCCGAGGTTATATGTATCGGTACCTCCACACACCAGTGTAAATCCGTTGGTTTCGATTACTTGATGTGGGAGTCGGACTTCCTGAAGCGCGACGATGTCCATTTTATATTGTTTCGTGTTTTCTACGACCGTCTGTATCGCGCCTGGTTTATATAACGTTCGAACATTCCACGTGCCGACGCGTATATCCCGCTTTTTCCGTTTTTCCCTACGTCTTTTTTTTGCCGAGTCGGTGTTTTCTTGATGATTTGGTCCCTTATGGTAGTGTCGGCTCATCACACCTACGCCTACCGGATTTTTCGTGAGATTGTTTTTAGTATATTGATTATTTATTTTTGTTCCCACGAGTCTTGGGGTTTCAGATAGTCCACCATATCAGAGCACCTCTTTGATATACTAAGGTCTGCTTACTGCTCTGATTCGCCCCGGTGTCAGAGAGGCGCCGTTATAATCCAGCCGGTATACCCCTGGCTGCAAACAATCTAATGGGCACGGTGACGCGTAACACCCTGGATTAGGGGTGGTAGATCTTTGTGTGTCACTCCTCGCTAGCCTGTCTGACATGGGTGGCCCTACTGGAAGCGTATGCTTCCGTCAGCGTAACCTGAGTAATTCATTGTAGTTTAACCCCCCGCTCCTCCACAAGGTTTCTAGCAAGCGGAGGTTCGAAGATCATGTAAGGTAGTAATCCTATTGTCACATGGTATTTTTTCAAGCCGCCTTCAGTGTCATATATTAAGATCCGTCTAAGAAAGAAGGATGACACCTTCAATTGATGCAGCGCAGTGATAATGTCATTCCAACGTGTTCTTGACATCAAACATAATGACTATATAATATAGGTTCGTGCCTCCACGCCACATGAATCCCAGGAGCCCTTCGTCTGCAATTCTGCGGAATAGCATCACCCTATCCTATTGCGGTAATTCTACGTAGTTTCCTGGATCAGGTGACCAGGCTGGCGCAACGTCAGAGAGTTGCAAAAGGGATCGGTGTGTGTATGTTTTGTGTTGGTGTGTATATGTTTTGTGTTGATTGCGTTGTGTGTGTACGTTTTGTGTTGATTGTGTTGATTGATTTGGGGGAGAATGGCGCTCTGAGTGAGCGCGAGTCAAGAGGATGTAAAGATTCGGGAGTCAGTCGTACCTTGTGCTTCGGTCGACAACGGTAGTATAAAAATAGACACTCCGTTTACACGATTCTCATCCATGTCTCGTCATTACTCAACTCGCGATTGAGCGACAATCATTGGTGCCAAAGACATAAAAGACGAGCAAATATTTTACATGCCAGCAAAAGGAAGGAAAAGATTTTCTTCTTCGCATATTTTCTGTTATAAGAGATGTGCTTTGAAAACTCCGATGTTAACGCATGCCCGGAATCAGTCATGGAGATTATTCTACTCGGGATGAGGCTTTACATTCCGTATTTCATCAAACGAAATTCATCTGATAAGATTGAGATAAAGACGCTCCAATCCCACCGGACAAGGCGATTGATACCGCGAAGAAGGTCTACAACGTCAGAGCGTCCAATAAACTCCTTGAGTGCCCAACTGGTTTGCGTCCCTTCTGGTCAATGGCAAGGGCTGTCAGGAGTAACTTTGCTCCCTCCTTAAAAAAAATTAAGCTAATGTGTTCGCGTACTTATTTTTCTCGAATTCATACCTCGATGCGGGTCTTTTGGAGTCACCTGTGATAGCGCTAGTACGATCTTCAATGAGGGATGTGAGTTTACGCCCGGGTACTATTCAACGCATTCTACGTGGACTGGACTGTGAGAAGGCATCCGGTCGGAATACCAGCAGTAGTCCTTAAGAACTATGCTCCCGAACTGTCGCTGGTTCTTGGCAGGCTCTTCCGCTTATATTATGCGCGGAGGACATTTCCTACCTGCTGGAAGGTAGCTCGAGTTCGACCAATCTCAAAGAAGGAGAAGAAGTGTCTCCCACAAAGTTACCGACCGATAGCATTGCTGTCTATATCATCTAGGGTTATGGAAAAGGTCATCAACGCCGAGTTAATTAAGTATTTTGAATGCAACATTTGCGATTGAGCGGCATGGTGAGTCAAAGGCGGTCGCATTGGCGCTCTCCAACGCTTTTGACCACGTCTGGCGCGGAACATTGCTGAGCAAATTTCGTTCATGTGGACATTCCCATCAACTTTGCGACTGGACGAAGAGCTTCCTCGGAAATCAATCGATCCGGGTTGTTGTGGACGGCGAGTGTTCGGATCTATATCCTGTTAATTCCGGGGTGCCTCAAGGTTGTATTTTGTTTCCAACCTTGATTTTATTTCACATAAATGATTTGTTAGATTCAATGGATAACCGAGTGCTCAGTTTTGCGGCTGATAGTACGCTTGTTTCTTCTTTTTCGAGTGATCGGCCGATTAGTGCATCAACGCCAAATAAGCCCAGACAGCCATATCGAATCTCCGAATCAGGATCTGGATAAAGCCCTGCAGTGGGGAAAGGACAATCTGGCCGACTTCAACAAGACACAATATACAACATTTACAAAGAAAAGTGGATCATCGGTTTTACAGCTGATCATCAATGGACAGGCCCTCGAATCTGAGGAAAGCTTGAAATTGCTCGGCGTCACGATCTGTGGGAATGTATCGTGGCATAAACATGTGTTGAGCGTCACCAGGTATGTCACTGGAAAACGGAGTTATCTTTTTAGAGCCAGGAAATATTTTACTCTGGTACAACTTCCGCTCCTGTATAAAACCCAAATTAGGCCCACGCTCGAATATTGCTCTCGTATTTGGAGCTCTGTTCCTAAACATTCCCTTGATCTACTGGAGAGCTTACAGGGGCGAGCGATCCACCTGATCGGTGACACGGCGCTAACGTCGGGACTACAGTCGCTATCACACCGAAGGCGCGTAGCTGATTTCTGTCAGTTTACAGATATTATCACGGGTGCTGTTCTTCGGAGATTCGTGGTGTTGTTCCGCGCTATTGGGTTTATATGCGCTCCACAAGACAATCCGACGGATCGCACCAATTTGCGGTTCATCTCTCGACGGCACGAACATCCCTGCATAAGAACTCGTTCCATTACAAACCGGGAAATCTGTGGAAGTCCCTCCCCGCGGCAGTGTTCCCGGAGCGTTACAACCTCCAACTCTTCAAAAGGAACTGCCACAATTATTTGGTGGCACCTCGGGGCGCCCAGTCAGCGCTATAGATTCGCCTCGCCAGAAAGAAGTATATAAAAAAGTTGTTTTTCTCATTAACGGAACCACTATTGAGGTCCAGCATACATATGAAAACTAACATTGTCGATGAATCCATTCTCAAATGTAATACCAGTAAAACTACACATACGAAAGTGTTTAAATATAAATTTATTATTTTGGATATTCAAAAGTAATATACTAATGTGATGTGGAATGGAAATGACGGAGGTGAATTTGAGATAAAGTTATAGTTCACCGTCACACCGTGACAATAGAGAGATCCTGGATTTTGTTTAGACTTATAATTCAAAGTCAATCAGAGCAGCGCATTCTTGATAGGCAAGCACACGTGAAAATAAAAAGACAGTTTGTGATTAATTATCAGCTGAAAGTAATAGTTCTAAGATGAATTAATAAAGTGAGTATTTTTGAATTAATAAAGTGAATATTTGTATACCACATTTGGGGTGTAGCAACGACGAATAAAGACGACAACATAGCTTCCAACCTCAAAAGGATAAACTAACCATACCAGAAGCGAGCGATTTTACAATTAGCGAATTGTGGCAAAAGGTTAAGATGTGTGGGTTAACCATCGGCATTACGAAAGCCGATATAATCGCCCGAATAGTTGAACATGATCCAACTAACACTTGGCTGAGAATCATCTCCCGACGGCGTGAATATCCCTGCATCAGAACTTGTTCCATTAGAGACCGGGAAATCTGTGGAATTCTCTCCCCGCGCGAGTGTCTTCAGTACTTTCGAATTTTTTCCCTCCAAGGGTGCGAACAAAAAATAGAGTCAGGGATACAAGTTTGGACTATTAAGAGGTGTTCGGGTTTCCCAGCCCATATCTTCTAATGTAACCCGTGTTAAGGACGCGGTGTGAGGCCTGGCGTTATCATGAAGGAAGATGACATCTCCAACGGGCATAGCTCGTCTTTTGTTTCGATATGTGGCTTTTGCCCACTTCTGATGATATTTCTCCGGGGGGATGGGAACGAACATACAGGGCAAAGTTACTGATTGCTTTCAACCCGACGAAGGCCAGGATGATCCTTGTCCCTGTTCAATCGAAGTTGACATGCAGTCTCCACGTGACAACCCTGGATAGCTACTTTGGCACCCGCCAAGTAGTGAACCAATGCATGCAGCGACATCCTGAGAAAGGTTGGCGCAAGGCTAATAACCATGCCCGTAAAAACGAATTATTATGGCAAATTTAACAAGTCTCGGATATGGACCGGATACACAACCACGAACACGGAAACGAAAATGGCTAAACGATTTCAGAATTTTCTCATGGAATGTCTGCTCACTATACAGAGCTCGAGCTGCACAGCAGCTAGCCGACGCTCTGTCCGAATATAAGGCTGACATAACAGCATTACAAGAAATAAGATGGACGGGGAGTGGTGTTACTCAAAGAAACGAGTATGAGATTTATTACAGCTGTCATGCGAAACACCATGTGCTCGGGGTAGGCTTTCTAGTCAGCCAAAAACTGAAGGCTGCCATCATCGGCTTTAATGCAATAAATTAAAGGCTAAGCAATTGTCGCGTGCGAGGCAACTTTGAGAACATAACCCTCATAAACGTTTACGGACTTACAGAGCAGTCCACTGACGACGAAAAAGAAGAATACTACGAGAACGTCGCACGGGCCATCAATGCCTGCCCAAGATACGATGTGAAAATCGTTCTTGGTGATTTGAATGTGAAAATAGGTTGGGAGTCGGTTTTCAGGCACTACACAGGTTCCCATAGTTTGCATGAGAACACTAATGACAATGGACTACGAGTCATCGAACTGGCAGCATCGAAAAATTTGGTCGTTGCAAGTACCAGGTTTCCGCGTAAAAATATCCACAAAACCACATGGGTATCACCTGATGGAGTCACTCGCAACCAAATTGATCACGTGTTGATAGATCGCCGCCACACTTCGAGCCTGATGACGGTACGAACGCACCGAAGTGCCAACGTCGACTTGGATCACTATCTTGTTGGTATAGCTAGCTATAGATAGATCCAAGCGCGGATGGCCTTACGAAGACGTATTGCATCCACAGATCAGGTTCGGATCAACACGGCTGCCTTACATAATGAGAACACCAGCAGCACCTTTGGGTCATGTGTTAAGACTCGCCCTCGAAGAACTCGGTGGAGGGAGAGTAAGTCCTAGGACCAGAATGCCGGACGTAGAAGAGAAATGGACCCACCTTAAGAATATTGTCATTAGTACTGCCTACTTCAACTTAGGCAGCAGTCGTAGAGATCGGAACGACTGGTTCGATGTAGGTGTAAACTAGCGACTGAAAGTAAGAATGCTGCATATAGGATAATGTAGCAGTCTCGTAGGATGCGGGTACTCGAGGAGAAATACAAAGAGCTCAGAACATTCGAAAAAAGAATCCACAGACAAAAGAAAAGTCCCTGGAAAAGAAACTTGTCTCTGAAATAGAAACGTAGAGAGCGAGGTCCGCACCAGGCGCGGAAGTTCTACCAAATAATCCGCAGTATGACGCGGTACACACCACGCTGCACTTACTGCAGGGATAAATAGGGTAATCTGATCACCGATTCTGAAGGCATTCTGGAGCGATGGGAAGTGCACTTCAATGAATTGCTAAATGGTCAGCTCATAGAAGAATTGGAGGTTCCGCCAATGCAAGATCAAGACCAAGTGCTGCTGTCACCAAGCATTGAGGAAACAGCAAAAGCCATAGGACAGCTCAAATCAAATAAAGCATCCGGAGCTGATGGCATACCAGCTGAGCTGATCAAACAAGGAGGGACAGCGTTACATCACGCAATTCATGAGATCGTGGTGCACGTATGGGAGCAAGGGGAGATGCCGGAAGATTAGCGTCGTGGTATAATTTGCCCCATACATAAGAAGGGAGATATCACACTGTGCAGCAACTACAGAGGTATAACATTGCTAAGTACCGCCGATAAGACACTTTCCACTATCCTACAAGATCGGATAGCCCCATACGCTAAAGCCATCATTGGGCAATATCAGTGTGGGTTCATCCCAGCCAAATCAGCAATTGATCAGATATTCACCCTTAGGCAGGCGATGGAAAAATGTCAAGAATTTAAGATTCCATTATATCATCTATTTATAGACTTTAAGGCCGCCTACGGCAGCATAGTCAGGGTAGAACTATATAATGCCATGAGAGGGTTCGGCATTCCAAACAAATTGATACGACTTTGTAGGTTGACCATGACCAACGTAACTAGTCAAGAAAAAATAGTGGGTTTGCTGTCCAAACCAATAAACATCTTTAATGGACTCTGACAAGGGGACGGTCTGGTCTGCCTCCTCTTCAATCTGGCGTTGGAGAAAGCAATCCGTGACTCTGGCGGCACAACTAGAGGGACTATTATCACCAAGTCCAGTCAGATACTTGCCTACGCAGATGACATCGACATCATCGGTAGAACCGGATCGGCTGTAGAGGATTCCTTCACCCAGATCGAGCAGGCGGAACAAAAACTGGGACTGCACAATAATGAGGGAAAACCTAAGTACATGAAGACTTAGCGTTGGTCAAACAATCAGGGTAGTGGAGAACGAATTTGAAGTAGTGCAATCCTTTAACTACCTTGGGTCAATAGTATCAGCCGATAACAATATGGAAGAAGAAATACGTGAACGGCTGATCAAATCCAACAAAGCCTATTATGGTCTATCAAGGCTCTTTAAATCCCGAAATTTATCCCGAACATCCAAGCTACTACTCTACAAGACCATGGTCTTACTAGTAGTCATGTATGGATCCGAGACCTGGGTGCTCAATAAAAGGCACTCCAAACTCTTAGGCGCGTTCGAGAGAAAGGTCTTAAGGAGAATTGTTGGCCCCATATGTGAGGGAGGACGATTCCGGAGACGTTACAACCATGACTTGTACGCAATCTATCTTTAAGCTAATGTTGTAAGAAAAATCAAGCTCAGTAGACTCCAGTGGGCGGACACCTAGCTCGAATGAGCGAAGAGGATCCTGTCCGGAAAGTCCTTTTCGGCAGGATGTATGGAAGGAGACAGCGCGATGGAGGGATGGCGTAGACCAGGACGCCCAGAGCCTGGGAGTGCCAAAATGGACGACATCGGCTCGAAATCGGGACCGGTGGAGAGATTTGTTAAATAAGGCCAAGACCGGATCCCGGTTGTAGTGCCGATAATGATGATGATGATGCGATGATCAGAACTCGTCCCGGTACAGAGCGGGAAAACTGTGGAACTCTCTTCCCACGCGAGTGTTGTCGGAGCCTTACAACCTGCAACTGTTCAAGAGAATGCAACGGTTTTTTAGTATCATCTCGGGGCGCCGTCTCGACGGTATAACATAGGTTCACCTCTCCTGAGAATTATAGTAATAAAAAAAAGGGGGTTAGTACGCAAGAGGTCCTTCACTACAAGGATGCGAGGAAAGTAAAACGGAAATCTTAGAAGACTTTCCAGTCTTGGGTGTGACATGTTTTTATCATGCGTGATAATGTCCCAAAGTAGAATACTGTCTGTAATATGTACAGAGTATGTTATATGTAGAAAATATAACGAAAATACGATTTAAGTTGTTTCGGTTTGTAATTCAATAGTTTTTATTATTTATTTTGTGGGTTTTGCATACAATACAATTTTGTCCTCAGTTTGCCAAGATAATTCACATTTTACATACAAACAGATAATAATTTTGTTTTTGTTAATTATAATTAATTAAAACATTATTTAAATCATTAGACGTTATTTTGTTTGTTTTATTCAATATCCTTAAAACTTAAATTTATCGACGACCATTTATTTAAACTTAACAACAAATAAATACACATGTACTTATACAATTTTCTTGTATTACATACATAAATTGCATTTATCCGGGTTTAATTTAATTTAATATATCTTCGTTTTTACTTATTAGAAAAGAAAAGAAAAAAACAAAACAAACATAGACATTGGAAAGGAGACGAGTTAACATGTTCGACTGTTTACAGGTTTATATTTATATATGTTAATACATTTGTATTGTGTTGTGTGATTTACTTTTTTTTATTTCTTTTTCTTTTAATACAAACATGATAATTTTCTTTAAATATAGGTATATGTATATATATAGATTTTTTTTTGTATACATAATTTTTTTAAAGTTAAATAGTATATATATTTTTTGTCATTCTTATTATGCAAAAATGTGTTATTGATTCAGTTTGAAGCAGTTGTGGCTTTTAATAGACCGCGATCGTTGCGTGCCGGGTTCACAGCATGCTTACAGGCTTCCATGGCTGCACTTGAGGTAACGTTTATGTTAATGTTATTATTAAGTGATGATGAGGATGATGTTGTTGTATTCAAATTGACTTCTAATGGATAATTTGCTGTGCTTATGTTACTGCTGCCTGGGATACTATATTGATTGCTTATAACTGACCGCTGTTGCTGATGTTGCATCTACATTGAATTATTAAAAAAAAGAGGGTACATCAATAAATAAAACAAATATCATATAACGTAAAATTGAAGTTAAATGTTACTGTATCGCATTACCTGCATTCGAGTTGTTACCGAGTGGTAACAAGGACCACATAATCGAACATCACTGAACAATTTCTCATCAGGTAGTGGTGCCCAAAATTCGGAACAGTCAGCACAGAATATTTGACCACAGGACCTTTAGAAAGACGATTGCTCATAAGTGTTTCGACTAAATATTTATAAAAGAAATGTTACATTATAACTCAGTACTTATACAGAAAACTCGAGTGCACCAAAGTACACAAGCATTCTAATTTATATATATATATAAATACATATATATATGTATGTGAAGAAATGTTTAATTATATAATATTTTCATGTATTTATATAAGTTCCAATTTGATGTGTTTTGAATGAAACAAAGTATAAATAATAAAATTACAAAATAAAAACAAAACAAGTTAAATTATGAAAGGATATCACACCGGCAATGATGTTTTCGTCTGCCAAGCCAAAATTCTATTTGGCAGCTGGTGCATCGTGAAACTGCATGGTCGGGAACCCAAAGCACACTACTACTAGGCTGAAGGGAACTGGCCCACGAAGAAGTTCCACTGCGATCTTCAACGGCCTCCCACGAACACACCGACCAATTTTCCACATTGTCTATCACTGAACACTGCAATTAAATAAGAAAAAGAGGCCAAATGCAAATGCTAGATGCTGGTTATGAATGGAGAAATATAATTTATAAAAACCACTCAAATTCGTGGATACAAGCAATTATCACAGAATTAGTTTATTGGTAAAAGTTATTGAAATTCAAATCATCTTTGCATGCAACATTATTATTAATCATTAGTATTTTGTCTGTATTCTACACTACACTGGTTAGGCGCCAAAATTAAACAAAATCATGAAATTTGGCCATAATCTTGAAAACATTAAAAATCCCAAAACTGTTCACTCAATGAAATACAGAGCATCCAGTCGAGGATGCCATTAATCCGAACACATTATTAAAATAAATTATTTTTGTAATGGTCGGCTGAAAATTAAAGATTGCACCATTTTTTACTAATAATATATTATAAGAATTCGATCTGCAAGATGATGATATGCGCCGAAAAATGAACACACTATATTCAAGAATATTTTTTCACAAGTAATCGAGGATTTACCCAAAAAATCGCAATCGAGGAGCCCCACAAACAAGAAATTCTACATTGCAAGCGATGCCAAGACTCAGGACACTTGGCGGTATCATGCCACCAGCAAAGACGTTGCGGCAGATGCGCAGAGGAACACGAGCTCGATGAATGCAAGGTAAATCCAAAAGGTCTGGAACCAGAGGTAGTACAAACCGCCAACGCCGATGGATCCATTACCACAAAGAAGATAACAGTAAAATGTTGTAACTGTGGAGGGCCACATCCAGCAAATTTCTCTGTGTCCAAAGACAGAAATTAGCAATGTCAATAGTTAAACTAACAACAACGAAACCAATAGTATTGCAGGAAGTAAAGTTAACCCGACCCGGAATATCTTAAGCGGATGCAGCAAAAGGAAACCTCAACACTACCACTCCCTCGAACGACAATATTTAAAATTTCAATTTGGACATCATGGGTTACATCCAAAACCTACAGGCCATGCTTCCTTCGCTGAGGCATATGTCAGAAAAAAAAAAAAAAGGTCAGATTCTTTCACTAATATCTTCCCATATTCTTTCCAGCTCTCTCAAACTAACCATTATCTCCCTCAATACAGAATCCATTTACTCTAATATACGTAAGCAACACCTCCGGTTGTTTGTTGAAAAATGTTCCCCAGATATCCTCTTCCTTTCAGAGATCTGGCTCAAACCAAATTCCCGAGTTTCCATTCCCAATTATACTTTTGTTTTTAACCCCAGAACTAATGGATCTCACGGAGGTACCGGCATCTTAGTACACAAAAAATTTCAATTAAGTGAAATTAGATTCGCCAATATATTCAGCATTGAGTACACTGCAGTTAAACTTTTTTGTGAGAACAATAAAGTGCTCGTCTTAGCATCCATTTATATTCACCCTTCACGACAACCAGATTTCCCAGATACTGACATTTCTCAGATAATCCACCAGTCTGTTCCCCCTCCATTTATAATCGGAGGAGACTGGAATGTTCGTCATACAGCATTTAATGATAATAAATGCAACAAATATGGTCGTCAGTTGCTAGCCCTCCTTCCGTCTTATCCATATACATACATTGACTCCCCATTACAGCCAACTCGTGTCACTAGCATAGCCAAGTCAACAATCGACTTCTTCTTCAAGTCAGATGATGTTCACTCAGCGGCTCCACCTACAGTCGCCTTTATATTTCCTTCTGATCATGGTTCCGTTCACACCACGATCCAAATACCTCCTCTCGACACACTCTACTCGTCAAACGCTGTCCCAAATTTCTCCAAAACAAAATGGAGAAATGTCAATAGGGGCATAGCGATAAGTTTCTCTAACTTGTATATCCCGGAAGCATCTAACCTACTCCCTACTGAAATTGATCAAGCATGTGTAAGAATTGAGCAAATTCTAAAGGAGGCTCTCAGCAATAACACCCCGATAACCATTCCTCACAACTATTTAGGAAAGCCTTTGCCCAGCATCCTAACCAAATTATTGCGCCTTAAAAAGCAGCTCCACCGAAAACTTCATACAAGATACTGCCCATTTATTAAAAGCCGGATCCAACTCCTATCCACTCTGATAAATGAGCAGTTGAAAAAGTTCGCAGATGAAAACTACATCTCCACACTTAAAAATATCAAACCAAATCGTGATCTTTTAAAGAACATCAACCAATTAACTGGTCGTAAATATAAACCCCGAATTGACCACCTCATTAACCCAATCAGCAATAATATTGCCCAGTCCGATATGGACATAGCAAATTGCCTCGCAGAACATTGCCAGACGAACTCTCGAACAGTAAGGACGTAAATTTTAACCGTATTGTGCAGTGAAAGAATTGTGAACACAAAACCGCGTGTGAATATTTTATTACGGTACTGTGCGTGTTGTAAGTGTATTGCTTTTGTTAGTGTACTTTAAATTAACCGGTTCCAAAGTAAAGCAAAAGTAAAAGAGAAATAAATAAAAAATGGCCTTAGGGCCAAAGCAGCACACCGGCAACAGATTCGGTATGTTGCAGGAAATGTCCTTGGGTGACGTCCCCGTCAATAAAAAAAAAAACGGCAGGCATTTAGTCCTATTGAATCGAACTTCCCGGAATTATCAACAAAGACAAGTGAAAAAAACCCGAAATTTATACAAATTGTTCCTAATGACGCGACAAAACCTCTGACCGGAGTGAACGTATTCGTGTTAAAAAGAGCTATAGACTCAATTAGTACACAATATGAAAAAGTGTCCATGCTAAGAGACGGTTCAATTCTCTTACTAGTGAAAGATGAACAAACAGCTCTACGTTTTGTAAATACCAAACGGTTCGATCAACTATGTCCGGTAACAATAAAGTTGCATCCGAAATTAAACCTCTTGAAAGGTATTGTTTACGCACCATACCTAATTAATGTTCCGGAAGAAGACATCGTCCAAGAAATGAAACCTCAAGGAGTGGTAAGTGTCCATAAATTTAAAAAATCGCAAAATGGCGAAATCAGGGCCTCCTGTTTTCATTTGACCGCTTCAATCCACCGAGTAACATAGAAATCGGATGGTACAAAGCCAAAGTAAATGAGTATATCCCAACACCAATGCGCTGCCGCCAATGCCAACTACTCGGACATACAGCCAAATGGTGCAAACGAAACCCAGCGTGCAACAACTGCAACCTTCCTCCACACCTCGACTTAGAATGCGCCCGAACCCACTGTGCCAACTGTCAAGGCCCTCACCCCGCTTCATCACCATCATGCCCCCAATATATAGAAAACCAGTCCATTCTTGAAATACAAACGAGAAATAAAATTTCTCTATCCGAAGCGAAACGGATATATAGGGAACGAAATCCCACGACATCAAACAAACCAAAGGAATCCTATGCCGCACTCCTCAAAACAACAGCCACACATATAGCATCACCAATAAAAGAAACTACAAAACAAAACCCAACAAAAACTACACTCCAACCAACATCGACAAACACTTCATCCATTTCAAACTGCCCTTCTACATCTGCAGAATACCGTAAAGCCATACAAAACCAATCACCTCCAATCATAAAACCCACAACAACTAACCGCAACAACGAACCTATACCTATTAAAAAAAACACTAACATAAAAATAAATGAACCCACCATTCAAGAATTATTAAACTCCCCACTCCCTCACAATAACCACATATAACCCTAACACTCCCAACGAAAGCACAGTCTCTGTGTCTCGAGAAAATCCCAACTCGGGCCGAAGCAGACAGGGCTTCGGCTTGAATGGATCAACACTCGAGACACGGAGACTGAACCCTTACAACAACAAAATCCCCAACAGCAGCAGGTTTAATATACACAATAGCATTCATGTCCATAAACTCACAATACTACAGTGGAATCTGAACGGACTCAAAAACAATATGCATGAGCTCCAAATACTCATCAAAGATCTGAAACCATCCATCATAGCTCTACAAGAAACGCACATCCGCCACGACTCTCGGGCCACAGGACCCAAAGAATACGCGGCATTTTTTCACAACCTTACGGAAAATGTTGCTTCTAAACATGGTATAGGTATACTTATACATAGATCAATCCCACATAAACTTATAGTAGTACACTCTGCAATCTCGGTCGTAGCAGTAGAAATAAATATCGGCAGAAACCTCACGATAATATCAGCATACACCCCCACATCCCAACCAATAACGATACACGATCTTATCACTATCACAGATAGCATCCAAACACCGATACTTCTCCTCGGAGATTTTAATGCGTGGAGTCCCATCTGGGGATCTTCGTCCACTAATAAAAGAACCGTAGAGAAATACATACTGACCGCAAATCTAGCACTACTCAATAACGGTAGCCACACACATTTTTCCACTCACAAATCCTTCACACATGTAGACTTATCACTAGCCTCACCTCAATTGGCCCCAATGTGCACTTGGAATACTTTACCCAACCTGCACGGGAGCGACCACTTTCCAATAATAATAAACATTAACACTAGCATGTGTCCCAAACCCTCCAAACTTCTTCCTAAATTCAAAACCGAACTTGCTAATTGGAGTAAATTTCAAAATATAACTACCCAGGCACTAAGTCAACATGTAGAGAGTCAAAATATTAATCAAGAAACAGCCATAATCACTAAAGCAATCCGAATAGGAGCAAATGCCTTGATACCACAAACAAGTCGAAAACTCCATAAGGCAGTAGTTCCCTGGTGGAATCCAGTATTGGACAAGCTAAGAAAGAAAAAACAAGAAGCCTGGAGAATTTTCAAAAGATTCCCCTCCGATTTTAACCTAATCAATTATAAAAAGTTAAATGCTCTTTTTCGCAAAAATGCCAAGGAAGAAAAAAGAAAAGCCTTCCAAGCATTTACCGAAAAGTTAAATCCGAACTCTACTCCCAGAAAAATCTGGGCGGATATAAAAACGCTAACTGGGCAGTATCGCCCCCTCTCAATAAAATGCATGAACACCGACTCAGACACTCTCACATCTCCCCAGCAAATTGCAGACCATCTCGGCAAAACATGGTCAAACTACGCAGAAGACGTAAACTTTCACCCGTCATTTCTCTCTGCCAAAAGAGACACAATTAGCCCGTCCCCTCACACAAGCCCATCCTCTAAATTAATAGATCTCCCGATCAATAAAATTGAATTAGAGTCAACCCTACACGGCGCCACAGGTAAAACACCAGGATATGATCGAGTCGATTACATAATGTTAAAGAACAGTCCACCACTCCTGAGACACCGAATACTCCATCTCTTCAATAACATACTCCAAACAGGCGTAATTCCACAAGTGTGGAAAATAGCCACAATTGTACCCATACCAAAACCCACGGGCGAACCGACTTCGGCAAAAGGATATCGCCCAATATCGTTACTCCCATGTCTAGGAAAAACATTTAAAAAAATTGTAGCTAGACGACTCAACTGGTTCATGGAGAAAAACAATCTAATAAGCATTGAACAGGTTGGTTTCAAGCAAAGACGTGGAACGATTGATTCGCTACTCCATATCGACAACTTCATCACATCTTCTTTGTCAACCAAAAAGCATACAACAATTCTCTCCATAGATTTTGAAAAAGCGTTCGACCGGATCGGCCCTCATGTGATTTTGAATAAATTAGCGCAATGGAGAGTTGGTAACAATATGTTCTACATAATCAAGTCCTTTCTTTCCAACAGGAAGTTTAGAGTCAAAACAGGTGGTGCATTCTCACAAATATACAACATAAAAAACGGTATTCCACAGGGTTCTCCACTATCAGTCCTATTATTCGCTATAGCCTTTGACGGAATAAACGACATTCTCGTAAAATATAAAAACATAAAACACTGCCTCTACGCTGACGACCTAGTTATTCTAACAAACGTAAACGATCTCAACGAAGTACAATCTACCTATTCAGAAATACTACACGACATCACTAATTGGTGTAAAACCTCAGGCGCAAAGATCTCCCTCGAAAAAACTAAAATGTTACACATTTGTAGAAAAACCAGCTGCAGCAAAAACATCACACTTCCCTTTCAGAATCACACAATCCCTACAATCCAATCCATGAAAATCCTCGGTATCCTCTTTGACAGTAAATACAATTTTAAAGAACATTGTTTAGCACTTAAGAAAAGCCTAGCTGCAAGATTAAATATTGTAAAATACTTAGCATATAAGAATGGATCTGCACATACTAACACCCTTATTAACATAACTAAAGCCATCATCCTATCTAAAATCGACTACGGACTAATGATATACGGAAAATGTAGCAAAACGACCCTGCAAACAATAAAATCTCCCTGTCACGCCGCAGCTCGAGCAAGTTCCAGAGCATTCCGTACTACACCAATTAAAAACATCCTCGTCGAATGCGGTCTCCCATCTATAGAAAACAGACTAAAATATATATCAGCTACACTTGCTTACAAATTTACAATGTCTATAGCAACCCCCATAGTGCAGGACATCCGAAAAATTTATAAAAAAAAACGAACGTCGAGATACCGCTCAGGACTGGAAAGGGCCATCGATATAGCCAAGGACTTACATATCCCTATAAATATTTCAAAACCCCACCGCACACAACACCCTCCATGGCTAATTCCGACAAATACAATCTTAGATGACCTGTCCCATTATCCAAAACATTCAACAAATCAGATAATCTATCAAAAACTTTTCAAGGATACCATCGACAAACATCAAAACTGGAACCTGTTTTTCACAGATGGTTCCAAAAACGAATCAAATGTGTCATTTGCTATAGTCAACAAGCGCAAAGAAATAATCAGAATGGGATCACTTCCCACCTTTTGTTCCATCCTATCAGCGGAAGCAACGGCAATTTTGGAAGCAACAAAACTGATCCAGAAAATCCCAACGATTATCTGTACTGATAGCCTTTCAACTCTAAAAGCAATAACCAACGTAAACTCCACAAATGCTGTCATTCGTCAAATCCAAGATAACATTATTAAGAAAGCTAATAAAATAAAGCTACTTTGGACCCCCGGGCACTGTAACATTAGTGGAAATGAAGCGGCCGACGCGGCCGCAAAATTAGGGACAAAGTCGCCTCTCGTCTCCTATTATCCTAACAAAACGGACATAAGACAGGTAAAAAATGCCCTTAAGAACGTGGAGGAAGAAGAATGGCACCACTACACCCACCTGTACAGCACTATTAAACAGGACACCAAACCCGTTACTTACCCAACAACAGGCTCAAACAGAAAAATAAAATGCTTCCTACGACTCCGGCTAGGACACACCAAAATCACACACCAACACATCCTTACAAAAACCAGCCCCCCACAATGCAGTAACTGCAACAACCAAGTCCCACTTACTCCACATCACATCATATTCGACTGCCCAAAAGTCCAAACCATCGCAAACCAACTATTTGGAAACGGCCCCTTCAGCAACATTCTGGCAAAACCATCAGAACAGAATATCAACCACACATACGAATTACTAACACTTACTAACCTTCATAACAAAATTTAAAGTAACTCGATATTAGTCGAAAGCCCTATCAGCTAGCGCTATTTAGAATTAAGTTATTGTGTAATTAATTACATCGTAATAAATAATAATAATAATAATAATAATGCCTCGCAGAACACTTCTCAAAGATTCATCTGAAAAATAATTCCCTCTCAACTTCTGGCTTCGAGGACAGCGTAAACGAATACATCTCAAATAGATTATTCCCATCTTTTACTCCTTTCATCGGTGAATTTAACAACACAAACGCAATCCCAAAGGAAACGGTAAAGAGCTTAAGAAGAAAACCAGATGGCACGCAGGCTGCCATGATCCGCTTACCAAGAGAAAAGGCTAGCATGTTGCTGGCTACAGGTTTCCTGCGGGTTGGTTGGATGAGATGCAGACTTTGAGAACACATCGCACCCACACGATGTTTCAGATGTTGGCAATACGGTCATGTGGCGAAATCCTGCAAATCTGAAGAAGATCGGTCGGAAAACTGTTTAAATTGCGGAGAAAAAGGCCGCAAAGCAATGTGTTGTAAAGCACAACCCAAATGCATACTTTGCGAATTAGGATGCGAAGGCGGTAACCACCACTCAACAGGGAGTTACAAATGCCGAGCATTTAAAAACGCGATGTCCAATCTTCTCAATAAAAATGGACAAACGGTTAAAGAATATGGTGCCGACGTAGTGCTCATCAATGAGCAGTACAGGATGCCTGGTACTGGTATTGTTACATGGGAGGAAAACAGCAGCGGAACAACGGCCATCTGGACAACTGGAAATTCCCCCATGGAATGCAGAAGTGCCCAGCGACTGGAAGGAATTGCCTATGCTAAGATCAGAGGAATTCATTTCTACTGTTGTTACGCTCCGCCCAGATGGGAAATAGAATATTTCAAATGCTTTTTGAACATGATAAAACAAGAAGCTAGAGATAAGAGCCCTCTTTAGTGGTTGGAGATTTCAACGCTTGGGCAGTAGAATGGGGAAGCACAAGGAGCAACAGTAGAGGCCAGACACTACTTGAAGCCTTCGCAGTCCTAGATGTGGTGTTACTTAATGATGGTATCGATGACACCTTCATAAACGAGAGAGGCCGGTCCAAAATCGACATCACATTTGCCAGCCCAATGTTGGCAAGAAGTATGGAGTGGCGAGTTTTGGACACCTACACCCATAGTGACCACCAAGGCGTGATGTACGAAATTTTACCGCACAGGGGATTCATCACTGGCAAATTGGCGAAGAAAGTCCAAAAAAAATGGGTGGAAAGAGAAGGACCTCGATGCGGAACTGCTCGATTATATACTGGAAGACCAAATCGCACAGTTTGACGCAGGGGCCGGTGCGAACAGGCAGGCTGCAAAAGTCATGAAGTGGCTAACTACCGCATGTGATGCTTCTATGCCACGAAAAAGACAACCAGCAGGGGCTATCAAACCAGTCTATTGGTGGAACTCAGAAATCGCCCATGTGCGATCGGAGTGCAACAGGTTAAGACGCTTGCAACAAAGAGCAAGAAACCGTAACACCTACCCACAGTCAACAAACGGAAAGAGTTGAGGAGTGTGATCCGCAAAAGCAAATATGACGTGTTCTGCTCCCTAAGGGACGAATTAAATAACAACCCATGGGGCAGCGCTTACGGGATAGTCATGAAAAGACTACAGAGTAACAGTAGCCAAACGCAAAAAAGGAAGTGACATGGCCAGAATCGTTGCTGTCCTCTTCCCGCAGTGTGATGAGGTATTGAGAGTGCAAGAGCAGTGGAGGATCACTGAAGGAGAGATACCTCCCGTGACCACCGAAGAGGTACTCTTGGCTGCAAGAGTTATCAAAAAAAAAAAAAAAAACAAGACCCCGGGACTGGATACCCTAACGCTGTAGTGAAGACTGCCCTAACAAAAAAGCCGGAAGTCTTCAGCAGTCTCTTCACAACCTGCTTTCAAAGAGGACAATTTCCTAAACGATGGAAAAAACAGCGACTTGTGCTTATACCAAAAGGTGTCAA
Organism: Microdon myrmicae; assembly: GCA_963931805.1. Taxonomy (NCBI): domain Eukaryota; kingdom Metazoa; phylum Arthropoda; class Insecta; order Diptera; family Syrphidae; genus Microdon; species Microdon myrmicae. Next base: position 44,215,980 of record OZ007502.1, read on the forward strand.
GAATCCAGAAGAGCCGTCGTCTTATCGCCCGTTGTGCATGCTGGACACAACAGGAGAACTGCTTCAGCGAGTAATTGCCACTCGCCTGGAAGAATTCACAGAGGGAACATCGGGGCTCTCTGAATCGCAGTATGGGTTCCGCAAAGGTAGATCAACCAGAAAAGCACTATCCGTGGTGTGCGACATCGCTCGCAATGCAATAGCTGGAGCACGATGGCTAGGTGGTCGAATCTGCTCCCATCCTCGTTCTTCTTAATCATATAATTAATGCATCGCACTTCCCAGAGAACTGAAAAACAGCGGTAGTAATTCCTATTAAGAAGCCCGGTGGTAGTAATAACCCTTGCAATTATTGTCCAATATCCCTATTAAATACACTAAGTAAGATACTTGAAGGCAAGATCTATCAAAATCTTCTCTCATTTGCCAATGAGAACGTTCGCATCCCTAACTCTTAGTTCGGATTCCGTAAGCGACAATCCATATGTCATGCTCTACTAAAACTTACACACGATGTTACAACCGGTCTCCAAAACCAAAGCCCTACCGTGTGCATATCTCTCGATATTTCAAAGGCGTTTGATTGCGACTGGATCTCAGGGCTTCTGTACAAACTGCACTCCATATTTAGTCTAAACTCCCACACAACAAAGCTCTTAGCCTCTTATATTTCTGACAGAAAATTCGTTGTAAGAATAAATTCTTCCATATCAGAAGCTCGCAACATAAGTGCGGGTGTTCCCCAAGGCTCCATTTTAGGGCCAATCTTATATTTGCTGTATACCTCAGATATTCCTCAACCCGTATTTCCTAATGTTGTAATGCTGATGATACATTAATTTTCTCTAGCAGCAAATTTGTTAAGGCTGTAAGAAACCGCATTAACAACTTCCTCCCTAACCTATCAACCTACTTCAATAAATGGAAAATTCACCTTTACCCAAATAAAACGCAGCTCATAGTGTTCAAGGGCAAAAACGAGCACTGTACAAACAACACTCGACGCTGCCACAACAAAATTAAAATTAAACTAAACAACACCCTGATAAAACCCTCCAAAACCCTAAAATATCTGGAAATAACTTTTTCTAATAATTCTAATTCCTCCCACATTAAAAATTCCCTTCATAACGCCACAATTCAGCTTAATCTCTGCAGAAGAGTCATGTGGAAACCTAATAGTGTCTCTCACAAAGTCAATCTGCTCATCTACAAACAAATTATCAGACCCACACTCACGTACGCGTGCCCATTGTGGTACCATATCACTCCCTCCTAAATGGAGAAGTTGCGAGCATTCGAAAGAAAATGCCTTAGGTATGTCTCTGGATTACATCTTCGTCCTAACTCCTATAAGTACTATAGTAACGTCCAACTCTACAATACCGCTGGTACAGAACGCCTCGATAGACGATTCCTCGACCTGTCTATCAAATTTATCGAAAACCTACGAAATAATCCCAATCCCATAATAACCTCACTCTTAGCGAACCCTCTAGATATCAGCACTAACTATCTCAACTGTCTCCGCACAAGAGTTATGTTCACCTCAGGCAGATACAGAGAGTTGCAAATTGTAATTCGACAATCTAATATAAAAACAGTATCTTTTCAATATTAAGATATGAAATGCAAAATAAAAAAAAATAATAGTTCGGTTGACTGTGAGTAGTATAAGAAACAAAAAATTAAATTAAAAGAGAAGCAAAATTAAAGAAGAATTCAAATTGAGAATAAGCTACAAATAAAATATATTCAATTGAAAAAAATTGCGAGGTAAAAAAACCTTGGCGTGGTGCGAGGACTTGAATTACAATAAACCACTCTCACTCACTACATTCGCATTAGCACCTTAAATGCTTCACGCATCAAATAGATCAAATTTATAACCTAAAAGTCCCTGCAAAAGAATCCTTACATTTCATGCATCTCTTCGCATACAAATTCCCTACAAGAATTTTTTCCATTATACAGGTGCATAAACCAAAAGCTATTCGGTACCTTCGGTTGTCAGGCAAATTTCAACCTTCCCACACTTGCACCGCAATCTCCCGGCAGCAAAAACATTTCCTTCCCAAGGATAATTAATGCTTTCAATGCATTACCTGGAAATGCCTGCAAAGAATTTGTCCTACAAGGGCATTCATACATGTATCAATGCATCTCTGCATTAGCGACTAAAAACCGAATTTCCAATTAGTGTAGATATTCACACTATAGTTCGATATTGGCGTCGCCATAGATGCCATGCATAATTGACACAGATGGCATACACAACCGTCATTGTGTATTCATCTAAATTACTTTCCGAAGACTTGTAACTATTGGTTCAGCTGCAAGCACTGCTCTCGGAAATACTTCTTTGTTTGAATTGTCAAACAATCACCAACGGCGCGCTTAGCCTCCGGATTGGATTCAATAGCATAGACATATGCAAACAAAACAATCCGATTCTCCCAGTCGGCAGAGAGGCGATATACGATCTCTATTGTATAAATTATCGCAATCCCTTTAGGCATCTAATGAGTGGCTGCTATTTAGACAGCTGACTCTCATTACCGAACGATGCCTTAGGTCGTTTCCCCTTTGTTCTTTTTCCCTCGTTGTAGGTTCCGTTTATCCTTGGCTAAACGCATCGATAAACACGGTGATGCGTACGAACACACACGTACACCACCGCGTCCCAGTGATCGCCTTCCATTGGTCACTGGTCAAAGGAAATTTCATTTCCTTTTCACCACACCGCCGAACTCACCCCTTTAGCGAATCGGCTCTGCACGAGCCGAATATCATCATCATCGTCATCGGCACTACAATCGGGATCCGGTCTTGGCCTTATTTAGCAAGTCTCGAGGCTTGTTAAATTTTCCATAATAATTTATTTTTACGGGCAAGGTTATTAGGCTTGCGCCGAACGAGCTGAATATCGCTAAGTCAAATTTCATATTCCAACGTGCACGCACGCGCTATTCGAGTCGCCAGAGGGTTGTCCCCGTATTTTCAATGTCGAGTGCAATAATACGAGTTGCTTTAATCCAAGTTTTTTTTTTCTTACGTGGCGTTGTTTCAACAAGTAATTTCTGTTGTTGTTTATTACGTGTAGCCCAACATAACTTTATGTCAATCAAGGTGTGTGTTAAGTTGTGCTCGCGAACTGCCACTAAGCAAATTAAATGATTCAGCGTTTTGTATCAACGAACTATTTCTTGTCATGGAACTCAATAAAAGAACAAAACTTAATAAAAAGAAACCAAGGTGTTTTTATTTCTCTTTCGCTTGGGACACCGTCGCCGTTGAAGTTAATCCCAGAGGACCGCAGTTATGAAGTTGTGGGAGTTTAATGGATCTCGCGCCCATGCCGGTGCTCTAACTAAAACCATCCCCACAAATTCACCAAGAAAACACCGACTCGGCAAAAAGAAGACGTAGGGGAAAACGAGAAAAGCGGGATATACATGTCTGTACTTGGAATGTTCGAACGTTATATAAACCAGGCGCGATACAAACGGTCGTATGGGAAGCGGTATGATATAAAATTGCAATCGCCGCCCATCAAGTGGCCCGATTCCTATACAAAATAATCGAAACCAACGGTTTCACACTCGCGTGTGAAGGTACCGATACACATAGTCTCAGAACCGGCTTCATAGTAAGATTACATCAACATCATCATCATCATCGGCACTACAACCGGATCCGGTCTTTGCCTTATTTAGCAAGTCCCGAGGTTTGTTAAATTTTCCATAATAATTTGTTTTTCCGGGCAAGGTTATTAACCTGAATTCATTATTTATACAAATGATGTATAATTGAATTCAAACCCTTTCTTGCCATACGGCAACACCATATCACATCCATGTGAGTTTTCCACCGGAAATCATAATTCCAGATTTGGTTAGCAACGCAAAGTCTAACCAAACGATGCCGTTGCATCATCCCAAAACCGCTGGGGTAATTTTCAAATTCTTCGAGTTTGGTTCTCACGCTCATAATTCCCAAGCTATTTTCCACCCGCCCCCCAGTTTTGATCCCCCCCTACCGCCTCCCGTCAAGATAACTCAACAATCCCTTAAGTCATCTGAATGCCGCTATGCCCTCTCGAAGCTTCGAAACAGTCGGACATACGAGAACGTCCGCATCTATCTAGCTTACCTTCATGGCAAATCTGAAGCAGTCTGCTACGAAGGCAAAACGAAAACGAGTGTTAAGATATCCATTCAGCAGGAAGGTCTCCCCAGCGATTTCCCTAGCCTTCATAATTTGTACATAAAATTCCATGAAAACTTCAATATTCCCCCCCAAAAAGTAACAAAAGACCTCTCGGCTTTTCGGCAATACATTTGCACGAAAGTGGCATCTGGTCCCCTACGCAGGGAACCCACAAATAAGAAGTTTTTTCAGCACTAAACGGCTGCCCAACCCACTTTCAACACGCTCTCCCAATACTGTCCCCTAACCATTTACTACCAGAATGTCAGAGGACTACGGTCCAAAACGCATTCGATCTTACAAAATACTCACTCCTTTCCCTTTGATATATACGCACTGACCGAAAGTAACCTGACACCCAGTATCAACAGCCTGGAACTGTTCCCCCCCTCCTTCACAGTTTTTCGGGACGAAGAGGCCCATCATTCCGGTCGTGACACCCCCTGCCGAGGCGTGCTGCTTGCTATCCAAAACGGACTTATATCTTCTCTTATCATCATCTCTTGTTCTCCCAACCTCGACTATGTCGCAATAAAAATTGAATACCGCTCAAAGTCCGTGTTCATCATATGCTTTTACATACCACCATCGCAAGCTATCGAGTCATACTCACTCGCTATTGCGGCAATCGACCACATAACTGAGGCTAGTTCTTCCCAAGACGACATTGTAGTCCTTGGCGATTTTAATCTCCCCAATCTCCAATGGATGCTGTCTGACGACCACTCCCACTAAATCTCAAACCCCACTACTACCAAGGAATGTCTCTTAATAGACAGCCTCATTGACAAAAGCCTTTGCCAAGTAAGCAATGTCCAAAACCATCTGGGCAGACAACTTGACCTTGTGTTCACGACAGACCCCCTTAATTGCTCAGTTGTCTCTAGTCCCCACACCCTCTCAACTATTGACAAGCACCACCCCCCGCTTCTGCTATCCTTATACTACGACCACTCAGCCCACAGCACTCCGCCCCCCTATCAATTTCCTTTCAACTTCCGAAAAGCCAATTTCCGTCTCATAAATGAGTACCTCGGCAATATCACACTCTGCGAAAATGAAATAAGTGTAGAGGACGCTACACAGTCTCGCTCTACACAGAAATCCACAACGCCATATCCCTATATGTCCCATACTCCCGACACAGGTTATCATTCTCATCGCCCCCATGGTATAACCACAAACTACGCACCCTTCGTAACAAGAGGAATAAGCTGTGGAACACTTTCCTAAACACGCGTTCTCCCCTGGACCACTCCAACTATATGGGTTATTTTTACCAATTCAACGAGCTTTACAACTCCCTCTACCACAATTACCTTGCCAAAGCTCAATTCAACCTGATCAACGACCCCAAATCTTTCTCCCACTTCATCAAGCACAAACGGAAATCTGATGCCTATCCCACCTCCCTTTTCTAGGGCTCAACTACTACAACGGACTCCCAAACCATATCCAATCTTTTCGCGTCCTTCTTCAAACTATCCTTCACGGACGACTCGTTCGAGCCTACCCCCCCCCCCCCACCCCCCCCCCCACACTTTACTGGCATGTCTGAATTCTCCCTCGGCCCTCTCATCCCCCTACACATACAACAACACCAAGTCGCAAAGAAACTTGAAGAACTGAAAGAAGATTTCAGTCCCGCTCCAGACGGACTCCCTGTTATCCTCTTAAAAAAATGTTCCTCTTCTCTCTCTCCCGCTCGTGTCAATTTTCAATCTATCCCTTGCTCAAGGTATATTCACTAACTTTTGGAAATCCTCTTACATAACCCCCATACATAAAAAGGAAAAAAAAAACGATATATCCAACTATCGTCCCATTGGTAAGCTTTCGCACATTCCTAAACTGTTCGAAGGCCTACTATATGAGGCGTTAAGTTTTCGCTGCGCACCCATCATCTCTCCGAACCAGCACGGCTTCCTCTCAGGCAGGTCCATTACTACTAACCTTGTGGAATTCACATCCCACACACTCCTTGCCCTAGAAAACGGCGATGAGGTCGACGTAGTCGCTACCGACTTTAGCAAGGCCTTCGACAAAATCTCCCATAACCTCATTCTCTTCAAGCTATACTCCCTCGGTTTCGAACCCGTTGATTAAGTGGGTCTCATCCTATCTTAGTTATCGAACCTGCCGCGTGCGATTTAGATCCACCCTCTCCGATCCTTTTTTCCCAACCTCATGTGTCACCGAGGGCAATCACCTCCGCCCACTCCTATTTATCCTAACCATAAACGACATAGGCTTTTGAATTAATCACTGCTTCATCTCGCTTTACGCGGATGATTCCAAAATTTTTAAGACAATCCGCTCTCCCCTGGACTCCTCACTTCTCCAAGCGGATCTTCTCGACTTGGTGCCAAAATAATTGTCTAGAAATGAATATCGCCAAATGTCACACAATCACCTTCTCTCGGAAGAGTTCCCCCACTCACCCACGCTCCTATCTCTTACTGAACCAACCGATAACATCGGTTGAATTGATTCGCGATCTGGGCGTCCTATGCGACAAGGAGCTTAAATTTACCGCACATTTTGATTACATAATCCTCAACGCTAATGCCGCCCTTGGGTTTGTCAAACGCTGGTCGAAGGAATTCCTTAACCCATACGTCACCCGATCACTCTACACAACTTTTGTCCGGCCACTACTCGAATACGCTAGTTAGGTCTGGTCCCCGTATCAAGTAACTCACATTCCCTGGATTGAGGGAGTTCAACGTCGTTTCTTGCGCTTCGCCCTCCGCGGACTAAACTGGGGAAATCGGCTGATTCTACCACCATACACAAGCCGGCTCCGTTTAATCAATCTAAACAGACTTGAAGAGCGCAGAATCCATGCCGATATCATCTTTGTCCATCGCCTTCTGTCTGGCTCAATCAATTGCCCAAGCTTGCTCTCCACTTTAACATTACATACAAACCCCCGTAACGTACGTAACCCACGACTGTTTTACGTGCCTGCTCATCACACTTATTACGGCGCTAACGAACCCATCTCGCGTATGCTACGACAGGCCAACTCTTTCCCCACCTCCTTCGATTTCAATATCTCCACCCCCACTCTTAAACGACGTCTCAGGATAAACCCGTCCTAACTCCGCCCCCTCCCTCCAATAATCCCCGCTACCCTGCAATCCTACCTCTCCCCTCCTACCATCAAAATAGTTCCCGCAGCCCCACCCACAATTTCAACCCCTTCCCACAGCTCACCAACCCCGCCCCCTACCAGTACGTAGACTTGCACTGCACTGTCTCACAAATGCCGAATTTACGACCCCCACATACCATCGCTCCTCCCCAGGCTCCTACCTCCCCCATCGCACAGTCACCTTCACCTTCCTGGTTTTTTTCTTTTTTTCTCCTTCTTACTATAGTTTTAAGATAGTCTGTAAGACTTTTTATATTAATTTAATTTAAGTTAATGGAAGCTTGCATTAAGCTAAATAAATGAGGGTTCAGCCCTCACACTAAACTAAACTATTGCAGCGTCCCTTTGACTTCCCCCCAGACACGCTATTCGCTGGGGATCAATAAACTCTTCAGTTAGGTGAATAGCACAAACCACTTTTCATCCCATTTCATTTTCCCCTTTGCTGAGTGCATTGCACTCTGAGATCAAACCAATGTCCTAACTAGGCCACCCGATCATCAGCAGATGTGGGGTTCGTGCATATACGCTAAAGCCAAATCAACCCCGAGATCATCGTGATCTCCTTTTGGTTTCCTCATCATCCTATGTCCATCGACTGTCGAATGAATGCACAAGTGTTTATTCAGCTCGATGGGCTGGGAAGTGAAAGAATGCAGAAGAGAGCATGATTATGATTGGTTGATGATGTGATAGCATGAGGTGTCAAATTTTCGTCCCCCATTGAGATCATTGAGATAATTGGATATATCGTTTTTTTTTTCCTTTTTATGTATGGGGGTTATGTAAGAGGATTTCCAAAAGTCAGGGAATAGACCGTGCGCAAGGGATAGATTGAAGATTGACGCGAGCGGGAGAAAGAGAGAAGAGGAACATTTTTTTAAGAGGATAGCAGGGAGTCCGTCTGCGCCGGGACTGAAATCGTCTTTCAGATCTTCGTTTTTTATGACTTGGTGTTGTTGAATGTGTAGAGGGATGAGAAGGCCGAGGGAGAATTCAGACATGCCAGTAAAGTGGGGGGGGGGGGGGGGGGGGGGGGGGGTTAGGCTCGAACGAGTCGTCCGTGAAGGATAGTTTGAAGAAGGACGCGAAAAGATTGGATATGGTTTGGGAGTCCGTTGTAGTAGTTGAGCCCCAGAAAAGGGAGGTGGGATAGGCATCAGATTTCCGTTTGTGCTTGATGAAGTGGGAGAAAGATTTGGGGTCGTTGATCAGGTTGAATTGAGCTTTGGCAAGGTAATTGTGGTAGAGGGAGTTGAAAAGCTCGTTGAATTGGTAAAAATAACCCATATAGTTGGAGTAGTCCAGGGGAGAACGCGTGTTTAGGAAAGTGTTCCACAACTTATTCCTCTTGTTACGAAGGGTGCGTAGTTTGTGGTTATACCATGGGGGCGATGAGAATGATAACCTGTGTCGGGAGTATGGGACATATAGGGATATTGCATTGCGGATTTCTGTGTAGAGCGAGGCTTTAAACGTCCTCTACACATATATCATTTACGCGGAGTGTGATATTGCTGAGGTACTCATTTATGAGACGGAAATTGGATTTTCAGTAGTTGAAACAAAATTGATAGGGGGGAATTGTGCTGTGGGCTGAGTAGTCGTAGTATAAGGATAGCAGAAGCGGGGGGTGGTGCTTGTCAATAGTTGAGAGGGTGTGGGGACTAGAGACAACTGAGGAATTAAAGGGGTCTGTCGTGAACACAAGGTCGAGTTGTCTGCCCAGATGGTTTTGGACATTGCTTACTTGGCAAAGGCTAGAGTCAGTGAGGCTGTCTATAAAGAGACATTCCTTAGTAGTAGTAGGGTTTGAGATGTAGTGGGAGGTGGATGCCCCCTTAAACCCGCAAAATTCAGCACAGTCGTTTGAGGTTCGGACCGCGCAATTAGTGTGGTAGAGATCTTAAATTCAAGTGCCTCCACCTGCCATTATTTGTGAGAGTCATTTTGGTATGCAAAAATTATTTTAAAAATGTACAAATTTCTCGAAGTAAAAACAAAAATCGCTGCCTACCTAGTGCTAACAATTGTGAGAATACTGTTAATTTTGTTGCGTAAATTATTAAAAAAGTTTAAGAAGTTCCTCGAAGTAAAAGAAACATTACAATCTGCCTAGGGCCAAGTATTCTGAGATTTCAGCTACATTAGAAACAGTTTAGTACAGATTTTAACGTACCTACAAACAACACGCCTGAATTCAAAATTCCATACCTTGGCATAATGCTACAGGAGTAAATGGTTAATTTATTTATAATCACATTACCAGTTGTCACAGGCTCACACATATTGAAATTTTACCACCATGACCACTGCGGTGGAATCATTGAATTATTGTTTGTTCTATAAAATTATATAACTACAGTTGTCAAAACCCTTGGATATGAAGATTCCGCAGACAAAGAGATGGTTACAGAAAAGGAGTCCGACTTACAGAAGCTTAAGTAAAACTGATTTGATCGAATTAATAACTTATCTCAAAATTAAATGGCAAATAACGATTGTCTGTAGATTGCATATTTGCACTTTTAGTATATAGTTTACATTACCTTGGAGCTACCCCTAAAGATCACCCACATGATTATTTTAACTTATATTAATTTGATTAGAAAGACGGATAGAAAAAACATACAATGAATGCGATACAAGCGGAAGGGTAAAGAAAATAAATTTTAGAGCAAAGCAACAAAAAGTTTAAAAAGGAACTAACCGGCGATATGGGTCTACTTCCGTACAACAGTGCACCATCATCATTACATCTCCTCTGATTTTTAGGCGTACAACAGTAGCAAAGCTTTACAAAATTTTTGTCTTGATTTATGACCACATCTACCTTTTCAAGAAGAAACCAATATAAAAAGTAAAAAAAAAAATAATAAATAAAAAAAAAAACGGATAGTTAAATGAATTAGAAGAAAATGTATGTGAAAAAAAATCAAATAAATAAAAAACATCATTACGTTGAATGAGGGGCAAAATGCAAGTGAAACCAAAAAGTAATCACAAAATATTAACATTAAATGAGTTTTATGAGTTTTAATTTTTGTTTTTTTTTTTTTTACATAATTATTAAGTAATAAAAATATTTTAAGAAAGATAATACGACTTACCTGTTCATCATTTGCAACTGCAGCAGCATTGTTGCAGTTTGGACAGATTTTTTTTAAAAGTGCCATTCGCATACCATGAAGTTCACGTAGAAGGGCATCTTCGCGAACCTGCAGAAAAAAAACAAAACAATAATTTGCATTTATTTAAACTACAAATTAAAATCAGTCTTATCACCAAAATCGAGAACAAAAAATAACCGATGATATTCTAATCAACAGAAATCAGCAATCTCATAAAATTATTTATAGATTAATAACATTTCTGGTGCATCACCGCGCTTCCGGTTCCGCGGGAAGAGTGGGCTACCGTTGTTGTCCTTGATGGGTGTGTTACACTTCGCTATTCACCCCCCTCTTAAACAATACCATACGTAATCCCAAACAGCCGTCCTCAAACAATCTTAACAACAATTCAATCATCAAACGCGAGAAAAAACACTGTTTGCTAAAAGTCAATTTCATTAATCGGGAGAGAAACAACCAAATCACTATTTGAACAAATGCTGCGACCAACGAATCTTTCTGTTTGAACATCATCATCATCGGCACTACAACGTGGAATCGGTCTTGGCCTTATTTAGCAAGTCCTAAGCTTGTTAAATTTTCCATAATGATTTGTTTTTTCCGCGCAAGGTCATTAGTCTTGTGCCAGAGGCTCCCCGACGGGGAATCGAACCCCGATCTCCAGGGTGACAGGCGGGTATACTAACCACTATACTATCGAGGAGCCATTTCTTTTTGAACACCCATTTAAAATTTAAACACCACTTGTATTTTTTTTTTCTTTTTTTATTAGACTTCTCTCGGGAGAGGCGAACCTATAGCGCTGGGCGCCCCTAGATGCCATCAAATAACTGTTGCAGTTCTTTTTGAACAGTTGCAGGTTGTAACGGCCCGGGAACTCTCGCGTGGGAAGGGAGTTCCACAGCCTCCCCGCTCTGTAACGGAACGAGTCTGATGCAGGGATGTTCGCGCGGTCGGGAGATGAACCACAAACGGGTGCGATCCGTCAGATTGTCTTGTGGAGCGCATATAAGCCGAATTGCATGGAACAATACCCCAAATCTCCGAAGAAGAGGTCGGCTACGCGCCTACGATGTGATAACGGCTGTAGCCCCGACGTCAGCGCCGAGTCCCGGATCAGGCGGATCGCTCGTCTCTGTTTGCTCTCAAGTAGGTCGAGGATATGTTTAGGATCCGAGCTCCAAACATGAGAGCAATATTCGAGCGCGGGTCTAATTTGGTATTTATATAGAAGAAGTTGGGCCGGAGTAAAATATTTCTTGGCTTTAACCGCTTAATGCACACCTCCGTGACATATACGGGCAATGTTTACCGTTTACCGTTTAAATGTGCATTAAGGGGTTAAAAAGATAGCTCAGCTTTTCTAAGGCTGGCCTAGCGATGCTCGACACGTGTTTATGCCATGATACATTTCCACAGACCGTGACGCCGAGCAATTTCAAGCTTTCCCCAGATTCGAGGGCCTGTGGAACCGATGATCCTCTTTTCTTTGTGAATGTTATGTATTGTGTCTTCGCCCCATTGAAGTCGACGAGATAGGCCCTTCCCCACCGCAGGACCTTATCCAGATCCTGACTCAGAGAGTCAATCTGTCTACATCTCAACTGGTGCGACGTAGACACACTAATCGGCCGAACACCCGAAAACGAGGAAACAAGCGTACTATCATCCCCAAAACTGAACACTTTGTTATCCGTTAACTCCAACAAATCATTTATGTGAAGCAAGAACAAGGTTGGAGCCAAAATAGAACCTTGAGGCACCCACGAATTAACAGGGCACAGACCCGAACACTCGCCGTCCACAACAACCCGGACCGATCGATTTTCGAGGAAGCTCTTCGTCCAGTCGCAAAGCTGTTGGGAAAGTCCATATGAACGAAGTTTGCTCAGCAATGCCCCGTGCCAGACGCGGTCAAAAGCCTTGGAGATATCCAATGCGACCGCCCTTGACTCATCATGCCGCTCAATCGCAGATTATAAGTGTCACGGAATCCGTATTGACGATCATTCAGAAGTCCGTTACACTCCAGATACTTAATTAACCCAGTATTGATGACTTTTTCCATCGCCTTAGATAAAATAGACAGTAATGCTATCGGACGGTAATTTTGTGGGAGACACTTTTTTCCCGTCTTTGGGATTGGCTGAACTCGAGTGATTCTCCAGCAGGCAGGAAAGGTCCTCCGTGCATAAGATAAGCGGAAGAGTCTGCCAAGAACCGGCGATAGTTCAGGAACACAGTTCTTAAGGACTATTGCTGGTATTCCGTCCGGGCCGGTTGCCTTCCTACAGTCCAGTTCACGTAGAATGTGTTGAATAGTGCGCGGGCGAAATCTCACATCCCGCATGGAAGACCGTACAAGCGCGATCAAAGGTAGCCCCAAAAGGCCGGGATTGAGGTTTGAATTCGCGGAAAATAAATTCGCGAACACATTAGCTTTATCCTTTGAATTCGTGACTAACGTCCCGCTGTCTGTCATCAATGGAGGGAAAGAGGAGGATGCGAAGTTACTGCTGACAGCTTTTGCCATTGACCAGAAGGAGCGCGAGCCAGTTGGCCACCGAAGGATTATCGATCACCCTGTCGTTGTGAGCTTTCTTCGCGGTATCAATCGCCTGGTTGCATTCGTTTCTGATTCTAACAAAATTCCTTCTGTTAACATCGGTGGGATTGGAGTGCCATTGGTTAAATTGCTATTTTTTTCCGCTGTTATCAGCTCGCATTTTTTATCAAACCAAGGTTTATCAGACGAACTTCGTTTGATGGAATGTGGATATACATCTCCATCCCTAGAAGAATAATCTCTGATACTGACTCCGCGCAAGCGTTAACATCGGAGTTTACGAAGCACACCTCGCACCATGGAAAGGATGCGAAGAAATCTCGCAAATCGTCCCAGTTAGCAGCCCCATACTTCCATACATGACGAAGCTGCCTAGGCCGGTTATTCGCTTGATATGTAAGTGCTTGCGCGACAGATGCTAAGCAGTGATCTGAGTTTCCCAGTGGGGCAGAAACCTCTACGGTATATAAATACTAGGTTCGGATCTCAAAAACAAATCCAGGGTGTTCGCATAACCACCTCAGGCATCCGGCACTCGCGTTGGCTTCCCCCACGAGTTGAGTCAAGTTGTGGCTTACAGCAAACATCTCCGCCAGCCTCCCAGCCTCGTCGCTTCTGTTAGAATGCAACAACCAGCCGGCATTTGAGAAGCCGGGTGGTTGATCTGTATCCAGTCGACGGTATCTGGAAAATGTTTGAAAAATGTCGCCGGTCGATCGTCATTTGGGGAGCGGTAAAGACACCAAAGAAATTTAACAGAATTCCTCAGTAGGACCCTCAACCATATGATGTCCATATTATTGGGTTCCAACGCCTCCATCCTCTGGCAAGCCAGATCGGACCGCGCGAAGACGCAGACTCCGCCCTTAAAACGGAATCTCGAATGTAAGTCGTATCCTGAGCAACGAAGATATGTCGCATCAGTTGACGAACCGATCTGGGTCTCAGTTAGGGAGAGGATATCAGGTTTCGTTGTTTGCAAATATTGGTGGACGGCGTTTACATTCGTATTGGTGAAACCGTTGCCCCTGATGTTACAGTGGAGCGTGGGCAGAGCCTCGAGAGCGAGCCCGGTTATGCGATGACGAACCTCTCAAAGTACCATTATTTATCATGATGTTCCCCCTGACATAGTCCCCCCGGAAATCCGAATGGGAGAGTAGTTTACCTCCGGAATTCTTTATATCAGAAGGTACCATCATGACTTATCTCCGTGTCAGTCCGGGCCATCACCCACACATCCGAGACACCGTCGAAGATTTCACTCGGCGATATCGCGGAATGTACAGCGTGACGGGCTGGTATCTCACCTTGGGACCGACTACCACCTAACCAACCTTTTATCGAACCGGTCCATCAGCCAAGCCCCGAAAGATGGCCAGGGATTTCTCCCGACCATTCCACGGAGCCTATAGCTTGATGGGGTGGTATTTCACCGGGCGCACAGCGTGTTGGGACCCCGGCTACCACTCGGCCTTTAATCGCCTCTTACGACAAGCTGGCCTAGCTGTGGGTATATTCTAACGCCCTACTCACAGGGACGAAGAATCCAGAAGAAGGAACATATTTGGTTACTAACAAAAGCTGCCCAGGCTTATAGAGAGCAATTAACTAGAATTTAAAAGAAAATGTATTGAAATAAATCTTTTGTGCGCACGTTTGTGTTAAAAAAAGAAAAAAAAAAGAAAAAAAAAGAAAAAAAAGTGTGGCAGTTCAGAACATCCTGATGCAAATTGTCAAGTCGATCATATAAACTTGACCGACCGGATAAACTTGGTATATGGGTTGGTAAAGAGACCAGATAAGTAGCTTTTCAAAGGTTCGCGAAGTAGTCAAAAGGCTTCATATGAGCTGGAAAAAGGCAAATTTCTATAACTTTATGCGAGGGCAGTGACTTTTTGAACTTCCCGGGTAGTAACTTTAAATGCAGTGCTCCCATAAACTGCCATATATAGGGTGGCGCAAAATTAATCACCCTATCGGAAGAGGTTATAATTTTTGCAAATGGCGTCGTACGTCAATCATATTTGACATTTGTGAACTAGAGATCACATTTGACATTTGACGTCGTTCAGACCTTCCCAGTTGGCTTTCTCGTAGAACCAGAGAGAGCTCCCACAAGAATACTGTTCTTGTGGGAGTTTTCTCTTAGCGTTGCTGTTGGTTAGAGCAAATTTAACTAACACGACACAATGGTCTGAAGTGCCCAAAAGCGAAACTTCAATAGCGCATTTGTTTGGATGGGAGGTGAGAAACAGGTCCAGTGTGCTGGTGGAATGGCCATCTATATCTGGTACCCGTGTTGGCTCATTGACGTGTTGAGTTAAATTATTTGACTGAGCAAAAAGCTGAACATGCTGACCTTTAGGTATTGTGTGTCCGTAGTGGCAAAGCCACTGAGAGTTATGCACATTGAAATCACCCACAATGATGATTTCAGTGTGGGGATATAGGGTCAAGATCTTATCGATAGAATCAGATAGAGCATCAAATTCGCTAAAGGATGCGTTTCTATTCAAGTTTGGGCCTCTGTAAAGAAAGCAGTAAGTATAATACGCCTACGAACGTGAAGTTTTAACCACGAGAAAGTAAATTCTGGATTGTAGCAGAAGCTGACAGCAATATCATTTTGTATGTATGTAGCTACACCACAATGTGGAAAGAACAAACGCTATAACCGGGTATAGTAAATACAGAAATATCTGTATTAGTTAGTATCTGAGTCTCGCCAAGTGCAAGGATTGCTGGTTTCTAGTTAGAGACGTGGTCAAATACAGAGGAGAAATTGCATCTTCGGCCGCGAATGTTGGAAATATCGATGTAATATTCCCGTTCTATTGAAATGAGCTGACACAGGAAAACAATCATCATCATCATTGGCACTATAACCGGAATCCGACCTTGGCCTTATTTAGCAAGTAAAATTTGATAAAATTGTCTATAATTTGTTTTTCCGGGCAAGGTTATTAGCCTTGCGCCAACAGGGAACCAATAGCGCATCAGAAAACGATGCAAGTTAGACCCAGCGATAGATGAGCGAAAGCAATCTCTACAGGTGGTATACCCTTGTAGTAGGTGCCCCACTAGATCTGTGCCGAAAACCAGCTCACATTCCTTCCATGACGAAAATTACGCCTCTCAAACATCAGAAACTATCCAAAGATTATAAATCAATCGCGAGTATCGATGCCCGAGGGACACAACAGAGGTGCAAAAAAAAGGAAAAACAGACACAAGGAAAACGAAGGGTATGAGGTTTTCTCGCACTGTACACTTCCGCACAATCTTCACAATACGGCGCGGATCCCATATTTTGATTGTCAACTGCACTACGCTCGGACGCATGTGTGGAAATCCGTTCGATTACTTCGGAACCTTCAAAAGACTTGACCCGCGAACTGTTAGTGCAATTGGGTATCTTGTGTTTACTTAAGATACTCTAAACAGATTGCACAATTGATCCGATGGTACGGATCACGAGGCGTACGTGCTGACTCGTCGGCGGTTAGTTAGCAACTTCGAATAATATAATGGAGATCTAAATTAAACAAAATTATATATTTTGATTGTCTGTTTGAAAGTAAGTGCGTTTTCGAACTAAAACTAAACTTTGTTTTCCACCTTCAACGACAAAACCGAGAGAATGTTAATTAACAAACGAAAGGTCAAATAAAATTTGAAAAACAAATATTTTTCGATCCCTAAACCAAATTTTACTATCACACTGCAAAGATGTTTGTTAATCAAAATTACCTTGTGCTCATGAACAATTTGTTGAAGTCTTATATTTTGTTCGCTTAAGGCGTGGGCTAATCCATCTGGACAGGAAATTGTTATTTGTGGACGTTCCGGCATACCGGGTGGTGTAAGTGGCAGAGACCGTACTCTTGTTGTTGAACTAAAAGACCAAATCAGCGTTAGTCATTCTTTCTTTCCATCAATCTCACACATTTACCTTCCATTTGTGTTTCTCCCGTTTAACATGAATTCCTTTTTTGAGTTGGAAGATAACGTCCGACGCCGCCGATATGTCGATGTATTACTACCGATCGTTTCACACTTTCCACTAACACCAATCTCGAGCTTTTGGTGTTCTGGCAATATGAGAATACTTTCCTCCATAAGGTTAATATTATTACTATTTGAACTACAACTACTTAACGCTGACAAGTTTGGCTTGCTGTGAACTTTTGGCAAAATAGCTCCATTCGCTGGTTTCTTCTGCGAATTTATTCAAAAAATCAGAAAATGGGAAACATTTTGTATTCGGGTCTTAGTTCATACCTCATCTCTTAGGGCAACTAAAATGCCATCAATGTAATCAGTTCCATTTGTGTTGCTGAAGGAATTTTGTGTGATTAAGTCTTTTTCATATAATTTGCAACTTTCAATATTTTGATCAGATTTGTTGGGCGAACGTTGTTGCGTCTCAGACATAGGGACAAGAGTATCGGTGCTAGTGTTTACAGAACCATGCCAGGCATTTTGGTTGTCATTCGAGTCTGGAAGTTCCAACGGTGTTAGTAGATTACAGTTCCCGCTGTCTGTAGGTCAGAAAACCAATTGTGTTGACAATTTTATCAAAAGACGGTATAATTTTGCTAAGAACTCACCTCCAAGGTCTACACTTTGCAATAGATCCAAGTTTATACTTATTGGATTTTTGAAATCGTCTACTATATCTTCGCTAGTTCCATTGTGTATGTTACCATCCGGTTTGATACCATTAATATCATTCTGTTCCTCAGTTTGGATTCTATCGAAGGTATCGATAGTTGTAACACTACCGTTACCCAGTCCATTTAAATTGAATTCCTTCGTGATACCTTCAATAATTGTATGTTCATCTAGTAATGTCTGTTGACTGTCTATACAGAGCTCTGGTTCTGTACTGTTGCAGACTGTGTTTAGAGGCTTTAGAGACTTAATATCATCATCGTTTTGATTTAGTTCATTTGTAAGAT
This sequence comes from Microdon myrmicae, assembly GCA_963931805.1. Taxonomy (NCBI): domain Eukaryota; kingdom Metazoa; phylum Arthropoda; class Insecta; order Diptera; family Syrphidae; genus Microdon; species Microdon myrmicae. The sequence goes on from OZ007502.1 coordinate 44,234,010, forward strand.
GCTGCAGCCTTTCAGTTGTGTCGTGAATGAGATTTGCGATAATATCGGGCGAGTCTTCGCGATCAGATGAAACATCACTGATGATTGAATTTGTTTGTGAATTTGGGGCTATCATTAAGCTGGAATTATAGTAAAATCGATTTAATGAAGTTTCAAATACTGGATGGCATTGGAATACCTACCTAGGTTCAACCGTCATGTTTGGGTCACTAGATCGTCGTGAAATTCCGTTTTGATTCACACCGGCAGTTATTAGGTCACCATATGATCTGGTCTTAGCCATTGGGCCTAAAATTAGATAAAGTAAAGAACAGTGATATTACCACTTTTTATTTTTATTTAGAATAGATTTATTTCCACATGAGCTGCTTGACTATACGAGAGTGGTCTGGCACTATCTGTGTGAGACATCACTCGCAATGCGATAGCTGGAGAACGATGGCTAGAAGGTAAGAAAAAATATTGCGCCGTGGTGACACTAGACGTTATAAATGTATTTAACTCTGTGAACTGGAATCGGATTCTAGAAGCGTTGGGCGATCTACAAGTTTTACCCTACTTGGTGCGTATACTAGCAAACTATTTCGCGAATAGAAGACTGGTCTATGACCCAGATGGGCGGCCACACGAATATAAAATAACAGCGGGTGTACCTCAGGGATCTGTATTAGGTCCGCTGTTATGGAATATCATGTATGGTGGTGTGCTCAGGGTCAATGTGCCAGAAGGAGTGAGAATCATTTGGTACGCGCAAAGATTTGGCGATAGCAGCCGTAGATAAACATCTAGAGACCTGGAGAATTTTGCTCCCAAGCAATCCAAAGCATTAAATGCTGGCTAGATATGGCCGGACTGAAACTAGCTGGTCATAAGACGGAGGCAGTTTTAATAAGCAGCCGCAAGAAAGTTAAACACCTTGATTTGGAAATAGAAGGACAAATAATCAGATCCAGTCTCTATATTATATATCTTGGTGCTATACTTAACAGGTTGACCTTCAAGGAACACCTGGGAAAAATGAGTGAACAAACGGTAAGAGTATGCAAAGTTTTGGCGAGACTGACACCCAATGTTGGCGGACCACGGCCTTACATAACAAAACGGTTCCACTATTACCCATCTGAAGCGCACAAGAACATTGTTAGCTTAAGCCAGATGGGTAACCTAAACAAATCCCACGAAAAGATCGGAAAATAAGTGGCGGTACGATCGATCGTCAAACAAAGGAACAAGATTCCGATAAGGAAGACGGAAAGAAGAATGATGGATTGATGATGGGAAAATTTTCTTTACAGATACGATGGGGAATTCTGGTAACGGATACTATGAGAAATTCTGTTTGGCAGATTGGATGCGAAATTTTCTTTTGCAGATGCGGGGATGAGAAGTTCGGATTGGATTTTGAGGATAGAGACAATTAGTCTACTTCGAGCATACGTCCAAGAAAGTCGACATAGAGAAATCCAACAAGGAGGTCGGTCCGCGCGTGTGCAATTAGAAAAAGAAATTTTGCTACAAAGTCTGAAGGAGAAATAGTGCCGAAGTCGTAAACGAAAGACAGACCACTGGTGTAAACACCCTGTAGTAAAACGTTGAATGCTTTTTGGTTTAAAGGATGATCTATGTTTTCTTAAATCCGTGTAATCGTTTCACCGAAACTAAAGTTTATCGTGTACTCCCGTAACGTTGCGAAATTTAAATACTTAATAAAGCAAACAAAAAAAGTTATAAATAAACGCTTCAGAAAACAATTTAACAGTGTTTCATTTGTGTGCTGAAATTCTTTGGTGTTTTGTTGGTGTTAAGTATTGGACAGTGTTTGGCGGAACACTTCTTGCGACGTAAAAACACGAAAATCCGCCAAAATACCACAAACCCAGGACTGTATCTTGCCGTTTTTTTTTATTACATTCTCTCGGGAGAAGCGAACGTATAGCACCGACACGGCCCCCGAGATGCCACCAAATAACTGTTGCAGGTTGTAACGCTCCGGGAACACTCGCGCCGTCGGGAGATGAACCGCAAATTGGTGCGATCTGTCCGATTGCCTTGTGCAATGTATATAAACCGAATTGTGCGTAACAATACCACGAATCTTCGACGAACAGTATCCGTGATAATATCTGTAAAACAGACAAAAGTCAGCTACGCGCGTTCGATGTGATAGCGACTGTAGTCCCGACGTCAGCGCCGTGTTCCCGACCAGGCGGATCGTTCGTCTCTGTATGCTCTCATATAGGTCGAGGGTATGTTTAGGAGCCGAGCTCCAAACATGAGAGCAATATTCGAGCGCGGGCCTATTTTGGGATTTATACAGAAGAAGTTGGGCCGAAGTAAAATATTTCTAGGCTCTAAAAAAATTACTCAGTTTTCCTGAGGCTGACCTGGCAATGCTCGACACGTGTTTATGCCACGATACATTCCCACAGACCGTGACGCCGAGCAATTTCAAACTTTTCCCAGCCTCGATGGGCCGGCCATTCATCATCAGCTGTGGAACCGATGATCCACTTTTTTTTGTTAATGTTGTATATTGTGTCTTCGCTGTATTGAAGTCGACGAGATTGGCTCTACCCCACTGCACGACTTTATTCAGATCCCGATTCAGAGAGTCGATCTGGCTACATCTCAGCTGATGCGACGTTGATCCACCAATCGATCGATCACTCGAAAAAGAGGAAACAAGCGTACTATCATCCGCAAAACTGGACACTTTGTTATCCGTTGACTCCAACAAATCATTTATATGAAGCAAAAACAAGATTGGAGCCAAAATAGAACCTTGAGGCAGCCCGGAATTAACAGGATACAGATCCGAAGACTCGTCGTCTACAACAACCCGGATCGATCGATTTTAGAGGAAGCTCTTTGTCCAGTCGCGAAGCTGCTGGGAAACTCCGTATGAACGAAGTTTGCTCAGCAATGCCCCGTGCCAGACGCACTCAAAAGTCCAAATAATTAACTCTTGATGACCTTTTCCATCACCCTATACAACATAGACAGTAATGCTATCCGCCGGTAATTTTGTGGGAGAAGCCTTTTCCCCTTTTATGGGGGGGCTGAACTCGAGCCACCTTACAGCAGGTAGGTAATGTCCCCCGTGCATAAGATAAGCGGAAGAGCCTCCCAAGAACTGGCGACATCTCTTAAGGACTACTGCTGGTATTCCGTCCGGGCCGGTTGTTTTCCTATAGCCCAGTCCACGTAGAATCCGTTGAATAGTACGCCGGTAGAACCTGCATAAGATAAGCGGAGGAGCCTGCCAAGATCTGGCGACAATTCTTAAGGACTACTGTTGGTATTCCGTCCGGGCTGATTGTCTTCCTACAGCCCAATCCACGTAGAATCCGTTGAATAGTACGCTAGCGGAACCTCAAATCCCGCATCAAAGACCGTACGGAGGCGATCACAGGCGGTTCCAAAAGACCGGCATCGAGGTTTGAATTCGCGAACACATTAAATTTATCTTCTGAATTCGCGATTAATGTCCCGGTGCCCGTCAATAACGAGCGAAAAGAGGAGGAAGCGAAGTTATTGCTGACAGCCCTTCCCACTGACCAGAAGTGATGCGAATCAGTTGAGCACTCAAGGAGTTTACTGGTCACTCTGTCGTTGTAAGCCTTTTTCGCGGTATCCAATCGTCTGGTTGCATGCGATTCTGATTCTAATAAAATTCGTTTTCCAGCTCCATTTTTTGCCACTGCAATCTGCTCACCGTTTTTATCAATCCAAGGTTTATCATATGAATATCGTTTGATGGAATGCGGAATGATGATCTCCATCTCCAGAAGAATAATCTCCGTGAGGGACTCCGCGCATGCGTTAACATCGGAGTCTCCAGAGCACACCTCCGGCCACGGAAAAGATCCGAAGAAATCTCGCAAATCGTCCCAGTTAGCAGCCCCATACGTCCATACATGGCGAAGCTTCTTAGATCGGTTATTGGTTTGAAATGCAAGTGGCTGCGCGACTAATATCAGTCAGTGATCTGAGTTTCCCCAGTGGCACAGCAACTTCCACGGTATAAACGACCAGCTCGGATGGCAAAAACAGTTCCAGGATGTTCGCATATTCCCTTCTGTTCCTCCACGAGTTAATCACATTGTGGCCAACAGCGAACATCTCCGCCAGCCTCCCAGCCTCGTCGGTTCCGGCCAGCTGAAGTTGTGTACATTAAAATCGCCAAGGACGACAATTTCAGAAGTCGGGTGGTTGATCTGTATCCAGTCGACAGTACGTGAAAGATGTTCGAAAAGTGTCACCGGTCGATCATCATTCGGGGAGTGATAAAAGACAATAAAGAAATTTAACAGAATTCCCCAGCACAACCTTCAACCACATGGGTTCTAATGCCTCCATTCTTTGGCAAGCCATATCGAACCGTGTGACAACGCAGATCGCACCATTAAAACGGAATCTCGAATGTAAGTCGTATCCTGAGCAACGAAGATATGTCGAATCAGTTGACGTATTGACCTTGGTCTCAAGTCAGGGCAAGGATATCAGGTTTCACTGCTTGAAAATATTAGTGGACGGCGTCTACATTCGTATTGGTGAAACCGATGCCCTTGATGTTATTATACAAAATGCCGTTATCAGTCGAAGGTCGGCAGAGACTCGAAAATGAAACCGATTACGCGATGACGACTTTCTTAAAGTTCGGTTATTTATCAGAAGGTTTGCGTGATGCTCCTCCCGGACGGTCTGCTCTGTAAAGGGTGCACGTATGGAAGAGACTCGTAGAGTCGCCACAACAACAACAACTTCCTTAAAATTTATAAAACAATGTTTAAAATTTCTTTTTGACCCTTTGCTGAATACAATACTCTAAACGAAACGCAACTTCTATCTAATTTGTGTGTTACCCATTTTTGTAACGTCCCAGTATGCTTCATTCTGTTACTGTAGCAACAGTATATGATATAGTCCTTCAAGTTTTTCCATATATTTTGAAAATATGTCACTATATCCTATTGTTTTGGGCACATTATCGTTTTTCTTAATTTTTAGTGATGGCATGTACACATCTGAGGGGGATGGGAGCGAACATACAGGGTAAAGTCTGTGCTTTCAACCCGGTGAAGGCCAGGACGATCCTCGTCAATCCAAGTTGACATGCAGTCTCCACGTGACACCCATGGATAGCTACTTTGGCGCCCGCCAAGTAGTAAACCAATGCATGCAGCGATATCCTGAGAAAGGTTGGCGCAAGGCTTGCCCGGAAAAACAAATTATTATGGACAATTTAACAAGTCTCGGACAAGGACCGGAGACCGGTGGAGAGACTTGCAAAATAAATCCAAGACCGGATCCCGGTTGTTGTGCCGATGGTGATGATGATGTACACATCTGTGAGACAAATAATAGGTGTGTGCAAGGCCAAACTCGGCTTCCTTTGTCAATTCAACTTTATTGGAAAAGATACTTATACAAAGATTGATTGATATTACTCGGTGAGAAACTCCTAACTGTTCTGAAAACTCTTTTAGAGTTTGGCATGTATTTTCACCGGTAAAACTTGAAGTTCTTCATTGTCAAGTTCTTTTATTGTACGAGGGCAGGTCAAGAAGTCTTTAAAAAAGAATGGAAAAACTTTTTTTTTTATTTTTTATTTTTTTTTTGGGAATTTTTTTTTCAACAATCTCCTTCTAATTCAATACACTTTGACAGACCTCCCATCAACTTTTTTAAGCCTTCAGAAAAGTATGATTGTGATAGTTTAGAAGAAGTAAGAATTTGTGTGTACGATGACCTCTGCACTTGATGTAAACCGTTGCCCACTGAGCCATTTTTTAAAACTTAAAAATAAAAAGAAGTCACTAGGGCAGAGATCTGGTGAACACGGTGGATGGTCTATCAATTTAAACATCAATTTCTTAAATTTAGCCATTGAAACTGGGCAAGTATGCATTCGTGCATTATCCTGGAGAAAGAACTTTTTCTTCTTCAAATAAGGACGATTTTCTTTTATTTTCTCATTTAGCTGACCTAATAATGAAGCATAATACTGTCCAGTTTATCGTCTGTTAATTTTCTAAATTCCGTGAAGATAATGCCACGTGTATCCCAAAACACAGTAACCATAATCTTTCCGGCTCACTTCATCGTCTTTGCCTTCTTTGGTGCCCGTTCGCCTTTAACAATCCATTGTTTTGACTGTTCTTTCGTCTCGGGAGTGTAGTGTCATGTCTCATCTACAGTTACTAATCTGTGCAGAAAGTCATCTGGGTTGAAACGCATGCGCTCCAAAAGAGCCTTAGAAGAGACCACGTGGTTGCGTTTTTTCTCAGCTGAGAGTAAAAGCGACACCCATCTCGCAGATTCTTTTTTCATACCCAATTTATTAGATACCTGCAAGGTACTTATATATTCTATTTGACAGCTACCTAGTGGAGAAATCATGCTTACTAAAAACAGAGCATTAGCGATGCTACGAGCGCCATTTCTTAGATTTTCTAAAGACTTATTGACCTGCCCTCGTAACTGGACGTGGAGCGTCCTCAAGACTAAAATTTCATTCCCGAAATCTTGCAAACCACTTTTTTACTGTTAAATGACTGTTACGTGGTGACTGTGTTAAATATTTTCGCGCTGGGACAATGGCGGTGGGAGAGGTTACCACGTAACATGACTCACAGAATGTTCACCCAATTTCGAATTAATCAATTCCATAGCATGAGCAGCATTCTGTTTTCATTTGAACAGAATAGAATGCAATAGCATAAATGTTGCTTGTCGACATCAATCCCGTCTACAACTGATACACACAGAATGACATCTTGTAAATTACTAAAACTTAAGTCATAAAAACAGCAATGACTAAGTTACATATATCCAAATGGGCGAGCGAATTGGACGGATTCAAGTATGCTTTTAATACAACGAACTTCAAAGCCGAGTTTCTACTTGCACACTTTATTAAGCTTAACAACTAATAACTTACTCGTTGATCCCTGTATGCCTTCAGAGTTGCAGGGCGGAAAATCAGCTACATTCTGGTTACCTAAACTTCCTAAATACACTTCAGTCCATAATGATAAGTCTCTTACGTTATGGGCAGGCCACAAAACCTAAAATTTACAATGAAGTATTCAAAATAGTTGCGATATAATATACACTACCCATACCTTGTCCTTATTAGCCACATACAATGGGTTTCTATATATTGGTCCAGCCAAAAAAGGCCACACAGAAAATGTCCGTTCGAATACCGAGTTCTCTATCCGCTCTTTAAGTGCGTTGCATAAAAACGTGCCAAAAAGACACGAGAGTGAGTGCTGTGCAAGTTTTATCTAAAAAATAATCATAATTCAAAATTTTCATTCAAAAAGTTGAAGCAAGTGTTCAGTAAGAATTTACCAAGTAAGCCATGCTGAATTCAAAACTGCATGGAAACTGCTTATGAATTTGGTGTACTAGATCTAGCCATTGGAGGAACACTGGACATCTTTCATTGACTTCATCCGAACCCGGACCATGTCCACACCGATCGGCAAACTTATGGCCAAAGCTTAACCATTCCCTTTCGACAAGTATCCGGAAGCCCTTTAAGAAGACATCTCAAGGTAAGTTCTAGTTGAATTTATAGTCTTGCATCTACTAACTACCTCTACAGTTCTGTAGAATGGATCCAGACACAGTTGCGCCGTTGCTACCAGTTGTGGTGTACGATCCCAGCCATCTGAACAATGAACCAAAACTGGACGACCTTTCTTTTCAATAGCATGACAAATTGTCACCGAAGCAGCCAACAGTCCAGAAAGGTGTTGTAGCCACATGGTTTTCTCCAACAGACCAAGCCAACTGAAAATTTAAAGAATGACTATATAGACACATTTTACTTTCCAAAATGTTCTTCTTACTTCGGTACATCTGGTGGGGAAGCACACAATTGCCTTAACGCGTGAAAACTCCTTCGGATTACGTGTATGTTCCCCAAATTCATAAATTCGATTTCAGCGCAAGGATAGTATTCTATACATTCACAGCCACCTCCTCTCGCCCGATTAGTAACCGCCGAAGTATAGCTCCTTGCATCTACAATAAGAATTTTCTAAGGAAGGGGAACCATTCAACATCTAATTTAAAAAGCTATTCAGCGTGACAGAACATACCCTAACTTCATCAAGACTAACTTCTTCGTGACTACCATCTGGACTAGACGGGGTACTTTCTCCACTCGTACAAAGATTCTGCCGTCGACTCTGTTCGCCCCGATCAAAGGCACAAGCTTCAGCTAGTGCCTTCAATAGTTGTTCGTCTTTTGAATTACGCCACCCAAGCCAACCAACTTCTGGTTGGCTGCATCGCGCAATGACTGCACCTGATTTCTGATGTCTCCAAACAACCGCTGGTAAACGACGTGATCCTCGAAAATTGGCTACGTTATGTAATGTTTCATCAGATATGCAACAAGGAACTAGAATTTTCTGCGGATACGATGGACATAGTTTAAAGTCTTCATTGGCGTGACTTATTCTCCATGATCCATTCAAGTCGAATTGTAATCGCTCAACTTCACGTCGAAAATCATCTTCATACCGTCCAGTTCGTTGTAATCTTTCAAACACTTCCAAATTTTCACCGGGAGAAAGACCATCACAGGTCCATGTACAAAATGGGAAGGCAAATAATGATTCCAAACTTTCAGGTACTCCAACCGACATTGTAATACGTCTCTGCCATTCCAAGCATTGTTCGGCGGTCTCAAAGGAACATTTCACTGTGCTGGCATCCTTACAATTGATGTATAAATGAAATAGGTCACGGGCTTGTGCCGACTCAATGAGACCCAATGGTACGGATGTTTCTGAGCTTGTTGAGTTCTTCAATAAGAAGACTCTGTAGTTTGATAGTGCTAAAACTCCATCATCTGTGCGTCCAAGATATTTAACTGATTCACCAGCGACTAGAAATATCAAATCAAACAATATTTTGTGTAAGAATCTATAAAAGGATTAAAACATGAGTTTTACTTACGTTCTATGAAAGGAACTGTTAATTGAACATCCTCCTTTTCCACTGGTGTTTTTGGAAACAGTTCAGCAGCCCGAATCATGCACAATGATTGTGGAGGTGACCCATCGGATCCCTCCATTAGCTAAAATGAAACAAAATTCTTAGAAGGTTGTGGCATTTTGATGAAGTTTACAAGTTTTATTTGAAGTTTTGATCGCAAAATACAAGGAATTTCGGAACATTCACGTTCGGTTGTCAGTTTCGGTGCTGTTGTATTGGCATATTTATTCCTAACACTTCCTGACATTACAATTAGCTTTCAGGCATACGTGCAGTGGGTCAGAAAAGTTTGTGTACAAATTAAATTCATGTAAATAACTTAGGGGGTTATATCTATCGAGATTACCGAAAAACGACACCATTTTAAGGATGTTTTTCGCCATTATTTATTAAGCAATTAAAAAATCATTTGAAGGGCTTATTCTACACATAATTAGGTATAGAAAATAATTGTTATTTTTATTGTAAGTACAAAACGGCGGGGTCGCCGCTAGTCAAGTGCAAACTTTTTTTTTGACAGGTCAAACGGTGTGCAGCATAATGATCCTCCAACAGCACCTAGAATAAACAAAATTTTTTCTGAGGCGGTGCACATGATTATTACAGAATATTTTCGGGGGGTGGGAGCGAACATACAGGGCAAGATTAGTAATTGCTCTCAACCTGGCGAAGGCCAGGACGATCCTTGTCCCTGTTCAATCCAAGTTGACATACAGTCTCCACGTGACACCCCTGGACAGCTACCTTGGCAACCGCCAAGTAGTGACCAATGCATGCAGCGACATCCTGAGAAGGGTTGGCGCAAGGCTAATAATTTTGCCCGGAAAAACAGATTATTATGGACAGTTTAACAAGCCTTGGATATGGACCGGATACACGACGACGAACACGGAACCGAAAATGGCTAAACGATTTCAGAATTTTCTCATGGAACGTCCGAACAATACAGAGCTCGAGCTGCACAGCAGCCAGCCGATGGCCTGACCGAATATAAGGCTGAGATAACAGCATTACAAGAAATAAGATGGACGGGGAGTGGTTATTCAAAGAAACGAGTATGACATATATTACAGCTGTAATGCAAAACACCATGTGTCTGCCATCATCGGCTTTAATGCAATAAATGAAAGGCTATGCACTCTTCGCGTGCGAGGCAAGTTTAAGAACATAAGCCTCATAAACGTTCACGGACATACAGAAGAGTCCCCTGACGACGGAAAAAAAAGGGGGGGGGGGGGGTAAGTCCTGGGGCCAGAATGCCAGGTCTAGAAGAGAAATGGACACGGCTTAAGAATACTGTCATTAGTTCTGCCAACTCAATCTTAGCCAGTAGTCGTAAGGATCGGAGCGACTGGTTTGATGATGAGTGCAAACTAGCGACTGAAGGTAAGAATGCTGTATACGGGCAATGCAGCAATCTCATAGGACGTGGGTACGCGAGGAAAAATAGAAAGAGCTCAGAAGATCTGAACAGAAGACTTAACATACAAAAGAAAAGTACCAGGAAAAAAATCTTGTCTGTGAAATAGAGAAAAGTAGAGAACGAGGTCCGCACCAGACGCGGAAGTTCTACCAAATAATCCGCAGTATGACGCAGTCCACCCCACGCTGCACTTACTGCAAGGATAAAGAGGGTAATCTGATCACTGGTCCTGAAGGCATTCTAGAGCAATGGGAAGTACATTTTAATGGTCAGCTCACAGATGAATTGGAGGCCCACCAATGCAAGATCAAGACCAAATGCTGCCACCACCAAGCATTGAGGAAACAGTAAAAGCCGTAAGACACCTCAAATCAAATAAAACGCCTGAAGCTAATGGCATACCAACTGAGCTGATCAAACAAGGAGGGACAACGTTACATCACACAATTCATGAGATCGTGGTGCACGTATGGGAGCAAGAGGAGATGCCAGAAGATTGGCGTCGTGGAATAATTTGCCCCATACGTAAGAAGGGAGATATCACATTGTGCAGCAACTACAGGGGTATAACATGGCTGAGTACCGCCTATAAGATACTGTCCTCTATCCTATAAGATCGGATAGCCCCATACGCTAAAGTCAAATCCTTTTTTCAATACTTCATATACTCATTGGTCAGTGTCACTGTGGCTTTATCCCAGGCAAATCATCGATTGATCAGATATTCACCCTTAGCCAGGCGATGAAAAAATGTCTGGAATTTAAGATGCCATTGTATCATTTATTTATAGACTTTAATGCCGCCTACGACAGCATAGTCAGGATAGAACTATATAATGCCATGAGAGAGTCCGGCAGTCCAAACAAATTGATACGACGTTGTAGGTTGACCATGACCAACGTAACTAGACAAGTAAAAATAGTGGGATTGTTGTTCAAACCAATAAACATCTATAATGGACTCCGACAAGGGGACGGTCTGGCCTGCCTCCTCTTCAACCTGACGTTGGAGAAAGCAATCAGTGTCTCCGGCGTTACGACTAGAGGGACTATTGTCACCAAGTCCAGCCAGATACTTGCATACGCAGATGACATCGGCATCATCGGTATATCCGATTCGGCTGTACAGGAATCCTTCACCCAGATCGAGCAGGCGGCACAAAAACTGGGACTGCACATTAATGAGGGAAAAACTAAGTACATGGTGGCAACTTCTGTGAAGAGAACACCTAACGTTAGTCAAATTATCAAACTATCAGGGGTAGTGAAGCACGAATTTGAAGTAGTGCAATCCTTTAACTACCTTGGGTCAATAGTATCAGCCGATAACAATATATAAGAAGAAATACGCGAACGGCTGATCAAAAATCCAACAAAGCCTACTATGGTCTATCAAGGCTCTTCAAATCCCGAAATTTATCCAGAACATCCAAGCTACTACTGTACAAGACCATAGTCTTACCAGTACTCATGTATGGATCCCAGACCTGGGTGCTCAAAAAAAGGCACTCTGAACTCTTAGCCGCGTTCGAGAGGAAGGTCTTAAGGAGAATTGTTGGCCCCGTATGTGAGGGAAGACGATTCCGGAGACGCTATACCCATGAGTTGTACGCGATCTACCTTGAAGCTAACGTTGTGTGCTCAACAAAAGCACTCTGAACTCTTAGCGGCGTTCGAGAGGAAGGTCTTAAGGAGAATTTTTGGCCCCGTATGAGGGAGGACGATTCCGGAGACGCTACAACCGTGAGTTGTACGCGATCTACCTTGAAGCTAATGTTATAAGAAAAATCAAGCTCGGTAGACACCGGTGGGCGGTACACCTAACTCGAATGAGCGAAGAAGTAGAGCGAATCTATCAATCTATAATTTATTAGATTTTTTAGCCTGCAGGAACCCGAAAGTTAGGACGAGTTCGTATAGAAAAATAACTATCGGAACCATTTGAATGTAACGAATATGCTTTTTCAAAATCTCCGTGTTCGAACCAAAATTAAAAGCGCAAAATTCGACCGAAATGCTTCACTGGCCCACGTATACACACGATTCTGAGACAGTGTATCATCACCAAATTGTGCCCTCAATCGAGAAAAAAAGTCCAAGGTTTTAACGCCTTAATTTTTTTAAATTGGTGTAATAATACATTGCCCAACAGACGTATAGCGTTTGCGACGATAGTGAAGAGCGTGTGATTCGAACCGGCGCTATCACGGTTAAAATCACTAAAAGATAGAATCATAGCTCAACGCATCAGGCCACTGTCGCGTGTACGAATTCGATTTCTAAACCCAAGTGTATGTATCTGTTAGAAACGCCACAGACGTACCTCTTGCTCGCTCATGGGTGTACTGACTACAAACTCGATCGCGACCTTGTGGCGGTTCTACGAACCACACAATCCACTATAGGTTGAGATATAGTCGTTCCCCCAAGGAACATACTCACCTATACTCAGATTACACGTGCCCACAGACACGTGTCCTCAAAAGTCCTTCTTTCCGCCTGAAACAAAAGGTAACATTCCATATACCCAACATTGAATTAAATGGTCAAAACCAATCGAACTAAACGTTCAAAATTTCCTAAAATTGAATTCAATGCATCCATTCAATTCAATTCTATGCGATTCCCCTATTTACTCAATTCATCCAATTAAACGCATATCTCATCATATAGCTAGTAGCAATTAGCACCCTAAATTCCTTGCAAGATCCCAAAACTCAAAAAGTGCACGTGTCCAAACAAAGGAGTATCTATTCGATCCGTCGGCAAGCCTTTGTCCCACCCGCAATGCACTTCTACAAACAAAGCCATTGAGGAAAAAAAGCAATTAACTAAAACACTGTTCCCATAGGGAAAAGCAAATATAATTATCGCAACCGAAGATAATTATTGTGGCCAAAAAGGGATCGCCACCACAATAAACCACACCACAGATACACAGATCGATTCGACAGAAGGTGTGAACTCCGGGATCCCAGGAAGATCTTCGGCCACACAGGCAGTAACATCCGCGTCTGTGTTCGGGTGCAACCGCACATCTGGCCTGTGACGAAACAGGAAACCACAGGACAAAGAATAGTCGAAATCGAGAAAGTTACAGAGAACCCAAGGAGGTCGGTTCGCGCCGCGCAACGTATTAAAAATAAATCCAGAAATTCACACTAAAGATAAACTATCGCGAATACGACACAATATTAATAACGAGAAATTGACAATACTTTTCGTGTCGGACGAAAGCGCAAGCGTGCCGGATACCGAATTGATTCGATTTCTTATTCTTAAGGTGCGAAAGAAACGGTAGTGACACATCGCATCAATTCCAAATCGAAGAATCGCGAACTCAGTTCACCTAGAAACGGGGATAATGTATCAGAACATATAAAATCAGTGTGAGTGTTCTTCGCCAGTACTATTCTTGGAAATTAGTTCTAAGTGCTGTTCAAGAAAAAAATCAAAGGAAATCAATAAAGAAAAATCTACAGAAACAATTTTTCCGTGTGTTGTTGTGTTCCCTCCGCTGGTGTATTTTTCCTCTACGGTAAGCAGTGTTCGGCGGAACACTCCAACATCATTCAGCAGTGACTTTACGAGAAAAACGGCCAAAACCTCTAGCCAAGCCGGTTCCCCTACTCCTCATAAACCAAACAACAGCCACGCACAAGATTGTCTAAGCTCGCGACTTGTTACTAAGCAAAGAAATAAAATTATCGTTGATAGTGGATTCACCGTTGTATATAAATCGATTTAGGGCAACCAAAAAAATCGAATGACTTCTGCAATCCATCGCCCACCGCGAACACTTCCGATAATCGTGGCGTTTTGGTTATATTTCGAACTGTTCCGAAGAAATGATGACTCAATACATTCGTCAGTGGTATCGAATGGATGGAAACGCAATTTGAAATTTATCTAGATTTTGGTCCCCACTCTCACCGAGTCAACAATCTGAAATACTATTAAATAGAAACTTGTTCTAAAGGTATCTTAAGAAACTTGACCCAATTCGGCAAACCCAAAAATGGAGCACGTTCATTCTCTTGAAAATCACACCTGAATTGGAACTCGATGACCATGACCTGGAAATCTAGCCCTATCGATAGTAGTATTAAATGTAGATTGGATTGATTTCGAAAGAGTTAAAGAACCTGTTGAAATTGTTGGAGAATTAAAGAAGTAACGATGTGATGTGTTAATAAATGTTTATAGCAATGTTTTAGAAAAAATTGCTTTCCAAATTAGATTAAATAAATTTAACATGAAATTAAATAATCTTTTCATGGAAGTAAATAAATTTTTCACGAAATTACATTTTACTTAAAGATCAATTCCGTTTGAGAGCTACAAAACACAGCTGTACAGATTGAATTAATCCAATCAAAAATTAGTTTGGGTGTTTACGCAGTAAGAACTAAACTTCTTTATAAGGGTTAAATTGTAAACTGAAGAGTATATTTGTGTGAAAGCTCTAATTCATTCTCGAATTACGGATTATTAGAAAAAAAGAAAAAATTTCGACTGAAATTCGCCGACTGTAGCAGTAACAAGTTAGTATATAATAACATCGACAAAATCATAAAACTTATACCCACAGTTAACATCACATTATAAATGAAGTTGTTTTAAGACCCGCATTCCAAATGGTTAGGCTCATCCGGCGTAATTATGGATGTGTAGTAAGCACTTGTTAGTAAACCAAATACCAGATGATAGAAATGCTATGTTGCTGTAAACTGTGGACTTTGAAGTTTTTATCTGTAGCAAGGGCGAGTCTAATATTGTAGAGAAACATTTGCAGTTGAGATAATAATAAGTACTCAATGTCATTATTTTTTTGTTTAGTAAGTACACAAATCACTATAATTCCACTTTGTGAACTGCTTACGTGAACACATTGCTATGCATTACATGTTTCCTAATAACATGTGATTACCGGTTAACTCACAAAAAGGACACGACCACAACATGCACGGATTGAAATTCCTTCACGCTACCATTACGAAACATTCAACCGTTGTTTTGAATTCAAATCAACAGTTTGAATTTGAATCGCCACTGCCACATCGTTGCCACGTGTGTGAAGTTTCACTTTTGCGAACAGACAGACCACCGATTGCAGATGTTCAATCTCTGAATTTATCTCATATATTGATGAATAAATGGCGCTAGCTTATCACTGCTCATTTTCAATAGATCAAAGGTTAATTATCAACACAACAACAACGTTCTGCACACATTACCACCAAGAATAAAAACAAAAAGGTATTCAGGTACTCATGAGATACATACGTCGTCATCGTACACGAAACTATCGGCTCTTGATAGCGACATAAACAATAATTCAATATCACTCCGAAACACGTTAATTTATATTTAATCAATTTTTTCTAAAGGCCTTGGATCCACCGCCACCACCACCGCCAACACCTAGCGCTATGCCAGGGAACACAACTTCCGTACAATGTTGCCTGCTACCGGCAACACGTCGCACTTAATTAAAATCAACGCCGACAGTCACCAGGAACGCGTGCAAAGTGACCGGAGAAAATTTTCTTATGATTTCCATATTCCAAATACCAGACAGGAAAACCAGTTATTGGGAAGGGAAGGAAATTCTCTTGGAGTAGTTCAGCTTGATTGCGTTGACATCATTTAGTTGCCCCTTGAAAACGATGAACGTCTACTCTAGTACGGAGAGACACTGCGGATAGGTACGTGAGCATGTCTGCATAGTAATCTATCGAATCCAGCTCGTCTCAGCTATGGTGACCTGAATTTTTCTCACATAACACGCTTGGGAAAAAAGAAAACAATTCTCGGATTTGTGGTCGTAGAAAAATAGAATTAAAAGGAATAATAAAAAAAAGAAAGAAATACTCGCAACCGTATCAGTTGTGAATGGAAAGACACAGCAGACTAGACATATTGTTATCTATGCGATAGTGGGTCTGGTCTCTCAGGGCGGTTGGGTACATTTTTTTTTATTAATGAGACTTCAAGAAATTCGGCGTTTACAAACTGACGGCCGGTGGTTACTGTTTCCCACAGCACGATGCAATACTTGAATTCCATTGTATTGGAAAAGTTTCTTGAGTTCGACGACCCAAGCCCTAGGGCAACGTTTTTATCAATGTATTCCCACAAAATAAGCTGTGGTATGGTAAACAGGTCGATTAAAACTGAATGCTGGGACATTGTATAATTATCCATTTATAGAGTGGGTAGCGTCTAATTACACGGCTAAACAGGCGCTTTGGATTGGTAATCAATTATTAGATTTCAGGTACATGTGCACGTGCCACCCATAAAACAGACTTAAAAAACGTTAATTGTTCCAACAATCATTGAGTATGCAGATTAAATCAGATCCAATGTTTCCGCTATTGGTTCATGGTGAAAGCTCAAACGATACCGCATATGGAATTCATCAACTCCTACTGAAATTTGAAATTTCGGCAAATGATTCATCAACGAAACTGAAGGCAGTAAAACATTTTATAGTAATTACTCATATCAGAGGGTTTTTTTTTACAATTGGAGCTGTTAGCAGCATCATTTGTGTTTCGACATGTAGGCAACATGGCTTGTTGCGTGTTGTTACTGTCAGAATGGAGTAACACCACTGCTAATACCTCAGCAAAACGATTTTTTTATTGGCTCAGATATCTGGAACCTTTTAGAATACGGAGCAAAAACGTTATTACCTATCGTGTGGATAGCTGACAAAAAACTTACTATCTTTGTGGGCCACTTCAGTTTATTTTTTTAAAAATCGACCGTTTTATTGGCTTAGAAGATGCTTTGAATCTTTTAGAGTATGGCATTTGCTCGTCGCAGCAGGGATTCGTTAGTGCTGTAAGAAGTGTGTTGGTCTGGCAGAGAGAAGAGAAGAGGGTTAGTGTTTTTTCTTTTTTTATTACACTTTGCTCGGGAGAGGCGAACCCACAGCTTATAAGACTAAACAAAATCCAGGATGTCTCCATTGCCGCTGTGTGACGGTGAACTATAATTTTATCTCAAATTCACCTCCGTCATTTCCATTCCACATCACATTAGTATATTACTTTTGAATATCCAAAATGATAAATTTATATTTAAACACTTTCGTATGTGTAGTTTTACTAGTATTACATTTGAGAATGGATTCATCGACAATGTTAGTTTTCATATGTATGCTGGACCTCAATAGTGGTTCCGTTAATGAGAAAAACAATTTTTTTTATATACTTCTCTCTGGCGAGGCGAATCTATAGCGCTGACAGGGCGCCCCGAGGTGCCACCAAATAATTGTGGCAGTTCCTTTTGAACAGGTGGAGGTTGTAACGCTACGGGAACACTCGCGCGGGGAGAGACTTCCACAGCTTCCCCGCTCTGTAACGGAACGAGTTCTGATGCAGAGATGTTCGCACCGTCGGGAGATGAACCGCAAACGGGTGCGATCCGTCGGATTGTCTTGTGGAGGGCATATAAGCCGAATTGCGCGGAACAATACCGCAGATCTCCGAAGAACAGTACCCGTGATAATATCTGTAAAACAGACGTAAGTCGTCAACGCGCCTTCAATGCGATAGCGACGGCAGTCCCGACGTCAGCGCCGAGTACCCGATCAGGCGGATCGCTCGTCTCTGTATGCTCACAAGTAGGTCGAGGGTATGTTTAGGAGCCGAGCTCCAAACATGAGAGCAATATTCGAGCGCGGATCTAATTTGGGATTTATACAGGAGAAGAAGTTGGCCGGAGTAAAATATTTCTTGGCTCTAAAAAGATAGCAGTTTTCCTGAGGCTGACCTGGTGACGCTCGACACATGTTTATGCCATGATACATTTCCACAGACCGTGACGCCGAGCAATTTCAAGCTTTCCCCAGATTCGAGGTCCTGTGGAACCGATGATCCGCTTTTCTTTGTGAATGTTATGTATTGTGTCTTCGCCCCATTGAAGTCGACGATATAGGCCCTTCCCCACCGCAGGACTTTATCCAGATCCTGACTCAGAGAGTCAATCTGTCTACATCTCAACTGGTGCGACGTAGACACACTAATCGGCCGAACACCCGAAAACGAGGAAACAAGCGTACTATCATCCGCAAAACTGAACACTTTGTTATCCGTTGTCTCCAACAAATCATTTATGTGAAGCAAAAACAAGGTCGGAGCCAAAATAGAACCTTTGGGCACCCACGAATTAACAGGATACAGATCCGAACACTCGCCGTCCACAACAACCCGGATCGATCGATTTTCAAGGAAGCTCGTCGTCCAATCGCAAAGCTGTTGGAAAAGTCCATATGAACGAAGTTTGCTCAGCAATGCCCCGTGCCAGACGCGGTCAAAAGCCTTGGAGATATCCAATGCGACCGCCCTTGACTCACCATGCCGTTCAATCGCAGGCGTCCATATATCGGTTTTTAAGTGTGAAAAGGTCTCCCGTGGACCGCCTGCCACGGAATCCGTATTGGCGATCATTCAGAAGTCCGTTGCACTCCAAATACTTAACTAACTCTGTATTGATGACTTTTTCCATCACCTTAGACAAAATAGACTGTAGTGTTATTGGACGGTAATTTTGTGGGAGACACTTTTTTCCCGTCTTTGGGATTGGCTGAACTCGTGCGATTTTCCAGCAGGCAGGAAAGGTCCTCCGTGCATAAGATAAGCGGAAGACTCTGCCAAGACCCGCGATAGTTCTTGAGCACAGTTCTTAAAGACTATTGGAGGTATTCCGTTCGGGCCGGTTGCCTTCCTACAATACAGTTCACGTAGTATGCTTCGAATAGTGCGCGGACGAAATCTCACATCCCGCATCGAAGACCGCACCGGCGAGATCACAGGTGGCTCGAAAAGGCCGAGATCGAGGTTTGAATTCGTGGAAAACAAATTCGCGAACACGTTAGCTTTATCCTTTGAATTCATGACTAACGTCCCGCTGTCTGTCATCAACGGAGGGAAAGAGGAGGATGCGAAGTTACTGCTGACAGCTTTTGCCATTGACCAGAAGGAGCGCGAACCAGTTGACACCGAACGAGCTTACTGATCACCCTGTCGTTGTGAACTCTCTTCGCGGTATCAATCGCCTGGTTGCACGCGTTTCTGATTCTAACAAAATTCGTTCTGTTAACATCGGTGGGATTGGAGCGCCATTGCTTAAAATCACTATTTTTTGCCGCTGTAACCTGCTCGCTTTTTTTTTATTAAACCAAGGTTTATCAGACGAACTTCGTTTAATGGAATGTGGAATATACATCTCCATCCCGAGAAAAAGAATATTTGATACCGACTCCGCGCAAGCGTTAACACATCGGAGTCTCCGAAGCACACCTCCGACCATGGAAAGGATGCGAAGAAATCTCCCAACTCGTCCTAGTTAGCAGCCCCATACTTCCATACATGGCGAAGCTCCCTAGGCCGGGTATTCGCTTGAAATACAAGTGGTTGTGCGACAGATACCAAGCAGTGATCCGAGTTCCCAGTGGCGTAGTAATCGCACGGTATAACTGCTCGGCTCGGATGTCAAAAACAAATCCAGGGTGTTTGCATAATCACCGCGGGCATCCGGCACTCGTGTTGGTTCCTCCACGAATTGAGTCTAGTTGTGGCTAACAGCAAACATCTCCGCCAGCCTCCGGGCCTTGTCGGTTCTGTTAGAATGTAACAACCAGCCGGAATTGTGCACATTAAAATCGCCAAGGACAACAATTTTAAAAGTCGGGTGGTTGATCTGTATCCAGTCGACGGTATCTGAAAAATGTTCGAAAAATGTCGCCGGTCGATCGTCATTCGAGGAGCGGTAAAGACAACAAAAAAATTTAACAGAATTCCTCAGCACGGCCCTCAGCCACATGATGTTCATAGTATTGGGTTCCAACGCCTCCATCCTTTGGCAAACCTGATCGGATCGCGCGAAGACGCAGACTCCGCCCTAAAACCGAATGTCGAATGTAAGTCGTATCCTGAGCAACGAAGATATGTCGAATCGACCTGGGTCACAGTTAGGGCAAGGATATCAGGTTTCGTTGTTTGCAAATATTGGTGGTCGGCATTTACATTCGGATTGGTGAAACCGATGCCCCTGATGTTACAAATGCCGTCACCAGTCGAGCGTGGGCAGAGCCTCGAGAGCGAGCCCGGTTATCATGACATCTGCATGATGTTCCCCACGACAGTGGTCGGTGAGACCATCTACAAAGAGACATTCCTTGGTACTAGTGGGGTTTGAGGTGTAAAAGGACAGCAACCATTGGGGATGTGAAGATCGCCAATAACAACGAAATTATAACATCGGGTATAACATTGGTGAGTATCGCCTATAAGATACTCTCCTCTATCCTACAAGATCGGATAGCCCCATATGCTAAAGTCAAATCCTTTTTTCAATACTTCATATACTCATTGGTCAGTATCACTGTGGCTTTATCCCAGGCAAATCATCGATTGATCAGATATTCACCCTTAGCCAGGCGATGAAAAACTGTCTGGAATTTAAGATTCCATTATATCATCTAGTCATAGACTTTAAGACCGCCTACGACACCATAGCCAGGGTAGAATTATATAATGCCATGAGAGTTTGGCATTCCAAGCAAACGGATACGACTTTGTAGATTGACCATGGCCAACGTAAGTAGTCAGGTAAAAATAGCAGGATTGCTGTCCAAACCAATAAACATCTTTAATGGACTCCGACAAGGGGACGGTCTGGCCTGCCTCCTCTTCAACCTGGCGTTGGAGAAAGCAATCCGTGACTCTGGCGTTACAACAAGAGGCACTATTGTCGCCAAGTCCAGCCAGATACTTGCCTACGCAGATGACACCGACATCATCGGTAGAACCAAATCGGCTGTACAGGAATCCTTCACCCAGTTCGAGCAGGCGGCACAAAAACTGGGACTGCACATTAATGAGGGAAAAACCAAGTACATGGTGGCAACTTCTGTGAAGAGAACACCTAACGTTAGTCAAATTATCAAACTATCGGGGTAGTGAAGCACGAATTTGAAGTAGTGCAATCCTTTAACTACCTTGGGTCAATAGTATCAGCCGATAACAATATAGAAGAAGAAATACGCGAACGGCTGATCAAATCCAGCAAAGCCTACTATGGTCTATCAAGGCTCTTCAAATCCCGAAATTTATCCAGAACATCCAAGCTACTACTGTACAAGACCATAGTCTTACCAGTACTCATGTATGGATCCCAGACCTGGGTGCTCAAAAAAAGGCACTCTGAACTCTTAGCCGCGTTCGAGAGGAAGGTCTTAAGGAGAATTGTTGGCCCCGTATGTGAGGGAAGACGATTCCGGAGACGCTATACCCATGAGTTGTACGCAATCTACCTTGAAGCTAATGTTGTAAGAAAAATCAATTTCGGTTAACTCCGGGACGGGACACCTAGCTCGAATGAACGAAGAGGAGCCTGTCCGGAAAGTCCTTTGTGGCAGGATGTATGGAAGGAGACAGCGCGGCAGACCTTGTCTGCGATGGTGGAATGGCGTAGACCAGGACGCCTAGAGCCTGGAAGTGCCAAACTGGATGACATCGGCTCGAAATCGGGACCGGTGGAGAGATTTGTTAAATAAGGCCAAGACCGGATCCCGGTTGTAGTGCCGATGATGATGATGTGTGAGCCCGTTTGGGGATGATTCGGCCATGTTATCGTCTTGTACCTTTCTGATGACATACTCGAGCACAAGTTTAAAAAGATATGGTGAGAGGCCATCCCACTGTTTTAGTCCGTCCCCCGATTTCAAATGGTTCTGAGAGGTGGTTTTCTATTCTAACTCGCCCTTTGTTTACGTTCATGCCGATTTGAATGAGGGCGGCATATTTTTTCGGGATGCCCAGCTCAACTACAATATGGTAGAGTCTTTACCTTGCGCAACTGAGTCGCAGGCTTTTTGAAGTCAACAAACAATTGATGAACCATCTCTCCGTATTCCCACTTCTTTCCCAACAGTTGCCTTATTGTGAACATATGGTCGCTTGTCGGCCGGTTCCTACGGAATCCACATTGGTAGTCTCCCAGTATTTCTTCTGCGTACGGCGTGATTCTCGCCAGTATGATTTGTTAGTATTTTGTATGTGATTGGGGGCAATGGCATTCCTCTGTAGTTTTCGCAGTCAGATCTATCGCTTTTTTGAAAATGGGAGCGACTATTGAGGTTTTCCATTCTTCCGGAGTGACTTCCTTATCCCACATTGTCTTGATGAGTTGGTGGTTCTTTTGAGCGGTTGCCTCTCCTCCATACTTCACAAGCTCTGCCGGTATGCAGTCGACTCCGGGAGCCTTGTTGTTTTTCAATCGATTTATTGCGTTTACAACATCGTTGAAAGAGGACTTTGGGATCTGAGGCTCGGGTGTATGTACGTCTGGTGCGTTTAGTTGTGGATGATGGGTGCGCGCATTGGGCAGTTTTTCAAAGTACTGCTTTCATCTTGTCACGCTTGTTTATGCATACAATTTAATGAAAAAATTGATTTAAACACTTATATGTATGCACAATATATGCTCAAATTTTCATATGCATATTTTAAATAGTTTTTTCTAAAAAAAAAAAAAAGTCGACAAAATCGGCTTTTTTTGGCCTTCTACACCAGGATGCGCAGTTAAAACGACGTAAGTACACATACACCGACCAAAGCGCAGATTATCAAACACCAAAAATGTAATTACGTTATTATCATTAATCCTATCCCTCATTTCAATCTCACCTCTTTTGTTCTTTAACCCCGTTTCCTTACTAGCTCGTCCTATACCCCACACTCACACTGACTCACACAGACAGCAATTACTCCCGTCCCGCCTCTTATCCCCTTTTTTCGTGCAGGTTTTGTTTTTTCCTTTACATCCTAGATTGTAAGTTAGTTCGTAAGTTTATTTATATTGTTTGTGCTAAACTAAATAAAGGATAGTTTTGCCCTCACGAAACCAAACCAAACCCTGAACCTACCAGCTTTGCATGATGTCCTTCTGGCTATCCCTCCATCGGGTCACAAACCACACGCACTAACCCAGAAGGAACTATCAATGTGGATAACCCCTCCCCTTTTCAGATATTGCAAGTCCGAGTCTAACATTTTTATGGATTGTGGTAATCCGTAAGACAGCCAGAAGACGGAGGCAGGAATGACAGGTTTGTCGCATTTCGATCTTCCTTCCTATCACTACTTTTGGTTTTTTTGCGAGACTTCAGTTCTTAGGACTCGAAGGAAGCTTAGGACTCCCCATTATTTTTTTTGATTTTGGTAAAAATAACTGCTCTTGGGATTTGATTTAAATAAATTCTAATTCTTATTACGTATTACCTTCTATTATTAAACACAGATTTGAGATGAAATACGTTTTGTATTTTTGATCTATTTTCAGAGCACCATTTTGGCCAATTAGGTCTAGATTTTTTCTTTCTTTCACATGCACAGCTCACTGAAGAGGATCGTGGGCGTTTAAAAACGACGACCGCCCAAGTTTTTTTAGGACTTTCGTTTATTTTCAGGACATTTTCTTTTGAAAAGCAGACGCTGGATTTTCCTTCACAGATTACGGTTCACTAAAGAGGTTAGGAATAACAAACAACTTGTTAGATGGAATGAATACAGAGTACGAGGGTTGCCTTTTATATTTCGGGATTAGAGAACAAAAACAAATATTGATCATCGAAAATCACTTTATTGTTTTTCAAAATATTCCCCATGAAGATCTATACACTTTTGCATGCGTTTGAACCAATTGTCGAAGCACTTTTGCCACTCTGATTGAGGTATCTCCAACACATGCATTCTGAATGCAGCAACCGCTTCTTCAGATGTCGAAAAACGTTGACCTCTCAGTTTGTTTTTTACGTGCGGGAATAAAAAGAAGTCATTCGGTGCCAAGTCAGGACTATATGGCGGACGACCCATCAAATCGATGTTTTGGGTGCTCAAAAATGCAGTTGTCGCAGCCGATGTGTGAGAACTCGCATTGTCGTGGTGAAGAGTGATCCGTCTTCGGCGGTTGGTTTTCCTGATTTCTTGGAAGACAACTGGCAAACAAATGG
The DNA here is from genome assembly GCA_963931805.1 of Microdon myrmicae. Classification (NCBI taxonomy): domain Eukaryota; kingdom Metazoa; phylum Arthropoda; class Insecta; order Diptera; family Syrphidae; genus Microdon; species Microdon myrmicae. Next base: position 44,258,480 of record OZ007502.1, read on the forward strand.
TTGTGTACCACTCAGAATTGACTGTTCTGCGTTGCTCTAGTGGTACGGTTGCGACATGTCCAGTTTTTCCGAAAAAACAGGCGACCATTTGCTTGGAAGTGCTTCGTGCGCGAACAACTTTTGTTGGATTTGGCTCATCTTGAAACACCCAGACAGTCGACTGCTGTTTACTTTCGGGCTCATACGCGTAAATCTACGATTCATCACCTGTCACGATGTCATAGACGTGTTTCGAAGCACCGTGACCGTATTTTTTGAGCATTTCTTTCGACCAATTGACACGAGCCTTTTTTTGGGCGATTGACAAATTGTGTGGGATCCAACGCGAACAAATTTTTTGACAGTCAAATGTTTATGCAATATTGAATGTATGCTGGTCCCACTAACGCCTAAGGTTGTCTCAATCTCACGATAGGTCACATGACGATCTTCCAATATCAGTTCGCGCACAGCATCAATGGTTTTCGGAACAACAACTGATTTTGGACGACCTTCACGAAATTCATCTTGGAGTGAACTACGACCACGATTGAATTCACCATACCATCGATAAACACTGGTCCTTGATGGAGCTTCATCGCCAAAAATTGAATGTTCATCCATGCACTGTTACTGAGTTAATCCACACCGAAAGTTGTAAAAAATAATCGCACGAAAATGTTGACGATTTAATTCCATTTTTGGGCCGAGATGAATCTTTTAAGTTACTGTAAACAACACAAATAGCGCTCGTATGTCAAAACGTTCTGAGTGCGTATAACCCCAAAAATGTCCAACTTTACGACAGAGCTGTCAATTGCCGGATTGCAACACTAGGGTTGCCAAATCCCGAAACATAAGAGGCAACCCTCGTATATTTGGTTACATGATGGTCGGCGTATGGAAGTCATTAATGAATGAATGTAAGATGATAACTATAGAGATTCCAGGTTATAAATACTTGGCGGTCGTAATGGAGAATAGAAAGACAAGAAATCATAAAGACGGCTGGGGTCTCTCAAGTTATATTATATTTAACTTGGCTTATTATTTATTCGTATTTAGCCGCCTTGTGGCGCAAAAAGAAAATATTACAAGTACTTATTTTTAATTGGTGTACAACGTCGTATTTGAAGTCTAAATTATGTTCCTTAGCATTTTATCTAAATTAGCTTTCAAGAAAAGGTTTACCACATCTGAAGTCAATTTGGTGCCAGTCATAAATCATTTTCTACAATGCCAATTCATAAGAGGTCTAACAAGGCCTTGTCATCGCGCCATCAAAACTGTGTTTGGCTTAGATGGTGATGGTTTTCATTGGATATAGTACGACCTACATTGTGTGACCTCTAAAAATATTTAATACACATATTACGAAAGAAAGATCATCTCAAACACTTAAAACAGGCACCAAATCTCAACAACACAAACTTTGATAAATAATCTCGTAACAACGACCGAATTCTTACATGTAGTGTAGATGTTTTTATACTGTTATCTTATTTCTACATAAGGGAACAATTATGTCGAATACGTGCTGATATTGTTTATATTAATTTCGTAGATACTCGTATAAAAGCGGCAACAGTATATTTAGAGTTTCGAACGACGCATCAGCATTGACATTTAATTCCTTAGAAGCATGTTATGTTTTTCAGACTTCCGCCTCCGATTTTAATTTGTAATTATATAACGCAGCACGACACCGTTTACGATCTAATTCTTCCACTGACTGTGTACATAACTGCGTGTCTAGATGATTCAGCCAATTTGAAATTGCCTACTTACCTTTTTTTACGGTGTAGTGGAAATTAAAATGAGCAAACTATTGTTTACTTTTTCTTAATTACTTCTTAGATGTAAGTATGGTATATATTTTATTGTAAAAGGTTAAGATGAGTTGAAGATCACTCGTGATCGAGAAAATAAAACGTAATGAAAGTTATAGCGTGAAAATATCTACTTCATCAGCAAGTGGAAACTTCTTATAATAATGTAGAGATGATATTACTACTACTACTAGGATTCATTGGCCTATAGGAACCCGGAAGTTCATGACCTCACCGACTCGGCTGCGCCACCGTTCCCTCTTCTGTGCACTCTCCTTCCACGCTTGGCCATCTAATCCGATTTCCTCCAGGTCAAATCACAGATGATATTGGAAAACGGAATAGATCTTTGGTTGTAATCGCGAATACTGCCACCATACATTTATTGTGGATAAATTATTAAAGACAACCGCGTCATGTTGATTGGCTTGGCGCTATACGACGGGGGTTCAATAAAGACTGGGACTATTGACGTCTTTTATTTATATAGTTCCCTCAGGAGAAGCGAATCTATAGCGACGAGTCAGCGCCCCGAGATACCATTCAATAACTTTTGGAGTTCTTCTTGAACAATTGCAGGTTTTCACGTCCCGGAAACTCTCGCGCGGGATGGGTGTTTGTGGGTGTGTTTTTACACTTACGTCTGCACGGACGTGGGTTCGTAGAAACACCCACCGAGGAAAAGTTAAAACACTAATAAGTTCTTTAATTAGCATGTACAAGCAAAACTCCACTGCGCGTCACTGAAAATTGTTCTCCAAAAGCAAACACCACGAAAGAAAGAAAACACAGGTAAACGTTCTTTCTATTAATTCTTGGATTTTATTGTTCTCTTCCTGTCGGCTTTACACTTTTTAAGTTTTAGTTGTTCACTTATTTACGATTACCGTTTCGGCATATACATAAAGTTCACTTAGTGTTCTACGGGATTTCCTCTGAATTTAATTTACTTAAAAAAAACAACACCAGCAACTGTTTTCGGCACGTACATATAATTAGTGTTCGGCTGGATTACCGCTGAATTTAATTTAATAAATATACACACAATATTCCTTAACAGTTTCGCGCCAGGTTAACTGGGGGTGAAAACTTCGGCTTAGGCAGCGCGATCAACTCTGCCGCTGGAGAACTACGACTTGACCAGTGCGTACGCTTAGGATGTTAAAATCTGACTCCTCGATTGGACGACATTGACCCAACCCCAGCGCCTGGGATGAGTTTTCACTCATGTCATCGGCGGGGAAAGCAATTTTTTTCCTTCGCCCCAACGACCAATGAAAAACGGTTTGCATCCCATCGGAAGGTTCTCATGGACGCCGTTTAACTGCCTGTCAGATGCACATACTGTGCGAAATGGCACTAGCATGATCACGTGTTGGACATGCAAAAGGAAGCATCATTCGTTGCTGCACACAACTGATCACAACGAAGGGCATGCTAATGAATCATATTCAACGGTGGCTAGCCAGTCACCGTCTCAATCCACTTCCTCTTCCATTCAACACACACCATCACGATTCTATACCCCTTTTCAGGACTGCTTCGGTACATAATACGTACGTAGCCGAAAACCATAAAGTACAAACGGTTCTTCTGGCTACTGCGTTAGTTAAGGTCTTCCCAACTGTTGGGCAACCTGTACTGCTGCGAGCATTACTCGATCCTGGAGCGGAGGCTTCGTTTATCTCTGAGTCGGCCGTACAATTACTAAGACTCAAAATGCAAAGGAATCACACTAACATCCGAGGCGTTGGAGAAGACAATACGAGTGTATCCAGGCATGCGGTGTCAGTAACGATACACTCGAATGTGAATAAAGATTTCAACATTCAGCTGAGGGCTTTGGTCTTACCCAGGCTCACGTCTATGCTCCCGACGCAGAATATATCGTGTGACAACTGGAGTGACATCCAAAATATTCAGCTTGCGGATCCATCGTTTAGTAAACCAGGTGAGGTCGACATGTTACTAGGTAGCGATGTGTATCCAGCTATTCTACAAGAAGAGATTATCAAGGGACAACCAGGAACCCCCATGGCCCAAGCAAACAGAACTTGGCTGGGTACTTTCGGGCGGAGTCAATTTCAAGGTCCCACCAACAGTGATATCGCTGCATACAACCATTGAGAACCAATGGGGAAAATATGTCGATAAGATTCATACAGCAGTGGAATATTCAGCCGATGCTCCTCCTGGTCAGCGAACTGTTCTTCCTACTAGTAACCTAACTACGCAAACTGTCTTCCTCAATCAAATGCCAGTTCCAGTTCAACAAAAACTAAACCACAATGCAGTTTCTGATGGGCACCAGGCGCCGTCACAGCATATGCAGCAGCAAGTACATTCTATGGAAAATCATCATGAAGCTGATGTCGGTTCTCAAATAACGACTACAACTCATCTCCGCATTACACCTTCATCAAACAAAGGTTGGGTTCAATGACGTAGACGGCGGAATTACAAATCGAGTGATGGAAACCATAATTCAAATTCTAGAGTGACCAATAAATTCTAGAGTGATACAATAATACTAACTTCTATGATTCAGCATCAAGGGAACAGATCAAAGAATTCTGGACTGAAAAGAAAGTCAGCGAATTCTAGCAATTCAAAAAACGCAGCGACTTCGTCTGGTCATCAAGGCCAACAAGGTTATCCCTATGGCTGCCATCATAGGAAACACCGAAGTGATCATTCTGGACACCATCACTCGACAAATGGATCGAATTCACCGTCAGGCAATACTGGCAACACAAATGTTAATCGCCGCCGAGAGAATCGCCCAAGGCCAAACAGCGGCATTAGCGGCGTAAGTGGGACACGCCCCCAACTGCAGCGGCATCAGCCACAGCAATCACGTCGGATTCTGAACGCAGATGGTCCTACGCAGTTGGTGAATACCTTAACCTTTCGAGCGTCAAAACAGGCTAACCGTCCGCAGCAGATGGCGAACGTACAAGCGGTCAAGAACAACATTACACGACCGGCTATGGCCAAATTAAGTGGATGCCATGCTGAATCAGCAGCCTCGTCTGGGGCATCTCGATCTCAGCAAGTTATAAACAACAACATTCAAAGGCAAAGTATAGTTGCACAACCACAAGGGTTTCAACTTAATTGCAACCACATCGCTCGAAAACAAAGGCCAACTAGTCGCCAGGGTCCGATCTGTTCACAGCTACCAACGCAGTTTCTACAGAATTTAACAGATGTGAACCGACTCCAGAAGCTTAACATTAACTGCTGGCACAGGACAAATATTCAACAGAGAGCTGCCACGTCAGATGCAGCAAATATCGCCTTTCAGGCACCTCCTCCACAACATGTCGGTGAGTTACAAATGTCGACAACTGCACCTGTTATGCCAGCCCAGAACATCCGATTGTCTGGCATGGCTTCACCAGCAGTCTTTCTTCAACCCCAAACGGTTCAGTCAGTAACCCCTGAACCGGTTAGAATTGCTACGCCAGTTGGTCTACGAAATGTGAAGCCAAATTCACAACACACCAGCAACAGCAAACCAGCGAATGTGTTCCACAATCACCAACAGAGACGCACGAGATCCCCATACACAAGGTTAGATGGCGGAATCCTCAACAGCGTAAAGGGAATAGGAAAACAACTACTTCTACTGTAGATGTATCAACACAGTATCTAAGTGATGCCCTCAACAACAATGACGGGATACCTCGAACTACAGTGTATGCCAATTCTGTTAATGATTTAACAGCCATTACATTTTGTCAACAGTAGCTACAACGCTAATGCTCAAAGGCCAATGGGGCCTTCTGTCACACACACACACGAACACTGATAACTGAATACGAATCATTTGAAGGCATAACTATTACTCAATAACGAATTACCTTTAATTTAATCAATATAATGAATAATTGCCACCCCCCTGTCCACCCACAATGGTCGCGGTGATGAACAGCATAAGTGATGGCGGGGACCTTTGATAGAACTTAATGACGTTTTTTGACACACAGAAGGATGAAGTCCAGATCAAACATCTCCCTACTAATCTCATCATCGAACCAGAGCAACCAACCGTTTGAAGTATCATCGCCGGCCCGGCAAGATGTTGCAGCAATAAGCAGCAACACCCAACAATAACGACCAGATGAATCGGTTTATCAAACGATAAATTCAAATAATCAATTCACCAGTTTTCGGAGCAACAGAAACTCCCCACATCTAATTTCATCACGAAGGTATGCAACAGAACTTGCAAGAAAAACTCTTGCATCGATATTATAACTGAGAAAGCACAAGTTCGATAGAACAGTTTTCACGATAGTTTCCTGGTCCATGAGACGGTGCTTTGGATCGGATGACACTAACGGCCTAAACAAATGGAACTGTGCATGAGGCATACAAACGGACGCAGTTAAAATGAAAGTCTCTGGTTTCAGTTAGTTGTTCTGTTGGCCTTCAGCTCGTATCATATCAAATCTCTGTTGTAATTAAGAAGTGGCCGAAAAAGTGTAATTTTTTTTTATGTAAATCGGTTCAAGGAGAACCATAGTAAAAATAAAATAACTCAATAGAAGTGTTTTTTAATTCTCAATCTTTGGCACTGTGAATGCTGTTTCTCCGAGCCCCGAATTGAAGGTTCTAAGGCGAAACATTAAGGCTGTCTCCCCGAGACGAGCCAGTTTTTCTTTGATATTTACTGTTCCCAGTTGGAAACCACATCCACGTTGGTCCAGATACGTTGAATGTCTTTTTCTTGGGAAGAAAGACAAACGCAATATGCGTTACGCGAAGGAAAGGAAAAACAAACATGCAACGGGTCAAACATGATAATCGGTGTACGGGCTGGTTGTATCGCCACCGCACGATAGGGGATCGATTTTTGATTGACGTTAAGTCAACATAACTTCGCTGCGACAGCAAAGGCTACTAGATTTGGGTGCATGTTTATTTTAGGCATTGGATAATGCACAGGAATGCTGCCATGCACGCAAAAATAGCTTCTTCTGTTTACGTAGAGTATACAGAAGCCTTTCATTTCGAATAGCCAGCGTGAAAATCGTGGCTGTTCGTTGTTTAGACAACGAATCATTAGACATGACCGATGCTGTGATCGTTCCTCGATAAGACAACGGATCATGACATGCCGAATATGGGGAAAATGCTCCTCCGACATGCGTATTGACATGTTCGGATGTTAATGTCGGTTACGCGATGGGAAACCCGAATTGGTTTTTAGGACATGAGGGTTTATATGCAAGCATGGCCCGGGGTGAAAATTTGATGCCACGGTAAGATGGTAATCTTGCCGTGGGCTTATGTTTTCAGGTGAAAGGTGATGCAGAGTAGCTTACGATGCTCATTTGCAGGTAAGTAGAACGCAGGTAATTTATAGTAATGGGTGGAGCATTTGGCAGTGGGTTAAAGAACCCCCACAAGTTCCACAGTCTTCCCGTTCTGTGGCGAAACGAGTTCCGTTGGGAGATGAACCACAAATTCATGGGATCCGTGGTATTGTCTTGTCGAAGCTTCGAATCTCCGTTACATGCCTTCCATGTGATTGCGACCGTAGTCACGATATCAGGTGGATAACACATCTCTGTATGCTACCAACTAGGTCGACGTCGAGTAGGAACAGAGCTCCAAATACTGGAACAATATTCGAGCCCGGGTATAATTTCAGATTTGTAGAAAAGAAGAAGTTGGGCCGGAGTAGAAAATTGTTGACTCTAAAAAGATAACTCAATTTTCCAGAAGATAATCTGACAATATTCGATACATGTTCATGCCACGACACATTGCCACAGATCGTGACGCCGAGCAAATGTATGCTTTCCTTAGATTCAAGGGCTTGGAGATTCATCATCAGCTATGGAAACAACGTTACATTTTTCCTTCTGTAGGGTCCTATCCAGATCCCGACTCAGAAAGTCAATCATCTCAAGCATGTGCAACGTTGATGCATTAATCGACCGATCATTCGAAAAAAAATGAGCTATTACCTGCAGAACTGAATATTTTGTTACTTGTCGTTTATAATAAATCATTAATGTAAAGAACACTGAAGCACTTACTTGACGAGGCGGCTTGGCTTGGTAAGTCGTCGTTTAAGATGTAAGTGATTGTGCAACCGATATAAAACAGTGGTCTGAGGTTTCCTCGGTATAAATGCTTGGCTCATTAATGTAAAGAACACTGGAGTACCGCGGGATAGAGATCCCAAGACACGTCGTGGCGTCTCTAACAGATATACACACAATACACAAGCAAATAGTGAAGAACGAAAATCGAATAAAAGAATGCATCAGAGCCGTATACCATAGCGATAACATAACAATTCACATCACTGGAATATACTTGAGTTTAAAAATCGAATTATAAACACGGCCAGTAGCTTGATGGGTTGCGCTTTGGTTGAATTTTTGGTGATTCTAACTGTCATAGCGTCAGTTCGAATTACACGTTCTTCGCTATCATTCCAAACGCAATAACGTCATCTACAACAACCCAGATCGATCGATTTTCGAGGAAGCTATTCATCCAGTCGCAGAGTTGTTGGGAAAGTCCGTATAAACGACGCTTTCTTAGTAACGCTTCGTACCAGACGCATTCAAAAGCATTGGATATATCCATTGCGACTGACCTTGATCTTAACATGTCTTTCAATTGTAAATGTCCAGATGTCAGTTACAAAGGTCAAAGGTCTCTTTTTTCTCCACCGCCTGCTACGAAATCCGTATTGACGATATTTGCATTACAGGTATTTAATCAGCTCGGCATTAATGACCTTTTCCATCATCGGCACTACAACCGGGAACCGGTCTTGGCCTTATTTAGCAAGTCCTGAGGCTTGTTAAATTTTCCATAATGATTTATTTTTTCTGGGCAAGGTCATTAGTCTTGCGCCAGGGGCTCCCCGACGGGGAATCGAACCCCGGTCTCCCGGGTGACAGGCGGGTATACTAACCACTATACTATCGAGGAGCCCAACCTTTTCCATCACCTTGGACAATATTGTGGGAGACACCTTTTCTCCTTTTTTTGGGATTAGATGAATTCGAGCGATTTTCCACGAGGAAGGAAAGGCCCACTATGCATAAGACGAGCGAAAATGTTTGCTAAGAAACGGTGGCAATCTCGGGGAACAACTTTTAAGGACTATTGTTGGTATCCCATCTGGAACGGTTTACAGACCAGTCCACGTACAATACGTTTAATAACACGTGGACGGAACTTCACACCGGCGCGATCGCAGACGACTCCAAAAAACCAACATTCAAGGTTGAATACACAAAAAACAAATTATTGAAATCATTAGTTTTATCTTTTGAATTCTCTGTCCGTCAGCATTTGCCATTGACTAAAAGGGACGCGAACCAGCTGGATACTCAAACAGTTTGATGGTCACTTTGTCATTGTTGTTGCACGCGTTTCTGTTTCTTAGAAAATTTGTTCTGTTGACCTTCGTGGGATTGATGCGCCAGTGTTTAAAAACTTTATTTTTTGCTGTAATCAGCTCGTATTTTTATCAAACCCAGTCTTATCAGATGAAATGCAGAATGTAAAGCCGCATCCTGAGAAGAATAATTTCCATGGCTGATTCCGCTGAGTCTCCAAAGCATACCTTTTACCACAGAATGTATGCGAAAAAATCCCACAAATGATCCCGGTTAGCAGTCCCGTACCTCCACACCTGGGGAAGTTGTTTAGGTTGCTCATTCGTTTGAAATGTAAGTGGTTGCACGACCGATATCTAAAAGTGATCTTTGAAATACGTGTCGACGGCGTTTACATTGGTATTGGTGAAGCCGATGCCTTTCATGTTACAGAATGCCGTTACTAGTTGAATGTCGACATTGTTTTGCTGGCGAACCCGATCTCGGAGATGAGTTGTTTATAGTTCAGCTTTTATCAAAACATTTGCATCATAGGCCCCCCCTCCCCGCAGAGATCCAAATGGGAAACTAGTTTACTTTTGGAATTGTTTATCTCAAAAGGTACCATCATGTCTTATCTCAGCTTCAGTCCGGACCATCAGCCAAACGTCAGGAACATATTCGACAATTTTGTCCCGACGATGTGGAGACACGTTTCACTTTGAAACCAACTTACCACCTAAACCACCCCTTTCTCGAACCGGTCCATCAGCAAGCTCCGAAAGATGGCCAAGGATTTCCCCGAGCATTTCGCGAAGCCTATAACTTGATGGGATGATATTTCGCCGGGCGACAGCTCGTTGTGACACCACCTACTACTCGGCCTTTAGTCGCCTTTAAGACATGGTGGCCTAGCTGTGAGTATAATCTAAGGCCTAACTCACAAGGCAAATAAGCGAATCCATGCCATTACCAAGTTTGGGGACGATAACACGAAGTCTCGCGTAAACCGCGTAATAAAGATTATTATAATTTTTTGTTTGTTTGTGGGAAGGTAGAAATCTTCAAAAAAGATCTTATAAAAGATATGTGTAAAATTTCGTCTCTGAAATATAGCGTCCGCGTTACGCGAACAACGGCATGCAATAAAAAATTGGTTTGTGTATATTAACATCTTAACCAGCATTCCAACATCGTCGGTTCTGTTAGAATGTGTCCACCAGTCGGAGTTGTGTACATGAAAGTCGCTAAGAACGACAACCTCAGAAATCGGGTGGGTGATTTGTATCCAATCGACGGTATGTGCATTACGCGAGCAACGGCATGCGATAAAATATTAGTTTGCGTATGTTAACATCTACCAACACTTATGACCACATAAGGAAACTAATAACCAGCGTCAACACTTCCATAACAATTTATGCAGCTCACATATGCGCACGAGCCGAACATGATAGGAGTGAACTCAGCACATAGGCTGGCATCACAATATGCGAAGATGCCATAAATCTCTTGGCCGAGAGGACCCCATTGCATGAGGTCTCCCAAGAGAATCGTCGGAGAATGCGCTCACAATTATAGCTCTCAAGCCTAAGAGAATGGCAACGAAGGTGAGAATCTTGCACCAACGGAAGATGAAGCCACACCATGATACCTGATATAGAAACATGGGTGAAAAGAAAACATGGCGAGCTGAACCTGACTTAACTGATATCAGGACATGGGTCCTTTCGGCAATATTTGCACAAGTATAAGCACGTCAATCACCCATACTGCTTGTGTTGCGAAGGAAAAATAAAAAATGCGGAACTCATACTCACAGAGTGCGTGAGATTCGAGACCGCTCGAATGATTTTGGACAAACGAGCCGTTACTCCGATAGGAGTAACAGAATAAAAAGCACGATCCGCAACAAATGATATTCTATGTAACATAATTGATTGATTGATTGAAGGCGGAACCTCCATTTTTATTTAGCTTACTGCAAGCTTAAATTAACTTAACATAAAACCTTACAGACTATCTTAAAAATGCAGCAGTTGTGACGAGACGAGCGGAGTAACAGGTAAACTCCGCCCCGCACCGCGATGGAATATTTTAAATAAAGTTCCGCGGACATCAGTGGGAATATATGCCGGCCGGAGATGGTTTTAGTCGGTAAAAATCCACATGCCTGTGAATCGGTCCAGAGGAATCTTTTAAGGATTTCCACCGATATAAAAAAAAAATCACAGCACTAAAATCAAGGCTGCAGTCACTGTCGCATGGAACCTTTTACGGATATCATCATCATCATCGGCACTACATCTGGGATCCGGTCTTGGCCTTATTTAGCAAGTCTCTCCACCAGTATCCGATCAATATCCAAAACTTGTGAAATTGTCCATAATAATTTGTTTTTCCAGGGAAGGTTATTAGCCTGGCGCCAATCTTTCTCGGGATGTCGCTGAATGCATTGGTTCACTACTTGGCAGGTGCCACATGGAGACCGCATGTCAACTTGGATTGAACAGGGACAAGGATCGTCCTGGCCTTCGCCGGGTTGAAAGCAGAGTCTTTCCCCTGTATGTCCGTTGGAGCACCACAAAGCACATCCTCATGTACACGGTGTATATAAAAATGTTTCAACTGTGGATTGCTACTTTTAATGCTTTGATAAACGGTTCTGATGACTTCTTTTTCGATTCTCCTTTTTGTTGTTCCTTCTATGGTTGCACCTTCGTGTGTCTGTTGGGGTCGCCACACATTTGTATACCGAAATTCGGTTTGTTACAGAACTGCAAAACTGGGGGAAACTCCTTTTCAGCACAAGTATATATTATAGTGGTATAATTTGCAACTGTTTAAAAACAAGTCCAACAGCTATCTTTCAGCATCTACGTGATATTCGAGACCGCATGAATGAGTTTGGAGAGACATATAAGAGGGGCCGTTACTCCGATAGGAGCAACAGAATAGATGCTAAGTCCCAAACAAGCATGGTCCGTAACAAATGATATTCTATGGTGACATAATGCAGCAGTTGCGACCCTGACGAGCGGAATAACAGGTAAATCCCGTCTCGCCTTGCGATGGGGGAACAGTGGGAATATGTGCCGGCGGTAGGTGGTTTTAATCGCCTCGCCCTGCGATGAGGGAACAATGGAAATATGTGCCAGCGGAAGGTGATTTTAGTCGGTAAAAATCCGGCATGCATCTGGACCTGACTTTGAAGAGGTATCTTTTGAAGATTTCCAGATTCCTACAACAACAAAAACATACAAAAAAAACCCTTATGAACAATTACGAACAGCGTTTAATGTTACGAGTAAAAAAAGAGCTCTATAACGTTTTTTTAAATTCCAAGGGCAAAAAAGGACTCAAAGATCATTGTTTTCCTAGTGCAAGTGAAGCTGCAAGGCTTTGAAGGAGCTTTTGGATGTACTCTCCAAGGATGGCTTCGAACGCATCTTTAACGAGTCGCAGAGACACTAAAACAACTGCATTGCGTTGCAGGGAGACTGCATTGAATTGTACCCCGAAAGGCATAACCAAAAATATATTGAGTTATATGTACTACATGAAATGTCTGATTTTATAGTAAACACTTAAAAGTCAATATTATTTTTCCATAAATTGTTATTCAATCAAAATAGGATCCGTTGGCATCTATGAAATTCTTCCAACGTAATACAAGGTCAAATATTCCTATTTCGTAGAAGTGTTGCCTTTTTGAAGCAATGAAATCTTTAAAGGCTTTTATGACCTCTGCTCGGTTCCGGAAGACATTCTGTCGGCAAAATGAATCCAGATTGCGGAAAAGGTGGACTGGTATTTTTCCGGAGAGTACGGTGGATGCGGAAGAATTTCAAATCCCAACTGCAACAGTTTTTGCACCGTTATTTGTGAGATATGGGGTCTAGCATTGTCATGCAAACGGACGGGCCGTGCTTATTGACCAACGCAGGTTGCTTTTCAGCCAATTCGGCATGCAATATGTCGATTTCCTCACAATATTTGATAGCGTTTATCTTTTCTCCTGGTTGAAGAAATGAAAAGTGGATTGGTCCTTTCGATGTCCACCAAATTGTCACCAGAACCTTTTTTGGGTGAAGATCGGGCATGGGGGTGTGTTTTGGTTTTTCACCTGCATCCAACCACTGCCCAGGTCTTTTAAAGTATACATACAGAATGCATTTGAATCCGGTGCAAAAACAGTTCAGTTTGGTTTCTTAATCTAAGCGACGCGCAGATTTCCAGGGGCCGTAGTTTTTGGGGCTCTTTCAGTTCATGGGGTACCCACTTATCGAGTTTCTTTACCTTTCCTATGAGAGAAAGGTGTCGACTTGTCATTGGGGATACTCCCATGCTTTGTGCAATCTCCCGCACCGATTTCGTTGGGTCCGCATTAACCGTTATGCTTAAAACATCGTCGCCAACTAACGTTTCCGGCTTCCCATGTGGTTCATTTTCGAGGCTGAAATCTCCCGAACAGAACTTTGCAAACCAACGTCGTATAGTACATTACATTAGCGTTACCGCTACATCCTCAAATGCGTCATTAATGTTTTTCATTGCCAATGACGCATTATGTCCCATTTTATATTCATAAAGGAAGAGGGTTCGAATTTGAACTGTCGACAGCATGGTAAATAATTTCTAGAAAAAAATAACTGTCGTTGTAACGAACCCTACAGTTCGCACACGTCAAGCACACCTACCACTTTACTTTATGAGAAAAGAAAATTGAAGGTTCTGGCACAAATGTTCACTCGAGAACCTCTTATTTCCGACTGGGCGAAAATTCGACATTCCATGTGGAAGAACCCAATATATAGAGCCAGTAAGTTAATATAAGAAAGAAACTTGTAAAATAGGATACAACATTTAGTCGTAATTAAAAACTGTAATTTTATTGTAAATAAATTTGAATAAAAAAGAGACTGCATTGAACTGTTAAGTGCTAAACTTATAAAGAAGATTTGTCGCAGTGGGGACAGTCTTTGTCGAACATCCGTCGTATATTTGTTTGAGGAAAAAGGAATCCATAAACTTTACATTTATTTCAATACTTTGTTTATCATTTTTCCGATTTAGGGTCATTATGTGGAGTTTTATTCAGCAGTTTGTTTCATTTCAAAAGTAAATTCACAACGTCTTCTTCATAGAAGCTGGTACACGGCTCTGAGTATTTCCTTTCTGATTACCTTTTGTACTTTAAAATTACAATTGTAAAACAAAACGACGCACATTGGACTTAGATCGGACCTGGCGTAAAACAATCGATTTTTTTCCCAATCTAATTGCTTACCATAGTTCGCTGTAAGCAGTGATTTTCAGACATTTATTTTTATTGTAAAGTACAACTATTTTGAAGCCAAGCTGTACTAAAAGGATGGCGCAAGGCTAACAACCTTGCCCGGAAACAAAAATTATTATAGACGATTTAACAAGTCTCGGGTAAGGACCGGATACCGGTGGAGTGACTTGCTAAATAGGGCCAAGATCGGATCCTGGTTGTAGTGCTGATGACCAACCGTAATTTCTACAATTTTAAATATAAGTTCCATGACATTTTAAAACATATCGTTCCTATTGGGAAAACCATTATTTAATTCTAAAAACATCACCCCTATTGGGAAACCTATGGGGGTTCTTTAAAAGCTACGCAAAGAACCACCCCACGATTCCAACCCCAACCCCCTTGCCAAACCTGCAAACATTTCCTTCATCGAATGCATCATTCAAAATTCCCTGTAAAGAATTCTCATCATTCATGCATTCAATGCATCATCTCAAATTCCTGAAAAGAATTCTTTACACACAAGCATCACCAGAAATTGGAAAACTTATCGGCGTCCATGTCGGCCAGCGTATCCTGCCGCACACATGCGCAGCACATTTTCCTGGCTTATCTACAGTCTCAGCAGCCTTTCGTCCAATCAACAAAAACAGTTTTCGCATCTAGCGAATAACCGCTAAGAATCGAATTCTACAGCATATAAACATGCAAACAAAGAATTCGACCCTTTCTGCCAGCAAAGATACTGTGCACAATCACCATTGTGTATCTGAATGGCTTTTAGCAGCAATTTCTCTAATGGCTTGCGGTCTATTTACACAACTGCATCCATGTCTATGAAGCCCTCTGTTCTTTCCTCCTTTTTCAGTTTCGTTTTCCCATGACCTTCGTTGCATGATGTTACGGCCACAACCACCCATCCCATAATACTTACCCTTTTGGACCCAGTCTCCACCATTAATGGCGATACACGCCAAAAACATCCACTTAACGGATGAAACACTACCCAAGCCAGACCATTATCCCATACAGAAAATGGTCCCACCTAAATTGATACCAAACAAATCGAACTAAACGTTCAATTTACTCACATTAAAAAACTTAGACAGGATAATCGAACCAAAGGCTCATCACAAAAATCCCCTAAGAACCAAATGTGCGGACCAGATGCCTTTCTTCAAACGGAATCGTTGAGAATCATAAAATGCACGTCAGCAATTTTATGATCGCTTAGAAAAATGGTTACCTAAAACCATTAAAACCAACCAGCGTCGGTTTCCGTTTTAACCAAACCAAGTTAAAACAAAACAACAGGCAATAAAACGAACTGCACGTTCGCCTAGGCGCTATTGATTTTTTCTTTGTGTTCCCTATCGATTTCCCACGGAAGAGATCCTTGCCCAAACAACACAGAGAATCATAAATGTACATTAGCACAATTCTCTATTTGATCTTTCCGCTGTATCGATAAAGAAAACAGCAGGCGGAGAAAAGGAGATATCCTTTTATCTGCAGGCGGAAACAAAAGATTTCCATCCAATGAAAAAATAAAAATGAAAGAAAAAAATAGAGACGCAGGGTTTTTCGAGATGTTGGCCGAGACGGTCAGAGAGGAGTTGGGTTTTAAGAGTTGACCGAGACGGTTGTCCGCGAGTGAGGTTGGTTCTAGAATTTTGAAGGAGTCGGTCGAAAAGTGATGCGGAACGTGCGTGAGGGTGAAGAGTACGAATTAAGTTGGTCGAGAGACTCTGAAAAATTGTTAAAAGGAGTAACGTCGTGTACTTTGTAAATGAATATATTTGAACCTAACGTCTAAGTTAATTGAACTATGTGTGTTTGGAAAAGGAATATATGTGTAGCCACAAACTAATTTTAATGACTTAAGTGTACCTTGCGAAATAAGTATACGTGGACCTAACCTCTTGTGGACGTCTTGGATAAGTGACTTATCATGTGCGTTTGGCGACTTATTATGTGTTTGTTTAAAAATAAAAATTAGTTTAAGTATAAAACAAACAAATGAGTGTTTTATTTAAAGTGTGTGTGGTGTAAAAGGTTAACTTTACAATGAGTAAACAATGGATCATTAGCACACTAGCTAAGAACGACCTGGAGAGATCCTCTCCAATTCACCACCACAAAGAGAAACTTCACGTTTCTCTCGAGAAAAAGAAAACTCACCCTTAGCTGAGAGAGGACTCACCAGAGTCTCTCGAGGTTAACCACGGGATAAGTCAGTCAAGATCGAGTTTCAATCACAGTGGGGCGCAGGTGTAATGTAAAATCGAACAGCTACAAGTGAATCAATCGGGTGTCGCGATAGCAAGTGTACACAATAATATAATCCAATATTAAATAGCGTTGTGTGCATTCCCTCCCTTTACGCAATAAAAGGATTTTAGATAAGTGAAATAAATTAAAAGTGACTGTAACCACTACTATATATAATATATAATATAATATAATAACTTTTTCATGTATAATACACGTCTATTAAAACAAAATTGCAAAACAATAAAAAAACAATTAACAACAAAACCCGTGCTCTAGTGTTTTATTTGAAGGTTGAGCTAGGTACTGCGTTGCAAATTCTGTAGTGGAAAGTGAAAGATGAACATTAAAGTGTTTCGAATTCGATTCCCGTGGAATATCAGTAAACCCGTTCACATGCTGGCACCTCAGCAGATATTACCCAAGAACCCGTTCTTTGACCATAAAACTTATTGTCCTTATTAGGAGGCCCTTTACTATAGAGCCGACACATTTTGGCGGTCATTGCTTTCTTTATATCCTCTCTTACAAGGATTACAAAGATTCATAATCCTTTTAGAGTGTGCAGATTATAAAAAAGAAAATATCGACAAAACACTGAATTGGCAGTTTCATTGAAACAGTCTTTCGACATCTGATACAATGTTTCAATAGCAATACTTAAATTCCATCATCCCTATTATCCCTTGCAATGAATCCTAATCCTCATCCGTTAAGGCAAAAATTGTCGTCAGTTAAAGGTAAGATGAGAGATAAGATTATTATAATAGGTTAAGGCGTGTTTGGGAAATTACTGGTAGATTCGCTACTTTCCATTGGTTTGAAATTTGTTCATTTGAGCTGGACAAATAGAAGAACTATCCAGCGGCTTAAGAATACATGACCAAACGTATAAAGGGAACTCCATCTGGATCAGAGGGTTTAAATATATTCATTTCTTAATATTTTATTATATAACAAAATTGTATAATATTTATTTGTATATTCGCTACCTTTCATCTATTTGGAATTTGTTTACTTGAGTCCAATAGATAGAAGAACTTTCGAAGTATCTTTTAGTCTGGACCAGAGGTTTTAAATATACTCAGTTCTTTACATCTTATTATAAAATAAAATTGTACAATATTTAATACATCATTTTTAGTCAAATTCCATAATCCCTGAATTCAATTGTTTTGAAATTACTTATATAATTCGATTAAATACTAATATTATCGCCAAAATTTCTTTAATGATTTCGACGTCAATTGAAACTACGAACTGCTCTAAACATTGCGCTATCGTATATACGAGAGACAACTTTAAATGTGATAAGGGTCATCTATTGTAAACATATTTTGAACTTTATTAAAAATAAAACTAGCAACCGCTTTGAACAAACCATCTATAAATAATTATAATCAGAAAGGCACAATCGCACTAAAGACATTAAAAACTGGCACAAAAGTCATTGGCAACTTTGTGTTTCTGCTGAGTAATCATTAACGCCCCAACTGCACAAAAAGAAAAACAAAACATATACAAATAATATTTGTTTCACATTTTTCACAGATGCACTAGTTTTAAAAGACAATTATCGATGCTGTTGAGTTTGGTTTCAAAGATCAGTCGCAGTACTTACGATCGGGAAAGAAGCAGTAGATAAATACGTCTTTCTAATCAAGACCGTCCCCCGACTTCCTTACGAAGCCCGTATTGTATTTCAAATACACTTTGATAAGTGCTGCTCATCCAGAGAGATTACGGATTAAATACAAGTAACTGTTTTGTTTTTTTTAAAATTGTAAACTAATCGACTCTTTTTCAATTTCGACGTATTTTTACAGGCATCTTGATAGATGGTTCGGAACAATAAATCTTTTTCAATTTTGATTACATTTACAAGTGAAAAACAATTCCCTAAAATATTAATCTGTTTATAAAAAATCCAAGAACGACTGATTTATGATTTGTTTAAATTTTAAAGTGCTTTTTTTAATTTCCGTTTTTTTTTTGGTACTTTTAGTTAACTCACTGTTTCTATCTATATAACTCTTATTGGCTATTAGTCGCACGTGGCTCATCTATAAAGAACTCGCCAGATAAGCATGTCTCCTATTCAACCAATTATCCAGAGGGTTACCGTTGCCGTTCCGTCTGCTTGGAAAGGCCACGCTATAGGTCTTCTAACGTGTGAATCCCTTCTGAACAATCTGTAAATTGTTCTTTCATAACCTCGTGTGGATCCCTTCTGGACAATTTGCAAATCATTCTTTCATCCCCTATTAGTGAATATTCCTCTTTTTGTGAAATTGGCTTATGCTCTGATAACCGTTGCGTCAGTACCTAACCATGTTTGCAGCTTCTTCCTACTTGCTCACCTACATTTATCGAACACTCTACATTACAAATATAAAATTTAGAATTGTATAAGTTTATTATAAAAACTATAATATAAAGTAAGCAAAAAGAAGGTGTGCGTATCTCGTTGAAAGATGTGAGGTAAGTTATACAACATTATAGCTCTAAAAGATTATTTTTTTAAACTAAGGTTAATTAAACACATTAAATAAACACCGTTAAATTTTAAAGATACAATTATCGTGCATACTCTTAGGAATTCGAGTAAAATACGTAAATATCCATTGAAAAAATATATTGTAGCGAGCTTAGGGTTCGCTGGATTAATTATTTTTAGTAAATAAGAGCCGTTAAATCGATTTTGAATTAATGTAACACTTTATCTGTCCGTTAATAACAACCGTTACTTTTACCGTACACTTAACGATTTCTTGACTTATCGCTTCCGTACTTATCGCGTCTTTTACTGCTTACTTCTTACTTATCGCTTGCTTCACTTTCTACTTCTTACTCATCTCCATGATCTGTGTGCGACGTATTTATACCTTTTCCTCATTCTGATTCAGCGTTTCGTTAACGTCCGTTCCATAGCCTTGAATGTTCTACTGTTCATAGTCTCCAGTTTTCCAGTACTTTCTAGAATATTCTAGTACTTTGCTTCGGACTTTCTCGAATATTCTAGTACTGATTGTCATATGCGTCACAATATGAACCCAGGTTTACACAGGCCAGCAAATTAACGGTTCATCTGATTTATTCCCAACAAAAACAGCCGATTTTCCTACTTTAGAAATCGAGTTCATACACGCGGTACTGAGGCCTGATGTGTTGAACATTGGTTCAATATTTTAGTAATTCTAATAGTCATAGCGTCGGTTCGAATCACACGTCCTTCACTATCGTCGCAAGACCTATACTTTCTTTTCTAGGCACCCTCGACTCGTACTTTTCACTAACAGATCTTTTGGAGCTGTGAACTTAATAATTCGAATTACATTACCGTTTGAGACATCATATAGGCTTCTTTTACCTATAGTTGGTTGGATGATATCTTCATTTCCAATTTTCGCGTTGCGTTCCCCGTGTAGGATTTTAATATCCTGATATAAATGATGAAATTCTGTCGAATATTTCCAATAGAGTCTCATAGAACGTGTCCTCTGTTTCATCGTCGGTAGATTTGTGGCGGTTTGTGGCGACTCTAACAGATACACACACAATTCACAAGCAAAATAGTGAAGAGCACCGAACGAAAAATCGAACAAGAAAATACATCAGAACCGTATACCATAGCGGCGACAAAAATAATTCACATCAGTGGAGTATAGTCGAGTTTAAAAATCAAATTCTAAACACGGCCAGTAGCCTGATGCGTAACGCTTAGGTACAATTTTTGGTGATTCAAACTGACATAGCGTCAGTTCGAATCACACGTTCTTCTTCACTATTATTTCAAACGCCATAGATTCTTTAAAACCTTCCTAAAGAACGAAATCTGGTGTGATGTTTCAACTGGAACCGCTAGACCTTACATTCCCGAAAAACTTCGTATGGGCGTGTTCCAGGTTTACCACAACCCAGCCCACCCCAGCGGGCGAGCAACGGGCGCTG